>OX388345.1:39351048-40551048 GCA_947579665.1 Sympetrum striolatum | reverse complement strand
ATTCACAAACCACCAGTTGTCAGCAAAGCTGCCTGGTGACGGAGAGAGACTGCTCTGAGTGATAGTTTAACTGATTTACCTCATCTAACCAGAAATTTAAAGATCTGGGTTAGAGTCTAAGACATATACGCCTTTTTTTCTTCCAATGTTACTAAATTATAAGTTTTATGTTACCTTTGATTGAATATCTGCAAAATGGCGTAGCCTTACATGTAAGATATGCTCATAAGGATAACACAGAGTCAGTATCTTATGTTAGGTCAAATTTTTGTTATTTTTCACGTAAATTCCAAATTGAAATCTTCCCACCCTATGCATGCAGCAATGCTGGCGGTCTCTCAAAAGCCTCGCACTTGCCTCAAAAGAAACCCGACTGGAAGACGGTCCGGAATTATAATGGATGAATATCATATCCCCGTTGATGAATGCCTATTGAGCTGATATCATGAGGACGGGACTGCGGGAAGAAACGGAGTAAAATTTCGGAATATTTTAAAGAAAAAAGAACTTGACTTTTCTCCCGTCTCCCCTTAGCTCTGATTCTGTCGTCGGGATGATTTTTTTCGCCTCCTAAAGTTGAGGGCTCGCGAGGAATAAATTTTAATAAATAAATAAATCCGAGCCTTTGTGAGGAATCCGACTTCGCGGCGGAATTATCACCGAAGTTCTTCCTCACGCAGATTGTGTGTGATAGCAGGGATTCGCTTAGTGTCCAAAATTCTACAAAAAAATGGAAAAGTTTCGGCTTCTCTTCCCTGATGGGCTTTACATGCGAATTCCACACTGCAGAAAAGTCGGCAAGATTTATCCGCGATGAAATTCTTCTCGGTATTTTCGTCTAAACTTAAATTCATTTCCTTCCGCTGACTATTGAGCAGGATCAGTTAAAACTGAATCATGAGATCTATTACAGAGATCCTTAACTACGCGCTGCGTTTAAGCCACATCTTTTAGTTAGAAGGTTATAAATCTTCAATGACCGTTTTTGTCGGCGTTCCTCACCTCCTTCACCGGTATTCGGAGAAATCAGGAAGGATCGCCTCGGGAAATATTGCCCCTGAGGAAGATAGCATCGCTATTGAAATGTACATTGGATTTTCTTAAAAGAGCGGTAATCTTTCCTGCTTTATCTGAATACCGGTGAAGGAGGTGAAAAACGCCGACAAAGACGACCATTGGAGATTATTTACCCTGTAAATCATTAACAGCCGTGTTGAATTTTATTTTCCTTCTTTTCTTTTTTCTTTCTTTACACCATATCTTTTAGTTCTGTGGTTATACTACTTCTTCTGACATTAACATAAAATTCAAACATGTATTTGCAATTGAGGTTGGGTGGAAGAGAGGCCAACATGGGCCTAACTTTGCTTTAATAAAAGAGTTAATTCATTTCTTTACTGAGATCTTCAGTATTCACAAGAGGCCCTCCATTTTCTATGGTGTGTTCTTGCCTCATTGTCATCCTCTACGTAACATCCACATGGAAAGAATTTTCATATCCTTTTAACTGTAGCTAGCTAACGAATTAATAATGCATTAAGAAACGAATAAAATTATTTTGACATCATTTCCACAGTTTTATAAATAGTAATCACGTTACATCACGGAATCACCGATGTCATTGGAAAGTACTTTCTAATGTTAATATCATTGATTTGTTACTTTAAACGAACCTTAACGGCAGAAAAATTCTCTTCTGCATCTATCTGTTGATACAGTATACGGAATAAGTCTTTTGATCATTTCCGTCTCAATCTTTTTCATGGCTGTGTTCAAAAAGTCACTGCAGAATGAGCAGTGTTAAACAATATCATTTCTGGTTGAAATAAAAAAAATTTTTAATAACTCCACGAAATAAATATTTTATGAACACATTACCTGTTTTAACTATTGAATAATCATCATCAAGTGAACGGTTGATGACTATTCAATAGTCGAAACCGGTAGTATGTTAATCAAATATATTCCGTGGAATCATTACAGTGTTTTTTAATTTCAACCTTATTTGAAATTTCATAATTTGGCAGCCAACACCATTCAATATATTTATTATCATTTATGTTGGTCACTGTTTACTTAATTCTATGAATGCATTGGTAATAATGTACTATACTTGTTTCTGTATAATTTTACTGTTCGTAAAATTCACAATACTGACAAAAATTCTAAATACCTCACTCCTCATCTTGCTTAGTAAGCCTCATTTTCTCTTAAGAGTATTCTTTTGTTAATGGTGTAGGAGAATGAGGATTTTACAAGCCTTCGGACAGATGATTCTACGGACAGATTGGAAATGGATAACTGATTTACAGCAGTAAACCGGCTGTAAACCCTCCAAATATACCCTTCTTATTCTTTGATGTTTCTAATATCATTTATATTATTTTTTATTTCATTTCACTCTATAAAAGATTCATTTTTCCCATGTAAAAGAATTGATGAAAGCAAACGAATTAAATCCCTAGATTTCTTGCGTAATGTGCCCGCAAGCTTTCATTCATTTGAAGAGTCCGGCAAATCCTTTGTGTTCTTAAACCTTAAGAAAGAGCAAGGAAAATGAAGTTTTAAAAAGAGAGACGTTTAGTATCAGCTATTAAAAACTCAGAGATTACAGTCTTAAGAGTATTTCATTAATTCTGAAGGAAAAATTCCCCCTCAGTTGTCCGTTTTCATTTCAATAAGGCTAACCGTTGAACACTGTTTCTAACATTTAAAATAATTTCATTTCACTACAAAGTTTATTTGAAAACCCGACTCTCTTACCTGGAAGATTTGAATATTAGAATATTGTAGTCAATAGAAATAAGTATTATGATCATAAAGCAAAAATATTTCATTAAATTTTTGTAAAGAAAGAAAAATTTGAACACGAATGTTAATGAAACAGGTTTTAAATATCCAAAAGTCATCTTTGTTGGCGTTCCTCATCTCATTCCCCAGAATTCGGAGAAAACAAGAAAGGAATACCCCACTTTTAAGTAGCTTAAACGCCGAATACCGACAAAGTCGGCTTTTGGAAATATAAAACCTCTTATACAATTACTTCATTCTGATTTTTAATTTTCATTTTACCTATTATGATTTTTAAGCGTTTATTGTATTTGTGAAATCGATGTTTATATCTTATATAATTATAAAACGTTTCCCCATCAAAAAAATTCCAACGATTCCAAAAATGTTTCTTCAATACGAGAATTTTGGCGTGTTTTAAAGTGCTATGCATGCGAACAATTAAAAATCAGGAAACGCATCATTTTTACTTTCTGCTGGAGTTATGATTTATAATAATAACAATAAGAGGTCTTTATTTGGGCGAGATTGAGACTAGGGAGTCTCTTCTTACATTTAACCCATCGTCAGATGAGGGGCAGAAAGAAAGAGATAGTTAGCAAAAATACACGAAGAAAGGTAATATGTGGATCGAAAAAACCTAAGCTGAGGGCACAGTAAAAAATTCCACTGCAGGAAAACACAAGAAAGGGATGAAAAACCTGCGAGACCTACAGATAGAAAACTATATTTTCGATGAAAGGAGAAAGAAAAGAGTCATGATAGACAGTGAAAATATAAAAATTGTACAAAAAGAAAGGGGGAAAATATGACTGAACTACAAACAATTAGATAAAATTAATCAACTTCACTAAACTGACATTAATTATAGATGAATTTAAATAAACGTTGAACAATGGGAGATAAATCTCAAATAAACGAAGACAATGAAATTAGATTAAGAAATACATACAAATGAAAGATTAAAAGGTCTAGTACCCTGAAAATTATCGAAAACATAGCTTATAGGAAATTGCTAAAAGACAGATTTATATGACTAGCGTTGGACATAAAATAATATTGTAACACATCTCGAGTAAATGCATTTAATCTTGGACCCAACCTCGGCACCTAAAATAGTAATGCATGATATTTCACAATATTTTGATGAGCGATTATGCACTAAGCCTAAGTGACCATATCTTTACGAAACAACAGTTAGAAACAGCGATCCTTGTGTGCCATTGGCTGTAACAGCTCAGGATTTAGAGTGATGTAACTAAAAATTGCATCACCCGAGCGTTTTTATTCCACAGAAAGTAAGCGATACTAAATATGCTCGTGAAGCGTTGTATGCGCACTGTTACTCAACCTTAAGTATGGCAGATCATAGCGAGTTTCAGGGCTTAAGAAGGTCGCCATTTGACATTTGTGATTCAGAAAAACGCTCTTCACGCGATCGAAATGTAGCCGTGACCTTCATCCAGAGGGAGGCATGAATGGAGTTGCAGAGTCACAAGAAAAACCTCTTGTTGCGGTCCCGCTAAAGGGTATAAAAATAGTACAATGGGTCTATTGACATTTCCACAATGCGGATTGGCGCTATAAAAAGCAATCCAGTTCGCGCAACACCCATTCGCGAAACTGTCGCTACGATTCCGTGAATTTATGCTTTCCTCGGCGAGGAAATTGGCACCTATCTTGCAAAACATGTTAAAAGGTCTTTGTTCAGGCGAGATTGAGACTGAAAATTCTCTCATTCCACCTAACATTCCGTCAATGATATTATAAACATAAGTTGTGCGTAAGTGAATTGAGATAGAGAGGAAAACTTTAGAAAGAGTGGGTGTAAAAAAAATCCTGAGGCGACATGTCAGGATCAAATACCCACAGCAGGAAAACACTTACAGAGAATGGGTGTGAAAAACCTGCGCAAACCTTCTGATAGTATTCGGGAAATCATTTAAAAGAAGGCTGTGTATAGCATGAAATTACAAAAGCAGTACTATAAGGAAATTACAAAAAAAAGATAATTAAATAATAAAACAGGAAAATTACAATAATACACACTGAGAGAATAATATATATATATATATATATATATATATATATATATATATATATATATATATATATATATATATATATATATATCAAAAGCATAAGATAAAACATAAAAACGAAATTACAAAAACAAATAATAAAATTAAATCAGAAACGTGAAAATTTCAATAATAAATATCACAAAAACATATGATAACACTTTTTAAATTAAAAATAAATTAAATCGATATTAATTTTAAAAATTAATCGAGAGCTACATAACAAGTTTGTCTTCGAAACTGTTCGTTTTGCTGCCAATTGTCGCAATACTATCGTAGGAGCAAACATTTACGTAACCATTCCAATGCAGCTAGATCATCTCATTATGTTATGTATTCTGAAGAGAAGAAGTTACCACAAAGGAAGATTATCTCAGTATCACAAATCATCAGGCTCGATCGAAAATCTATTTCTTTTATAAATTTCGCGTTTAATGATAAAGTGATAAGATAAATCCCGAATGAGACGCTGAAATTAGCGATTAAACAGTTACTTATTGTTTTTTTCCATTAAATTTGAATATTGTAATATCCTTATGAAATAGAAACAAAACAAGTCTCTCTAAAATAATAAAAATACTAGTTGGAAATGTCACACGAAATCCATGTTCTTATCCTAAGCCCTGTAAAAGGACCTCGTAATATTCGATATTTAATTTTGACGATAGTGACAAGATCTAAATCCTTAAGCATTGTACTCCTTTCTGTGAAAAACTTTGAAGGTACAGGAAGTTACGTCGTAAGGTCAATATTAAAGGAACCACGCCTATTTTATTAGATGAGCATCTCAGAAGAAATTAGCTCCTGAAAAATAGGAAAATTATTCTTTCGAACGAAGTGTAACATTAAATTCACTGCAAAAATGTAGACAATAGCCAACAAAAACAACTTTCTTACTTCCAATTTTAGAAAAACAAACTTTTCCGCCCGAACCAAATTTGCTTAATCCTATTAAAAAATACGTATCAGGTTATTATTTTAAATAAGTTATAATGTAAGCAAAAACCGGAAGGAAGAACGGACCTGCGTTAAATTCAGAATATAATTCATGATTCCAATTTCGAAAGGAAACTTAGATCTTATGCGATGATTTTCTCATTTTTCGAAGATGAAAAGATTCGCTATGGATTCCGACGATTCCCTTAACCTCTAATATTAGGGCAGATCTCATCTCTTCCCTTGCAATTTCTTTGCCTGAACTTAACAAGTATGCATGATTACATCCTCAGTCGCGATAATTCACAGGCCCGTCAATCTCTCATAGTAATAAGGAGGTGATATGATTTATGGATGACAGTTATCAAAGGAGATGAGGGTTTAGACCAACGCATTTTTGAGTTTCCTCTTGGCTCTCTCGCACATTCCAGACTCCGCATGCCATCCAAGACCAGCCTTGTGTGAAATACTGCTATTCATACTCGGGAATAATTTATGGTTTCAAGACCTCATATGAAATAATAAGCGTAATAGTCTGGGATGTGCGAAAATTAAATTTTTGAGTTACTTATTCCCAACGAACAGTTCACGCTTGCTAATTCAAGCGGCGATATTGATACATAAATATTCCAGCGCATGCATACAGTTTCAAGACCTTGCGTCAAATAAGTATTATGTTCACGGCTGGGCAAAAATTTAATTTAAAGTTACTTATTTCCAACGAAAAAATCCACTATTGATAATGGATATTTCGATATTGATATATAAAATATTCCTACTTCTCCAATGGCTCTTGGAACATTTTTATGAAGATTTCGGTTTTCAATCGTTCACTTGTATTCAGTTACGAGATCCAAAGGCTGAAAAAGTCTCCAAACTCGTTTCTCGATGATACTAACAAACACAGTTCCCAAAAAAATATAGTGGCACTCATGGCAAAGGGCAATGAATTATGAAAACTGACACATTTGTTGACGGTTTGTTGGTTTTCTTAATTTATTTCCATAGTTAGTAGTAGTAGTACTATGTATGGCTGAAATTTGTCTATGTCTATGACTGTGTAAGAACCCTGCAAGTCGCCTTTCGGCGTGTGGTAGAGGGTGCAGGCACCTTGACTCTATTTTCCTAAGCAGTTGCTTTCGCGCATAGTTCGCGGAAAAAATGAATTTTTGAAACGATTCGTTCTAGCATCTATTTCCCTAATTCCCAAGGAAAAACGGACTTGAAAAAAGTCTGACAGGGCCGGGAATCGAACCCGGGATCTTCCTCTATCTGGGAGGCTACCTTTCAATTAACCTTTTCCTTATATTTCCCTAATCTTTCTGGAAGTATCAGAACGGGCCATATCACAGTGGGATCGCATTATATCGGTTGCATCATCTGAGAACGTAATTTCTCTGAACTTATTTAATAAATTTATCCTTTAAATTAGTCTTCTATCTTCTTATGATTCTCATCCCGTGTCCTGTATCATCTGGGTAACACTCGTTGTTTTATCGAAGCAATTCTTTACAAATCGTATCGCCTTTCGTTGTTTTCTAAATCCCGAATATGACATTTCCATATATGCATAGAAATTTCTAGACTAATCAATTTACTGACGCTTCGTCTCGGCAAAGTTGATTTGATTTCTATTAATAATTTGATCTTAACTATTATATAGAGCGAAAAAAGTACGATCCGAATTATTTTATCCTATTTGACGTAAATTGGGTTTGTGAAATGTGGAATAGAATGTGAAAATGGAATAAATCTTAATTGTAAAAACAATACTGATAAGTAGTTTAGTTTTGAAACAAACAATTGTGTTAGAACCTAAGTTAAAATATATAAATACGTCCAAGCGACAAAAGCAAGTAATTATCTAATATTTCTGGAGTAAAATGGATTCGGGCTGAGTGGTACTGAATAATGTTGAATTTGATAGTAGAAATAGTACTCATAATATAATACTTGATATTATCGAAACTAAAAATTGTGTTAGACCCTAACTTAGGGTTAACTACTTAACATAGTTAATAAATACCACCAAACCACATATTTTTCATAACTAAGCATTCTAATGTATCTGTTTGTTCACAGCAAGTGGTGATGTTCCATCAGTATCCGGTGAGAGTTGACGTTGATCTTGAAGCGCGGACTGCCATAGTGTCTCCACCGGACAACATCCCAGGATTGGGAAAATCCAGGACTTTTTACGACTACAATACGGTGAGTTACATCGCATAGCATACATGCAAGTTAGTTATCATCACAGGATAAAGGAGGATTAAAAGTGCAATGTTTTAAGTTCCTTACCTAATTAAATTGGATCAATCTAAACTCAATAGCATGTTCCTGCTTTCGAATTAGAAAGAATTAAATCCTCACAGCTAAAATTCGACGAGGGAAAACTAAGGAAGACCCTGGGGCGATATACCCAAACGAAAATTAAGTTCAAAGAAGTTTTTAGCTTATCCAATAATTACGCAAAACAATATAATGGCCGCTAAATAAGTGCACTGTATGAATTATTTATTTAGTGGTTGAGTTAAGTTGTCATTGTGGAGTTTTGAGTCTCTCACTTCCGCAAATTTAAGCCTGAACTCACTTGTTGGAATTGTACAATTAACCAAGGTGGAATTTAAAGTTTTTAAATTTTTATTTCAAATTAATATGAAATTCCAACATTCCACAAACCAGATGTTCCTTCTGAACTTCATCCATAATTCCATTCGGAAACATTCTCTCTACATATGATTTGTATGCTAATTCTAAGTACATTGAGAATAAACTGCAAGTGAATTAAGTAGATTCATAATTAATTCAACTTTTACAAAATAAAAATTTTTGTATCATACGGAAAAATAAGCACTAATGACGACCTTGCCGGCTTTAAATTCCAATTTAATTTTTTCTGTTCTTCAAATTAGTTTAAATATATAAAAAGTAGCACATGCAGTAATTTCACAATTTATACTTTTTTGGTCAAGAATATCAATGGCCGTATGACTCAAATTCCTACTGAACTTCTGAACAGCAACTAAAAAATGCTATAGTGGTATCTACTTGCAGTATTTTCCTCATCTCACATCCACGCATACAAAAACGAGCAAATAAACACCACGTTTTTTCCGTAGTCAGTGCATATAAAAAGTTAATCTCATCTCTGAAGGAAATTATTCATGGCGAAGGTCACCAAAAATGTCGTTAAACGTGCTCTGTGAAAGTGTTTACAGATTCCCTTTGTCACACCACTTAATTGCATTCGAAATTAACGACCATCACATTCTATATTCGGAGCGCATGAAAGATGAAAATATAAATTTCAGCGGTGATGTAATTGAAACAGCGGCTTATCGTTCTACATGAAAAATCACTTCTTTAATTTATCGTTAAACAAATCCTCTCGCTGCGTACTAGTTTATAGCGACTGGAACTCAAAATAAAAGCGCCAACGGTGAATGATATTACCTATAATAGATATCACTCATCATCTTTCAGCATCTATAATACATGTATATAAAATTTAAGACCGTTTACCACGTGGAATGAAATATATGTACACTCTCGGATATCCGCCGTGGATAATTTATAAGTCTTGCTACTGTTTACAAGCCTTAGCGAATTCGAATAGTCTTTCCTTTCTCTTCTCCCGAATTTTTTAACCCAAATATAAGAGACAATGACGCAAATGCAAACTAACTTGAGGTAAAGGAACATTTTTATTTTATTTTCACTTGTGTCAAACTTCGAAAGTTCGTTTTCTGTTAAATAAATTTGAAAAAGTCAACTAAACACTAAAAAGTGGTTCCCGTATTGAAGATTAATTTTCATTCTAGATAATGAGTGAAGGGTCCTTTAAACCCTTATAATGTTAGAATTAATTTTCTTTTGGTGAATATAATGGACTGGCAGCAGCTTGAGGAAATTATACTTGAAAAAATTAATGAAATTGGTTCGAAAGAAAAATGAAGACAATTTTTTATAATGGATTGCTTTTTCTTTCACTTAGCGGAACCTTCTAATATCATTCATAGTGAATCAAAATTATTTTGTGCACTTTTAACTTAAAAAATGTAAACTAAGCCAATGAAATCTTTACCTATACTTGTATCAAAGGAACCTTTCAGATTAATTTAATTTACTCATTACTCAAATATTTTACGGAAAAATTGTAAACATCATCACGTATAATGACAAATTCTAAATAATAGTCCGTTATATTTGGCATAAAAGAGTCCTTTCCCGTCAACACTCGATTTTTTCGGTCATTGGAAGTTGCATGTAATTTAACAAATCATTTCACTGAGAGATAGTTACTTAACTAAGGGACAATGATGGACTCTAAAGGACATCATGCGGAAATAAATTCCTAATGGTCAATCTTCAAAAACATCATTTATATCATTAAATTAATCCTGGTGTAAGGTATATCAATGCATTCATCTCAATTTTCCATGTAATTGGAAATTTAACTACGCAAATATCGCATGGAATGGAATCATCGAAGAACTTTAGGGAGAATGAGCTCCTCTCCCTGAAATAGTGAATTCTTACTAAAACTCCATTATGGAATGTAATTATCCTTGTAATTTAGATATCGAGAATTCCACTGCAGCGGTCGAAAATTCTTTGTCTCAACTCCCGCAGGAATTTCGTGACAGTCCTAAGTATGGAGATGTTTTAATCGCACGCTAGAAACGAAGCTTGAATCGCCTCCAGCAATCCGCAGTACTCGTGTAAAAACTTCCAAACTTGAGAAAGTTAGCCTTCAAACGAGAATGTAGAACTCGGTCCGCGAGCCAGCGTTCAAATGGTTTCCAAGACTGTGAAGCATCCCTTAGAATTGTGAGGATATCACTGGATAACACGGTGCCAAATACCGCCTCTTCTATACTTAACCGCAATCTGCGACGATTTCCCATTGCAGCAAGGAGTTATCTCACGTTATAAATGCCTTTCTCGGATATAGATTTCTATAGGTCAATGGTTAGAACATCTGCTCGAAAATTGGAAGGCCTAGGTTAGTGTTCCAGCCTAGTTCACTCATATAACTTCCATTTATCCATTTAGTTTCAAGGTGAATGCCGAATAGTGCTTGGTAAATCACACCTTAATCCTATTTAAAACTGTGCTATTTTTCATGCAAAACATGGTCATTAATTACAGGTTTAAAATCTCCAAAAGCCGTCTTTGTCGGAGTTCCTCCTCCTACTTCCCGGTAGTTGGATAAAGCAAGAAAGGAATCCCGCACTATTGCTTTATCCGACTACTGGGAAGTAGGAGGAGGAACGCCGACAAAGACGGCTTTTGGAGATTTTAAACCTCTAATTCATTATCAGCCGAGTTCCAATATTTCTTTCTTTACATGGACATTAATGACAAATCGATTTTTTAATACCATGGATATCAGGTTATCGTTAAATTGAGCTTCTATTATTCGGCCATTTCCCACTCATTATTCCCCTGAAATAGAATCGCAGAAGATTATTATGGTAAATCTAATTAGCTCAAGCTCAACTATGTGGATACGCGCCACATTAGACTTATAAAATCCACCTTTTAATTTTCACAGAATGTATACTGAAGACGGAACTAGTTACCTGAAATACATATTCTGTGGAAAATCAAAAGTTTGGTTTTATTAGTATAATAGAATTGATACGAGTTCATATCAGATTGAAACGGGTTTTAATTAAATGTAAATAAAAGATATCACTTTTGATTGATCTTTTTCTTAGTGAATGGGCTAGAATGTCCATTACGGAATCAATTCAATTCATGGAACCTGAAAAATTCAAAGTTCGATGGAAATCAAGTATTAATTTGTAAATACGAGAGAAGAATAGAACAGCGATCGTTTGCATGTTTCCCAATCGTACACAATGAGGTTTTTTTCGAGCTCCGCAGTGAATAAAGGGCCAGCTGCTTAATCAAAAAATAAACCGCAGGCTCAAGAGCATTTAATGGCAACAAAGTATCAATTGTAGACATTGTTCATTTCACTTCTTCGATGGCATATCAATAATTTAAAAACTTGCTCATACTTTAAAATCACCTTGACTTTGATCACACTTTCTGTAGAAACAGTGGTCTTTACAGATTTAGAAGACTGAATGCAATATTTCCTTTTCTTAACATTTCTACTTCAGAATGAACGTAGTTAAATTATGTACAAATATGGAGCATTCAGATATTTTATTATGGCCAATTAACATCACAAACACGACTAAATTTAAGTCAGTTTGATATTAAAATTTGTAAATCATCGTGTAATTAATTTGACTAAAGATAACAGATTTTCCGTTAACTACTAGATGACATCTTGAAAATTAATTAGTCGAGAGCAATCCTCATCATTACCTCAATCATATCATCTCGCAATACGTTTCCTTCGTGAGATCTACCAAAATAACTATTCCAATACGAATAACTTATACAGATTCTCATTTAAGTTCGTTGAATAAAGATATCATCACTTGAGCTTTAGGGTAAAATTGACATATAAGGCATCAGCCATTCATACTTTAATACTTAATAATTTGTTCGCCTGCGCCTGATCGGTACATTCAGAAAATCCATTAATACATTCGTAGAGATCGCGCCATTTAAGCAGGATGCACGGCTGGCTTTTAAAAGGCACTCGAACTTGAGCCGTCATTGCACCATATATCTTGAGTTCCTTAGCAGAGGCGTCTTTATCCAACTTGCTCGGAAACCGTAACGTGTGAACATTGGCGTGCGCGTGGCTGTCAGTACGTCTCTGAATTGGCGAGCTCTATTCACGCCGGGACCTCTATTTCCTCACTATGTTACTGTCAGCTTTAAGTGTCTCTGGCGCTTAAGACATGGTCTGTGATGTCATCAAGGATAGAAAGGGAATGTTAAGTACGTTCATGCGCCGAAGAAGCGACCTCCGAAGGGAATTGGCTGAGCAAAAAACCACTGCCACATGTTTGTATGCACAGTACTACATCTCATAAAGCTCATATTTTTTTTCAAAATCAAATTTGGCTCAACCTACATTCGATTGTTTTGGTTTTTAATAAATCAATGTCAATTAATTAATCACACTAGAACACTCTTAATAAGTTCCACGATAATATGAGCATGGTTAATAAGGATATGAATTAATAAGTTAAGGTTATTAAGTTAGCTATTTTGATTACTTAATTTTCAAGGCCCTAATGGAAGTATGTAAAATATTTTATTAAAGAAAGAAAATTTGGAAACGGCTGTAGGAATTAGAGCTTTAAAATCTCCAATAGCCTTCTTTGTCGGCGTTCCTCGCCTCTTCCCCCGGTATTCGGATAAAACAAGCGGACCGCCGTTCTTCTAAGGATACTGGAGATTTTAAACCTCTAATAAGTTATTACGTAGCAGTTGTGATGATGATGATTATGTACCAGCTATTTCCAAATATTGTTGTTGTAAATCGTTTCCATTGAGTGTATCGAATTAATCATAATCATCATCATCATTAATCATTTCACTATTTCGCTTAAAAGAGTAATAACAGGGCCAAGGATGATATCGCTGGAGTTGGAAATACTGAACATGCACTAAATTAATGTAAAAGATAACTAAATTTCATTAGATTGATGCGAATCATAGTCTCATAGTTTATATCCTCACATGACTAGATCATTAGGGATAGAGACTAGATCAAAAGAATAAGAGCAAAGATAAAGATGATGACGCTGGTGTAGGAAATGCTGAAGAAACGCACATGCACTAAATTATTGTAAAAAGATAATTAAATTCCATTTCATCGCTGCGAATCATAAAGTCATAGTTCATATTCTCACAAAACTAACGTGAACATGAAGCTGGAATAGAAGGAGATTACTTCTTAGATTGATATTGTAATATCTCATATTGTTAATATTACATCTACACTAGCTAACTATGACAGATCACACACTAAGCTTTCGGTGACGAAAACTTCGATGAGGATACTGATATATACTGCCCTTTTTCTGAATGAAAGAAAAGGAATAAAGCGAGAAGTGAGTGTTTGAACAGCTATGATTTCCAAAATGAACTACTATATTAAACACATAAATTCATTGAAATTTAAGAAAGATGACAAGGTATATTGTGATTGACATTTCTGCTTTTGTATTCCATTTATATTTTATGTCACGAAAAACAGTATACATACATACCTAATGGAGCAAATTTCGTTACGGTTACCGATTTTCAATTCATTTTTGTGTTCATTCATAGCTTCCAGTGACGCAAGAAAGGAATACAAGTTTTTTGATATTCTCCATAAAGCTCCATTTAGTGAACACATTTCACACGTCGCTCGAGGCTTTTCTAATTTTATCATCAGGAAAACTGCTTTTGAGGGGAGAAAGAGTTTCAACTCTTTCACTGCCGGGAACTAATGCTTTGATCGATACGGCAATGTCATCATGGAACCTTCCGGAATTCTTTTTCATCAATATTGCGTTATTTCCTACAGGCACGCGTAACGTAATTCAAAAGCAATTTATCAGATATAACAAACAAATATAGACTGCCGATGCTGTATTTAAAAGCAGACTGGACGGTGGGCATGATTGGGCGATTTTTGAATCCGAGAGAAGTCAAAGCCAATCATTTTCAAGGTTGTAAAAGGTTTATCTTCCCTTCTTTTTAGCAGCTTTTTACCAACGTCAAGACCCGCCGTATTACAATCGATTCGATGAAAATCATCTCGAGGCGTATTTTGAATACACCCAAATGGGTGAGGTAATCCTGGGGTAATATTATCATGAATAAATTAACCAATGGCTGAGTATTGAATGAGTAATGGAAAATATAAAATTATTAGTATTATCGTATTTGCTTTTTACTTTTTCTTAATCTTTTTATATCAATAATGATGATATTTGGTTTTCGATAGTATATAGTACTTTCATACTTTCACTTTTCTGTTTTGAATGTCTATTCATTACTCATAGATTAGGGTAGGCCGAAAATTCGTTTATTTCCCGAATTGTGTACTGATATGAAGATCATATTTCTTTTTTGATTTTCGAAATCGGATAATATTACCACTACCGCCCGAGCCCTTAAGTTTAAAATGTTGTGAATATGCAGGCGCAGATGGAAAACAAACGACTATCGAGACTGAGTTATTCTTTACACCGACATTTTAGTAAGGATCAACGACGAATGTATTTCTCTGTATTAAGTTCCTGAAATTTTAAATTTATTTAGCGTAATCTATGGTTTTACGATGTCCGTAAATAGTAAAAAAATTGGCGTAGGCAACCCTCAAAGTACCCAAACATTCCTGCGAAATAGGGCATCACATCACATGTATTAATAATAATAATGCCACTTGCTTTCCCATTTTATGTCTAAAAACTTCTAATAACGCTAATTTCTCAATGAGGAATCGTAAGGACATTCAGTTCACGTAAATTTTCGTAACATACACCCAGAAACTATTCAAAACTTCAAACGTAGTCTAATCATTGCCGGACCGAACTAAGTCAGGAGTAACCATATTACAAGATAAATTGCCGAAATCTATCCTGAGGATATAATGTAGGTCCTAAAATTTAGTTCCAGCTGATGTATTCAGAAGTATGTATTGCAAAATATCCTTGGATGGGAGAGAATGAGGATCACTGACCCTGACAAAAGCCTCGAATCGTTATGAATAGCTGTACGTTTCACGTAGCTTTGCCACAGATTAATTTATATTGATAATTTTAGTTTCCACGAATAATATTTTTAAATAAAATCAATTACGCTCGACATGAGTTAATCAAATATTAAATTTTCTTATACGTTTTCAAGTACATGCTGCATTGACCATTATCATTAAGTCAGTGAAAATATAAATACAAGTCAAACATTACTTTTTCGTTTTTTAAGAAAATAATGTAACTATCTCTATAAGGTCAATTAAAAGTTATTATATTCGGAAATCTGGAAAGATTGTGTATCTTAAATATTACGTTTACAATGCAGAGCTCAACTTCGATCTATTTAGTGTATTTCTTAGTTATAAAAATACTCATTTGCTCAATATTTGGGGGCAGGTTTTATTTCTATGTAAAATTGCCTTTTATTTTCGCATAACAAGAGTGACATCTAAAAATAATCTTCATTGATGATTCCAAATCATCCTACTTCTACTTGTCGGCAAAATTCATTTCCCAAAGCATCTTGAAATTTCAAAAAGTTATGCAAAATAAACATACCATCCGCCTTTCCTTTTTCGTAGCTCTATGGAGTCTTACAATAATAAACTATAAATAGAAACCGGGATATCGCGTTTTTTATCGAACTCCCAAAACGTAACGACCTTGTTTGTTTTTCTCCGACGATTCGATCAAACTTCAGCGCACGATGACCCTGACGTCACCAAAGAGCGTGAAGAATGTCTCCTCTCGTCATTTGTTTTCTTGTCAAAGGAGACTGGAAGCGCCGATCGCTTTTGCGCGGATGAAAGCAGAATCTCCAGCCGAAAAAATAAACGTCCGGGACGTAAAAAGAATAAGCAGAAAAATAAAAGGCAGTCGGATTCATTTGAATCACCTGCTCGTGTCATCCGTGAAAGAACCGCTTGTGAAAGGGAAACATTTAGAAGAAAGGCGACGGAGAGGAAGAGCCATCAAAGAGAAGGAAAAAGTGGTAGCCGGGAGTGTAGCGAAGACGAAAAGAAAAGTGGTCCTAGCATGGTGCCGTGTGGAGGAGAAGGAAAAAATGCCACAGCTCGAATGAATGAGTGATACCTTTCACTTTTTCTGAAGGCGTTGACATGACATGAAGCGCTTATTGGTTTTCGAGAGTCTCCGCAGGATTAAAACATGGTAGTGGTAAGGAGAGGGTGGAATACTCAAGTAGGAGGAAGGGGGAAAGTTATGGAGAAATTATGGTTTGGAAATATTCCAATTTTTTCAGATTTTTCTGAAGTGATCAGAGGTTAAATTTAAGTTTGCAAAGTTCCGAATATTGTCGATTTTACAGATTTATTCCGGACCGGTATAATGAATACAACTTTGAGGGATTTTGGTTTGATTATCAATTCGCCGTTAGCCGATGCTTTCGAACAATCAATTTAATACGATGACAACAGTTTTACCCATCGAAGTTTATTGTGATCAAACCAAAACGTCATAGGGAGTTTGTAAAAAGATTTGGTAAACATATTAACGACGACGAGTGAGCTTGACATTGACGAGTACAGATGGAGTAGAGGATTGCCTGGTAGGATGATGTACGGTGGAGAATTGCCTCCGGGACAGCTACGGTAGCCGTGAAGGCCTGCTTGGAACCCTGAAAAAACTTGTACTATGAGGGAAGGGAAGTTCTTGACAAATTTGTGAATAGGTAAATTTTTGTATTTTCAAAAATATACAGATAGGAAATATAATAATATGTACAATATATGTAATATGTTTTGCCACCGGATGAATTGCCACTTGTAACTTTTGTGATAATAATAATCAAATTACAAAACGATAAATTTTATGAGGAACCTCTGAGGGGGTACATAGCCTGCCTCAAGGTTGAAGATTTGCCATGCAAATAACGATCAAAATAAAAATTAGAGGTATGCTAATGAAGAAAAGAAAGATAACATATAATATGCTTAAAATGGGAGAATATATTTAACAAAATAAGGTGTATACTGCAATAAACATTTATATAGCGTAATTTACTTATGCAAGCAATGCTTTTTCAGAAAATTTAACGAATCGTCTCCCTAAGACCGCTATTTTTTCTAAATGTTTATAAATTTTCCTTAGCCTAAGCACAGAATCTACCAAAGCAAAGTCTATGAGAAAATAAATAAAGCAAAACAAGTTCCATGAACTTGTATTTAAATTAATTTTCAGCTGCTCTAGCGCACGAGCAACTCAATTATGCCGTAGCAATATTCATTTATAATTTCATTTATATTTGAGCATCCATCGTCTATCCACTGATCCCCCTTTTGAAAATATTTTTCTAATTCCTTTTCCGTCAACGTCCAAATTCGGACTCCCAACTCAGCTGACACTCGGGTTAGAAAAAGGAGGAAAGCGTGATCTAATCTCCAACAAGGCCCAATGAAACGAGGGTGAATGTCGTGGAAGGCCTGGTAAGAGAGAGGGTCCAATCATGAAGGAGGCGGAAGGACCCCCTTTTCTCCAACGAAAGTGTCTGTCTAGGAGGAAGGGAAGTGAAAACATTAACGCGGACCGAGCCTCGAAAGCTATGATATCGATCGGAGACGGGAATGAAACGTGGTTTCAAAGTGTCGCAGGGATTCTTCCCCATTGAAAAAATCCCTCTCTCCCCTCCAGCCACCTCCTACCTTTGCTCTTCCTCTGCCTTTTCTTGCAATGGAATCCACTCATATGAGTCGAGCGCCTTCTCCGGGGAGCAGAGATGGAAAAAGAGTTCCGGAGAGAGGGACGGCTGGAGGACCGTGACAGAAACGTAGGCGGCGAGGAATTTCAAACGAAACTTTTTAAGAAGGGAGGATCAGGAGGAGGAGGGCAGAGAAACAGCGAAAATGGGGAAGAAGTCGAGAAAAAAGTTGCTAAACTCGTCTATTATACTCTTTTTTCCCACACCTCGATCTCTCAGCGTGACATCCTCCCAACGAGGCACTTGATTAAATAAGTTGTAGATGACGGCGAATTTTTATTCGGAGCGGAGAGAGATTAGGCGATTACTTCGAGGGAAAGTTTCCCCAGGATCCCCCGAAGAAAAAGGTGCGCTCCTTCTGCAACGGCAAAAAAGCTC
The DNA here is from genome assembly GCA_947579665.1 of Sympetrum striolatum. Taxonomy (NCBI): domain Eukaryota; kingdom Metazoa; phylum Arthropoda; class Insecta; order Odonata; family Libellulidae; genus Sympetrum; species Sympetrum striolatum. The sequence goes on along the minus strand of OX388345.1, from coordinate 40,532,518 downwards.
GATTGCCGGATGCTCGACTTTGAAAATGGGTAGGGGCCCCTTTTTATTCCTCCGAGGTTCAAGAGAGGCGCGAGTGAGTCTTCTGACGAGACAAACTGATTTATTAATGAGAGGGCCTTTCATCTTACGCCCTCGGATTGGCCGGGGAGGGAAATTATGGCCGCCCTTGCCCGAATATGCATTTAGCGTTCGAACTAATTGGCGTCATTGGGTCCTGGGCGGAAAGTGTCGAGGTAATCTCTACTGTGAAGTTCCCGTGAAGAAACATTGCGCTCCCAGTTGGAGCTGACATTATCGTCTGCTCGAATTTCCGAAATATTGCCTCGGAAAATGATAAATCCGCCAAAATAGTCGTTTAATTAGAAGTTGAAAATTATGAGGATATTTCTGTGATATCAGTTAGATGAATTACAGAACATTTTCCAATTAAAAAAAATAAACCGAACTGGAAGTAAAAGTTGATGATTGCCTTAAAAAAGTGAAAAAGAAAATCAGTATAATTACCAAATGAAACGACTTCATAGCTTAATACTGTACACTGTATATCAATTGTGAGAATTATGAAGATATTTCTGTGATGTCAATTAGATGAATTACGTATTTTATCGCTCTACGACACGTTTCCCGTGAACAGTGAATTTATAAATTATAAAAGGAGAAATTCAAATGAATTAAAAGGAGTTTCTCGGTAAAAATTTATCAATCGCCTTAAGAAAGTTAAAAAAATCAAAATAATTAACAAATAAATACCACTTCATAGCCTTACATTATATATGAATATAATGAGAATATGAATTAACATTCATACGGAAACTACGATAATTTAAGGACATTTTGCAACGGAAGAAATAAATAAATTAGGCAAAGCTCCTCAGTGAACGTTAATAATCGTATTAAGAAAGTTTAAAAAATAAGATAAAAATCAAAATACGTAATTGCCAATTAGATACGAATTCTTAGCCTTAAATTATAAATTGTGGGAATACAATACCATTTACATGAAAGCTATGATTTAAAAAAATCCATACCATACCATTTTATTAAGAATAAAATATATATTATTCATGTAATATGTTATAAAATGTACGTTATTAATCATAAAAGTTGAGACTCCCTAAGTACAACTCCTATGGTGAAATAACTTTATTCGAATTAGACTGCCTGAAGCAGTTGAAATAAAATATTAAACCTCGATTGCTCGAAATATAAAACTAAACCTTCATTAGCTAATTCGTCGAAACGTTCCCGTAAAGAAAAATTGCGTTCCGAATTGGATCTGACAGTATCGCTTCCTAGGATTTTTAATTTTTTCGGAAAAGCATAAATCTGCCAAATTGGTTGTTTAGTTGGAAATGCAAATGATGAGGATGTATCTACTATATTAATTAGATATATATCGCATTCATTCGTTCACCATCATGTTTCCGTAAAAAGTAAATTTCCGAATTTTCTGATGGGAAAATTAAATTAAATGAGACTTCTCAATAAAACTCAACAATCGTCTTTAGAAAGTGTAAAAGAGAACATTAATCAAACGTATGACCAAACAAATACGATTCATGGTCTTAAACTATACATTAAGCATTATAATGATTATGATATTAGCATTAATATGAAAACTGCTATAATTTGAGAACGTGTTCCAACGTGAAAATTAAATAAAAAAGACCGAACTTCTTAGTAAAATTTGATAATCGTTTACAAAAAGTGAAAAGTCTCTATAATAATAAGATATAAATATTATAATAATTTATTTAAAACTATTTTATTTTGTCAAAACTTGCAAAGTCCAATTCTAACGGCAAATTTTTTTACCAAGCTATACTCTCAGCGGCAGTTGAAATAACTTATTAAACATTTATTTCTCAATTCATGGAATTCTCGAAATGAACGACAATAAGAATAAATTAAAACAATTTACATGTCTTCTATAAATTTACGGTCGATTTATGAAAGTGGACGGCTAATTAAATCTGGCTAGCTATAGTTTGGGACAGATGTCTCCTTAGAAAATGTTCCCAAAGGAATTTTCCCCAATTTGGAGGAGAGATAATACTGTTGCAGGGAATTATTCCGACTTATTTTCCGAGCAGGAAAAATTTTATTTCTCCAATCCTCATAATCCTCCACTCTCTCCGTTTCTCCTCTCTCTCTCTCTCCTACGTAAAATCTTTAGGAATTTTCTTTTTAAAGGTGAGGGAGCACCGAAAACGTGGAAGAAGAATGTTGCCTAAATGCTCCAAAAAATGCGTCACTACTGATGGAAAATTTTGCGAAACAAGGAGGATTAACTAGAATGTCAAGAGATGTAGAAATCCAGATTAAAATACTAATGATTTCGGACAAACGCACTTAGTTCTTTGGTTGAAATAATATCAAAAATACTTAACTCTGTTAATTTCTTATCACAGGTATAAATACCTTCGTAGATGTACGAGTTATTATCGATCAATTAAAAGGATAAAAATAGTTCACATTAAATAAAATAATTAATATAATATTTAATTTAAATAATGCGATACTTTTCAGGAAATACTGCATCATAACTAATACATCATCGGATACGTGTTAAACAAAGTGAAGTGCTAACATCTTGTAGAAATAAAGATTTCAAAACTCACTTCACTTATTCTTTATCTCTCCTCAAGGATAACATTTACAACGTAAAAACCCCTATTTATTCGGAAGCATATTTATGATATTTATTTTAGTACTCACTCCTATATTTTGTCACACTTCGTCATTCTTTGCAACTAAACTTCCACCCAACATTATCTGAAAAAGATAAAGTATTCCGAGTATCACTTACATTAAAGGTGCAATCCTTTAAGTTACTACCTTAATTTGAGAGCCGAAAACAATTTTTTCAGTAAAAATCCGTTTCTTGAAATTTACCAAATTCTATTAAAATAAACAGTAAAATATTTCACGTGAAGACGCCATATTTTCATAAACAAAAAGGTTCGTTAATATTTGCTAGGGATATATTGTATGTTAACTACAATTTATTATTTTCAGGACTATCTACAAATGATTCCATAATTTAAATATCTATTATTACAGGATAAGTTATTCTGTCAACATTCCTTACGGATAATACTTTTTCTGAGTTTACTTTCCTCCCAGCAACTTGGCAACTGCTAGAGGCTAGACATACAATTTAATCGACAATAGAAAGCATTCCATTCCTTATAGGTACCAATTATTCTGATTCAAAAAAAAATTTAGTGAGAGGATAGTGGGAATATTATACTTCGAGGTAACTTATTTTGCTTTCCGGATGTCACATTTGATTATTTAGAAGAAATCGATTTTTCACAGAGATATTGCAAGAGGGTCATATAACCACATTATTTATCATAATTTTGTGAAAAATATCATTCCTCGTATTTTTATATGATTTTTAATGCATGGATTATCAACCAAAGCTAGGGCCCCCGGTAAGACAAGTGGGTAGAGCGTTCTCTTTCGGTAAAGGCGGTACATAATTAGATTTCCGGTGGGGCCATGTTAATCAAGCTTCGCTAAAAGTATTTGGAAGCTCCCTAAATTAATCGGCAGTGGGTCTAATGCGGTCCAGAAAAGCCAATGGTGAGGCGTGGGAGTCGATGCGCTGTCACCCGCTGTAAATGCCACTTGGTTAGACCTCTGCCCACATAAGGGTGTTACACCAGTGGCTTACCTTCTTCTTCAATCAATAATGAGAGGTGTTTCTGCTTTAGGCCAAACACGTGGCTGCAAAAGTGCACACTTTACGAAAATTCTCAAAAGTTCGGGAAAGAATCACTGAGACACGTGGAACCACATGTTAAAATGAATTGCTGAAATTTAAAAAAACTGTATGTACTTTAATATCTTTACTTGTGAAACTCCGTTATGTTATAAAAAACATTTATCAATAATGTCAGTAAATTAGCGACACGATAGTAACCCCTCTCTGTCAGCATGGGGACTGGTAAATAACGGCGGAAAGGTTTCCAGAAAACAGTATGGATTTTGACTCAGGATAATATTTGCGATAATCATTAAAAAACAGGGGATAAAAAAGGGTGGTTAAACAGAACTTAAGACAATAAGTCATGTGTAGCCGATTATCTACGAATAATACTAATTCAAAATTATTTTTAATTGCAATCTTATCTTAAAACTTGCGTGATTTTCTATTATTTCTCAATCAAAGAAAATAATGAATCGCTAAGAAATTAAAATGAAAATTTTATTCGATACCATCCTAAATACACAATATATATAGAATATTACATAGAACGCGCTGACAAAATAGTGACACTCTTTGGTGTCAGTAAAGCCTAGCATTTTATATAAGAAAGATGAATGATTAATAAAATTTCCACATTTATGATTCCCCTTTCAGTTTTATGACTGAGCTTTATGAACTTAAATTTACGAACCAAATTTACGAGCTAACAAAGATAAGAAAGAGATATCGGTTAGATTTCCTTATAATCCGAGGATTTCAGAAACAGGAATTTCACGTAACAACAAATAAAAATACTTGAAGATGGATTAATAATCTGAAACTGGTCACCTATTTAATAACCTGTACCGGGGGTCCTTGATAAGTTATTCCCTCTCAACTACCAGGATGGAATTCCTCGAAACCAAAGCCTCATCGATGGATATTATTGAAATAAAAATACATTTAAAATTAAATAATAAATTCATCAAATGTGGTGTGCTTGTAATAGTTATTCTTCGAATGGATCATTTTACAGCTCCGTCACTAGCTTAAATATTTACAGAAATGGTAAACAGCAGTGATTCAATGAATATTATCAATTGGTAACAAGGAAAGGAAATGACTGTATCCGAAGTGTGGTGGCCTAGACCCGTGGATAAACAGAAGAGAAAAATAGCGACATGACTGGGACTCGAGCTGAAAAAGCATCCCTTTAACAGATGTGAGACTGATGCAGTATGAGTGATTAGTGGTTAGAATATATGCCCGGAAAGTGGGAGACCAGGGTTCGAGCCCAGCCAATTCACAATTTTTATTTTCTGTTTATCCATGACCATTATCAAGCTATATTAGCACCATACACGCAAGCTATCACATCACATAAGGTCTGTCATTCGGTTCTAACCTAATTGAATCCATAAATCTCGAACATTCATAATGTAATCCCGACCTAAATTCAGACATGGCGAGGTTAACCAAATGAAACACCAACTTCTAAACCAAATGAGGTTCTCTCTTCAGCACGTTTTCACAAGCGATAAGACCGTATGGCGGCGTATCCTATTGCTGTCCCCTAAAGAACTCGCTTCATAAAGAAGCGAATTGCACATCTGTTCGTGATCCAAGGTTCCTGCCAAGCGAGCGTCGACTTTTTTCGCGGCCACGTGGGGATTTTTTTCGTGGAGCGCAAGAGCGGCCTCAGAGAGAGACTTGGCATCGGAGGCACTTGGTAATACGGCGCGCAGACAAAGCGCTCGATTCCAATAAAAATTGACTCGTGTGTGACTTGACTTTTTGCGATGGCCAACTTTCTGTCTCAAAAGGAAAGCCGCTGTATCCGAGTCACCAAAGTTCAATTGAGAGCGGTAGACAACCTTTCGGAGATGTCGAACTGCGGTAGAAATCACTTCAAGCTTGAATGGACATACTGAATTGGTTTCGTACATGTTTTCAGTTACTGAAAATTTCCCGATATAATTAAATATGCAGAAACTACAGCGATAAATTATGATAGCTTTGTACCACTTTCTACTTCTACTACTACTTTCTATCATTATGAATGGTTAAATAATTTTCTAAGCTGTATGACTTAAATTTTAGTTTAACTACAAATCTATGAATATAATATTAAATTTCATGCCTGGATACATGATATGATGTCTGTAGATAATTACTATGTAGTATTTAATTATTTGTAGACGTCATCCTGTGGACTCGATACTAACTTTTTATTCAGCTTTTGTGAAAGAGAACCCTGCCATTACAGCAACCATACTATTTCTTAATTTTCAAATTAAACGATAAATTCTCAGAGTATAATTTGTACTTATAAATTCTTGAAACATAAATAAAATTTTATCACACTTATATTTAATTTAATGAAAATATCGGTAAATATTCAGAAATCGCTTTCGGTCGAAAGATAATGTAAATATGTATTCAAACCAACGGAGCATTTTAGATTTAGCGATAATGAGTCTCAATTTCCTAGATTCAGTAGAGACTAGACAGCTGCTCTAAAACTGTTCGGATCCATTACTATTTCTCCGCTAGAATCTTTTTCTCAAAGAATTCCCTTACTTGAAATTTTCTAAAGAAATCGATTACATATATTAGCCTTCCACATCTCATTAAATTCACCCACCCTAAAATTCACCCATTGATACCATTTTTACTCCTTTTGTTAGCTTCGTTTACCCTCTCCAGTAAATTTTAATTTTTGTCTTTCTCAGCTTTTTCCAGTACATTCTACTTTTGATCACATTATTTGGCTGTCTATCTCCTCCGCAATTCCCCACCCATTTCTTTTTATAGCCCTTTTCTATCCCACCATCTCCATCTTTCCTCGTTAGTTACCCTATCATCACAAAGTATTTCTTCCTCATCCTCATTCCGTAGACCTGCATCCACGGAGGATCCACGGGCTCTTTCGAATTCTTCCTAAAGCAAAGACTAGTATTTGAATAATTTTGTTTCCTCATTTTGTAAAAGAAGCCAAGAAAAAAAGGAAATTGAAAAATGTTCTCTTAAAGTTTATTCAGCAAATCAATATGTTTTCTTACATAAAATATGTTTTACTATTTCAATGCGGGCAACACGCAATGCATAAGTGTCCTGATGGGCGAGACCGAACGCTAATCGTGGCACTCCTATGGTATAAGGCTCCTCACATGTATCGTAGGCCAAAAAATAGCTTAAAGGGATGCATATTATTAATGAAAATATTTTTTCTAGTAGTAGTTCTCTAGAATTCATTGTCCTGAAAAGGATGAGTTACGAGAAGTAGATCACTCATTGAAATGAATATGGAGCGGTAGATCCATTTGTTAGATTAGACAAGCGATTTCCAAAGTAGGCAATAAGGCCCCTTAGGGGCTCTGTAGTATATTTATAAGGGGTGTCAAAGGTATATTATATACATCAGATATAATAATTTGAAAGACATTTTAAACATTTTAGCTTTTATTTTGGTTTTTATTTATTCTTTGGATTTGGTCTTAGAGAAAATATTTTTGTAAATGCTGGTTGGGGGCGGTAGCATGATAAATATTGGGAGGTACCGAGACTGACCCTCAATTCGGCGAAGATAGCCCTGCGAAGGATATTGGAAGAGTACCAAAAATATTGATTCATACCTCCAGTGCCGTTACAAGCACAGCAGCATATTTACATATAAATCACGTACCTAAATTTATAGGAATGAATTTTTAAACAAACTATTTTGTAGTCGGTAAGACCAAATACAAATTAAAACTTATCCTCCTTAGATTTCTTAACGTAATCACAATGGTGCCCAGCTATTTCTTAATTAATTCAATCAACCCGGAAATCACCAGTTAAGCGATTTGTTTTTTGAAAGAAACTTTAATAATATAACCTCCAGTACCTTTCTCTTTGGGTTTGCACGGATAAGAATCGGCTCTTAATCGCGAAAATGCGATACCGCAACGGTCAGCAAAGGTAGGGTCGCGGAAGAGTATTCGAGTTTGGCGAAAGAAGAAAATTTTACGACTTAAAAAGGTCGCACTTCCGTCGCCGAAAATATTTTCGCATCAAGAAGGTCGTTCCATTGAAAACTTGGTCGTATCAAAAGGAAAAAGTGCACTGCTTCAAATGCCAAAGGCCCGAATTTAGTTCCAAGTCCTGTTTTACCCATTCGCGGCGGCCGCTGTATAATTATCAGAAGTGGTCCGAAAACATCAAAAGGTTGGCGACCCGCGAGGAAATGTCCGAACAAATGAGCAGCGTATTTAGTGCCTGCATTTCTTGGCCGAGCGATTCCGTGTCCTTCTCTTTGTGAAATCTCTCACGTCCAGGAACTTGGAGTGCAAAGGCGGGGATATGCCTCTGTCCTGAGAGCCGAAGTATTGAATCAACGCGATTCAAGTTGATATGCCGGTGGAAAGATATATATTATAATCAACAACAGAAGAGTTAATAATAAAAAAATTACTCTATGGTAATATTAATAATATTAAAATTCAAAAAATTAAATTCACTATTACTTGGTGAAACTGTGATATGGTGAAAATAACGAAGCAATATTTTCACATAATATTTCATTTTGGGAAGAGATAGTTTGACTTTTTCTGCTAGACTAGCCCTTAAAATAAAATTAATAGTGAAACTGTAATTGTATCTCTCTTCAAAAGAAAATATTTTGTGAAACTTCTGCTTAGTTATTTCCACTATTATAAAAATAATAACGGTCTCTATTTGCGCGATATTGAAACTAAAAGTCTCTTCCATCCCTTCCATCTAACTCATCGTCATTAATCATAGAAATATTAAATTAAAGAGAATAGTACGAGAAAAAATTATAAAGAATGGTGGATGTAAAAAACCTAACAGATTCCAAGGAAAAACAAAATTATCCCTTTCAGGAAAACACCCACTATGAAGGGGGATGTGAAAAACATGCACCAACCTACCGATACTTATAACAGATTTTAGTAATAACTAAAAGTAAAAGAACATAAAAAATATAAAAATACACTATCATCAATAAAAATAGTCAGTAAACATTTAAATAAATTACATCAATGTACATAATAACAGAAAACAAACAAAAAATACAAATTAAATAAGTAAATGGATTTGCATCCATACGGTACAATAATATACAGATTATATTATTATCAGACATATTATAGAAATATTATTGATAAAATACATATAGTAGACAAGATTGCATAACTGGTAGGTAAATCTAAATAGGAAATGGGATCAGATTAGAATGATTATGTTCAAAGACAGAGAAATCATCTCCTGCAAAACTTCCTCAAAATCGATTAAAATCTACTCGATTGAACGCCATTGTCTTGATGCATGCCTCGGTACAAAAAATAACTCAGAAAATACTTCATGTAAATAATGAGTTCTAGTATAAATGTACACTCCTGGCCAAAATTAACGCAGCACCTCCCTAGCGATCCTTACGGCCGGTGCTGCGTTAATTTTGGCCAGGAGTGTACACCAAATACGGTGGAATATTTGCAAAAAAATAGCTGATCGTTTTATTTTCTCCCGCCCTTAATTGAGCTTTTAAACTAACTAGTTTTTTTTATATGAGAAAATGTTGGTTTTTATAAAAACATTCCTTACAAGAGAGGATGCTTCCCAAAATGATCCACTACAGGATTATCACTGAGATAGGATTAGTATAAATTAGTGGTAATAGGATTGCAAAGAGACGGGGAGTTGAAGCTCGCAAAGACTAATTTGGATTTGATGGTCATCTCTGAGATCTTACTCAAAACTTTGCTTACATTTAGAACCTTTTTATATAAGCTGAACGAAAATATGAGGTCGCAGCATGGTAAGTACGTAGTGTAATAAGCAATCCAATTACTTGGGCGTTTATAATAAATCATTCCATTTTGAATCATGTATTGTTTAACATTCGGAATAAAAATTTCGCTGGTCCCTTCTACTATAGTGTCTCGTTAAGACGAAATAAATCCGTTCAAGAAAAAAACTTGATATCCTTTAGAGCGCTTACAAATATAAAATATTGCGCGAGATGGCATGAATAGATCACACACCTGCATCGCGTTTCCATTATTTTTAGAAAAACCACCGAAAACAAAAGGCCATTACCGAATAATAGGCAGTATTTCGTACCCTTTTACTTCTCATTCTGCCTCATTTACTCCCTAGGCTTTTCTCTTTATCCACCCGCATAGGAATATCCTCGGGGTAGTTAGAGATAATGAACCCCGCGCCCAAACCCACCAGCGAAGACCGTTACGCGATGTAAACCCCCTAAAAGAAGAAGACACGTGGCGGGCCCATTTAACCCACACAGGTGTCATTTGTCTGGGGAAGAAATTATTTTTTCAAAGGGATTAAAAAGGAAACGTAGCTCCTCCTCGTTTGGGTGGGTGGGGGAGAAACTAATATCTGCGATTCGAGGAGGCCCTGGGGGAAAAAACTGCTCGTCTCCTCAGGAATTCTCGAACGGAATCCTTAAGGGTCTCTCGGGGATCAGTGCGGTACCATAACTTAAATGAGGGAAGACGTGGTTAATGAATAAGTAAGCGAGCTGGAAGATGTAGAGGAAGAATGGAGTCACGAGATGAGCGGGATATAAACAGGAAGAGGCCCCATTTTACCAAGAGCGCGTTTGATCCCTTTTAATTTTTATCCCCACCCCTCCCCGTGAATTATTGCTCCCTTCCCCCCGCGTTTCCGCCGCAATATGGTACATCCGACGCAAGGCAATCCCAGTCGTTTGTTTTAAGCGATATTGAAATAAAATTCCATCCCGCCCTTTGTTTTCGGTCGGAAAAATTGCAGCGGGAAACAAAGGGCTCTCGCCCGTGAGGGAATGCGACGGAACGCCGCCTTTTTGCCTGAATTTTCCGCGGAATGAATGAGGCAGACTTGCGAAAGAAAATGGGTATTTCTCCCCGTGTCCCTTGTTTTTCTCGTGCTTCAATCCGAAGAGGTAAACAAAGCAAGAAGCGGGTTATTGTTCTAAAGCTCGCCAGTTCCTTGGGATAGTAAACCAGTTTTACTTTTGAGGAGAATTTCTATAAAATTTGCGAATAAATGTAAAATTTGCGGGTTCGACGACCGTTGCAAATGATTTCTCGCTGGCCTCTGAAATCTGGAACAAGAAGACTGCGAAATGTTGCTCTTTCGGACCTCTTATCTTTACCCTTTGCGCTTTAATTACTATGGTTAAGTATCTCTTCTTAAATCTTTTGATACGCAAAATTTTCATCTTAAAAATTGTTTCTATGCGTCTTAAGACGAATTATCTGCGTAAATAAAGAATGGACTTAGTATGAGTGATCATATCTTCGTAATCATTCCTAAAAACGGAATTTCTTTTATCATCTAATAGCGGTTAAATCCTATTAAAGGAGCTCAACCATTCATCTTCGATTGCTAAAATACTTTTCAATTTGATGGTAGATTCCCTCCCATTTCTTAACTTGGTGTCCTCAAGATATTTTTGCTAAACCTTCTAATTTACAAACTGATTATCCATTCTACAGAAGCCATATTAACCTGTTCACCTCAAGGACTCACTTTGACACATAAAGGAGCCAATCCAATCCAATAATCCTAATTCGCGCTGGACCGAATGAAATAATTTTCCAGTATAATTTACATCACTATGTAGCTTCCTAACTACTTTGATTGTCGCATTTAATCATATCCAAGTTGATTGAACTGTGCCATATACCTCGTGAATCAAGTCTAAAAATTGTTCCTGATGTCAAACGAAAAGAATTGTAAGAAAATTGCTACAGTATCTTTGCACTTAAGGGCGTACACCTAGGAAACATCCCAAGGAGTAACTTTTGATTAGGCCAGGAGTCGAATCCGGAATCTTCCTCTATCCAGGAGGCTGCCTTAATCAACTAGGTTACCCTTTCAAAACAGCATAAAGATTAAGATGTCCTGGCCGGGTAGCCTAACTGGTTAAGGAAGCCTCCCGGTTGGAGGAAGATCCCGGATTCGACTCCCGGCCACGTAAGACTTTTTTCAAGTCCGTTTTACCCATGGCATTCAACTAAAAGTAACATCAAAAGAGAAAAACCCGAAAATGAATCAAAATTGTTCATCGAAAGCATCATATCTAAATAATTTTTTATAGTTTTAAACCTTGCGATATCTTGAAGCGTTATGCTTGAACCTCAAGCATAACTGAGACTAGATTACCTTCTTATCATGTCAAAAGTGTGCATATATGCTTCAATAAAAATAGCATCACAAGAGAAAAAAAAGGAATCAAAATTGATCATCGAAAGCATCATATCTGAATCTATTTTAATTTAAGTTTCAAGCCTTGCATAATGTTGATAACTTTTTCGTTTATACATCGATTGAACCTCATGCAAAACAGATAGAATTACTAAACATTTTTGAAATAAAAATCCGACTTCACGAGTGCATGATGATTCGATTTCTCCGTTAAAATCTCTCAAATGATTAATTTCTAATATGGAACTATTTTTTTGGCATATCAAGAGGGTGATCGCTTACAAGGACTACAGGTCGAAGCAGTGTCACCTGGAGAGGATGAGCGACGACGAGAAACTCCCTGGAGTTGAAGACGAGAGTACGAAGCAGAACGAAGAAGGACCGGAGGGTTCTGAAGCGAGGGAGGCGGAGAGACGCCTTCATCGTCAAATGGGCCTGCTCGGTCCCACGCAACACAACCGAAACAGGCAGAAGAGGGCGCCCCAGTCGAAGCAACTGAATGGCATGAGGAGGAAGCCAAAGACGCTCTATGTCACGGAAACTATCCTTACTAAATACGAGGTGAGTAATTAGAAGAGATGGTCATGCACATCCATTCTGCCAAACAGAAATTCAGTCATATTTGTGAAGAAAAAGCCTTAAAAAGAACTTTGGATTCTAAATACCAGTCAGACTTCATCTTTAGGCTGGTTTTAGTGTCACATATTCTCGTTCTCCTCAGCTGTTAGGGGCAATTAAAGTATCCAATCACGCTTAATGGGCGGATACAAATTATGTATTTTCTTTTTATGGTTTAATACCATTACTCTTTAATATATATATATGTGTGAGTGTGTATATAATTATATATATATCTATTGTATTTTTGTACCAATGCTCATTGCTGTTGCAAAAGGAATTATTTGCACATTAAATGTTTTTATCTCATAATTTTGATCTTCTAAATATTAAAAATAGACATTTTAACACATACCCCCCTCACTTGCATCCACCCAAGGGCATTTGGATTGATAGGATTGCCTCTCAATTACCTAACTCAATAATATTTTATTGCTCCAAAAGAGAGAGTCACAAAAGAAAACATTCCAATACGAGAATACAGTTCCACCTCTATCTTTTTTCCGTTTGCATATATTCAACCATTAAGGTTAAACCCAACCAAATAAGAAAGCAATAGATTTATTATGGAATGATGCGAAAATTTCAAAAGTACACAGAGTTGAATTCTATTCTTAAAGAGAAACGGTGAAAATATCGTTTAAACAATCAAGTGTTTCTCGAAGTGACCACAGAGGATCAAGAGAGAATGTAGTTGGAAATCCACTGAATAAAACCAGTCTAATGGTCGGCAAAGCTAATGGCAAATGAATAAGATCAATTTAACTTAATATGATTAATTCATATCCTTAAAGTAAATCAATGCATTTTTCGTTTAAACAATCTGATGCTGTCTTGAAGTAATTATAGAGAGCAAAAGAGGTTACTGAAATGGAAATTTGATTGAAAACCGGTCTAATTATTGACAATACTAAAGGCAAATTCATAATACAATTCGACTTTCGACATATGGATGAATTTCTGCACCAAATATCAATCGTTAAATTTAATTAAATTGGCTTATCAGGGTTGAGAATCTTCTGCAGTCATTTACTTCTGATTACAAACAGAACTCATTTTCAAAATGAGATCAGTCATCTAAATTATCAGTATAAAATCATTCGCGTTGGCTTATGGGCAAACTTTACCAGGTAAATTCTTCTTCTTCTTGAACACCTCGTCGTAATTTTTCGACTCGAAAGTATTCTGCAAGATTTACTAGAAATTACATGAAACACAAGAAGAGAGTCGAATTCCTCTGAGAGAGCCTTTAAACTCCTCAATGTGCAAGGTTACCTTTAACCAACTCTTAGACACTTAAGAGGATGAGCCGATATATCGGCACCTTGAGCGTCTAAGTGTTAAACCAGTTTTGTTTTCCAGTGCTCCAATATGACTGAGCCGTATGGTAAGAATAAGAATCCATCTTACCAGTGATTGCCCTCTCTTCTAGGTCCTTCGTCTGGCCGGAAGGCGGATTTCCCACTTCTGCCGTGGATTCCCTGCCACACTCCTCGTCCAGAGGCCTCCCAATCCGACGCCCAAGCTGCAGTCTCCGGCTCGGATCCCTTGGCTCTCCGAGAACGAACTTCCCGGCGAGGGCAGCACGGAAAGCGAGGAGCACAGGCTCCTGCTAGAGGCAGCGCTGGTCAAAGCACGCCTCGCCGAACTGGAACTGCAAACCCTCGACTCGAGCGACGAGGAAAGCCCGCAGGATCATGGGAAAACGAACAAAGGTCAGAAAAACTTCCAAGGTGATGATAGAAACCTAAGCTCTCTTTCGGTTTCCGGAGAGTCTGAAATAAAGAAAAAGATTTTACACGATTATTTTCCATTAGACGAGGATGGCTCATCACAATGCAAATCTAAGCTCTTCGAATTATTTTTCGGACAAAATATTTCTATCTGTAAAGAAATCAGCCCGAACGACGGTTGGTACCTCGTCCCATCTGATATAAGCTGCTAAGAGCTTGTAGAGCGGAATGAGGTTTACTAGGCAGGATGAGATAGTTTGCAATTGTTTTCCTCACTGAGCTAGAATGCTATAAGCGGAACTTTTCCACGCAAGTATAGTAGATGGAATCTACGAGTAACACTTTTCTTGTTTGTCCATAAGGAGAGACATTGATCAGTGTAATTATCCACTCATACCTAAGAAGCTTTCATTTCATCACAGCTATGATCAAGATTGTGACAAAAGTAAATGAAAGACACATGTATCTCTTCCCTGTAACCAAACGACAAATGAAAATATTCCATTCATCAGAATATGGAAGCAGGAAAATATCTATTTCCCTTTAAAAGAGATACCTATAAATGAAACACTATCAATTAAAATATTCCCAACTGTCTGTAACGCCGTCTGATAGAGGGATGGTTAGATTCTATCCAGTCCACAATTAGCTGCCTGAAATTCTGGGGAGGTAATGCAGTGACCAGGCAAGGTGAGGATTGAGGTAGTTCGCCCTCTTTCCTCCAATCCACCAGAATGCTCCAAGTATCAGCCATGTGCGTACATTCCATTCGCGATCTTGAGTCCGATGACGTCTTGCTAGTGAAATAAAGTGTAGGATACGGGGAACTTTTGAGGGAAAACTGTCTGCCATGCGCCCTGCGCAATAACCAATTCCGGTTTGGAACAGTAGTTTG
Organism: Sympetrum striolatum; assembly: GCA_947579665.1. Taxonomy (NCBI): domain Eukaryota; kingdom Metazoa; phylum Arthropoda; class Insecta; order Odonata; family Libellulidae; genus Sympetrum; species Sympetrum striolatum. The sequence goes on along the minus strand of OX388345.1, from coordinate 40,517,358 downwards.
TTTGCTTATGTCTGTTCTCCTAGTAAGCGCTACCTCTCCTATTTTCCGAGTTGGAATAGGCCTATCTGCGCAGTACGCTAGACAGGGTTGGCCTCAATATCGCGAATGGACTAGCAAGGCGATGAATCTATCAAGAAAACTTTCATATCATTCAATTAGGAGTGACCAGATTAAATTCCATTATCTCTCATACGCCAGTAGCTTACATATAAAAGTTACGGACAGTTATAAGAAAATAGGTAATGAAGGATATATTTTCCTGTATCCTATACCGACAGACAAATTATAAGTATTCCAGTTATTTCAGCATGGTAACGGACGTAACATTCAATAAATACTTTTCTTTTTTGCCTTTCTTTCGACATCACCTACGTAGTTTTGATACTGATACAAATAATTCCATCCGCGATCTATTACTGCTTAACTTCAGAGGAAGTGGTTGTTAGCCATTATTAGAAAACTAAAAAAATTAGAATTTTAGAAAAACGTAAAAAACATATCAAAGTTTTGTGGCTTCCAGATCTTATTTTATAATTGAGGTCTAATTGATAATTACCAATGTAATAAGATACAAAATTAAAATTAAATACAATTTTTTAAAATAGTTTTTGGATCAATTACTTTATTTATTATTATGAAGTTACTAAATAAACGTAAACATACTAAGTACACATATGCTGTTTCTATTGTATAATTAAGATACAGTATTTTGAATTGATTTACATTTTTGATTGTTTTTTTTTGGAAGAGGCAAAGAATTCCATAATTTTATAGCTGAGATTAAAAATGATTTCTCATATAAAACGGATTTGAAAGGAGGACAGTAGTAATCTTGAGTATTATTTCTTAATTTATGCTTTCTGTATTGATTCTTGTATGGAACTGATTCAAAAGATACTCCGGTCTGTTATTTTTTAACATGTTATATAAAAATACACCTAGAAAGTAATCTCTTCTCTTTCTATCCGTTAGCCACTTAGTTAATAATTACTCAGGATAATTCCTGCTTTTAATATTTAGATTAAGGGGACAGCATACAGACTCTAGAGCGACTTCATACGAAACTTTTTATCCTGTTTGGCCGAATTGGTAAATTATGGTAGCGACTCGGTACCATCTAGCAACTCTAACATCAACAAATGTGAAATTAATGAAGTAACTTGAGCTTTTCACATGCGATGCCACCAAATTTTAATGCAGACACCGACACAAGCAATGACTACATTTGAGGGCTCTCATAAGTACTTAGGTTGTCCGCATCCTTAATTGAAAGTAACCCTCAGGTTACGTCATCAGTGCAATTAACCAAATGGATGACTAGAGCCTTTTAAATGGCGGAAAACTAGGATTTCTGTATGAACAAATTCCCCTTGGCATCACAAAAAAAATGATCAAGGAAATAGATGTAAATATATCTAAATATTTACAGAATCTAAAAAATCCAAACATGGTAAAATGGAAAAATTTCGATTCAGCATGTCACGCCTATAGTAAAGTATAGTATATCAAAGTATGAGGCTTTCAGTTTTGTAATTATTTCTGTTGAATATTTAATGAAATATCACTCAATCTAATAGTTTGGTAAGCTTTAACAGTTTAAAGAGCGAGTAATTCATGCCGAATGTCTTCTAGCTTCTTCAGTAAAACTTTCCGTTGATAAAAGCTGACCCTGTCGAAGATACTATTTAATTTTTATTTCTAAATGGAAAATCCGTAATCAAATTTCCTATATCTAGAAACCTTTTTTTTCTGTTACAGCATCGAACATTTTAATTTTGAGATAGTGAAACAAATATATTAACTGCATCGCGTATTTCCAGTAAACGGAAAAGGTTGAGAAGTTCACTAAATGGCAGGGGTCTTGGGTCTTTTTCTTGCAAGAAAATGGTGCAATGATAAATCTTTGTAGTAAAATATGTATTAACCTAATTAAGTTTAGGGACTTAACCTATGTAGGAACTAATTTGCGAAAGCTCCGAAAGTTAACAACATAAATAAATGTACTTGTTTCATACGAGTTTATAGGTTAACATAAATAAATAAAGCTGTTTCTTACTTTAATCTTAAGGTAAGGTAAATTATTGTTGCAGTTGATTTCTAAAAGTGCTTCAACAGCTTAGGTCATAGGTTCCCAAACGTTTTTTTCCGTGGACCCCTTTAAATTTTCCTAGCCTGTTTAATATTGAACTTTTTGTTAAAAATCATTATTTGGTTTCCATTTCATTAAATTAGCTTTTAAAATTGGATCTTTGACCTCCAAAAACTCTAAAGCACTCTCAAAATTTGAATAAAATCTTGGACCCCAATTTTTTCCTCCTTGACATGAACGCCCTGTAAATCTATATGGACCACTTTGGAAACCTATGGCGTAGATCATTTCTCACATGAGCTCCCACTGGGATTCGAACCCGGTGCCTCTTTCAACAAAGCTGACCGCGCTGCCCACTTGGCTTTCCGGGTACACGTAAGCAAAGTTTAGAACTGAATTCCTTTCATATGGAAAGCCTTGCGGAAGACCCAACATAGATACTGTCATGACAGCTTCAAGCAGCGCGTCCCTCGAGGTCCGCACCTCGGGACCTACAAGCCCCATTATCCCCACAACTGCAGCATCTGACCCACAATCCACGGACAGCTGAAATCGAGTCATCTCCTCCGAGTGTTTTCCATCCTTCTCATTTCCTCATTTAAATCGATCGCGTGGAAAAGGAGTGCTAACGACCCTTAATGTTGACACGCCCTGGAAAAACTGAGTCGTTTCCGACACGGAAAAGCGTGCAGAAAACACTTGAGCGAAAATAAAAACAAATGCCCTCCGCCGCGCCCTTCTCTCCCCTTCTGGAGGGAAAAAAAGAAACTTCTTGGCCGAGTCATCCGTCGAAACACTTAGCACCGCAGGGGCATTCCTCAGAGGCCTCTCTTATCTCCGTGTACCCCAGGTCGCCCTCTTGTTCCAATCCGGGCTGCCATCTCTCAGTCGCGAGAAAGCCTATGAAACCTCAATGCCAACTCTTGAGCATATTCCTCCTCAGCTGGTAGAAAATAACCCCGAGGTTATGAGCGACTTCTCGCAAAAGGAATCTCGTTAAGAACCAGAAGACTTTGAATGTTTAATTTCTCATGAATTTTAATTGGTGGGTGCCTAAGTAGAAACGGAGAGAATGGGCGTGTAAAAGATATATATTTATACATTTATTTATTTAATTATTAATAGACATTCTCTTAGGCCTCATAGAGGAAAGGGGCATTTAAAGATTAACTTAAATTACTAATAATTAATTACCTTTTATTAATTATTAATTTTGTATTCGATTCATTAAAATTCGTCTGCCTCCAATATAGTTTGATATGCTTTCACCAGCAGAAGTTAGATTCCTTCGGTGACTAATATTTCCAAAATACGTCCATACATAAGTCTGATAAATCTTTCATGGTTTGAGAATTAAATAACTTAGTAAAGTTCCACTATTTTATTTTGTGAATGTTATTAGCTTCGACTCATCTTCGAGTCAGCGCTCCATAATGACTCGAAAATGAGTCGAAACTTACCGCATGCACAAAATAAAATAGTGGAACTTTACTAAGTTATTTATTTCTCATCCTCATAAAGTGACGGCTTCAGGCATTCATTTTACTTTCATGATTTATTGGACTTATCTATGCTCTCTTCAATCTGCACCAACTAAAATTCTGCAGAAAATATTCAAGGTTGAAATTTACGTCGTTTGGAAATTTGGTACATACTTTTACTCACTGACGATATAAATAAATGATTTCCTTAATTATTTCGAGTGTTTCTTTTCAACGCGGAGCTCTTCCGTGCTCAATCAGAAGAGAAACCATGGGTTGACTTTAGCTTCCTGGACTTGTCTTTTTGATCCGACAAAGATCCGTGGTCTACGGCACGTTACGGAAAATAAATTGGCAGTATTTTATTTCAAGTTATTTCTATATAAGAGTGAAGTTTAATGTTTGAAAATTTTTTCACTTCATGTAAAATAAGGATATATGAAATTTAATCAGAAAAATACAAATTGGCGTAAGCTGTTTCCACAACGAAAGCACCAAATAATTGTGCAGGCAGACATATATTTAGAGCAGTATATATAGTCAGTCTAAGTACTTTTACTAAATTTATTGTTAAATTTATAGATAATAGCTACCCTTTAGGCATAAAAAGAAAATAAGTAAAGAACTGGGACAAATTTAAAATCTATTAATATCTCATTAATGAACTCAGTTTTAGCAAACATCTGTGCGATGTAGTAATTTAATCATGCGTATAATTAGAACACAATACCTCTTCTTCAAAATACTCAACACAATATAGAATATTTATATTCCAAATGAACGCAGTTATTGTCGTTTAAAATTATAATCTTGAAAATATGAGTGACATTTGATATGCCCTTAGTAGAAGGAGGGTGGTGTGAAAAACCTGCTCAAACCTACGTATAGAAATAGTTTAACGATTAGAGAAATCATTAAAATAATAGAATAAGTACAAGCGTACACCAATGAGAATACTTAAGCTTACATTTCGATAAATGTCGTCAATATAGATGAAGAAACACATAAAAATAAATATGTAAAAAGTAAATACAACTTAGTACATGGTAATAAAAAACTAAAAATAATGAGACATTTAGAGAAAATTAGTGAATTAATATTCTACGGGTGATAATTGGATTGCATCTAATAACACTAAATATATTTTATATGCTAAAAAAATTATAAGGGCTTTCGTCCATTCCTTTGATCCTTTGTTTCGTTCTGGGATGCAGTTTCTCAAATATCGGTGAAGTAGGTAAACTCAGATTTGATAAAATTTTAGGCATAAGGAATCAATTTAAAGCAACCAAACTACTTATTGCTTTTTAATCATTTAAACAGCCTTAAGTAGTTATATTATAAGGATATAAAATTTCATGATATTTATTTGGCCATTGTGACAGTAACGTTTTGATGCTATGCGTATCTGAGCTGCTATTGCGAATTTCGCTGCAGTGAGAACACAGCGAGCGACGCATGTTAAGTACATGGCCGCCTCATGTTGGAAACAATAAAAAAACATCAACATCAAATGGAGACCTTCACCTCTTGAACCTCCGTTTGTTATGTCCCCCATAGAAATAAGTCCCTCCCCACGCTCCCAAAAGATTTAAGTCATAAATATTCAGCGTTCGGATTGTAGATAGCCGAGAACTAGGTCAACTTAAAATCTGAATAGAAGCCATAGAGAACTGAGCAAGACAGCTGGAAAACTTGTCATCCTTTCTTGCGCCCACATTTCAGAAAAATGTGTCCCTTGAATTCTTCTTCGACCAGCGAAATGGAAACTGAGTATATTCCCTTTCATGATTTCCTTGGATTCGGTGAGCCGATTTTATTGAGTTGAGGAAGCATCCTCTTTCCCTTGATTCATTGAAGAAGTTTGTCCTGCTTTTATTGAAAGAAAACTCCCCTTGAATATGTCAACAATCCATACAATTGTGTACCATTTCAACTGATAAACGACCTATTAGCAGTGTATTATACATCCCATCTTCGAATAGAAATAATATCAAACGACCAAAATAGTGATCTTTATTCAATATCTCTTATTCTGATCATTTCCTGGACAACGTAGGAACATTATATTTAATTTAATATTGCAAAAGAAATAACGTTTGAAAACTACTAAAACAAATTCGCATGCTTTTCTCATGGCAATATCTTCGAGTCGATTATATTTTCATCGAGGATAACTTAAAAATGTCGACATATAATAAGCCATCGGCCTTCTAAAGTATAGTAAAATTTCATATTTCTATCGCATAGAGAAGTGCATGAAAGTATTTTCAAATGATTGTACAAATATTGAAAAATAGTGACTCGACTTATTTCTCACTTCTAGTACAACCTTGGGTAAAGTCGAACGCTTTCCTGAGCTAAGATAAATGTCATTTCATCATTTGAATAATTGCTTTATTGCAAAAAATTGCCTCAACGCATTTCTTACGGTGAGTTTCTGATATCGCATTAATACAATTATAAATTACGGTTATTATTATATTATCACATTGTGATAGTAGATCGACTATGAGATATTCTTCTCCCACGAAAAACGATAAATAAACTTTGTGGACTCCATGTAATACTCAATTTAATTCGACCTTTTCTTTGTTACGAACCAAAATCTTATTCAATCGCTCCAAATTAACCGGGTTGCAAACTGCTCTTTCATCGTCACTTGATGAGATTTAGGGAGTAATTCCATCTTCTCTAGGGACGAAAATTAATGGCCCATAGAGAGAGGACCTAAATACGGACCATTTGAAAAGGCTGCCCCTTCCCAACTGCTCTTAATGGACCCGAGTCCCTGGGCCAAGTGAAAGAATTGGCGGAGATTTCGGGAACGACATATTTTTCTTCCACGACGTGAACGAATAAATGTTCTTCCCTTCGAAATGAATACCACTCACAACTTGAGAAACGTGATTCTCCAGATCGTGCTTGTATTACAGGTTGTGGTTTTTCGTCTTTGCCAAGAAAATATTGTTGCTTTGTGTCGAAGACTGACTTATCTCGCTGAATTATTTTTTAAATTTTGGATTGAAGAATTAGAATAAACTTCATGATGAAATTTTACTTAGCACGAGGAAGCGTGCGCCTTAAACCCAAGGTTGAACAAGGAGTGAAAAATTGTGTCCCAGTCATGTCACAATTTTTCACTCCTTGTTCAAATAAGAATAAAGTCTTATTCCAAATCTTCACCATCGCTTGCTCCATCGGATACATGTTTTAATGATTTCGATTCCCAGCCTCATTCATTACATCAAAGAAAAGAAAATGCTAAACATTTTGCTGAGATTAATTTAACAGTTGAATCGTTTTCCATCATACATTTCCGACATGTAACAATTATTAGTGCAAAATCTTATTCCCATTCTTCATTATTGCTTTCGTCGGATACATTTTTTAATGATTTCGATTCCCAGCCTTGTTCATCTTATCAAAGAAAAAAATTAAAGCATTCTGCAAAGATTTATTTAACAGTTAAAAAATGGTTTTTCGCCGAAAATTTCCGATGTTTAACTATTAATTATACAGTCTTATTCCCAAGCTTCATTATTACTTGTTTCGTCATAAACACACTTCAATGATTTTGATTCCCAGTCCTGTTTATCGCATCAAATAAAATTTAAAACATTCTGCTAATATTTATATACCAGTTAAAATCGTTTTCCGTCTTGCATTTCCGATGTTTAACTATTATAATTTAGGGAATATGCAACACAAGTACGACCTCATGGTTTCCTATGGGCCCTATTGGTTTCTTATGACTCCGACCGGCACATGCGGTCTTTGTATGAATAAAGGTTTCCCACCTCTGTTCCTCTCCCTCATTGGAGTAATCAGGAACTTTTCCTCATTATTTCTCGGCGGTTCTCAAACCCTTAAATAGTAGCGTCGGGAATATTGGTGTATTTCCTTCGATAGAACAGAAACTAATAAAGATATTTCAACCAAATTTTTGTTTAGTAAAAATCTTTGCTTTGTAATGATGATCTGAGAATGTCGTTATGTTTTAAAAATTTCTCCCACCTCTAATTGGTACTTTCTTTTCCCACAGCCTCCAGGAGCAAGAGACAGGCGTCGTCGAACGGAGGGAACGGTGGAAGCAGCTGGTATTGGCCGAGGAAGTTCAGGGGTCAAACTCAGAGCCAGTTCGTCTCTTTTGGTGGAGGTGATGGTAAAGGAGAAGGAACGGCTCAAGCCGAGTCGAGACCCGAGGGAGCCAGCACCATAGTCCGTGAGAACGATATTCCACAATCTCTCTACTACGTAAACCAGAATTAACTCCGAGAACGGAATGGAGGAGTGGGAATCAATGGAAGCAATACCGAACGGGGGTCCAAGAGAAATATGTACCCCTCTAGAGAATAAACTAACAATATATATGTATACGCTCTGGAAAAAAACCGTCTTTTCGAAATAAAATGTATTGCTTTGTTTCCTTGTTGAAGGCATGATAAAAGTACAGGATATGAATGGATATGGAGGATGGAAGTTTGCGACGGTTCGGTAATCTGTTTTAACCCGTTCTTGGATGATTTAAGTGCGAGGCAGTTCTGAAATGTGTTTCAAATCTCATTCGTTGCAACTTGTGTGTCTCATTAAGTTTGACAACTGATCGCGCTGGCTGCATCACGGCATACGATTGCAAGACCGCTAACCTCTTATTTTTTTAGTTTTATTTATTTGATTTTATAACTTTTGATTATTTTATAATTTTGTTTTTGTTTCCTAGCGTAAGAAACACGTCTAACCTATAAATTAATCTATGCATGTGAACTAATACTACTACTAATGTAAAAATCTGAACTCTATGACAAGTAGTAAACCTTAATCTATTTAAACTCTAACAAAAAGCTACAGCTTTGATTTTATGACTTATTCCTTGAATAAGAACGGAACATTGGGAATTTACACGCACACTGACAACATATCATTTACAACACAGTTTTTAATTTTATTCCTTGTTTTCATTTTTGTACATAAGAACGAACTGTGAGGAAAACGAATCTCAAATTTTTCTCCTTCATTTTCGTTTGAAGAATTTTTTATTATTTTCGTTATTTTGACTATCCCAGTACTAATCCATGTAATCGTATAGCATAAAAACTATGGAGCTTCGAGAAAGCTCATAGTAGTCAGTTGAGTTCATCGATCTACTGTTAATTATATGCTACTGCTGATATTTTGAAATCTTAAATGTTTAATACAAAAAGTGAGTAAAAAATTGTCATTCAAAGTTGTTTTGGTTATTGACCCCAATCCAACCCAAGTAGAAAGAAATATTTAGTGTAGTGAATTGAAACTGAAGAGATTCATTGTATAATAACGAATTCTGAGGCAAAATACGTAATCAAGAGAAGGTATAAATATGAAAATTTCGATCTGAGGCCAAAATATAAGGTAACAAATTATAACTGGTGAAAACTTCTTTAATTACACACTATTCGCATGAATTTTAAATAAATTCGATTGCACAATTAAAAGCTAAAATTAAACTCTAAAATCTATGTCATCATGACGAATTAAAGGTATCATAATGCAAAGATAAGGGACTGTGTCGTCACAATTAAAACGTTAAGAAAAAAAATTACAAATCGGAAACGATTAAAAATTAAGTAATACTTAAACCCTAGTATTTCCAAAGACTGCGTTGTTAAGTTGACTCAAGTTCAAAAACAATACCTCACATAAGACTCCCTCACGAGAAATTAGTTGAAATTATATTAGAAAATCATTCGAAAGAACAAGTCATCCAGCGACAGGTTCCACGTACACACCCTTTGACCAATTCTACTAACACGAAAAAAATATATTGTCCACATTATTTCAATTCCAAACACTCCACCAGGAGGCGTAAACGGCATGGGTCAGTCTCAAAGCCAGTCGAGCGTTGGCGACGGATGCGAAGATTGCTACCCAGGAGGATATGCTGCAGGAGGATATGGACCATGGCAGGGCGGATATGGAGCAGGAGGCAGGCTCCCAGGTTCCACGGGAGTCGATGGGGTAGGAGCAGGTAGAGGTACCGGATTAGGACCAGGTGGAGGTAGAGGGTTTGGACCAGGATCCCCTGGTTATGGAAGGCCAGGAGCACCTGGATATGACGATGGCTCGGGACTATCTCAGGGTCAACAGATGAGGCCGGGAGCATTGGCGCAGAGACCTGTAACAACAGGCGTCGAGGGTCCTGGATACATGGGAATACCCGGGGTGGCTCCAGGAAGGGGAATAGGAGGAGTAGGAGGATACGGAACGGACGGAACGGGTACAGCTGGAGGACCTGGTTACAGAAGACCGACCGGTGTTACTGGAACACAACCTGGAGCACCTGGGTATGTGGGCCCATCAGGTACCGGATTCGGACTCCAACCTGGTGCGCCTGGTTATAGAGGTCCTGGTGTAGGTGGACATGGAATTCCATCGGGAGGTGGCGGTATGACGAGGCCGGGACATGGAGGGACCTATCCAGGGAGACCCGGAGGGTATGGACAAGTTCCTAGTGGAACAGGTGGCGTTACTCGACCCCACGGACCTTCTGGGCATCTGGCACCCGGAGAGGGCGCTGGAGTTGGTCCGGGAGGAATGATGCAACCGGGAGCAGGTTATCCATCCGGATCCGGTCAGCAGATACCTGATGGCGTTCCATCTGCACATGGTGGCCAGCATCTAGGCCCTGGTATGATTCAAAGGCCAGTCGGAACGCATGATTATGGAGCGCCGGGATATGGAACTCACCATGGTGTTGGAGATGGGCGTCATCCAGGAGGAAGTAGGATGCCAATTGGAGGGGTTGGTGGAAGGGTTCCATCAGGATATGGCGGACAAACGGTCTCTCCTGGAGGTCAGATGGTACCGTCCGGGCATGGAGGTTCAGGGCATGGGTTATATGGTCCCGGAACAGGGCGAGGTACAACAGGCTATGGAACCTACCCCGGTGCCGTTCCTGGAAGAGGGATACAAGATGGAAGACTTCATCACGTGCCATCTGGAGGAGGAGCACCTGTTGGTGTTCCTGGACACTTAGGAGTGCCTGGAGGACATGCAGGTATACCAGGACATGGTGGAATCTCGGGAATACACCCTAGTGGAAGCGGAGTAGGAATACCGGGAGGACAAGCTGGTGTGCCTGGACACGCTGGAGTTCCTGTAGGACATACCCCTTCAGGATATATTCCTGGAGGACCAGGTGCTCATGGAGGACCTGGAGGTCATGGAGTACCAAGTGGTCATGGAGTACCAAGTGGTCATGGAGTACCAAGTGGTCATGGAGTACCAAGTGGTCATAGAGTACCAGGCCAAGTAGGAATCCCAGGAGGATATCATAGACCTGGAGCAGATGGAGTTGGCGCTGGTTATCCGGGAGTACACCCAGGAGCTCATGGTGGACCTCAAGTATATGATCGCTATCCCTCTGGAGCGCCTGGTCATGGCCTTACTGCACCCGGTGGTGGTGGTCAGTTTAGAGGCCCCGGAGGAGTCGGTGTACCAGGACACCTACCTCCTGAGGGTATAAGAGCACCAGGAACAGGAATCGATGGCCGATATCCCGATGGAGGACAACTGCGACCAGGACAAGTTATTCCAGGTACAGGAGTAGCACCCGGACACGGAATAGGAACAGTCCAAAGACCAGATGGATCTTTAGTTGGAGTAGACCAATATGGACGCCCTACCGTTCCTGGGTATCCTACAGGCCAAAGACCTGGATATGGAGTTGACGGCCAATACGGTCCTGGATACTATGATGGTCAGGCTTACCCCTTATCTCGACCAGGTGGAGGAGGTAGGGTGCCGGTTGGAGGTGGTCCAGATGGAGGGGAGTCCCAAGCTCAGTCTAGTGTTACACAAGATGATAAAGAAATTAAAGCTGGTGCATCATCACAGGGAAGATTAGGCGATGGAAAAGCACAGGCTCAAGTTAGCGGGTCTTACACTGGTACTGGCTCCTTCTCTGCTCAAGCACAAACGAGTGATAACGGCAGAAGTGCCCAAAGTCAAGTCACAGGCAATAAAGACGGAGGGTCTAGTTCTGCCCAAGGCAATGGGGGTAAGGGACAAAGTCAGGCTCAGGTACAACTTTCCTCAGCTAATGGAGCTACGAAAGCAGAGGCTCAAAGCGGTGGTTGGCAATATGGATCGAATACGCAGGTCCAAGCTGGGGAAAATGGAGGTATGGCTGATGCACAATCAAGTGGACCAGGTACCACATCCAGTCAGGCTCAAGTAGGATTCAAGCCATATAGAGCAAATGGTAATGTTCAACGTACACCATTCCGAGGGGGTGGCACAGCTTCGGCACAAAGTAGTTCATTCTCAGGTCAGTCACAAAGTCAAGTTCAAGGAGCATATAGATATGGTGTCTCCTTCACGGGAGCTGCACAAGCTGGCTCAGGATCGAGAGGTTCCAGAGGGATAACTAATAATAAAAATGGAACACAACGATTTGAAAGAGATGATCACGCTGCCCTCAATCCTGACACATTCAAATTGAAACCTTTGACAAATTTTGATGATATCCCAGCACCATCTCAATCAGAAAGTCAAGATGGTAGCAAGGTACCAGAATCTCAAATAAATCAAATGAATGGGAACAATGGAGGAAGACACCAAGTAGGAATGGATCATTCTACCATGCATGGTTCCAATGTTCGAGGAGTCCAGCAAAATGGACATGGATCAAATGGACAGGCATCAAATGGACATGGATTGAATGGGCATGGGTCAAATGGGCATGGATCGAATGGACATGGGTCAAATGGGCATGGATCAAATGGACATGGTTCAAATGGACATGGGTCGAATGGGCATGGGTCACATGGGCATGGGTCAAATGGCCATTCCCCTTACAATGGAATGCATGTTCCTCCATCTAGAGGACAGATGAATGGTCAAAGAGGACAACAGATACCAAATGGGCATCAACAATATAGTGGAAACTCTCATGGCATGCAAAGTCCTCATTCAAATGGGCATCAGCCAGTACATGGTATAGATCAACTTGGTCATGTACCTCCTCAAGGGCAAGAAACGAGCACAGAAATGGCAGGTCACAAGCCCTCACAACTAGACCACTCTAGCAATGGGAATAGACAACCACAAAATGAGTATCCTAGATTTGATAATGCAGGTACTAGATCTCAACAACATGCAGGGATGCAGGGTGCAGATTTTTCAAGAGAAATTTCTCAAACAGGAGGAAAGCCAGCAGTATTCAAAACAGAATCACCAAGACAAAGTCAAGCAGTTTTTGTTTCCCCTCTCGGTAATGAGGATGTACATATAACTCAAGCTGCTGATGGAGGAGGAATTCCAGCCCACCCTGTATATCAGCCAGGCCAAGTTGTGCCAGGGTCATCAGGATATGTCATACCAGATGGTTTTCGAGGTAGAGTCATTACAGATAGTCGGTCTATAGCTGGAGATGAAACTTTAGCAGTTGCATCTCCAAATAATGGGAATTCACAATCTCAGACAGTAGTTTTGACTCCTGGATCTGGGAAAGTAAATTACACCCGTATTGTTCGTCCACCACCTGGGCAATCAGTTGAACCAGCCTTTAAAGACTATGGGCAGAATGTTGATGAAGAAAGTGAAATGGCCGTGAGAGGTGACATGCAAAATTTAGGATCGTCAAATGTATATAGAAGAGGTGACCAGCATGTGTATCCTAAAAACAGAATGCATGCACGTAGTGGAGGAGAAAGCACTCCTAGTAACCAGAAAGTAGATGATTATGATGAAGAAGATGATGATGATATAGAAGAAGAGGAAGAAGATGAGGAAGAAGTGCCAGCTAGCTCAACACCTATACCACCAAATACGTATGTGTCTGTAACTAACAGTGTGAGTGGACAATTGAATCCTCAAGGAAGTGGAGGCAGGCATTATACTAATGGGAATGGTTTAGTAAATAGAGGATCTGAAGGTGGAAAGTTTGCACACACATATTACACCAAATCATCAACATGTGGGTACTTCACTTTTTCATGCAATGTAGTTTTTGGATCAAATGGAAGGGCTAAAATATGTAAACCACGTCCACCAACTAATCCAGATGGATCACCATGCTGTTGTTGATGTATCAATTTGAGAAGAACAATGCATATTTCAGAAAGTATTCCAAATTTTTACTCAATTTCATCTTTTACTTACAGTACTGAGAGCATTGATAAAACTGATGATTTGTGCAAGAATCATTAAGGAAACCAATTTTTGAGTGATAAATCTATCTATGGTTAATTATTTAAGAAGATTATTTGGAAATATTTAACTAAGAGAAAATTTACTTATAAACTAATTTAAAACTATCAAACAAATAGTATTGTTAGTATTTGGTGATCCTTGATTAATAGATTCAGGGCACCTGTTAATATGCCAAAAACTTCATCAAATAAGGGTATAAATAATAATATTCTAAATAATGATGTATCTCACTATTTCAATAATGTAAGTTCATTTCTTATGTCATAAACATTTTCATAAAAGAAATTAATCTCTTGATTTTTCGTAATCTTAATGAATGTTAAAATTGTACATGTGGGTGGAAAAAAAAGAAATATATATCATACTTATAAATATATCCTTTAATATGTTCATACATGAACCAGCAGTAAGAAAACAATAACTTTATATTTACAGAGACAAAATACAAAACAATAAGTTCCATAGGATATTTCAGTAGATTTTTTGAAAATAGAACGTGGATAGTAAATCTGCAGGTAATTCAAATAAAAATCTGAGTTACACCAACTCTCACAATGTTCACAATATCCAGTACATGTTTACATTTCCTTTCTATGAAATCCATGACACAAAATATGATTGCATCAAACAGTCATTTGTAGGTATTATTGCTACCTATGGCACTTCATTATTTTCTCCCAATTGGGCTTACATAATCACAGAAATGGAATGACTATGAACAGGAAAACTGCCCAATTGCCAAATAAAATCATACAAGTTTTAGAGGAATTAGAAACATCATTCCTCTATTTCTATGCCCTATTATTGTGGCAACACAAGTTTTCATCGAGATATGAGTGAGCATTATATTATTCATTACAATACACAACCAACAACCTGCTCACCTATAGTGCAGCTTTCCTCTGAGATACAATAACAAATATACCCTTTATTACCTCAATTCTAAGGCCACCTCTCAAGTTTAAGTTGGTCATAAAGATTTTGTGATTCTCTTATCTGAGAAAATCTGATTACACCCTACATTGGGTAATTACCGCATTAAATAAGAACTCGGTAACAACTCTGAAATAAATAAAGAACATGTGACCAAATTAACAAGGAATATTAGCCGTTAAAAATCATTTGAAATCAGTAGCCAGAAACAAATTCCTATCATTCCTTCCAGAAATATATTTAAAGGAGAGGACGGGTTGAAAGGTGGCAATTTATTCAAGTAATTAATTTTCTAAATATACCTGAGATCAAAATTAAATTGAGAAGATGGAAAAGCCATTGTCTTTACTACATCATACACAAATTTAGGCAGAATTTCTGCTAGTATTGATTTTCCAAACATCAATGACAATCATTTTCAACCATTTATGAAAGAAGAGACTTGATAAGAGAGACGATGCAATTAATCAAATATTAATTGAAAATAACATCGCAAAGCAATCTATAAATGAAGAGCATGTTGAATAACATTGAGGCTGAAATTCAAACATGATCCAATAATTCAATGAAATCATCCTTCAAATATAATTCAAAATATAAATTTTACCTAAAGCATATTTGTCAAAATTATATCATCCAACATTTAACAAAATGTTTCAAATTTGTCATATTCCTTAGCTCATTAAAAAAAATGTCTTCAAATATCTTAATTCATTTGCATACTCGTTGAAAATGAATAAAGAAGGCTCCTGTTGGTAATTCAAAACTTACATAAGAGATAGGCATTAATTATCGTTAGATAATTGCTCATATTTCCATAAGATCTAGCGGAACGGTATCCAATAGAAAATTATCAAACCAATTCTCAAATGAGATACTTTTATTTCATTTGAGTAACAAAAATCCAGCTTAAACAGAGACAATAATAAGCTTTCTTCAAAACCATAAAAATCAGTCAGAAAACAAAGAAAAACCAATCAAACAAAAAAAACAATGAGAAATCAATCCCAGTCACCCATAGTCAAACAAAAGGCAAACGGATTATATAAACTCAATAAATTTCACCATAGAAGCATAATGAAGACATCCATAAGAAAAAGTTATGCTGAAAAGAAATTAGTGACATTCAGAGCTTATAAAATAAAAATAGGAGAGTGAATGCTAGTTTCCATATGAAGAAAAATTACATAAAAAAGAAACAATGTCTTTGTTATGTAACAAAAAATATTACATAAATAAAATAAGAATTACTGGGTAATTTTCCACAGGAATTTTCAGGTTCTGAAGATGACGTTAAGCCAAAACTAGTCGCCCAAATGTAATTTTCCTGTGAAAAATTACCAAGTAATTCTTATTTAATTCAATGGCTTTCCACGAAATACAGCCAAAAATGATTGATTACAAAAGATATTACTGCAAAAAACTTAAAATGTTAAAATCATTGCTAAAATTATAAATTTTTAAAACAAAGATGAATGGGTCATCCTTTGTGATATCAAATGCAATAAAGCTCCAGAATGATAATATGTTTTAAAGAAGCAATAAACACAGCCAAACAGTGAAGAGGGCAATAAAAGCTTTCCCAACCAAGCATACACTAAAATAAAAGCATACAATAGTATAAGAATAAGAATCAAAAGAGATCAATGTCTTTGTATAGTCATTAAAACAGGAAATAAAGCCTGAAATTTACAATAAAAGATTAAGAATAAAACGTAATTTAATTTGAGTAAATCCCAATATAAGATATACATAAGTAATGTATGGTGGATAAATAACCTGAAAGTGGTTTCTCATGCATAGTTTAAAAGAAGATAAGACTTTCAAAAGAATGTTCACGGCATCCAGTTATAAATCAAATATCACCTATCCTCTTCGTTCTATAAACAAAACTGTTGAAAACAATGACTGAAGAAATTTAAATTCCATTACTTGCAAAGATATTATGGGGCAAGATATATATATCTGAGCAAGATATATGTGGGAATTGAGAACAATCATGCATCATGCTCTCATTTACTTAAGTCTTTTGAGTAAAAATCATACTTCATTATGGCTTTCCAATACTTGAAAGCAATCATTCAATCTATATGGGGCCTTGGGTAACAGCTGTCTCAAATAATTCTTTCTTATTTTCTTTACAGCTGCTCTTGTGGTATGACCATAAATCATAAATATATTTCTCTTTTAGTCACCTTACTTATTTTCTATGCTACTTCAAATAACATAATACTTACACAGGCTATTTAACACTTTTACATGTGACTTAGAAAGAGTACCATTACCAAACTCTTCCACATAAATACTTTGATGACAAGGATTTCATCACTAATATACATTGTGGTTTGGATCATTCTTGATCTAAACCAGATGTCTGTTTTCTGTAGCACATAAGCAGTCTTGCTCAGCTCGGCATATCAATATACAATAAAGCTGTCAAATGATTTCATCTCCAATTCAACAAAAACCGATGCCATTTGGTCCATTCTTAATAGGATCAGCAATGCAAATGTCACTTCTGCTATAATCGATAAAAATAAAGGAAGCCAGCAAAATAATCAGAAGTGGATGGAATTTTTACTACCCCTGTTGACTAGACCATCTGCCAGTAGATCCTCTCCCTCGGTACCTTCTGGCACAGCAAGATCGGTTGTGTCTCCATCTTCTCTATGATCCACAATAGACTGACAGCAAGAATGAGGATACATACCACAATCACAGCCATGGTCCCTTAAAAATTCAGAGAATAGCTTCATTATTCAAATTAAATAACCATTTCTAGATATTTAGACACAGAAGAGAGAGGCAAAAAATTGACATAGACACAGTAGCGCAAATAGACATGCAATCCTGGAAGCGAATACGTGATGCTGAAAGCATGTAATTTTACTAATGAAGATGATGCATACATTGAAATGAGACTAAATTGACCAAAGATTATAGATGAAAATCAACAGAAACACCTATCAAGTTAACGTCTGCGAAAGGAGAGCATCTATGCAAAAATATTGAGAAACATTTCCTTGGTATGAGAAAAAGATTTCAAATTTCATTACAAATTTTTCATTAACATAATCAGGTACATATTATAAGTCATACTTTCTTGTGTGTTGATGAACAAATTATTTCTTGTATAATAAACTTAAATGAGACAGTTATGAGAGAAGTAATACTATCTGTTGTTACATGATTTTGTAGATGATGTATGTATGTATGGCTAGGATAACACTTACCATATTCATAATTATTTAAACACGCAACAACACATACAAACAAACCAACTGCTTCTTCATATCCTCAGAAAAGACGAATCCAATACCAAAACAATCAAAATTATGGAACTCGAAGGAGAAATAAAATTCTTGATGCTTAATTAAATTCATAAACCTGTCCAACAGCATTCTTATCAGCTTTACAACTTTTAGAGAATCCAAAGATCAATAAGTTGATAAGTTATTGCAGGCAGAGTCCAAAGGGGACAAAAGACACTTAGACCGAATTGGTCCATTGTGCGTCCTGCTTGATAAATATTAGGGAAAGTAGAGAAACAGTGCAGCTTATGAAACACCGATGTTCACCTTTTGTTAAGTCCAGTATTGTATATACTCCATGGAGTACAGATATTTGTAGGGGCATTTATAAAAATATTTATCTCTTTGCTCATTACTAAGGAGAGCTGATGGCTAAGTGAAGGAGCAGATAAAAATTGAAGGAAAGACTTCATTTTGTGGGAAATTCTCACAGGCACATTACACTACACAACAATTTCTAATCCATCTTTTTTATGTTTACCTAAGGATTACCCACTGATGAAGAGACAACAAGCAATTAACATTCCAAAACCTATCAAACAGTGATGTTTTTAATAAGGATAGTTATTTCAAAAAGTAAAATTTGTGGAAAGCTACAGCTCTATAAAGAAGAAAACTTCACCCACGTGAAATGAAAGCTAGTCAAGATGCACAAATCTTATTATTTTAAAACATATTTCCTTAAATCACTAATCAACCAAGACCTTATATTCTCAACAAAAAACACCTTCGTGAACCACATACTTTATAAAACAAAGTCAACGAAAATGATTCTCCTTGATGACATTTTGATAACAGTTATTTGATATTTACACATATTGAAAAAGAACGTTTTCTCCCTGTAAATCAACCTGACAACTGTCAAATAGGTCATCCATTTTAACTTCCCACTTCTTTGATTTACAGCTCTTTTAAGAGCAGGCAGGTTTTATTCAATACAAATACATACAGATTAGCATTCACTGTTTTAATAAATGATGCTTTGAATACTAAAATTAGATTCAATTCAATCTCGATTAACACCGTAGGCAGACATTACTTTAAAACACATGTATGCTATGAATCTCTAATGAAGAGCAAGGTACAGTGAAAAGTTAAAGAAGATGAACAAAAACTCAAGAGGAGGTGATAAATATTAATAAACTAAATCCATATAAATAAAAGTAGAGTAAAGGGACACTGAGAGAATTTGTTTAATTAAAAGCATCTACAGAAACTCAAGTCATGCTTTGATAAAGAAATTAGGTAAAGATTAGTGAAATCCTTCCTGTTAAGTGTTTTGCTTTATGGGTGTGAAATGTGGATATTAAGGAAGGAGTATAACGTTTAGGGGCCTTTGAAATGTGGGTGTGGTGCAGAATGTAAAATTTAAGTTGGGTGGATAGGAGGACAAGCACTGAGATGCTGGAGATGGTTGTGGCAAAGAGAATCGATGACAAATCAGAGGGGGGACAGATATAAGACATTTCCTCAACATCAATGTCAGGATTCTTTTAGCATGATAAAATCGACAATTCCTTCAAACATCAAGAATTGCTTCTCACTGATAGATGATTTTCCACTGTAGTAATAAAATGATAAAAAATGAAATAAGAACAAAATAAGAACGAAATAAGAACGAAAACTCAAAACTTACATCATAAATCAAGCACTACGGGTTAAACACATATGATGCCATGATTAATGACATATGATGAACAAACGTGCGATTAGCAAGAATAATCTACAGGAAATCCTAATAACCCTAACCAATGCCCAACACAAAAACATGCATTAACCAGCATTTTAACCATATAAGTACCACAAGATCACGGACACCACACCATACAAAATCTACCTTGTTAGATCTACTCTTTCAAACAGAGCATTCACTCCAGGGGGCCTGGTAGGGTTATTTCTTTTCATGAGGAGGAGAGGTCAGGCATTGGGGTTTCGAGAAGAGAATCTCGTCTGTAAGAAATGGAGAACTCTGTTTGAGAAACAAAAGGGGAGCTATAACAGATAACATGATTTAAGTCTCCCATTTGGCCTGGATACTGAGAACTAAACTCACAAAACACCCTCAACTGCTGAAATAAGGGAAAGGTTAAAAACTGACCTGGACAGCACAATAGCTATGGTCACCACATTAACGCTTAATACCTTAGGAATTAGATTGAGTGTAACAAAATAATGTACACAACATAACGACGGTTATCACACAAGTAAGTCAACAAAAATTAATGATAAACACAATACTCCCACATCAACATGCTTCAACACAATGGAAGACAAAAAGGAATTACGTAAGAGAACAATTCTACGATATGACACTTCCTGTCCTTTACAAATAGTATGTATATTTCCAGGTATATTTTATCTAAGTCCCAAAACCTTAATTATATTACTACAGACTGAATTCATGCAAATATTTTACAAGAAATATTTCTAGAAATGTAGGCTTAATATAATTATTAATATATTAATTGTGATGTAGGTTTAATCTTTGCAAGAATATAATCAACCTATTATAAATGCTAAAAAGGGATTGATGACAGATACATTAAGTATAATTCACTACTGTTCACCAATAAGATTACCTAATGAGAAGGCCTAGCTGTATGTACAAGTATTGGCCAAAGGAAAGATTAGCAACTGGATTCTTAAAAATAAAAATGATAAAGCCACAACAAAATCTGAAATTACTAGCTTGATTAAGGGTATGTCAGATGGCTGTGAGGAATTAGGATAATGAGTTTTTTGAATGAAATGCAAAGTGACCACTTATACATTCTAGAAAAATTAGGATAAATTCATTAATCACTGTATAGCAGCAATATCCCTTTGGAGGAATGAAGGACTAACTAAACAGTGGTACATGGACTAAATTCCTATCAAAACTTAAAAGAAAACATTGCAGAATGGTAGCCAATGAATGAACTTTAGAATAGCCACTTAAACAATGAAAATGTAAATGGCTAAAGGGCCAACATCACTGATCAACCGTTAACTACAGATTTATCAGTCTTAAAATCCTCTTCCGACTCCATATGATTATTTTCTACTTCAACAGAAGGAAAACCAGAAGCATGAAAGAGTTATCCAGCTTTGAAGAAGAAATTAAACCACATGAATGTGAGCTTACGACATAAACTGATAGCATTATTTTCCAAAATATGTTTCAAGACAAGACCAAGAGTGACATTATTGCTCTCTAAAATATGTATAAAAACCTAAAAGTGCCTATAATTTAACAGTGATTTCTTACAAAAAATGCATTATCCAAAATGTTTTTTCATACATTTCACACATTTTAAAATGTTTACAGAGATTATCAATAATACAATGAGTAGCCATAATTCCAAAAATGGAGATTATTACCTGACACACAAATGACTGAAAGAAAGGATACTTTAATCAGATAGATACAAATATTTCCAAATGAAAAGTGTTAACTCATACTGGCCTACACCCAAGAGGAAGTTTCCTCATTGTGCAAGAAACATACAATAATTCTAACTATTAATGCTTATGTAGCAGTAAGGTTAGGCTAAATTAATATATTTATCATAATTGCCAGTTAACTTCAACATTGGATCTGAAATTTTCAAAGTTACCATACATCAAAAAAAATCTTCCTTTATGAAGGAAAAACTTATGGATGTATAAAAGCAAGAAACAGACGTTTCCAGTTATTACGGTTCACTAAGAATGAATTACGAATATCTAATAGTTACAAGCTCCATTCAAAATTCAAAATTACAGCTTGCAGGTTCTTCAAAATGATAAAGTTTGAAACCATGATTAAGATATGAATCAGAAAAACCTGAATATTTACTTTATGATATAGAGATACTCAAACATATCCAATTAAAAGAAACTATCCTATAAATTGAGTGATCAACAGCTGAGTGACTTATTTCATAGATGTATATAAAACATCTGAGAAAAAAAAAGAAAAGATAAAGCTAATCTTCACTTTGCTTGTGCCTTGTCTAGCACCCTGTCTTATAACCTAAAAAATTGCATTACGGTTAAAATAGGTTGGTTGATTATGTTAAATATAAATTAAAAATTAATTTATTATCATGAATAAAAATATTATCAATGTAAGAAATATGTAATTAGTAATCGAAAAACAGAAATAGCTATTATTTTCTTGAAATTTTCCAAACAACTGTAACGTGATCAATGTAAATTACTTATCTTATACATATTTTTTACACCATTGAATGGATAAATTAATATTACGAAAAAATGGCACCATAAAAGATTCATAGTGCTTTAAATATAAAGTAACACAATATCACTACCCAATTCGCTGAATAGAAAATAACTTAAAAATTTCTAATCTTAGGGAGGTTTAAAATCTTCAATAGCCATCTTTGTGGGCATTCGTCACCACCTTCGCTGGTATTCAGAGAAAACAGGAAGGCTCATTGCCCCTGAGAATGATACTATCGCTATTAAAATATACACTCTGGGCCAAAATTAACGCAGCACCTCCCTAGCGATCCTTACGGCCGGTGCTGCATTAATTTTATCCAGGACTGTACATTGGGTGTTCTTAAAAGTGCAGTGATTTAAACCTTCCTGTTTTTTCCGAATACCGGTGAAGGAGGTAAGGAACGCTATCAAAGATGGCTATCAGAGATTCCAAACCTCTGACTAGCACAAAGTCAATCAATTAGTTGTCAAAAAGATTAATCTAAGTTTTGAGTGTTGCATGTTACACCTCTATAGCATGCCTTCTTAAATTATAATATTAGCTTTAATGATAAAGTAAATAATGTCTTCAATTTACCTTGACTGTAGATGCTCTATTTGGACCTGCATGTTCTCTACCTGCTCCTGCAAATCTTCGTTCGTCCTCTTCAATTTCCTATCATAAAGAGAACAGGGGATATTGTATCATGAATGAATTTCCAGAATAGACTCGTTAGTCAGGATTTCATAAATTATATGTAAGGTAATTTACCTTATGTTATTAGTAGCTGCATCCACTTCCTCTTCAGCTGCTGCTAATTCTTTTCTAAGCTCATCCACTCTAACCCTGAGTCGTTTCACCTCTGCTTCGTACTGTTCGGCCCTTCGAGCGCCATGGGCTGCTTCGGTTGATCTCTCTCGCACCACTGCTTTCAACTTTGAATGAGAAATCTTGAGCTCTTCCAATTCCTAAAATGAATGAGAACAAAGACTCATGTACTCCATTTCATCAATGTGGAGAGACAAATGAAAGATAAAGTCTACTTCCGATTCTAGAAGAAATAATTGCACCTCTAAGTGAAACTGACAGTAAATACTCAGGTAATAAGAAATACTTTTTCAATTTTAAAGCTTTTTTCAAACCGACTCAGAAAATATCAATTAAACTTTCTGTTCAATTAGTACCTTCCTTGCTTTACGGACAGAAAAATTTAAAAAAAGACAAAAGAACAGAAATGACAGAAAAAACAAAAAATCTGATGTGGCCAGCACATGACTTTCTCCATATATAAGATGTAAATATTTATCTATGACAGTATTTTCGAACTCTATATTCAATCTAAACTTGGAAGATGAGTGATTAATTTATATCATATTATCTTTTACTTCACAAACATTATAAATAATGTTTTACGGGACATGTTCGATAAAAAACGATGAAATGGCCTTTCGCCACAGCGCCCACAACGTACATAATCAGCAACTTCCGGTTTATCAGTATTTCACAAATAACTCCTACACAATCAGTGATACAAAAATATGTTTCATACAAAAGTTATAGTAAATTTAATTATCTAAAACTTTTATAAATAATAGTTTATACCTAAATATAATATTTATAGAGATATTTTGAAAACCGGAAATGAGCTTTGAAAAATGAAGCTCAACTTCCGGCGAACCGATTTACTCCAAAAACTAATCAACTTTAACAACACCAACCAAAATACTATATATGAAATTTGGTATCGATCCAACTAATACTTTTCATGTTAAAGCGCCCACAAAGTACATAACAGCTACTTCCGGTTTATCGGTATTTCACGAATAACTCCTAATCAACCGGTGATACAAAAATATGTTAAATTCAAAAGTTATAGTAAATCACATTATCTAAAACTTTTATAAGGTATACAATATACCTATATATCATATTTACTGAGATATTGTGAAAACCGGAAATGAGCTTTGATGAATGAAGCTCGACTTCC
Source organism: Sympetrum striolatum (assembly GCA_947579665.1). Lineage (NCBI taxonomy): Eukaryota > Metazoa > Arthropoda > Insecta > Odonata > Libellulidae > Sympetrum > Sympetrum striolatum. The sequence goes on along the minus strand of OX388345.1, from coordinate 40,493,177 downwards.
GGTAAATCAATTTACTCCAAAAACTAATCAACTCTGACAGCACACACCACAGTACTACATATGAATTTTGGTATTGATACTACTAATAGTTTTCACGTTAGAGCGCCCACAATCACAGACACACATACATACACACACACACACACACACACACACAGACACACAAACATACACACAGACATCATTCCGAAAATGGTCAAAACGTGTTCTAGGGACCCCAAAACATGTATTTCCGTTGAAAACTCGAAGTCGATTTTTTTCATGAAAACAATACTTCCTCTATACTTCGTATATGGAGAAAGTAAAAACCCTGCAAACAACTGTAATCTCTGCATAAAAACATTGTAAACAACAAATCTACAGATGGATAAATACAGTCCAAATAATGAATTCCCCCAATTTAAGTCATTCATGACTACTAGAAGTAACAGAAAATAGTAAGAAATTAAGGTAAGCAACTTTTGAAACCAGAGACGTGAAAAGCGATACTGCAATGAGAAGTTCAAACAGGCATTTTAATTCACCTTACAACCATTTTCAAGGAGATACCAACATAAGATGACCTTGACCAAAAATTTTCTGATTCCTTATAGGAAAGAAAGAAACTTAAGAAGCTAGGGGTGTGCCTGGGAAAATCAAAAAGATAAACAGAACTAAAAATGTCTCACAAGACTACGGGACAATCCAAAATCCTCCACTTTCTGAGTCTTTATATCTATTCACTTTCTAATCAGAATTTTGCACTTTCATTAACCATTTGTGAAATTTTATTTCTCCAAAGTTTATCAGCTTAGCCAAGTATGAATCAGACAAAAACAAGAAAAAGAGAGAAGAAAAAAATTTCACAAGATTGAAATGCCATTTTGGGAATGTCATTAACCCTTTACATTTCAAGACAAATCCGAGTAAATATACTAGAAATACTTGAGTATAAACTGACCCAAATATAAACCATGGCAACTAATTTTATCACAAAAAATTGGAAAAACTAATTGGTTCAAGTATAAGCCCAAAGTGGGAAATGCAGCAGCTACTGGAACATTTCAATATAAAAATAGATACCAATAAAATTATAGTTACTGAAGTATTAGTAGGTTGGTAGGAGAAAATTATCAGAGAATTGTGGAGCAAAAGAGGGATGCACAAAATGATTTCTGTTTACATCTAACTTTTCTATCAAAGAACAGGTTAGTGGGACCCTCACTCAAGTTTAAGTGAAGGGTGGCTTTTTCAGCATCAAAAATGTCCTAACTGAACTAACTGTACTAAATGAACGATATTTTAAAAAATGAACGAAACAGGGGGAAGACTAATGGCTGCACCCTGTAATGCGCTACCGCTATAAGAAAAATTCTCTTTTCTACGTTGCTTAAGAGCATAAAGGGCTCAGACTTGCAAAGAAAATAAATACACTTTTTATCAGAAACTGACTCGTTGGATGTTTTTTCGTGGGCAAACTGAACTTAAAGTAATAGGCGACTACTCCTTCAATGCATTTTACGATAAATTCTTGACTTTTCCATTAATTTCTGTAGAAAATTTCCTTCAAATATTTTTACCTGCCTCAGTATTAACACTAATGAAAAGAGAAAGGTTTGAAGCTGATGTTGATGTAAAATATCCCATTTTTCTTGAATTAGAGAATTAATGGCACCTGTTCCAAAATATACAGAACAAAATGCCGTATTTCTTTGAAATGTAACATTTTCATTATTTTTTGCAATCGAGTTATAAATAAACCAAAATGAATCATGCTGTGGTGTCTGGCATCACTGATACTGAACATCAACATACATCATCGTTGATACAAAAAATTGAAACAATTTTGATCAACTTCATAATTTTTGCAACATTGCGCATTTTTCTCCTATTTAAAATACATGGGCCCATGTATTTTAAATGGGAGGAATCGGTGTCTTCATGATGGTGAATGGAGTAAACAAAACTTAGCTTATATACTAGTACATTTGGTAGGTATTTTTAGAATAATTCAAAATACATGGAAAAATCATTTTTTAAATATCAAACAATAAACATGTTAATGTATTGTTTGATTGAGGGAAATGAAGGTGAGGAGTGCAAAAAGAATAATTAGAAACTGATTAACTCTACCTTAGTTTTCTCTGCAAGCTCTTGCTGCAACTGTTTTATCATCTCAGCTTGAGCTGCAGCAGTGGCTGCAGCAGATGAAGTTGATGAGGATGAAGAAGCAGAAGATGCAGTGGAGAATGGGGGAGAGTTGATAGAATTCCCATGTCTAGTTGCTTGCGAAGAGGAGTCTTTGCTTTTATCCCTTGTTTCAACACTTCCCACGCCACTGTCCATCCTTTCTATTCGTTCTAAAAGGTCCCGCAATTCACCTCGTAATCTGCGGTTTTCTCTCTCAAGAGCCTGCTTGTCTGACTCCAGTCTCTCCCTCCTGCCCCATTCTGAAGCGTTTTCTACTTGAAGCCTCTCCAACTGAAAATTAAAAAGTTTTGAGATTCCAGTCTATTCATTCGTACATTCACCCAGTAGATTTTATCCAAAAATTTTACATGTCTTCTCTCAGGCTTTCTACAGGATAGAAACATATGGCAAAGCATCAATTCTGATAGAATATTGGTACATTAAATTGTGATATAAGATAAATGCATAACTCAAGCAATTGCAATTTGAAAATCAATTAACAGCATAGCTAAAGCTAACATGTAGCCTGCTTTCTACACAAAATAAAGTTCAACATCACATCAAAAATAATCAACATGATACTGAAATCATTAAGAAATGTAAATACTAATTTATAATTCCTGTTTTATATAAACTTTATAACTCTGCCAGGGAAACGGAGATATTGAAACTCATTCTATGATTAACTTCATTGTGAACATACTACATCCTCAGGGATTAAATAAGGTTAACTACCAAGTCAACCTTTGACAAATACAATTAAAACAAGAATCAGAAGTTACACTTTTATCCAACCAAATAACACTAATATAAAATAATCAATACTTTCAAATTTTTAAATTGTATTTTTACAACAACATTTGGCCAAGAGACATTTTAACTCTAAAACAAGTTATTACTTAATGTGAAAAGATAATGAATAACTTAGGATTTATTCAAGTAATAGAGCCAGCAACAATACCAGCAAGTATTCAAGGTAAAATTCTCAATTCTACTTCTCGTAGCACTCTGAAAAATATACTTAAAATATTAAAGAACGGTCAATAAGATTTCAACTACAATAACTAACAACTGGATTTAATTAGCAATAATCCTCTTTTCTGCAAAAAAGTCAATAAATTTGGCTTTACCTGAATCATGAGATTTTCAAATTGGGAAATATTGAGTTAATACTCAACAATTTAAATACAAAACAAGAAGTACATGATGCATAAATAGCTTGCAAATGCTTAATACATTCTTTGGTTCTCTGTAAATAAAAATAACATCATAAATATAGAAAGGAAATCATGAAGTCGCATCATCATTTTCACCAAATTTAAATATGCATTCTTTTCTGAAGAAATTAAACTTACCTCGGCTCTTAGATCAGCAAGCTTTTGGTCTTCAACGAACTCTATAGATAAGTTTGCACCACCAATGGTCATCAAACTATCCCCTTCCAATCTGTCACTAGTTTTGGAACTTCTTCCTATACCACCTGACCATATATCTTCCTCAACTCTAGCCTTACTAGGCTGCTGACCCTCTGCCATGGACTTGACTTGATCAATATTCAGTTCACCAGAATCCTCTCTTGTAGTAAGTAGAGAACTCCTTAAAAACATAAAAAATAAAGAAAAAATGATCAGAAATAATATAATTAATTCAATTTCACAGAGTTTTTGGATATCACATAGCATCAAAATTTGATGACAACAAATCAATCACTAATTTTACCACACTAATCAAGAATACATGAAGCATAGATTTTGGAGCATGTAACGCTACCTCCAGATTTAGAAACCTTCTTAACAGAGAGACTATATTTTTTTAAACTAACAATGAGAGCTTCACTTTTAACTAGGTGTTAAATCATACCTTTTCAAGTATAGTTGAAAATTTTCAGACAGTATTTGGGGAAAAATGCTTACGCACGGCTTTATGCTAAAGCAAGATTTTATTAAGTTCTGTAAAATCTGGTGGAACATCAAACTTTAACAGATGACCATGGTTTTGACATTGTCACAATATCATTAGGTAAAGAAACTTCAAGTTAGCAGCTTATACACAAAACAGAGGAGGAAAGGGACAAGAGACAGTAAAGTAAGTTAGTAAAACAATGTGCATACATAATTGGTTATTAATGAAAATTAAGACTCATAATTTTCCATTGATAGGTAAGATGGTAAGACTATACATCCAAAAATTTACAAAATTACCCCACACTACAGCGTGGTTTCATTGAAATCTAAGAATTTAAATTGATAACAATTTCTATTTCTCACCAGAAATCTTCCGAAAAAGTTCCTTGACCTGAAGATTCCTGATGAATTCAGAAAAATATACCGCATTTGACGGCATATAAGACGCACCTTTTTACCTAAATTATGTCTCGAAAATTTCCCTGAGTCTTATATGTGAAGGTTCAACCTCCACAGGTTAGCTTTCAATACTGAATGCTATTTTTAGCCCAGATGGTCTATACTACCTATTTCATAATTGCATTCACTGATTGTGTTAATATTTGGCTTTTACGAAACGTGACAACTAAATGAAACTACATTTTAAGTTATTGTGGAACCGCGCTTTCGCACAGACTATTAAAACTTTTTTTCCTTGTGATTGGCCAACTTAATGAGGGTGCCTCTTATATGCCGTCAAATACGGTAATCTGTATTGCAGCAAAAACTAGACTATTTTAATGTAACCATGCTGGAATCAAAACTACAGAAACCTTCAATCTAATATAATTATTATATTTAATTAAGTATTCACTATTGAAATTTGAGCCCTTATTATGATACATTACATTACATTATGAGCCCTTATTATGATACATTATGATACTGACCTAGGTGGAAACCAAGAATCTTTTTTACACAGTGAATATTGTTATTCAAATCTCGAATGTATATTTAATCATCATTATTAAGAATTGACTTTATCATTGGGGTAACATTGAATTAAGAAAATACTGAATAAAATTAAGTTGATATGATAATGTAAATAGTAAAGCCAGTAGAAAATCCTGGATTAAAAAACCATTTACTCACTGAACAGTTTTGAGACTTTAAGACACTATCAGAAAACTAAGATGTACTTAAAATTCTACTATGTTGCAGCATCAGATGATATCACAAAGCCTCAAAAACAGTCAGCAATAAAACAATTTTTAATGTAGGATTCACTCCTGGTTTTATTTTTCACGCTATGATGAAGGAATTCCTCAAAGTTAAGCCTGAGATATTCACTTTCATACCTATATTTCTTCCTGAATTCATTTATGCTTCAAATACAGCAAGATGTCAATTTAAAGTGAAGGTATAACATGAACAAAAGATGAACACATACAACCATTCCCTAACCAGAAAAATACGGTTGGCTGGGATTCGTGATCGTGGCGTTGGATCATTATCTTGTAAGCATGCTAATCACTCCGCCAACGTCACCATACAAAATGACCTTCATTGATACTCTGTCACGGCCAATTAAGCACTTACTTTTTCTTTCTGGAAGATTCTGACCGGTGACTTCGCACCTTAGAGGATCTCTCATGAGTGCGTTTAGTTGGTGACAGGGGTCCTTCGCAAAATACATCCGCTGACCCTTCTTTCTCTGCATTGTCCCCTTGATGATCCTCACTGTTCTTTACATTTCCTCCTTCCGAACCCTCTTCGGAAGCCATTCTTGGGAGAACATACTCCTCTGCATCTGCCTCGCCTGTGTTGCTCTTGCGACTTCGTGCGCCGTGATGTCTACTGCCTCCGCTCGTCCTGTTCCTGTCCGAGCCCTCTCTGGACCTCACGTGGAGCATCGCCTGTCTTAACCTCTCCACTTCTTTTATCAGCCTTTCCTTCTCCTGCTCCAATTCCGCTTGACTTCTTCTACAAGCATTTGCATCTTCAAGGGCAGCCTCCAGTTTTGTGCGAAGGATCTTGTTCTCCTCTCTGGCTTTGTTTCGTTCATTGCGAACCTTTAAGGAAAGATGTACAAAAGCTTTAGTTTGTTGTGCTCAAGAAAGATAAGGTACTTTGAAATTTCAAGGAAAAGTAACTTCATCCACCAAAAGGAAATATATTCTCCGTTTACAAAAAAAGGTGAAGGAAAAAAATTCAATCTCACCCCAGACTTCATAAATTTTCCTAAAAAAATCATTACTAATAACAGGATGAATTCTGAAGCAACAAAATCCACAAACAAAAGTATTATAGGAAAATTACATTCTAAGAGAATTAGGAGTAAAAGTGTACATAGAATTAAATATGGCACAATTAAATGGGCACACATTTTTATACCATACCATGTACAAACAAGAAAAATTATAACATGCTAAAAATTTAGTTCCATTTTCTGAGATCATTCAAGTTCAAAAAAAATTACAAAAACTCAAATGAAACATTGTATGTAGAAATCAAAGAATAATATGCATAACACAATTTATTTAAATAAACTATAATTCTCTTAAAATACTTAACAATCAATATATTTTAATAAATTCAAGTGGACATATTGAGCAAAAGTAGCTGAATATTCTTTTAATGCTCCAAAAAGTAAATATAACATCAAGAAGTAACGAAAGCAACTACGAATTATCCCCACAGTAACCTTCACAATAACATTCAGAATAATATATATGCTTTATAAAACAACAACAATTAAAAAAAAATAAAATAAATAATTGAGAAACATTTCATATTGGTTTGAAAGTAATACATAATAAATTGCAAATGCTGAAAATTGGGATTTTAAATCTTAGAATTACTCAAAATTAATTTTTGTAACATAATAAAAGACAATGCGGTTAAACATAATTTTCCATTGTTGAAAGAGCAACAAGATATATGAGACAGGAATTTTATGTAAAATTCCATTAAGTCAAGTCAACTTAATAATAGTGGTAATACACACTCAGATTAAATTTTACTAAGAATTTTCCTTAAGTTAAGGAGTCATTGAGACAACTGATAGGAAGAAATAATACATATACATTATTTTCATTTTCTTTTCAACTCTTAAATACCTAGTCCTTGACAACTATACTATAATATCAAAGATCGAGATAAATTTTGCATTTCACATAACTTGAATGTGGCAGGATTCATAGTAGATAAGTCTTCTCAAATTTATAGAAATAAAAAAGTTCCATAAATTTATAGAAAAAATAGTTCAAAAAGCTCAATTACCTTACTCCATTTTTCCCTCCAGTTAGCAGTGCAATCTGACCACCACCTCATCGTTTTTTCCATCTGAGTAGCTCTTGCCCTGGCTTCCTCGAGCTCTCTCTGCTGCAGGGCCTAAATGGTACGATGATACCACAATTAAAACATATATCAAGAAGCAAATTCACTTATCAATCTACGCTATACTTAAAATGGTAATTCCCTGGAGATACCCCTTGAATAGTCATAATTGAAAGCCCATCAAAGAAAAGGCATTAATTAGGTGTCTAGAAAAGGTGACAAGTAAACAAACAACGTTCAAATCCCATCGCAATTCTTAATAGAAACGACGAATAATGAAAAAATTATTAGCCATACTCCCAATAATCCAGCATTAAAAGAAAAGGCTATGACGAAATGAAAAGAAGAAACTACAAACTAGAGCCAGGGAAATGAATTCTACGGGTTTGGCACAAAATTTACACCACTTACACATTCTTACAACAGGCTTGAATAAATCACAAACAAACTAACTTTAACTGTCACGCCAATATTAACATTACTCACAAAATTTGCCAGTATGTAAACGGTTGGGTATAAATGAAACCAAAGTATGTATCTCAGCTACGTTATATCACCTCAAGTATTTCGAGAGGACGTAAAAGTAAAGATATGTTTTCAGTATAAATAAATAATGGCTAAATTTTTAAAATAATGAATTGTACTCGGAACTTATCATTAAATGTGATGCTTACTTCTTTTCCTTCAAAATCTGCTTCATATCTGCTTGATGAGATAGAGACTGAATCATGCTCACTTCTGGCATGTCTCCGAGAAGCAGTACCACTGGAACAAGGTTGTGCCATATTTCTCAACCTACGAAAACGATAAAATTGTAATCCTGTTGCTGATGATGTTATGCTACGTGAAGATAAACATGTTTACATCAACTCTGCCGGGCAGACTCCGTGACAGCCGACCCCATTCTTCAAAACAAAAATAAGCTACTACCAAGACAATCAAAAATAAAATGATCGATAGACGTGGGTTGCCGAATTAAATCATAAAAGAAATTAGCACACATGATACACAACTCCAAATAGCTAATTATAAGAGGAATAGAGGGCTACTGAGAGGGAATAGACGATGATGCACAAAAAGTACTTAACCAATGGATACCGAAAAAACGACAAATTCTAAAAATTCCTTACCCATAGATGTATCAGCCGTGTTCCAAAATAACGATGCCCTATTCTAAACGTCATTGAACCGGCATCTTAATTTTTTCACTTATCCTTCTTAGTACGTTCATCTTTTGAAAGATGGCGCAGGCTTCTCTGCGCTTGGCGACAGGCGAGACCCTTAATTGACTTCGGAAAAAGTGCGACAAATTATGATTTTATAATAAAAAATAAACAGCAGTTCGGAAAAGTTTTGATTCGAGTAGAAAGTTTTACCTAGTAATACTGTAAGATGTTAGTATTTTGCTCTCATTCATTTTCTTGAGTGTTATTAATTTATCATTTTAAAAAAACCTTTAATTTATCACAACACAAAAATACGCAAAAATCGTATTATTAAGGGTTTTTTTTAGAAATGTTTTGTATCGTTCTCACTTAATAAAATTTATAAATATCATATTAAATTTGTTGTGATTGAAATAAATTTTATTAATGAAGAAAAGATATTGGTCAAAAGGAAACAAAAATTTTAGTCTATAAATTGTGCTGCACTTACGCAACCATTCAGTTGATTTCTAAAGTAGAAAAATGCTATAGAAATAGAAGACTGTTAAATTCATCAGGGTTGTAAGAAAAAAATAAATATTAGTAAATAGGATTTTTTAAATTCGAGTCAATAAAACTTTTTCAAAAATTCCATTAGTGACAAATTCTTCGTAGCAAAGAATGAAACCTAACTTTTTCTCAAAGTTAAAGGTAAATATCCATTTAATTTTCCCTTCTCAATTAAGAAGATAATTGTATTCCTTCGTTTATGAGCTATCGCTTTTCTTTTTAATCTCATTTTTTTCTGTCTTGGTTACTACATGTGATGATGATGTGGAATGTACTATTTAGACTTTCTTCAGTAATTGATCGTTTATTTTTGTACAATGATATGTGTATTTAATAAAGAAACTAGTTTAATTGATTTTCATTTTACTGTGGTTAGAAGAAAGGAGCGCAAGCTTATTAAGTATATGTGGCGAAGTATGATTTTTAACAAGACTCCGCCAAAAATGAATTGTATTGCGTAGCTATCACCTCACAAGAAAGTACTCTCAATCAATTCCATTCATATTTTAAAAGTAAAAGAATTCAACAAACACCTTGGATTTCCATTAAAGTCATGAATACTATATAGGTTGCTTCAACGATAAAAATCGAAATTTTTATCAACGCGATACAAAATCATAAAAAACTATGGGAATATTTTACATAAGACCGCGGTACGCGGACTTATGCAAAATATTCCCATAGCTTTTCATGATTTTTTGTAAAGTTAATTAGTTTTTTTAACCATTCTGAAAGATTAATCGAAGAAAATCGGCAGTTCAATAGTTTAAACGTAAAATGTGACATTTTCTTCGTCGAAAGCTTTCTTAATAATATTTTTTACGATCGAAGTGTTTTAATACTTAAACTAAAGATGTAATCTTTGTAACAATAACAAGTAATGAGAGACTTTGTATAATATTCTAGTTTTATCATCTCCTTGATAGCAGTTTCGACTTGAAAATTCCTATGAACGCAGTTTGAATAGGGTTTCTTAAAGTAGTGGAATAACAAAAAGTAAATGCTACTAATATTATAATATTAAACATTTCGTTCGTAAAATAAATTTTTATAGACGAGAAATTAGTACTATTATCTACTTATTATGTAAAATATGATTAGAGGAGGGATTTATTTAGATGAATCACACCTTTACCTCAAGTGCAAACGATAAGGTATAGAGAAAGTAGGCATGATTCTCAAAGGAAAATTAAGCGATACTTGAATTTTCCCTTAAGAACATATGGCGCGGTTTCATTCTCGATAATTTAAAAGCAAAGAAGGCTATATTAAATTCGTTTAAATACGAAGCCGCCGACACGCAACCTGAATGAAAGCAAAAGCTATGCGACTCTGCCAACAATTTCGAATCTGAGGATGTCTGCCAAGGGCTGTTTGCTCTTGTCTGGAGTTATTAGGCAAAGCACAGATGTATGTACAGGCAGCAGCATGACTTTCATTCCTGTATCGAGGCCAAGCCAAATTAGCGGCTTAGCCAAAGTAATGAGTAAATATTTCCCGAATTTACTGGTGGACAATAAAGCTATTCAGCATACTGAAAAGAAATTGATTTTCAGGTACTGGGCGAAATAGCGGTAAAATGACTGTAAGAGATAGTGAAGAAATCTTTGATTTCGAACTCCGGAAAATATTAAATAATTAACCTTCGAGGTTCTAAAGCAACGATGGGCTCTAGAGAGCCTTGTCGTTAATGCAGAAATTTTGAGCCAACTTTATCTCTTTCGACAGAAATGAATTTTCTTCTTAAACATCAGTCGATTCGACTACACTATTAAATGTTATTTATATATTTATTTCCTTGGAAAAGGCAATAAAACTTTTTTTTCTCATTCTTTGCGTAGATCTGTAAACTCCATTCGGGATTTTGTTTTTAATTTGAAGAGTGAAGTAAACCAAATGAAAAGTTGAACATATGTTCATTATCAATGCAAATTAGTTGTCAATTCTGCGAATCACAATGCAATCTTCTTTGATACCCAAAAAGTGTTGCAATGATACGAGAATAGTTATAAAAGATAATAAAAGTACGGAATAAATAGATAAGGGAAAATATTATACAAGAACGATAGCTAAGAAAAATACTTGAAATACTGTTTATGATCTCTTTACGGAATCAAGAACTTCTAAGATCGACCGTTTCTCTCATATGCGGTTAATTAATACTTCAAGATCAATAAGCAACGGGAAATACTAAGAAAATTCAAGATGCTGCAACGTTTCGAAAGAAAAATAAACAATTCGCTTATATTGGCGAATTATGAAAAATTAATTAAATACAATGCAAATGATTCAATTCTTGACTGAAAGCATTCGGTAACTTTGAACGAGCGAGCGCCCAACAGAATCGCATTTGAGGTTTCTTAAATTGTAGAAATTTTACCGGTGTTGGAGTAAGTTTCTTGAATTAGACTGGATTGAGCAGAGTTCGAATAACAGGACAGTAGTTGCATGAGCGGAAGGTGGATATTTCCAGGTCATTGCCTGAAACAAACGTTAAGCCTCGAGTTAGAAAGTCCTTGAATAACGAAGTTGAAGGCTCTGAATACTTTCTGGTCTCTTACTTCTGTAGTAATTACGATACACCGTTTTAATTACCGTTATTTACACCTTTTCGCGAAACGAGCCAATTTATGATCGCTGAATCATTTGGAGGAAAGAAATCTCCTATTGGGACTAGGAGAATCATACTATCTTATTATTAGAGATGGTTCTCTCCAATTAGATAGTTCAATAAATCGTGAAAGGTATTGATTCCACAATATTTACTTATCAGTGACGGCTACGTAGATACATCATAAAAGATAATCAAATTCTAAAGGAGAAAACCAACCTAGCTGGTAGTAATATCAAAATTGAGATGAAATCTGAATCTGTGTAATGAAGCAAGGGGTACATCTCTACCACTCTCCATTTTTAGTTCATTTTTAACTGCATTTGACACTTTTGACATAGTATGTAAGCGCAAAGACACTCAATATTGTAAATTTTTCTTCCATACAGATATTATCGTTAAAATTTGTATGGTCCTTTAATATTTTTTGGAGCTTGGAGCAGGAACATAACCAAACTTTTTACTGGAGGGAGTCTAGGAAGGTGAATAAAAATCGACGGGGGGAGGGGGAAAGGCAAGGTACTTGTCTGCAGTAGCGGATCCAGGGGGGGCGGCTATGGGGGCTGTATCCCCCACCAGAAGTCAACATGAAGAATGATTCCTTAAATGTATCATCGTTCATACTATTGAGATGTGAAGAAAATATTGTTTATCTACAACGATAGATAATAATAAGCATAATACAAATGTGTATTCTGAGTTTAATTTTATAAAATTTCTTACAAAAATCGATAAATAGAAAATGAATCTTTAATCCCAACTCTCAAAAGCCCCCCCCCCCCCCCCCCCCCCCACAGCTCGATCCTAGATCCGCCACTGCTTGTCTGGGGTTGAATAAAGCACTTATAAAATTATTATTATAAAAATGGGCAACGCGGAAAATCTGGAAGAAATGTAAGAAGAATACTAAGTCAAGTTAATGAACGAGTTTAACATCTTTATAAATGAATATTTCAGACACATGCATGCGAATTCACCGGGTGGAGCATCGAAATTTTGAGGGAGGATGGCCTTCAATCAATTATATCTCGGGCCAGCGAGGGGTAATACAGATGGATAAGACTGCAGTCCTTTTTTTCTTATGCAGATTTCTTTTGCGTATTTGCTCATGCGATAACTGCTGATACCTAAATTATCAGACGAATCATTTATCTTAGCTTTAAAAAAGAAATTGTTTTGGATTTTGTAAAGAACATGAGACAGAAAATCTTTCGGGTGAATTAATTGCTCAGAGATTTTGGTAAGAAATGATTACTTCACTCGCGATACATCCTTGTAATTATCAGCATTTAATTATAAGGATTAATAAAGATCAGCGCGAAGAAAAGTACGTCAATTATTATACATAATTGCCTTACGTTAACGGAGTTAAGCAGACGGTTGAAGATTCAGGGAGCTCAGCGCCCACCAAAATTTCGGGTTACTCGGTGAAAAATAGTTGTTACCAGCCCTGGATTTTAAGTTCTATGTGATGATTTATAGTTTATTTTTTGTTATATTTATTCCGACTTATCGGCCGATGGTTAATGAAGAAATTGGATTCGATTTAGCCATTGATTTTGGCGTAAATTTTTTTTATCGCCGCCGTTTACTGCCGCAAACCAGTATGGAAAAAATTGGGCTCCCATCGGAATCGAACAAAGGACCTCTTCAAATGCGCTAAGCGACTTTCGACAGCAACATTAGAAATTGAATCGTCAAAGTATGTACATCAAGTTTTGCAAACAGGGGTGGTGCGGCCCATGGCGTGGGGCGGTTTTAACAGTGGTATTTGGTCCACCTATCAGCATTTGATAGTGACGTAAAATGTTCATCTTGGTCAAATATTTACTTAATGTTGTTATATATATATATATAGGGGTCCAAGATAAATCATACAATAAAACTTTCCATTCTGTGAAAATATGCTCTTTCGGAATATTTTCTCCTCCCTATCTGTGGTCCACACTTATGTGACAGAACTATTTCGAATTTCTCGAGTTTTCCAATCGATAAACATTCAAAATCGAAAGCGGCCTTGCCCTCCTTTGAGAAAGATAGCGCTAACAAGGTCCAATCACGGAGTGTTATCATCTATTCAATCTAAAAGCAGTTCGAAAATGAAATAAAAATTGTTAAATTAACGGTTCAATGCACGAGATTGTATTTCGCTACCTGCCTTTGGAAACATCTTCGCCTACCAAATATCGATTACGAAAGAGCGTTCGCTAGAGAAAAGCGAAAAGAATTCGGTAATGTTTTATATTTGCACAGTTTATATAATTTCAATGGATGTCGATACGTAGGGCCAACCGGAAATGAAGGACATTTTATTTTTAAGTGTCCTGCATTTTAAACCACGTCTTTTCCTCAAAGCTTCTATTGACAATTACGGGACAAACCTAGATCGTCCATTCTCTCTATAAAGCCATCCTTCTATTGCAAAATTTTGAACATATCGTTGTCCATAGACCTCGAGAACTCAAAATTTTACCATCCTAATGGTCATTCATAAGTTATTTAATAGTTAATCAGCAATTCATCACTAATTCCTTTAATTATTATAGTCCTTTTTCATATTTTAGAGAAGGAAACGCTTATTTTCTATCGTTATTTATGACAAAGAAAGATTACTCTGCAAAAATAACAAAAAGGTTCCACAGATAATGATCTGGGTTGTAATGGTTAAATTCCACAAAAGAGTTGACAAACTGGAAAGGTACCTTTATAAATAGGAAAAGATAGTACCATGTACATGTTTTTTAATCTTCCTTTCATTAAAATAGGGAAGAGTAAATGCAAAACATCCTCAGATCCATGTTTCTTTACCTCTTCAACTATTAGCATCTTTTAAACTAAAAAACTAACTGGATGCCTCAGAAAAAACAGAAAGGTTTATTAACAAAGGATAAGTAAAATTTTGCTGCCCTTTCTAGAGGTATCCCATTCACTTCAGGATGAAGTTTAATTAAAATAAGTAAGACATCAGGTATACATCTCAAAATAAATTGTATCAAGATAGGATATTATTAAATAAGGACACATGACAGTAACATTTTACCATAATGACAGTTTAAAGGCTCCCGGATAGTCATGTGGACAGCGCGTTTGCCTTTGGTGAATGGAGCTAATGTGCGAAATGACCTAAGTAGTCGAAGCACTTTTAACAATACTACTACTACGACAGTTTAATATAACTTCTAAACCCTACTTAAAATTATTAGTTAAAAAACAAGGAGGAACAGAAATGAAAAAGGTTTGATGGGACCAGGGAATAAGTATCATCTGATAGTCCAGTTGATTGCACCTTCTTACTTTTTATCAACATACAAAATCAGCTTACATCCTTTTCATAATTTGTTAATGGTTCATTTCTGCAGCAAAGATACCTTCTACAACCATGAATTAGCCCTTTGTACTCTACAGGGCTCATGCTCTCCTAGTTAGGAACTACAAACTCATAATCAGAAGTGAACATTAAAAATTAATAATAATTCAATTAATTAGTGAGCAATATTTCAGTAAACAACCTTCCCATTGGATGGTTGTAATACTAAATAAATATTTTTTAGAAAAATGTGCTATAAAGGTACTTATAAACAGTAAGAGTTTACTGTTTTCAAATTAACCCTTTCCTAACTAACAAAGAAGTTATATAATTAATTCTTTAAAAAATTCTTAAGGATACAAAAATAAGTAATAAAATGCATGACCAGAATGATTTAATGGCACAGTATACATTCAACAATTTCATTGCTTTCCAATTTTCACTGTACAAAAAATTTTGTACAACAGTGTAACAAGTTCGCTTAGAGAGAGAAGTGGTGCATAATAAATATATATGCAACATAAATACCAAAAATATGATAACAATCCAGAGTATATTACATTACTATGATGGCTATTCTAATATTTTCATTTACACAATAAAAATTTGTTTTAACATGGCCATATATATCATCTTTAGAAGTATGATTTCAATAGGTGTAGTAATATATGAGTGTTCACTACTAAAGCCTCACTATGTTATTGAGCAATAATTTCATTCAACCTTATATTTTACAGCCTTAAGTCTTTAATAAGCTCTATTGCCATCTATGCTTTCCCTAGATCCTCTGTGAAGAGGTGTAAATTAAATATTAAAATTAGGTTTCAGAATTCCAGCATTGCGTAGATAGAAAGGTAGGAATTATGAAAGCTAGTATGCTTCTCAGCTGTAGTAAAAATCATCGTAAGGACTTGTTTTGACTTCTCAGAGGTAGAATGCAGTATGATATGCAGGTTTCTTTAGATGTCATGAATATATTTTGAAAACAAATTTCTGGAAATCATAAAAATTAAGTGCAGAAGACATTTTATAAGTCATCAGGATACAGAGTCATCTTCAACAAGCTTCTTCTTATTAAATAAAGGTTTAGCAATTGAAAAAGACAATCCGAAAAATGTCTAGCACTCATCAATTTGGATTCAAATCAAAACACTGCTTCACTCACATGAGGAAAAAACATAATGCTGATCAGGCAATAATACAATAATTCACCAAGTTTTACCTAAATCAATTATGATAAAATATGATTGTGATGTGATTTATGTTCTGAAAATTCCATAAAATCCTTTGGTATGAAACGTGAATATCAAATCTTGTGAGATAAGCTCGAGGAAAAGTACAAGATTAAAAATGGAAGCATAACAGATGCAATAAAAACCATACAAAATCTTTTGCTAAGAACATCATTTGGTGGCACATGAGAAATAAAGCGTAAAATTATTTAGTACAGAGGGCAAGTAGAATTTTCATAATTTCATCACTTCTATTGAAATGCAGTTAATGATAAGCTGCTATGAAATTTGAATAATAGAAAATCCCTATGTTACTAGTTCATCCACATTTCTAATAAGAACAATTCTGCCAATTTAGAATAAGTTATAACAATATATACAATTCCTTAGATTCAGTGAAACGTCAGTTAAATCAAAAATATACCTTCATGTAGGTTAATAAGTTAAAAACATAATAAAAAACATTTATAACATTGTCTTTTCTAAGCATGTGAGCATGCCTAAATGTCTATACGCAGCTCACATAAATTTGGCTGATAGGCAATTGAAATTCCAATAAGCCTACACATATCACATTCTTTTTTCAGCAAATGATACAGGGATTGACTTCACAAAAATAAGTTAGTTTAAAATCTAATTAAAACCATCAGTGATGTATATGATATAAAATTCTCATCCAGGGCTCAGTTAAAAGAAGATGGAAGCATGTACAACCCACTAACCAATAAAATTATCTAAAACTGACTATTGAGCCTTCTCTTTCTCTGGAGGATTTCTGTAATACAAGGCAGCAGCCACAATGGAGCTACTTAGAAGAACTGAAATTCCAAAGTTGCCAAGAAGATTCAGGTCAGCCGAGTCCATGAAGATGGTGTACACCCGTGCTGAAAATTTTCATTCATAAAACATTAGCCAGGTAAAATACAGTTACACCAAACATGTATATACTTCACTGATAGAATAATAAAGCTTAAATCAACAAAAAATTTCAATTTTCCTAAGAAGGGACATTTCCTAACATTTCCTATAAAGTAGCTGCATCTCAGATCTGGTTGAAATTAGGCAGGAAGATATTTCTCAATGCGTCATACACGAGTCACTCCCCTTTTTGGATTAGCACATCTACGGTCTAGCGAGAAATCCATATTTTATTCTGCCTATCTGAATTAATTCCAACTGTGACAAATCACAAATCATTAAAATTGATTAGCGTGAAAATTTATAGAAAATAAATACAAATTAAAGGCAGAAAAAAGTTGACGAGCAGGGATAGAACATTGGAGCCAATCTGCAGGAGCTAAATACTTCACAAACCAGTTGGCTGATACACTACAAAGGTACTATATGCAATATGCAGCTACGCAAAATAAGAAGCATTTTTTCCAGATAAACCATAGATTTTCTAACCACTAAAGGAGGTGATTTGTGAATGTAACATTGAGAACCATCTCTCTACCAAATTTCAACCAGATCTGAGGTACAGCTACCGTGTCCTTCTCCTATAAGTACAATATTATAAAGAATATATCTCATTGATCCAAATATTTCAATTACCAGAGAATCTTGAAAACCTATCTTTGAAAGGGTGCACGAAAAACCAAATTGATACAACAGTACCAAAAATTATTAAAGAAAATCGTCAAGGCAATTACAAACACCTTGTATTTAAAAAACACTTAGGCAATAAAACTCTCAAAAGAATCAAGATACATTCTAATCCGCTTAGAAATTAATGAAAGACAAAGCTTAGGAGATTTCAAAACATTTTCTACATTTATAAATAAATACTTTAATATAAAATCGTTGATGTGTTATGCTCAACCAAATCATTAATACAAATTTTACTGATAAAAAAGAAGGAAAATTAAAAGTAAAATTTGTTCTGCAGTTAAAAGATGAAATGCAATTATCAAGGAAAGAGTAAAATTAATGTTTGGATACAGTCAAACGTTTAACTGCACTTCACACTGATTCTTAAATCTTAAAAAAAGGATCCCTAAAATGTTAATATATTGTAATTTGCCCAAGAAAATAATATAACGCAGCTAATATTCAAATAAAAATTCCTGAATTAACATCTTTGCAGTAAAGATAAGACCTGGGAGACAGCAACTAAGCAGAGAATAATATTTGTTGGATTAGCAAGAATAACCACCAGCAAAACTTTCTTCACAACGGTTAATTATATACCATTAATTAATTATTTCCAAATTAATTAAATTAATGGTTAATTAATTTCAAAAGGAGTACTGTTACATTGAAATTAAGCTGCAGAGCAAGGGATAACCAAAGAATTTACTTCTCCCAGCCAATATACTCTTAAGAATTGATGCACCATTCGCTCATGAACAATAAAGTACTAAAATATATTAATAGATTTAGAACTCTGAAATAGATACATACTTAAATTGGTGAAAGCAGAAAGGCACCAGGTAGTAATACTGATTGAAGTGGAGTCTTTGGCTCGGAGGATGGCTAAAAGTTGAACAACCTTACTTGATGCTGAAACGGGGGTGCATAAAGGCTGAAATGAGAGAAAATGCATTTAAATGAACTGAATATGCTATAATTATAATGGTAGATTGAAAGAACTTCAGTAACTAACCAAAATTTATTTTTAAATTAGACAGGTATACAACAACGGTTTTATGATAGAATTAGGAGTTCTCTCAGCTATATGTTGATGTCACCATTAACTTACCACCAAAAATGTAAGGATTTGCGGAGGTATGATACCAAAAAGAAATCCTCCAAACACTGCTAAATACAGCCCAAACATTCCGGCAGTGAATGAATTAAGCAAATCCATGTACTTCAAAACGAGGTATATAAGAATGATTTCTTGGAATATGATGATGGGATATTCCATGTACGACAACAACGCGTACCCGTTGCAATAATTGTAAGATGCCATGACGGAATAACTGAAAATAAACAAGCGGTACGTTAACACGAAGTGAAAGATCATGGATAAATGACCGCTGTTAAAAACCCACCTGCTTAACTCGAGCATTAATCCATTGATGCTCAAACCTTTGGCACTTTTAACCTTCATGAGATTCAAAATTTGAGGAACTTTCAGCACCAAACATAGTGTTATAGTGATTACACTTAGAATGTCTGCTATGAGATGAGCAATTCCGTAATTGTCTTCCATTTTCTCGAGAAATCAGATATCCTCCTCTTGATCTGTGAAACGAAAACAGAAGATCTGAGAGAGCTATTTCAAGTGCAGGCCCGAAAATTGAACTGGCGCAAAACACGGGACCCGAGCCGAGCGACTTCTATTGGTGTCTGATTTTCACTCAAATCCCGCTGAGAATCGACAAGTCCACACGGGAAAGATGAAAACACCGCACTGCGCAAAAGTATTAGGTTGGGCGGTGAACGGTTCAGCGAAAGCAAACTGTTGTAATCAGATTTCGTTTACTAATCTCATTATGGACATGTATTTCCTAATCACATAAAAAGTAGCATTCATTTGAAATAAATCTATGTTTTCATTCTTAACCCAAATCGGCGAATTGATTATTATAGTAAAATCTCTTTGGACGTCCTACTTCTAAACTTTCGCCGAATGTTAATTAGTTTGAATGGGCGAAAATACATGGAATTGGTGAAATAAACCCTGCTGAAAATAGAGAAAGGCTAACTGTTTTAGCACCTTTATCTTAAGCTTGGAACCTGTTTGAGCTCGATCTATAATTGTCCTTCACCTCTAAAATTTTAAGCTACCTATCTAGCTGGGAATTCCTGCTTGAAATCTTGCACTAGTTTACTGTTTAAATTTAACATAATTCGACGCTGGAATAGAGTAGCAGATATTGTCTTAGCGATGATTGGGGTAATTTGTTTTCTTAATTACTTTTCAAATAACAGGGTGTTTGAATCACTTTTACGAAGAGTTATTTTTTAGGTTAAAATTTGTACGATCAGCCGATTACAAAATTTTACTGCTCAATTGAAATATTTTAGAGTTCAATCATAAAGCATCTCTTACTGAATGACATGAAAGTCGTTTCTGTTTTCATCTTCAATATTAACGTAACTAACATGATTGATGATTATCCCAATATCGACATTCCAACGCACAACAGGTTAAACTGTATTTCATGGAGATTTTTATTGTAGAGATTAGAACATAAACTGCACTTTCTACATTTAGATTAAATATTAGAGAAATTACTTATAATAACCAGTTCAGATTTACGGTTCTGCTATAGAAGCGGATTGCATAGACCACTTCTTCGATGTTCCACTATTGAACTCACGCTTTTTTCTATTTCTCAAAGACATCATACCGGTTAAAATCACCGATTTGTGACCGGAACCGTTTCTATCCACGGAACGAGCTTCACTAGATCTACTCATTTTTCAAAACAGCATACAGCACGAACATAAAAAGCGACTTCGTTAAGCGGTTAACGCTTGCATTACGAATGTTTTTCATCTAGTTGTATCTCGGATTTAGCTATTGAACTTAAATCTTAAAATTCTTTGAGTAATTTCTTGAGCTATGCTCAAGTTCATGTAAGTATACATCAAACTCCCAATTTCATTGGTGAAACAATTCCTTAATAGACTATACTGTGATGAAAATAACGTGGGAATAGATATTAAGATTAAGTATTACCTTCAGAAAATAAAACAAAACATACAGTCTGAAACATCTTTATTATGAAAGATTATTTTTTCATACCGTCGATAAAAAATTAAATGCTAATTCAATGTCACTAAACTTTTGGAGGAGGAGGGGGTGGCGGTGCCGAGAGAGGTGGTGCTGTCATCTTGGGTGGGGGTGGGGGGATTGGGGCGAAATTGGGGGGAGGTGGGGGTGGCATTGGCGGAGGGGGGATGGCTCTGTTTGGAGGAGGGGCAGGAATCATGGGAGGCGGAGGCATGGGGGGAGGAGGAAGAGTAGAAGGAGGCAGGGGTGTCCTTGGGGGTGGAGGAGCAGTGAGCATTGCTCCAGGAGGAGGAGGATTCTTCAGCTTTGGATCCACCTTGAAACTGAACTGTAAGAAGAATTGCTTTGTGTCTCTGTTCCAATGGGTCCAAAATTTCCCTTCACACTTGTCCACTTCCCGACTTGGCACCTGTAAGATTAAGATGTAGAATAAAGCAAAAATTAAAATCACAGATA
Source organism: Sympetrum striolatum (assembly GCA_947579665.1). NCBI lineage: Eukaryota > Metazoa > Arthropoda > Insecta > Odonata > Libellulidae > Sympetrum > Sympetrum striolatum. The sequence goes on along the minus strand of OX388345.1, from coordinate 40,471,778 downwards.
ATTAGGTAAAGCATGAGTACAAAACAACTCTACAGTCCAATCTGTCCTAATTCTACTTTCTACAGAGTATGCAAAGTATTTTTTTTATCTTTAAATCTATTGAAAATTAATTATCTTTGAGTATGGGTAAAAAAATACAGTCCTTATCTGCATAATGTGCAGAGCTATAGTGCTAGAGCAATGTAAATATTGGAAAATTCTTTTTCTATTACAATCAATTTACTGAATTGAAAATGAGAGCATCAATATATTAGACCTGGTTGAATTTTATCTATTTAACAATTTATATTAGGCCTTCAAGAAGTAATTCAGCTTTTGCAACACATAAAACAGCAATAAGCAAAGAGTCTTTCTTGCATATATCATCATAAAATTAGCAAATATTATAAATAATAGGTAATTTCTTTCGAAAATTTAGTCACTATAGAGATGAGCAGCATAATAAACAAGCAGACTGTAAACAAACAAACTTTTAAAACTAGCACAAAATCGGTTTTCAAAATCTTTATTCATCAACATTATTTGTAAATAAAATATTACTACATTGTATATATGAACACCAAAACAAAATTCTACTCGCATGTAAATAGATATTTTCATTTCCATTTTGTTACATTTCTCAGAGAAGATAGCTATTCATTCCTACACAGGCCAATTACTATTTCTTTTGAAAATGTATAATTTGGTTACCACAAGTATTTAATTAATTATGCATTAATTCTGAAAATGAGAACATTAAAACACTCACCTTAAATGCAATGGTCTCATATGGTTCAGCAGCAAATAAAAGATACTGCCATTTACGATCAGGAGGCTCAACCTTCTGTTCATATGCCGACATAAAACGATGTCTAGGATTGATCCCTTCAGCAATTTCTAAAAAGATAACCAACATAATTAGTTTCAATGCTAAGTCATCGATAAAATTGGTTTACAACAATGAAAACAGTATGTATAAAATAAACAAGAGGTGGCAATTTGACTATAAACAGCAAGTGTAAACAATAAATATTAAATTGCTAAACAATCACAATAAATGAAATCAATTCTGAGAGGCCATAAGTTATATTTAATACGAGTAAAATGTAGCTTGCATACTGCAAGCAGATCGACAACACCAATTTCATAACGGCATTATATCGGGACGGTCCCGGAAAGGAAAAAAAGTATTGAAAATATTCTTAAAATTCGCTTCAACTTAATCGTCAGGCATCGAACCCGTGTCTTATTGGTGAAATTATTATGCAGCACATCAGAAGATCATTTTCTCTAAATACGTGTGAAAATTCAAGCAGAAATATTGGTTGCAACTGCATCAAACGAAGACCTACTTTTCACGAATGTTAATAGCTCTTTGGATTCGAACCAAGGACGATCTAGGAAATATAAAATATGTTCTCAAAATGTATCTATAAGTTCTATATATATGCCGAATGTCAAGTTTTAATATTATTGGGAAGGGGTTCAAAATAATTCTTAAAAATCGGATCACTGACTTATTGTAGAGACGCCTGGTGTCGAACCTTGGACGTATTGGAAGCTGTGAATGCACAAAATGACTTGGTAGGACTTGATCTAATTTCATACTAAGTTGGAAGTCGATATCATGCCGAGAAGTACATAAAATTTGTTTCCGTTATCCCTATAAGAAATGGATTGTGGAGTGCAAATGCCCCTCTGGGATCGAACCAAGGACCATAAGCGAATACAAAAAATTTGATTATGAAATATATTTATGATTTCTAACCCCATGCCAAATTCAAGTTTCCATGTCATCGGGAAGAAGTCCTAAAAAAATCTTCAAATCGCCACAATGCATTTTAAACGGCCGATATTTGCCCCACCTAGCATCGAACCATGGACAATATTCGAAGACATCTTTTTGATTTTCGTTGGATATGCAGGTCTTCAAGCGGTCCCTTGAATTTCAACTCTATCCTTTTCCAGGAAATGCCTCAAAAAAATTTTCGAAAATCCCCGCCATGTATTCTTATGGGGAAAATCGCGACTTTGGGGCCCTCTGGAATCGAACACATGATCCTGAGGTTCAAAATCGCAATTTTTCTGGCGGTTATACGTTATGGCCAATACGTCGTGAAAATTTCAAGTCGATGACGCTTCTAGTTTAGGCTGTGAATTAGTATCCTATCTATCTATCTATCTATATCCTTGAATGAATCCGGAGAAGCATCTATATTTAATAGATTATTACTTCTACAATAAATTTAATTCACTTACAAGAGAAGTGTACATAAATATATAAAGACAAAACTTCATTTTGGATTACTGAATAGTGTTAAACAGTATTTACCATGAACAGGGACGGATCCAGGGGGGTGGTCCTGGGGGTCCGGACCCCCCCCGAAATATCACTTGTGCCTATTTTTCGTAAAATGAAACTCGAATAACGCAAATAAAACACAATTTAATAAGCAATCACTAGCGAAAAAATTCGAGTTTGTCTAACACAATTTTAACGTCACGTTTTGTGAAAGCCGAAATATCTTCTATTTTTGAATTTTTCGATTGGACCCCCCCCGAAATGTTTTTCTAGATCCGTACCTGACCATGAATGACACATTATTAAACAAAAAAACGTTAAATGAAGTAAATATTTATCCTTCAGTTCTTGTGATCTTTTTGTGTCATGTTAATTTCAATGGCCAAATGAGGTCAAAAGTATATTAATTTTCATAAGCAAGACTGCACCTAAACACAATCTCACTTAATTTCTGGAACATTATTTATAAAAAATTAAGAATAGAGCAAAAGAATTGATTACTAACCACCATCATCAATGGAAATGTTAGTGGCAAAGAAATTAGAATATTTTACGGTGATTCTAAATTAAATTAATGGTGCTTAAATTCAATATCTCAATTCTTCAGATTTTATCCATCTATAATGAATTGCTTGAGACATATGATTATGAATCTATAAACTCATATCTTAATTAATAACTTTTAGCTCATGTATTTCCTAGTACCTTTATTATATAGATTGACAGTCACAAGAATATACTATATCATCTCACGAAGTACCAATATATGAAAATATATTTTCATATTTGAATTTTGAAAATTAATTTTTCTCATTTTCTTACAAAAACACTAAAATAAAGAAACTATGAAAAAGAAGCATTTAAATATAAAAAATTGTAATATAAGTGATTTAAGCAAATGTTACCAACATAAAAGTATACTACAAACATTACAGTTCTCCTAAATACCAAAGCAGGGGACAGTCTTTAATTATAAATCAACAAGGCAGTAAGATATGGTAGAAATTAAATGATAACTTGAAGAATTTTCTGAGCTGTAAATTGCAAAGATGATAAATATTGGTACTACTTAAATTAATTGAAACTACTCAGAAATAAAGTAAATTAAACCAATAAGTACTACAGGATACTAACATTGTACAAATTGACAGAATTTATTTTCATACATCCCATTTATGCAGAAGAGAGGGCCTGGCCCATCATTTTCTATTCTAATTGAATCCTTTGAAAGATTGATTGGGCTGTTCAGCAGAATTAATAACTGAGTTATACAAATTCAACAGAGACTATTATATGACTACAAACAAGACCTTAATTCCCACACGTGATAGGATTACTTTCAAGGTCTTCCAGAGCTTGTGGCATTTGAAATCTGAATGGATTAAGGAAAGTAATCTCATTTGTGTCCATGTTGTAGGATTCTATCCCATAAAATACAGGAACATGAACATCTGCAAGGGATGTTTCCATTGATCTTCATATATATAAAGCATGTATTAACCCTTTGAGTGCCATGCAGAATTGCCTTATACCATGCAAAAATTGCCAGGCTATTTTACAGAGAATAGCAGACTTTTTGAAAAATAATCTATTAAACCAATAATATTCTGGATAATTTGCTAAAAATTTTACTGGGTATAGAAAACATTTACTTATTTATTAAGCAATCTCTATTTCAGAAATTAATTTAAAAAAGTTATTAAAGTAATTTTTTTTTACCAACATTTTTTATAAGAGTCGCTCAGAGCGACGCCAGCATTTTAAAGAAAATTTTCCAACATCGCTGTGAGCGACATTGGCACTCAATGGGTTAATAAGGGTATTGTTCTGATTAGAGTTCATTAATATTTGACATTTATACCAGCCATTCTTGATTGAACATGTTAAATTAAGGTTTAAGAAATAACTATGAAGACAAGATTGATTTGAAAGGAAAATATGAATAAAATGAGAAATACTTCCACATATGTACCAGAGTATAATAACAAACAAAAGGACAGAGAATTTTCTCTTCTGTTCATTAACTTAACTGTTCAGTATTTCAATTTGCCTATACCAAAGTTAATCCAAAGTAACACTTCCATGGCTGCCAAGAAATTATCTTATATCTCTCCAGTTAAAATGTTGTAATTAAGTAGGAGCTTTTATATGCTTATATGCTTGAAAGCATAATGAAAGGAAAATGCTATAAAATCCTACTCCTACATACTTTAAGGTCTCAACAAAATCAAAGTAATCAAAGATATATATTTACACAGTCATATTTTTTATTAAAATATTACTTAGAGATTTGAATCCACAACTTATGCATGAAAATATTACTGTAAATTATGGATTAATTTTGAAAATACATATTAATCCTATGTCTTTAGACTGTTAAACATTAAGGATCCTGTTCCCTGAGCAATTCAATATTATCCCGATAAGTTCAATCTAAAACTCATTTCGGCAAATCGAGGAATGAAAAACTGTTGCATTGAAATCTTAACTTTAATTTTAAGAATAATAGAGGATGAAAAAACAAATTTCTCATGTTCAAAACAAAAAGAAGAAAGGGATTCTATATGAGCTACCTTTCTTTTATGGCCACCACATGGTAACTTTTACAACAGCAGGACAAAAATCAAACTATCTAAACTATTTTAAACATAATTATCATAGTTATGATTTATTACCATAACAAAATACCCTCTCCCTCAATTTAAATCTTCATGTTGTGATTTAAGTAGAGAGCATTACAGCTTATCAAGCTGTAGTGCAAAAACTGTATATGACAATAATAAAAATTAGCCAAGAGGAAATGAGGCCATATGTGCTGATGAATGAAGTAGGCTCATTTAAAGGAATGGAACTATACAAAAAAAATCATGTAGGATATTGTCACCTGGTGGAATTTATACACAGCAAGGATTTGCTGAATAAAACAGTTTAAAAAAAATCAAAGAAAAAGATACCTTTTACTTATTGTGGAAAATTTCACTAAATTTTACTAGAACGTGGAATAGTAAAAAGACATCTTTTTCTATGTAGTTTTAATACTGTGTTCTAATTAACAAATCCTCTTTATGTGGACACGACAAAGTTGTAGATATGGAGGTATTGGTGTGAGCTCTTAATTTTCATCAACAAGTAAAGCATAAAGTTTCAGGAAATTACATAGCTATGATATTCATCTTACTCAAATATTAATTAATGCAGCTTAAGTTTCCGCAGTAAGGTATTAGTGATTTGGTATTAACGAGAAAATTTAATTTTTACAATATCTAACTTGGTTCTCTCAGGACCAGGAAAAATCAATATTTTCGTGTTTTTTCGGATGTATGATGAATTTACTCACTGACTCATTCAGCTGAATTTACAATCAGACTATGCTCAAAATGGGTTGCAACTGTGAGGATTTCGATGAAATTCATCCTTTAGCATAACTTTTACTCAAGCTTAGGTTATGTATTTAAGAGAAATTCGAGAGAGCATAGATAATAAATTCTATACTATATTCGCTAGCACCAAAATAACGAATTTAGAGAATCTACACGTTCCTTCGATGACAGATAAATAGGGTTTTACCTGGATAATCAATCTGGAACAAAAGACTCTGTTGTGCAGTCTCTGGATCTCTTTGCTTGGTTACTCTGTACCCAGGACGACCAATTTTCACGAATTTTTTCGGTTCGACTCTTGGTTTTTCTGGAGCAGGCTGTAAATTTTAAAATCATACTTAAATATTTTGTATACATGAACACATGCATTTTTTCAAGTATTCTATAAAATATTTCCAAATCCATTTCAAACATAAATCTGAGAGAAACCAAACTGAATTCATAACTTAACCAGTTATAATACCTGTGCAGGTGATTCTTTTGCTTCCTTTGCAGCTCGTCGAGCCAAGTTTGCCTGATGCTTCTTTCCTTGAGTGTGAGCAAGATAACTTCCCTCATTGTTATGAAGAGTTAAACACAATTTACACTCGTATGAGCCTGGAAAAAAATGTAAATATATATCGTACATGTCTTAATGTATACTAATTAATAAAGTAGCATTTGAATAGAACACCAACCAAGATGATTTTTCATAAAATATGGATCCTTGTTTAAGTCGATTGTTTCTAAAGCCAACTGCCTTAACCTTTCTCTTCGATCTCGATTTGTTTCTGACCATGATGCGACTCCTCCTCCACCAGTCTTTCCTCCAGGTCGATTTTGAAAATCCATCGTGTGATCTGTGCAAAATATACATCATACGACGGATTGCAACTATTGCTCTAAATATTTTTTTTATAATTACACTTAATACGTATATTAAGAGATACTTACGAAATAATATGTGCGACAAACAGCAACAGCTTCAATGCTAGAGTTCGACAATCACAGAAGTAAACGAGATAAACAATTCAGTCACCGGCCATGATTGTTCACACAGATATATATTACTAGATAGGCAGTGGCGGTGGAGGGGGTGAAGCCTCGTGATGCGCATGGCGGCCATCTTACGATCACCCAAATTTGAGCGTATTCGTATTCTATTTCATAGGAGCAGGACGTAACACTACGCGATAAACGGAATTAATGGCTTGAATTAGACCATCAATTACAGATAAAATAACCATTATTCTCCATTGAATTATAGTAACCGAGAGAAATATTTTTTTTCGAAGTATACCAAATGTTAAATGATAAAAACATACTCCGAGAGCGAAACTAAGGTAGCATTGTACACAAAAGATTAAAAATGTTTCCGCTATTTAGATTATGATGAACATTCCTTAATAACTGACTGATTTAGAGCCGGAGGTTGCAATAATTTTATCGACAAGGCGGAAGATATTAAAAAATAAAGACATTTATAATAAGTGGTATTTATTTATTGCATGGCACACGGACGTCTCTGTTCGTGGAATAACCGTAACTGGGAAATTACTTATGATATTGATGTTTGAAATATGAAGTTTATGTCAGATATAATTTAAACAATAGAGATTTTCAAGGCTATGTATTCTAGGTAAGAATTCTGCAGCTTCATACATAGATTAGATACGGTTAAATTTTGGTTATAACGTCCCTCACTTTTACGCGGTTTCGAATGTAACGCGGGTTTCACCATGTCCCCCGATATGATTACATTGACTATTTTCTTTGTTAGTGGTAGGTAACTTTGTGGCGAATTTTTTCTCAACGTGCCGTAACTTCCAGCAATTATGTCAACGCGGTTGGCGGCATATTGAATTATGTAACAATCAAACGCTGAACACTATCGCGCTAAAGGAAAAGATTAGAGTACATATTTTATTAACTTCTATGAAAGTGGGGTCAGGAAGTGGGAGTAAATCATTAAAACATCATTCGCTAATAAATTACTTATGAAATTTAGCTTTACAGTGTTTTGTTTCCCACGCAGTTTCCCGTAATAATGCAGGTGTAAACTCCGTCCCTCTAGTTGTAACCGAATTTTACTTTATTAGTCAGAGGCAAAATATAACTTCATTGCTCCAACAACGTTGAGGGAAGGGAATGAAGCTCATACCCTACCTCAAACCAGAACGTAATGGTTATTACGATTGAACTTAACAGTTTTTAACAATAACAGTTTAAAAACCATAATAGAGGTTAATTCCATTTTAAAAGGTTTTAACTGGAGGCAGTAGTTCACACTCTAATGAAGATTAATCTCCCAAGACAAACCAATCCATATCAAATTCAAACACACAACTACACCATAGGAATCAAGGAATATAAAGAAACAGAAAATGTCCATTTAGAAACAATCTTTATTTACAATTCATTTGTCTTTACTGACACTACACTGAAAAAAACACTGTGGTTGAATCATCCAAAACACTAGCAGAATCAAGTACTAGAAAACAGCATAGGTTTCTGTTATGGAGGGCTTCCAGGAAAGTTATCCATCTTCTGGTGCCATGATCTTAATTCTTGATGGCAATGGCAATGCAGCACCCAAAAGGAATTAATGTCACTGAATCATCTGTAAAACCGAAGTAGTATAAAAATTGATAGTCAACTGTAAGCACATGACAGAAATTCACATAATGATATCACTTTGCTGTCCATTTGATGACTCAAGTAGTTTTCTTGATTGAGGATCTTAATTTACTTTTGGGTATAAAGTGAGGGATTACTCTATTTTCTCCAAAACATTTCTCTATAATGGAAATCTATAAATTCGTATGAGAAATTAAGACCTGTAGTATACATTTTATTTAAACACAAAATGCAATTGAAAATTGCTCAACACTTTCACAGCAATTATTAAACACAGGACATAGATGTATTTTAATTGCTAATGATGAGATAATAGTAAGAAATGACAACAATGTCCTAATTTATCTTGAGATTTATCATTAAAATTAGGAAACAAATTGCTTCGCACCATAATATCTAAGAGTCTATTATTGCAATATTAAGTGAATATAGAATACTTAAGTTCCTTCCACACATATGTATGTATAAAAATTATATATTCCTTCTGTGGTCTAATGTACATTTGATTTATGAGGCTTAATTCTATAGGTGAAGTTCGTCCCACCGAAAAAAAATTCTAACAAGCCGAAATGTTTACACTACAAAACGGGAGATTTTTTTACTATACATACCAACAAATACCTAATATTTAATAAGAATTGAAGTCAATGAATTTAACAATATACAATTGTAAGTATGTAATCGAAGTGAATAAATCTACTGATATTTCTCTATATATATTAATTATTGTACGAAGCAAGAAACTATCAATCCCAATAAGGATCTCTTTAATTACAATTGATGCTACAGATACAAAATATTGCTTTTAACTTTATGGCTTGAATAAATTTAATCAAACAAGGTTTGAATCCTTTCAAAAAGTTATTCTTCTTTGAAAATAACGAATCGCTTGCAAACTTTCAATTTTGCACGTCTAAAGTAGGGCCAAGTCACGAGATTTTCCGGTAAAATTTCACTTTAGGACTGTTTGGGAGAAATTCAATATCTCCCTTAATACCGATGATATTTCGACTAAGTGAAATTTTACCACGAGATATAATGTGCAAATGCAGGCATAAATTAATATAAATGTAAATTTAAATTGGTGGAATCAGTAAATAGTCTCAAAGTACAAGCTATCATCAACAATGCGGTTCCGTTGGCTAGAAGTAATTTATTTATTTACCTGTGTAAGGACACATTTTCAGCACCAGGAGTTTTCTTCCTCGAAGTATACTTGAAGCTGCATCCCCACACAACACAATGGTTCACCATTCTTCCTATTTGCAGAGGAAACAACAGAAAAAGTCGGCACGAAATCCTATGCTTTCAAAGCCAAGATGGGTTCAGGAGGGTGACGGTAAGATGGCGGTTACGCGCAAAATTTCTCTTTTGCTGGCTTCACCGCTACCTACGGAAAAGCATAGGCGCTGCCTATCTAGTAATATATATCTGTGATTGTTCACGCATCGGTTTCAAACGAGCATCGATATCTCTTAAACCGCCAACCTTAAATTTTATCAGAGGAGCAAACGAACTTCTACTGAGAAATAAAACCATAATCTAATTTATAATATTACAATTATTTTTTGTTTCACTTTCATGATTACAGAATTTCTCATCGGTAATACTCGTAACTGAGAAAATTCGATGATTTTTACGGATGTTGGGTGCTTTCTTGAGATGTGCGTTAAATGGCTATAAAACTGAATTGATATTTATTAAACGAACATTCATAAATATAAACATGCATTAAAATGATCCGTTTTACTGGAATATTTTAACGAAAATTACTCTTGCATGGTAATAAATTACACATGTTGTGTTAATCTTAATGTCGATAAATAACTAATTTACATTAGAGTAAGCTAGTTCATTTTAATCCTCAAATTTTACAATATAGTATTGGACTATTCACATATATGTATATTGGACTATCACACATACAATCAGGATATTAAAAAAAGCCAAAAGTTCGGGCAAGTCTCTGTATTCTCCCAAGAAATTTCGAGATCCAACTATGTCGTTTTCGCAAGTGTGCTGGATTCCCCTGCTCCTTCTGTGCGGGCGATTTTAGCCAACCTCTCAGCACCCAAGGGAGGTAGTGGCTCATCACGGTCTGGAACCTGGCCAGTATATATACCGGTAAGGTCACCCATTGCCATATCTCCTAACAGGTCGGACAGATGCATGTTACGAAGAATCTTTTCATGGATCGATTCGGTCTTCCTTCCCATTAAACACAACAGCCATTTCTCACCATGACCCTTCTTGGCTTTTGGAAGCTTATTTAAGCACTCTGTGGCATTGGACAAAAAATATACGAAATCTTCGTCAAGCCTATCTTCTGTTATGCTTCCTTTCGGCAGAATACCACCTCCCGCCATGTGTTACCCAAATACTTCAGCGGGAGGTCAATAAATTTTAATATTCAATAAAACTTAACTTGTTGATAAAAATATACAGAAGAGTAACGATCCGAAAAAAATATAAGTACGCCAAATTTTAAATGGACCGTTGGCACCATTGTTGTCCTCATGGACAACAATGGTGTTTACCGTAGCAATAAGGTTTCTTAATCCGTATTGGACATTTATTCAATATCTTACGAAATTAATTTTAAATTATGTTCATACTACACTAAATATATATAAAATTGACGACTCTTTATTGATATTTACCTATAAATATGGATCAGAGAACGGATGAGGCGTTGAGGGGAGAAATTACAGTAGAACAACTGGAACATGATTTCCTTTTTTTTTTGACATACGCAAAATATTGCTTGAAGATGCTTCCTCGAGACAAAAGACGCCACGGAGAGAAATGGCTGTTGAATCTAATAACTAGAAGACCAGGGACATTGAAAGATCAAATGCAGCGGAACATGCATATATCAGATTTACTTGGAGAAATGGTGTTGGGAAATATTACGGGAGTATATGCTGGCCAACCTCCAAAGCCTGATCAACCACTACCTCCTTATAGAGAAGAAATTCTTCCTTGTCAACCTCCGGAACATCCAGCTTGGTTACGAGATATATTGGGTAAAGGGGAAGAACCTAAGGAAGTACAAAGTCAACAAGATACGATTCAACATCGCTCGAAGGATGGTAAAACATACGTTGCAAGTAAGGAATTACCTAATGGTAGAGGTGCAATGGGATTTGTAGCATTGTCGATGGATGACAAAGACAGCGGTGAAGGTGAAAATATCCAGGAAAGAAGAGAAACACGTACAGTGAGGGAATTCACCTGGCAGAGAGATGAAACCGGAAAATGGCAAAAGAGTTAGGATGTTCACAGTAGAACAATTTATCCAGTTCATAATGATACAAGACTACTTCTACCAACAGACAACTGAGTGATTGTTTCCCTTTATCTAACTTATCATGCAAATATTATATTTTATACTCAAATGTTTTAAATTTTTATAAATAAACCAGTTGGCTGCATGTATAGTTTGAGAAGCACAATTAATTTTTTAATTATTCTCCTTAGTAAATTATTCCTACCTATTCTTGGAAAACTATGAACTCATTTTGTTTTTAAAAGTTCTTAGGCATTTTAGGTAATTTCGTACATATATCACCACTGGGAATCGAACCCGGTAAGAAAGTGCAATGACTATGACAGAGAAGTACAAAGAAAAAAAAACAGATTGGGAAACAAAACTGCAGCATAGCTTCAAAATCAGTTTCCCAATTTTTCTTTTCCCAGGACCCCTTCCCATTCTTTTTATTTTCCAAGGACTCTCTATCTACCCTGATAATGAAATTTTCTCAATTTATCAACTTCAAAAGTGGACACAATGCTGCTCTCTGTGACAGGTTTTTATTGAGTAAACAATTGTAAAAAATATGGATTTTTATTCATGTATTTATTGAAAAGATAATTTTGTTTATTGAAATTAAATTTAAGTTATTATTTTAGTTTCAAAAGAAACAAGCTAAGATTACCCAAATTTTTACATAAAATGAATACAAAAAGAAATGCTTTTAATGTGATGGATAAAACTGATGCTCTGATAACAATTGGTCAATATTTGGCTTTAAATTAGTGAGATAGTCATAAATCTCCACATTCAATGATCTGCAACTAACATCTTTTATCTAAAGAAGACTGGTAAACTCACTTTTGAAAGAATGGAGATGGTAATACTTCAGCACTAGACTGGAAGAGTCATTTATTCATTGCTGCTGGTATGACAACTTGTAAAAACTTGCAAAGCAACATTCCTGCATTGACATGAGCCCCCAATAAGTGTGCAGTAGGCTCATCAAGCAAATCTTATTGTGCTGTGTTATTATACATGCACTCTAAATAGTCTGCGGACCCCTATTTTTTATCCCTGACATGACTCCCTGTAAACCTATAAGGACACCTGGGAGTTAATATGACCCCTTCGGAAACCTATTTTCAAGATAGACCTAGATGATGAATAGATGTACATTGGTTTTGTTAAAAAATCTTCCATTGAATAGAACCACTTCCCTTGCATAGAAAAATTACAAATCTAGTATTTTTTCATTGAAAAACAGTTATGAGTTTCCATTTTCTTTAGCACCCTTATTTACATTTGGAAGAATTCTAGAACTCCATGCAAAAATGTCATCAGACACACTACCATACCTGGAATCAAACCACAAGACCTCTGGGTGGCAGGTGAGCACCTTAAACCATATGCCAGAGTCCTTATGAAAATATACTTGGTTAAAATAAGCAGATCTACACATGCGCTTATGAATGTTATCAAGTAAAATCTGGATGGAATACAACACATTTGAAATGTTGAATGAGGCTTCGAAAACAAAATGGACACAAATATGCATGAATACACATTTATTAAGCCTGATATGCAGCAAGTTTTCTTCTAAACTAAGGGAAAAAAGAAAACGACTGGCTCATTCAAGCCATAGATTCCAAATAAAGATTGCTGAGGATGTCAATATATGCAAGTCTTTGGGAAAAGCCATCGAATGAAAAAAGGAGATAATACATATTTCCACAGAATTTTATGTTATTTATTTTATTAGTGATATCAGTATAAACTGGTTTCCTTTCTGGCTCAGGTCTCCATCTGAAGATAAGTACTACTCTGGTAGCAAAACAACTGACAAAACAAAACAATCACGCAAGTTTTACTTTTACCAACAGTCACACAGAGTAGATTTCTACCCTATGCATGAAACAAGCCAGAATATCAGATAACATGTTTATTTTACTATCAAATAGTAAATTAATATCCTTTAAGGAAAATATTATCAACTCTATAATTTTCACCCATAATATATAGTTATTAACAATATAACCTAAAAAAATGTATTTGGCAACTGGAAAGTCCCACAAAAAAAGACCTGACAAAATCAGTAAATGGTCAAATGAAGCAGTTTTCAATGACACAAGAATATAGGGATCAATATAGACACCTAGCACCTGGGCTGGATTTTCCAATTGGCTAACTATGCTTCAGCCTAGGGCCTCAAGATCAACATTCAAATTGTTAGCAAAATTTTTTTTCTTTAGCTTTGTTTGTAAACTCTTTCCAAATATTGCATCTTCTGCAACAGCATTAACTTCTGAAGGGTTTAATGATTGGAAAAACCCTACTATCATTCAAACACATGATAATCATAGGAATGCTATGTTAACGTACTTAACGAGAGCAAAAGGGAAAACTTTAACTTCAAAGCTAGAGGAAGAAATAAGAAAAGCACAGTGATACTGTTGTTAAGTTATAGAAAGAGTTTTTGCATTAATTTGCTCTCTTGCAGAGCGAGGCTTACCATTTAGAGGAGACAATGAAAAGTTTGGGACTCCAAAAAACGGCAATAACTTTGGTCTTCTAGAACTAGTAGCAAGATTCGATCCATTTTTAAGAGATCATATCAATCGATATGAAAATACTCGCTCAGGAAAACCTTCATATCTGCCTAAAACTAAAAGTGAAGAAATTATTCAACTTATGGCAAATAAAGTGAAAGACACTATGATAAATAATATGTGCATGTGTATGTGGCGGAAGTGAAAAAGGCTGGCTATTTTAGCTTTACAGTAGATTCCACTCCTGACATATCTCATACTGATCAGTTGACCTTAATTATTAGATATGAGTCATCTGAAGACGGTTTGCCAACTGAGAGATTTTTAACTTTCCTTGAGCTAAAAGATCACTCAGGGGAAAGCAAAGCTGATTTAGTATTTAACTACCTATATCACTACTGAACTTAAAATTGATTTCAGAAAATGCCGAGGACAGTCTTATGATAATGCAGCCAATATGGCTGGTAGATACAATGGTATGCAGCAAAAAATTATCGACAAAAAAAAACAAGTTGGCAAGATTTGTTCCATGTGCTGGTCACTATTTAAATTTAGTAGGTCGTTCACCTGTTATTGTTGCCTTGATGCTGTTAATTTTTTTGGTGTTGTGAACAAAGTTTACATCTTTTTTTTCGTCTTCCACAAAGAGATGGGTAGTTCTGAAATCACATTTGAAACCTAATTCTAAAGTGCCTAAATATTTATCAGACACTAGGTGGGAGGCACACGCAAAAGCTACAGAAGATATTTTAGAAAACTACAAAGATATCACAGATGCACTCTATTATTTACATTCAGATAATAATACAAAGGGTGATACTAGATTGATGGCAAACAATCTTTTAGTGAAGATGGAAGAATTTGAATTCGTGTTTATGCTCTATTTTTGGAATCGAATAATGAGACATTTTTCAAAAGTAAATAAAATTCTTCAAAGCCCTAATATTTTACTTAGTAGTTGTGATAATATTGGTGATTAGTAGATTGGTACAGGTCACTTTTGGATATTTGATGTGGAATTAGGGAAGATTTTGATGTACTTGAGCTAGAAGCAAAGAACACATTGCCAAATACTGAATATAGAACTGCCAGAAGGATAATAAGTCAAAGGCAAGGGAATTACGAACATTCATCTGACCCTGATGCCTTAGACAAACACTCTTCGAGAGATAAATTTAGAAGTAAATAATTTATTTCTATATTAGATGCACTAGAATAAAATTTAGGAAGAAGAACTTCTGTTTATGATGATGAAGTGAAAATATTTTCCTTTCTTGCCGATCTTACATTATCAAAGGTAGAACTTCAAAGAAGTGTTGAGCTGTTAAGGCAAGAATACCCAGAAGATACCAACCAAAATCTTACTGAAGAACTATTTCATTTCCACACATATGTGAGACAAATGCATAAGCCTTCAATAAATTCCACATTGTCGCATACAGACTTGTATCAAATAATATTCAAGTGGCCTTCCTCAATGTGGAATCAATCTTAAGGTTGTTTCTCAGTTTAATAGTCACTAATTGTACTGGAGAAAGGTCAATTTCAAGACTTAAAAATATCAAAAATCAATTAAAAAGCACAATGACCCAGATGAGGTTGTCATCATTGAGTATTTTGTGCATCGAAAGTGAGAGAAAAATAGATTTTAATGAACTTATAGAAGAATTGTGTGTGGAAACATTTAGAAAGATATTCTTCTAATCTAATATTTTGCTTTAAATGTATACTGGGATTGAATCAGTTCTTAAATAAAATAACTATTACCATAAAATTTAATATGATATACAATTTGATATTTTCTTTTTTGTGATCTGGATTTTGTTCGAATAAAGTTCCATTTTTGGTTTAGTTTAAGACTTAGGTTAGTACCAGTCACAACATGTTTCATTTAACATATATCACAGTAATGATGTATTTTATCATCTCTCATGTAATTTACAAACTTAAAAATGGGAGGTGAAAGGGTCTCATAAGTAGAATAGCCTAATGCCTCTTTTCATCTAAATCCGGCCCTGCCAGCTTGCGTTTATTTAGACTTTGTTTACAAAAAAGCATGTTCTCAAGAAAAAAGTTGGCATAGAGCTAAAAATTTCTGCGTAAAAATAATGGCAACCAGTGTCCTTACAGCTACTGAAAAGCTGGGAGGAATAAAAACAAAGCAGAGGTTCAAACATCATGGAATTGGTCGCATGGTGTAGAAATCTATCCCGCTCGACTAACAGAGGGTTAAGCAGAAATATTTATAAATAAATCTCTTCAAAATTACAATCAGCTCTTGAAAAGCTGATTTGAAAGGAAATTTAAAAATATTGAACAACTTACCTGATTAACAACACATAATTTTGCTGCCATGGAATACACAGACGAAATAATTTAGAATAAATTAACTTACATTGAGGAAGACTGCTTTGTAAAAGCATTTGAAAATTGGGAAATTAAAAAAAGTAGCAATTACACTATATACCACAGTATACTTGAATTTACCTGATTCCTTCTGGAGTACTCAGTAAATTATTAAGGCTTATTTAGGAACACATATATTAAATAAACATGAACATGGCAAGTTAAATCTTTTAATTCAAAAAGGCACATTATATGTACAATATTCAAACCTTATCAACCAAGCACAAGAAGAACATCAAAAAGTGAGACCTAATTATAGTTTTCCTCACTTTTGTCATAAGCTTGACTTAGAAGATAAAATTTGACTATTAATCCCAACATTGTCATATTTCCTTTGACCCATTGTAAAATGCTACCATTAACTATGCAAATGCAATGATGAAATAATTATGAAAACAAAAGACTAAATATTAACAAACAAATATGGTCCCAGTTCAGTTAAAATCATAAAGGAGTACATCACAAAAATATATGATACTTGCATGACTGTATAACAAACATAAAAGGAAAAAATCAGTAAAGCTGCATGAAGCACCAAATGGAACTTAAAAAACTGTATGCAATAAAATAGCCTTAATATAATAACTTTTTAATAAGCATATGGCAAATTATAAATCGAACCACCAGTGTAGATTTTCAGATTGAATAAACATGGAGATAAATTAATTAAGTTTAACTAGATTTTAGCTCAAAAATAAATTATCAAATTTTAACGAAGAATAATGGAGCTGGTGTTGAAAATTTAAGGGAAAAACTACATCAAAATCAGTAATTTTCGTATCAACCTGGATAAAGACAAACAAAGCATTCAATTTGATATTAACTTAGGATGGGTAGTATATCATTATTTAATGATATTGACAGCATTTCGATACTACAACAAAGCATAAAAAAACTCAGTCTTTAAAGAAGATCATTAATATTGAAAACTAGACACAACTCTGACAGGATCAATGCAATTATTTCAATTTCCATCCAAATTTAATTCTACTACATTTAGTTTATATCCAGTTAAATATTTAACTTATTTAATAATTAGGTGCATAAGGAATCAAAATCAAAGGCTGAATAAATTTAAATTTTATATGATGATAAAATATAATATTTTCATATTATGCAAACTCCCATCATTCTATTTGTAAGAATCAAACAGGAAAAAAATGAGTTATTCTATTCCTGATAACTTAGAATTTTAGCAAGAAAGTTAAAACAACATAACATTGAGGTTTGATGTATGAAACATTCAAAAATACTAGTCCATATTTTCTTCATTAAACAGGAAAATATTGAACATAATAGCCTGCAGAAAAAATTAACCCTGGTAACATACAAAATGAGCATATTTAGTTTCCATTGATGCTTTCATGAGCATATTTGAAGCAACATTCATGAATACGATAATGAATTAAATTATGACTTTATCTTTACCAAAGATAACCCTCCCTCTCTTTTGATGGCACTTCAATTACTCTAGGTTTTTCAATTATCCTTGCAGTCCTCATGCCCTTTTCCACAATGCCAATTATCCAAGCTTGATAACCTTCTAATGCCTCAATTTCTTTGCAGTAAGCTGCTGCTTGTTCTCTTGGCAAGCATATAAGCAATCCTCCTAAAAAAAATAGAAGTTCACAGGAATATTGATAGAAATTTTCCAAATTCATGATTCTAATTTTAGAAAGTAATTTTTACGATAATTTTCTAAATACATACAAGGTGTACTTATTTGACTCATTCTGCATCTGAATAATAAAGATTAAAAGAATTCGGAAAAACTCCATATTTTTGGAGAAACCTTTTTTAAATTTTGATAAGATTAACAGCTACTTTGAACGCACATAATCTGAACTTATGGGAGGTTACAAAATTAATAAAATTATAATCAGCAACTGCATCTGAAAAATTTATTTTCTTCCTTTGTTTTCAGAACGGTCAGGAACACATTGTGGACGACTTTAGAATTGTAATTTAGGCACTTCCTAGAGGGATATAACATTTTCACTTGGTAAAATGTTTAAGGAGGTATATTACCTAAGTGTATGCATTAGACTCATTCATAAGCAACCTTGGGTTCGATTCTCAGCCTTTGTTTCATAGGGCCAGAAACAGTAATGATCAATTTACCATATCATGTAGTATTAAAAATTTCGCTGGGAATAAATGATATTGGCCATAACAACAGCAGTAGAAGTGTTTCCTCCCATCTTTGGGTGAATGCCAGACTTAATAATAATAATTGTTTATTAAACTCATAATATAAGAATTGCCACTTGTCCGGAACTTGCAATGTAAGCTTAAATAAATAAACATTTCAAGCCAAGAAGATAAATGAAGTACAATTATTAAATAAGTTAATACTCCTATTAAGTAGAGCGAACTTAATGCAGTGCTTAACATATTTTTTGATAATAACACAGTTTAACAAATTTCAATTAGTTTGCTGAATACAGTTGATTGTGATCTTTTGTTACAATAAGGGGAGCTTTCAAAGATTCCATTAATAAGGAAAGCGTAAAGGTGACTTTGCACATAAGGGCGTGCACCCAGGAAAATTCCCAAGGAAAAACGGACTTGAAAAAGGTTAAGGCAGCCTCCCGGTTAGAGGAAGATCCCGGGTTCGATTCCCGGCCCTGTCAGACTTTTTTCAAGTCCGTTTTTCCTTGGGAAGATTCCATTAATCATAGAATGTAAATAACAGAGGCCAAAAATGTACTTGAAAACTACAGAAAAGAGCTAGATATATTAATAAAACAATAAAAAGGGTTTGAGGATAATTTCTGATGCATATAAACCATGTACATGTGGTTTTGCAGGGATATGAAGGTCTCTTTAATTTTGGAAACATCTAAACTATCTTCAGATGCACTGAGTTATCCCATGAGAAAAACTGTTTATGTTATTTGCATACTTAAGGGATAAGGAGTTGCACAGCAAATAAATTCACCATCACGCAGTAGGTTTCAATTTGAATAAAACTGGAAAAATCATCCCAAATTTCTTTGAAATATGACTTTTTAACCCATTAAGAACCAAGGGACACATAAGTCCCATAAATTTATAAAAATTCTGGTTATTTTATCTTTTGATGTATTAATTACAATGTGAATAAATGTATAAATATATGCATCTAGCAGCCTATACATCTATAATGAAAACATACACGGTGCTGCAGATGGCATTACAGCAGGTGTTAAGGTGCACTTTAAATTTGCTGGTAAATGATTTTTCAATTTTAGACGCTTGAATTTGATGGTACAGTCCTGGCCAAAATTAACGCAGCACCGGCCGTAAGGATCGCAAGGGAGGTGCTGCGTGAATTTTGGCCAGGAGTGTACATTCATTTTGAGTAAATATGGTATTTCCTAAATTAGTTCTTATTGATTCTAGAACATGGGGTAGCAGGGCAAACTCTACAATATGTACATGACAAGTAATTGGTTGTTGATAGACAACATGCTAATGAGAAACTTACGCTGAAATGATTAAACTTTTCATCTCTAATTCATAATTATCTCATTTGAGAAAAATGAATGATTAGCTACCAATAGGACAATGACATATGATCCAACATGCATAAAATAAACCAATAACAATACTGACCTGATGTTTCTGGAGAGAGTCCCTGGTGAAGGCGAAGGGATGACCCACAAGATTTAGCAACGAGAGCCATTTTGGCTATCACAGGGAGATTGTGAATCACAAAAGAAACTTCCCCAATTTGATGTTTGGCAAGATTCTCAGCGTGTCCGAGGAGACCAAACCCAGTAACATCAGTTGCGCCGTGAGCATTGTATTTGTGCAATAACAGAGCAGCTGAAAAAGAGCACAAAGTTAGTCTTCCCTACTTATACTTTGCAGACTGAAGTTTTATTTTAACGCCATCATATTTTAACAGAGCATACAAAGATTCCAAAATCCCTTATTTATTACATTACACACATCTACAGAATGATGCTTCCATGGAAAATAACCCCAACATTACAAAAGATAACAATGCCAAAAAACAACGGTGAAGCCACTAACCTGAGAATCTAATCCACAAATAATCATCAAAACAAATTACTTTAAAAATGAATTTGTTCTAAAACTCATTCATGATCATTCAGATAATAAAAATATTCTTAAACACTATAGAGGGACATTCCCACTAGGTCAATTATTCTACAGTTACATTAAGTTGTAATGCTGTTTTCTTGAGTGATTAGGTAAAGAAACTAAGTTGAAAATATTAATATGAGAAGGCTCGACTTTGTGAAACGCCATGATAACTGAATGAGGAGACATGACTTAAGTCTAGCCTCCTTATTCAAGAGTTAAACTAAGTTGATACATAGCCAATAAGGCATTGACAAGCTGTTTGCCATCCACTGAAAATGCAACATTGCTGCGCAATAGATATATGGACAGCTGTTTAGCATTAGTGTTACATCTGGTTACATCTCTGTAAACAGCATAGCATCATCATAAAAGAAACATTAATGAGAAGTAAATCTCATAGCCAATATTAAACAACCATATTATTACAGGGACTGAACAATGCATTAAGCATAGTGTGAATACTTTCATGGAATGCACCAATCCATACAAAAATACTTATACTATCAAAATATTCATAGTTGGAAAATGGTTTTTTCAAATGTATATTTTCATTGATGATGAAAATGAAGTTAACAAAAAAGAACTTGTCTAGCGATACTTGGTAGAATTTCATATTAAACACAGTTTAATCACAAAACTTGTACAATTCCACAAGGTAATTACCTTAATATAACTGTGTTTGAAGTTAACAACTTAATTCTTCACAATTCAACACAGATATTACTGAAGAATAGTAGGATAGGGGGATAAGCAGTAACATTAGATAAGATGCATATATGATGGCATATTAAAGCATCCATTTCATTCAGTTCTCTTCTGTAACTGATGGAATTTAAACGATAAACGATTTTGGCAGAAACGGAAAATTGGCCTCATCCGAACAATCAGCAGAGAGTTGGCAAATTCGCCCAAAAGTTGCAATTTATGGTTTTTAGAATAGAAAGTCAAGATTAAAGTTTATTTATTTAACATTAAGACCTATTTCTTAGCATGAAATAAAATCCATACCAGTTCGATTGAGTCGAGCCATTGATGACATAGCTCGAGAATAGGCAAGGAGAATATCTTTCACACCCACAACAGCACGAAGACGACCCCACCTCTCTCCATGGGCATTAAACCACTGGTATGCCAATGTGGCTACTGTTGTTCCAAGAGGTTTAGTAAGCACTAACACATCCCCAACTGCTGCATTTCCAGGCCTAAGGTAACAGAGAAGCAAATAAATACCTCATTTTATATTGGAATCACCATTGTGTATATATTTATACATATGATGTCAGTAACTCCCATAAGAAATACAAGGGAGAAATTTTTTAATATTAACACTCGGAGAACAGACCTTGGGTCTTCGGAGACCCGAGAAATACATTTTCGAAAATAATTCTTTCAATAATTTTTTTACGGTAATTGAAACTTCAGGTATTCTCAAAGAATCATATTTAAAATTAAAAATTGACTGCAAAAGTATTCCTGAATTTAAATTATCGGAATCATTGGATTATATAGCAATGACAGTCTTTGGGGACTTGGGTCAGTACTTTATCTCGTGTAACTTTTATCGCTCTCATGATGGAGCAATTCTAAGTACAAAAAATGTCAGCCTGTTCGGCATTCCACTGAAATACACTGTAGCTTTTCTCCTTAATTTGAGTGATTCACTGATGAACTACAAATATCTATATACAAGTCAAAATTGAGAGAATTCAGACAAAAATTACAAACAATTTGGGTAATTTGCAGATATAAACAATTCCCTAACGACGAAGGTGATAGTTGAATTCAACTCCCATACCAATATATAGGAAACATAGGCTCATAAGAAATGTAAGGGGAAAAACAGCCGACATTTAATGGCAACAAAATTATTAGTAAACATTTTTACAAAAATATCACTTTCTATTAAGTAATCCCAAGGAAAAACAGACTTGAAAAAAGTCTGACAGGGCCAGGAAAGAAGCCCAGGATCTTCCTCTATCCGGGAGGCTGCCTTAACCATCTAGGCTACCCAGCCAGAACATTTTAACAAACTGTTTAGGGAACTTTGTGTTGTTTAGGGAGCTTTACCTTTAACCCTTTCCTTCTATAATGTAGGTTTGAAATTTGGCTTTGAAAATAAATTTCATAGTAAGTCCATCATTTTTGATGGGGGAATTCACTCGAGTTATATAATAAACTAGAGGAGTTCCTGTTGATTCTCAACGGAAAAATGTCATAGATTGTCTCTGCAATGAACACCAATAGATAGAAGATGTACCAAGAAGAGCAAAACAAATTATAAATATAGGAATTATTCAATTTTTGTCAATTCTGTTAATCATTTGCGATTGTTTTCAGTGATATCAGCAAATGATTGAAATTCAGGGAGATAATTCCTATAGTTAAAATATTCAAAGATGATATTTTCATGTATAAAGTAACATATCTGAAAAAAATTACCGAGTTCAATATTGGACTAAAAGCAAACCATATACCAGCAATACTTCTTTAGAGAGAATTTCTATAGTATACTAAGTCCTCGAGTAGAGAGAGAGGAAAACCGTTATAAAACTCTAACTAAAAATTCAGTAAACAATTATGTTGCTGTAAATAAAACTTAATTGCTACTGACATTAAAATAAAATTGTAAAAAATTTAAATTTAAATGTTTGTACTTTTTTCCGTGGGATTCTTCACAGGATATTGTTCGTAACAGAAAATGTTAAAATCTCATGCAATTTTTTCTTCTTCATAAAGTGTATCACTCATTAGCAGGATTAATTTTAACTTGACTTATATTCTTAATGCATTTTGATGGATAAATACATGAACTTGGAATCAACAATCACCTTCATTGTCAAGGGGGATGGGTTGTTTACAACCACGAAATTTTGATAAAATTTTCACGCATTTTATCAAAATTCTTATTCATAAACGATATTTCACAACCAAAATAAGAATCTTTATTCTATTCCCCTTCTTTTGGGTGCTTGATTCGACTTTGTACGACCATTATTTCTAATTTAAATTTTCAAATGAAATAAAGCCTGCTGAGAGAAAAATGAACTTTACGTGCATTTCTTATGGAAATGCTTTTTCGATTTTTCGGCTATTCCTTTAGGGTTTTTTCTAATTTTCTTTTTTCCTAAACCACCTTCGTACCAAGGCAAACAAAAAAAATTATTCAAATCAGCCGAGCCGTTTTCGAGTTTTAGACGACGTCACAAACAACATTTCATTTTAATATATAAGACTAGCAGAAACACCTGTTGATTCTCAACTGGGAAGACAGAAGTAGATTTACATCTACTCTTTTCTTAGTTGTTTAAAGAGTGATTTACAAACAATTCATACTTAGAAATAACTAAATTTGTGTTATAAATTGGATTTGTTGGATTACTTTGAGATATCTAACTGAACTGCTTGTCGATACACAGCATGGAAATAAGCTTATATGTAACATATATATTTCATATGTAAAATTATAATCTCATTTCATTTCACTTCATTACTTCATCTTCCTACAATCTAGTAGTGTCTGTGAAACATACAGCAAAAATCCACAAATGCTTCATTCTCTTCTGTAACCGCCACATTTTCTTAATTTTTACTCTGATGTACATGCTTATTAATCAGCATCATGGGAATGACATGAATTGTGCACAACTAAAACCTACTAGCCAATTGTATACACAATTCAAGTCGTCAGTTGTGCAAGCAACTCCAAGTTCTTATAATACCATATAAATAGGAATAATTTCCCAATCTATTCTTATGGGAAAATGCATGATCTCAGATTCAGCAATGACAATTTTTTTCAACAACCTTAAAATTTTTGGAAATATTTCATGAATTTTGTTGAAATTCTAGCAATTACGAGTCAAAAGAATAACCCACAAACAAAATAAGAATCTTTATTCAATTCCTGTTCTATTGGTGCTTGTATCAACTCTACACTACTATTTCTAGTAATTCAATTCTTCAAAATAAATAGGCCTGCACCCAATAAAAGTGAAGTTTAAATGTATTCTATTTGAAAATCTATGATAATCTATGTAAAACTGCAGCAATCTAGGGCAAACATACAAACCCATGGAATTTCTTCTTTAAATAAATATATATTTACATTATTATTATTATTATTATTAGGGTCTTTATTAGACAGGATTGAGACTAAAAAGTCTCCTCTTCCATCTAACCTGTATCCAATCTACGAGATATTTAAGAGATTATAATGCTTATAAACACCTATGAAAATTTAGTGAAAATGACTAAAAATAACAAAATGTCAAATTTCTAAATAGAGAATTTATATGATGGTGAGTGAATGACAAAACAATACAATTCAATTGGATTAATGTTTGTATACTCAGGCAGGTGTCTCTTTGCCTACTCGATATTAAAACATTAAGTTTGATTATTTTGTACTTAACTTTTGTACTCTTACTCAACAAATATTAAATTTAAAAAGATATATTATTTTATAAAATTTCCTGAGGCTTCATGATTTTTCTCTTAACCAAAACACACACACAATAAAAATTAAATGCTAGGTTTTCCGGCTTGCCTCAAGATGTCAGTTCACAGTCACAAACAATGAAGAAGACAAACAATAGAAGACAACTTGAAAAACAATATTTACTCACACGATGATTTCTTTTTCAGCGCAGATTGATGAAGCTACTCCTCCAATTGTACACCATGGATTCATCACTGTCTGCCCACCCATAATTTTTGTTCCAGCAGCATGGGCAGCATCCTTTAATAAGATAATTTTATCCATTACAACTAGTTAACTTTAATTCATCATGTAAGTAATACAGCTAATTCAGTCAGTTTTAATTACCCATGGTCTATGAGCACCATAAGCTGCAAAATTTGATGTAAGCATTCATTGAAGGAGGATGGATTGTAATATACAAGTTATACAGTGAAAACCATTTACTTATGATGTAAAACAAAGTATGTAAATTGAAAAAAATAAACGCAATAAATATAAAGATAAAAAAATCCACTTTTTTTTAGAAAAAAGATTTCACAAAATCTACTTCTGTGACTACGAATAAATGAGATTTCATCATTTAGACATTACAAAATTCAAATTAGCATTTACTAAATTCGAATGAATGATTTATTCACTAACAAATCCAAATAAGCAAACAAAATTTAAAGAATTTTTTTTTTAAGAATGACATAAACCTAATAGCAGTAACACCTAGTCAAAATAAACAACATTTTTCCTTTCTGAAGCCTCATGACCCAGAAGTGACCAATATAACTAAGATTAATTGATCTCATTTAATAAATATCTCTTCGAAGGCGGTATTAATTCTCCTTTTAAATAAATATACACACCCGGAATCCCGCCATCATAAGGGGAATCACAACATCACGCTCCGTCTCTGTCATCTTGGTAGAAACTCCAAGTATCATTAACATGTTGTCTATCTGAGTTACGCCCATTGCGTAGACATCACTGAGCACATTTGCACATGCTATTTTTCCTATAATGAAATTCAAGGACATCGATAGGTATTACTGCAATCATGGAATACTATTAAACATTGAGCTTTGAATAAGATACATACCCATAACATATGGATCATCAATCAATGGGTAGAAGAAATCAACAGTCTGAACTAAATATAACCCCGGATGACGTAGTGGAGTAATGGAAGAATCTAAACCTATGCCTGAAATTTCAATGCACAATTATAATAAAATTTATTCATGGTAAAATTCCCGTTTGGCACCGTCAGGGAAAAATTTTACCTTATTCATTAATTAATAATTGGTTAAAGTTGTCGATAGTAGTAAGGGAGAAATAGATTTTCGGTAAATTTCTAGAAGAGTCCAGTTTCGGAGAAATTCTATATCTCCCTTACTATTGAAGATAGAACTATGATTCTTACTCCATTTTATAGAAGAAGGATTGCGGCTAATATACATGATGAGAAATCACTCCTAAGTACTACAATTTCATGGAAATTCAAACTGGACTCTTCTAGAAATTTACCAATAAATTAAACTATGGCTATGGGTATACCTATTTTAAGACCACCTTCAGCATCCTTAACCACTTCGGTGTCTATCCCTTCAAGCAGTTTCAATAAAACTGCTTGAGGGACTTTACACCCTCATCCTCTCAAGTCTGCGAATTTAGTTAATCTAAATTCAGTAGGAAGATTGTGAGATTCGGGATGAAACGGTTGATGATCTCCATATAAACGTTCGTCCGCTAAAAATCCTAAATCCTCGGGCTTTGTGTCCGCTGCTTCTTGATTAACATCGGGGAGGAGTTGTTCAGCCATCATCTAGTTATATTAAAAACACTTACGATAGAATCAATTAACACAAATATTCTCAACAGGTAGAAGTGTTTGAAAAACTATTATTTATCAAATATTCTTATGATAAATACCGGTTATCTCACACGTACTTTGGAAGGAACTATCGACTACAACGATGGTAGCAATCGATTTCGTGAAGGTCGTGAACGACGTGAAGTAGTCGATTCTTATATCGATAGTTGAAAGTGAAGTGAAATAATTCTCCTTTTGAATTTCCTTGTGCCAGTACACGCTTTAAAGAATGAGAAAGTGAAGCAGAGCATACGCAGAATTTTCATCACATTCTTTGTTCAGGAAGAGAATGAAAATATTATGACCTTAACCATGCAGTTTTCTTTTTCTTCATCAACTTTCACATTTTAATTTTCCATTATGTATTGCATGGTGTCATCCAGCTCCTCTTAAAGAGTAAACACGTAATTCCTGATAACTAGATCTTTACAATATATGTATACACTGCAATGTGAGTATATAAATATTTAGATAAGGTGCTGAGAGCATAAAAGGATTCTGAAGAGAGACTAAAATAACACGACACGGTAGTTGATGTTTATTCCAACATCTTCAACTCAGGAAATAGCATTTCAAAATTTATTTAATTCTTAACATCTTAAGCGCGTGCGCTCTAAAACATCTGAGTACTCTTATATAAGGTTATTTTATTTTAAACAATGTACTCATTCAATAGCAAGCAATTGACAAAAATGAAGTTAAAAAACTCTGATGAAAACGTAAACTATTTAATATAAAATATAAAGATGATGTATGTACACTTTTCCACAAATTTGTGGTGTAGTTAATTATAGACTAAAGGTAATTGTTTTGTTATTAATCCACCTTAAGTTGAATTCCTTTCAACTCCGGGCATCATTCATATAACATATTTTTTTATAATAACTTTTCCAAAAAAAATAAGAATTATTATCTAGTAAAAAGAAGTATCATACGTTATTGCCCAGTAAATCATGTGTTTCTCAAGGAAGTTTGAAATTCATGCTACATTGACCGAAAAGAAGGGGAATTGACGCCGTTTAATAAATAGTACACAGTACTGGCGCTATAGCAAAGTTAACGTATCTCCTTCAGTCAATCAAATATCGGACACATTTCTTCTATATTCAACCTTCCAAACCGCAGATAAACCAAGTATGTTATTTCAGTCATGTCATCTCATCTAGGGATATTTTCCCTCTTCCGAAAAGAGATTCACTGGATTTAATATTTATCTCCTGGTCACCTGCTTCTAGAAATCCGCAGCCGCAAGATAAGAGAAGATATCCTACTTCCTGTTATACTATCAATGTTTCCAGAAATGGACCGGGCTTTTAACCACTGGAACTAACTTTACGGAGCTATCGCACGAGTCGTAGAATATCCATTCAAAAAATAGGAGAGCAGAAGCACGTGGTCTTTCTTTCAATATCTGAAGCGCATTTTCACACCGGCAAGTGTTACTAGAACAAATTCAATTTGCTCTTCCCTCTCCAAAGAATGGCTTCGCTTGGAGAACGTAAACACGAGCAGGTGCATCATCCTTCGGAAAATTATACCCTCGTCTAACAACATTTTGCCGTGTGAAATATCCGATATTTTTAGAGTACTAAGGAAATACAGCCTTGTACACGTGTACGCTCTTGATTTCACTTAAGACATGCTGGGTTATTTCCTATGACAGTCGGGTGAGCCACTGTCCCATTCGGAACCCAGTAGGATTTATTTTATTTATTTATGTCTATAGCACAAACAGGATAACCCATTAAGTTGAGCTGTATTATATAATAATAAAACAAAGAAAAAATTATTCACAAAGCAAATCAAAAAAATTAACGTAGACATCAGGTTAAAACGCCAAGTACAATAACATAATAAAGTAAAATACAATAGAATATAAGGGAAAACCATTATACAAGTGTAGTTAAAATCTATAAAAGCTTGGAAAAATAAAACATGCACAATGACCTTTTTAGCGATATAACATTTGTATTAAATAGGTCAATGCCTGGAAGGGCACTTATAATGTTATTCGCTATACTGAGCATCCTGGGAAAGGGAGAGTTTTTATAAACATTGACCCGGCACCGACGGACGTAGAACAAAGCCGGTCTCCTGTTAAAACTGGCTGGCACATTTAAAAGCACCTGCTCAATCAAACCAGATGCGTTTATAGAATTGCCTGAGATGATTCTTCGCAACAGAATGACGTCGGCGGCCTCCCGCCGGGAGGAGAGGGGGAGTAGGTTGAATTTCTTACAAAGAGACGGATAAAGATCATCTTTGTATGGAATATTTTCCTTGAAACAAATCCATTTTATGAAACGCTTCTGAACCCTCTCAACATCTAAGATTTTAGTTTTATGTACGGGATTCCAAATCTGGCTGCAATATTCTAATCCAGGTCTAACAAGGGCGCAGTAGGAACAAATAGCAGATTGAGATGAGAACGTCTCCACAGCATTCCGTTTTAAGAAGCCGAGTAAACGGAATGCTTTTTCTGTTATAGCGCTCAAGTGATAAGAAAAATTAAGCTTAGAGTCTAATACTACACCGAGATCTTTGACAGATTCAGCCCTCTCCAAGGGAGTGCCATTCAACAAGTATTTAAAGAAATTTTAAAGAATTTTATTAATTTAAAGATTTTTATTTTGAAGTTCTCGCAGCTCTAAATTTGTACTGAGCATATGGTCTGAGTCGAAGTATATGTTTTACTAAAAATATGAGAAGAAAATGAATCTGGAACACCAGATGAGTGGTATTCACCTTGAGTTGCGAACTTTTACTAGAACTTAAGGTTTTCATGGATCAAGTTCAAGCATTATACGATACTCGATCGCCACAAAAATAATATTTTGGTATATTTTGAAAGTTTCCGCTGAAATTCACAAACGTGTTCGTCCAAGCGAATGCATACGAAGGTTGAAAATCCTAACTTTTACATTACCGACTTGGCAATCCGGGAGTACAAATTGGAAACTGACCCAGTTGGAGGAAACCCAAGGGGAGCGTAGCAGTTATATTTCAGTAAATAAATGTAGATAATTGAAAATAAAAGTATCACGGTAGAAAGTAGGTTAATGGAGAAAAGAAAACCTACAGCAGGATGAAAATAAATTTTTATTGATCGAGTTTGTGCCTTTCAAAATATCTAAAACCCCATGTGAGTGTGCAATATCGAAACAATGGAAATGCAAAATATTCTTCGATACAAGAGAAAATATTAACACAAAATTTCATTTTCGTTTCCCACATCGATTAAAATAATATCATATTAATCGATTCAAACAGCATGTGCAATCGCCTTTGATGGAAGCAGTCCTGGATTCGATTCCTAGTGGGAGTCCATTTTTCCGAAGTAATGGGGACCCATGTAGCTGTCGAAGCATATAAAAAATGAATACTTAATAAAATAACAGAAGTAAGTACTTTTTTCCACAGTTTAGTTTTTCCACTAAACTGTGGAAAAAAGTACTTACTTCTGTTATTTTATTGTGATGTATTTCCACAAAACTACGCCTTCCTCCGTGGATTTTAAATGAATACTTATTAACACTGGGTGATTATTTTGCATGAGCAGGTCGGTATTCCTATTTATAAAAGCTGTATATTATCCTCTAATTATGTAACGTCATTGTGATTTATTTAATTTCCGGCTTCTACGGAAATTTCTGAAAATTATAATGACACATACTTTTCATAGTAGCCTGAGGTGAGAATGCGGGCTAAACAATATAATAACGTGCATATTAAGATTCAGACCCATCAGAAGCCGGATAAATTTATCAGTTTGGATGTTATATAAAACCAGAGAGTAGAAGTAATCAATAACCTTTTCTATTTTTTATTCATTATTTGAATGCTTTAATCTCAGCCTTGTAGTTTATTTTCAATCCATGTTATCATGGAAGTGCTTTATCGGGGAGCGACGAACCTTAGGTAAACGCTGCCAGCGAAGCGTATTGGATGCATAAAAAGTGGCACTTCACAGTACGGTCACCTTTAACGTATGAAAATGAACTTCTAAAAAAATATTGAACATATTTAGCCACTTTTTATCCCTTCCAACTTAATCCCACCACCAGACCACCAGATTTATTTATGAAATTTTCCGGAAATAATTTTTATTTTGAAATAATTGTAATAGATAGTGTTTTATTGCTAATGTAAACATTTATCAACAATTGGGTATTCTAACTAATTGTCGGCTTTAACCCGCACTCCCATTTATCTATATATGCCGACATACATTCAACCCTCTTTTCTTATTGAACTCACATTAACAATTCCTGCATTAACGTTAACCAATCAGTTCAGCGATATGTATGTACATACCTTTAACTTAAATTTTCAGGTCAAGAATTCAATTTCTTTCATATCTCTCGCTTATTTTAGATTTCTCCTTGACCTTCGTCGGTGATTTTTATCGGAGAGAAGTTCATTTCTTGAAAGACATCAGGAAGTAAACAGATAGTTAGTTACAAAGACTTATCTCACCAAATGATTCTGGGTACTCTTGTGAAGAATGGTTATCCCTCCCCAACAATCATCTAGCTTTCCAAAAACTGACTTTAAGATCCAACTCATTGTTCCGATATCGAGCTAAAGCGATTGTATTGGCCTTCATTGCCGCAATTTGGTTGTTCGTTGGGTGTACGAAATGTAATATCCAAAGATATTCAGGCATTGTGAAAGGCTTGAATCAGGTATTTTATGAAATTACATCACGCAAAATTCTCGCAAACTCTGTCTTCACTTAACACCTTTCTATTGGCCTTCACTTTACTCAAACTTCCATTCCACACGTCTTGGCAATTCTCCAGTATTGCGCCGTTGCAGATCATGCCTAATATATGCGGATGACACCAAACTATGAATCGATATAATAGTAAGATATAAATTTCATATCTCTTAGTTTGACTCGGTTCGCGCGTTTCGACCAATCTCTCGGAAATCTCCTCTAAACATCCGAGCTACCCCCTAAATCTTTCCCAATGGATTGAATTCCCAAAGGCAAGGTTAGAAATGACGTAATCACAAGGATACTGTTCCCAGATGTTTTGTTTATCAACAGGAAAAAAGCTTTTCTAAGTGCATCGTGTGTACTAACGCATACGAAGGACTACAACCCAATCCAGCATCTCTTTCTCGTGAAAAGGAGTATTATTACATTGTATAGCAGAATGCTATTGACGGGCGATGGTGTCAAAAGTTCTCCTCTATAGTGCACCGTAAATACCATAAATAGTGGTCGCAGCTTTCTTTTGGATGGACCCTGCAAGTCGGTGGTGACTGCAGTTGCATGTCGTTACGCAGCAGTACAATATACGGAAAAAATTTGATTAGTAGGTATGTTTCCTCTCTTACAAGACGACCACTTTAAGGTCTCATTTCATTGATTTGAAATTGCATAATCTAGCCAAAGAATCCGATGAGTCGATTTCATCCACAAAATCTGGACGCGAACAAAGGAGAACACCTTTAAACTAGACCTGCCCATATTAAAATGTTGAAATTACTATGTTCAGATTAAAACGTAAAAAGCAATGTTTACTCTAAGACCGGAATTAAGGAGTATCTATAAAGAATTAAAAAAGCCCGAAATATCATCCTAGACATATGATTGCTACAATTAGTTTTCCTTCACCTCGCAAAACGATAGTGATTATCAGATACGATACTGATTTTCCACAACATTACAGTCAGAAATTCGTCAGATTGAGCAAGTTCCAACTCCAATATGATAGATTTATATCAGCTATAAATTATGCTACTCAATCATCTCTCGTTGAAATAATTCAGTTAGTCTTTAGCTTATAAAAAGATACATGTGAAGGATGGACCAGATGACTCTCAGACGTACTGCGTATGGTTATCTGAAGATAGGTTTACTGGTTATGCAGAATATGCGTGAACGAAATTTTATGAGCTAATTTTATTATGCTGTCAAATAAATACGATGGTTTATCTTATTTGTAAATGTGATGGCTTTAAATATCTCTCCAGTTTCTTTCGGTAGAATAATAAAGGAAAAAATTTATTTCTCGAGCATCAAGCCGATTTAAAGGTTGGCAAACTTCCGCATTTTTATGAAGGAATTTTTTTTTTATTTTTCATAATGTGAGTAAATAGGAGCTTTCGGGAGTAGTAGCAAAACCGCCCACGAATTCCCATTTGGTAAAGGTTTCCACTTATCTTAACCACAATGTAGTAAAAGATGTCGTTGAGCATGTCACACCTCATTCTATCGCGATTAGAGGTTTTTCATTTGTCTATTGAAGTTACAGCCTCGATGTATTCAATTCCACTGCTTAGTGAACAGCATATTTCGCTAGACTTCCTTCAGCGCCTCCGATGCCGTTTACCGAGTACTAGAAGTGTCATTTTTTAGCTCCCGAGTTTGTTTTCCTCCAATGCTAACACACGCGTCCTGAAGAGGCTCCAATCTCCCGCGAAAGTGGCTGTGGACGAAGGGAAAAGCGTCACAGAGGACTCATCGATGTTAGGCATGCTTTCCTCGTAGAATCCTTCCCGGTATTACACTTCCGTTACGCCCTCCTGAAACAACTGACGTCCCAGGGGAGGTCAGTATGACTTCCGAAAGTGAAAGAAAGTGAATACCTCCAATCCTTCGCACATCGGTTGCATAGAGAGTTGTCGAAAATTGGTGAGTGATTCAAATTCTTATATGTATTTTCCATTTTCTTGAAATGACATCACTGTACTGTCTTCGAACTGAGTCAAGTCTCTGTTTACATGGCAATGCCCTCTTCGAGAAGCTGTTAATGTAAAGCTATATTCAGTTTACTGGGCTGTACCTCCATGCTAAATATGTTTATTTACTACTATTGCATGTTCCATGCATTACATCAAACTTTGGCGTTTAGACTATCGTTGTTTATCTTACGTAATTTAAAAAAATAAACCTTTACTCTGCTCGTTGTGTAAGACCAATGCTACTTCTATGATTTGAATTTGCGGTACGTTTTCTATGCGAAGCAAAATCGCGTACAAGACAAGAAGAGAAGTGAGTGTCCTTATCCACTTCTACATGGTGGTGTCACGCAAGAGTGAAGAAAAACTTAGCAATATCCACATATTTTTTTATTGAGTCGACCGGTTTAGGCTACACAGCCATCATCAGGTGCAAGTAAGAGAAAAGAGCATTTCTCAAGTTTTTCTTCGCCCTTCAGTATGCCTTTCTACGAAGTCCAGACGAATAATTTAGAATTAAGTGTCGCATAACATTAAAGTTTTCAAAATGGCTGGCCCTTAAAAAATATTTAGCAATATTAGGCATTTGATAGTAAAATTGAATATTTCAAGAAACCAATACTTTAACACTATCTAAATTTTAAACTTTCAAGTCGATTAAAAACTGTGTATTAGATATCCGGTTATTTTAAAAAGTCTTGGTGTTCATAGGTACCCTTGGTTCACAACCCGTAAATTAACGTATCAAAAAGATCAGTGTATTGTAGCAGTACTCACACAACTCTTCGTGATACGATATCTTCATATAAAGTTGAAACGTTGCTTGAATCTGTAAGATCGCGAAAAAGTGGCAACTTTTGGGCACACCGTGTTCAAAATTTCCACGAAAGAGTGATAAATCAAACTCTCATTTTCAGCAAATAAAAGATGACACAACAATAGTGCAAAGTTATCTTTAACTCTACCCAATACTCTAATTACTGTGCGTTGAGCGTAAGGCCTGCAGTAAATTTATTTCCAGGGGCACGTCATTTTTAATTTGATGGTAGGAGGCATCCATGTAAAGATACTTCTTTTAGGGCATAAAATGAAAGAGATGTTATTACCTAATGGAAGCTATGTAGGGGTGAATCAGCTACGATGAAATGATTTTCGTATTTTTTTCTCTTGTTATACCATACGTCTAGCGACTATATCTTGGCGATATCAACGGAAACGGGAATTTATGACGAGAGTGGTTTTCGCTATTTTTTCTGCGGTGAGTATTCGAGGTAACTCGTGGAGAAATATAGAGACAATTTACCCTTGAAAAACTCAAGTTCATCCAGCAATGAAAACCACCTCAACCAACCGTTGCAACCTTCGTTTCAAATGAGGATTTTCTCTCCCAAAATGTTCCAATGAACGTGAATTTTACGCACCACCAACTCACTTAACATTCCTCTACATTAGACTTCAATTTCGAAATCAATAAAATTCCTTTACTTGATTTCGATTTTCAGCAGTCATGCGCTCAGATTCTGTGAATTGTAAATACTTTTATTTGATTTATAAAGGATTTATAAATTTATCTGGCGGCGTTTGATGAAGCTTTTCATAAAATTCTTCCTTCATCGGGCCGAAAAAATACACTAAAAACTGTAAGTCGTGATCATTCGCTGGTTCCACGTATAATTAATGATGAAAAGGGCAATGCGTCAACAAAATACCATCGAATACTACGATTTTCCATTCAAGTTGATGCTGATGAGGTTCTGGAGTCATTTATAAAATAATCTTATCAACTCTGGAAAGTTGAATATTTATTAAAATAATTTATCTATTATAAATGGTCAACTTGATGTGAATATTATCATTAATATTTCATTATTTATAATGAATAATATTCCGCGGCACTTGGTGTAAAAACATTTAAAAAAAGAGTTTTTACCAACTAAACTTGCACAAATTCCACATTACAAATATGTACATACAAGTTTACCGTTTAGGCGCAGATCGCGTCATCATCAGAACAGCGTGTATTTGTATTGTGAAATTTGTTCAAGTTTTATTAGTAAAGACTCATTTTTTTATAAAAATTATATCAATATATCATTGGCGGGAGGTTTTGGGGGGTTTTCCTCCCGACTAGGGGGGGATTACCAGGCAGGGTATATTATTTTTCCTTATCCTCACAGTAATGACTACCACCTGGCCCGGTGTCAATTTGTAGTCCTTACGAATAAATAAATAAATATGCGGTTCCAATGCATAAGGTGATACCTACATTCGATACCAAAAATGAAACATTATACATGGTGATACCCTAATTCGCAAATCGATTTTGCTAAAGCGTCAATCACAAATGAGAGAATAAAAAATATTTCGCGCTTCTATGGATTATGGAGCTGGAACAAAATTAAACCAAACATCCCGCACTATTCAAAGTGTAGGATATGCTAGGTTAACTTAAGATTTTCTTACCAGTCTCTTCTGTACTTATATTTTCTTTCCCTATTGAAAAAGTGAAAATTTATGTGTGTGAGATCGAAGAAATATTACTCTTTCTAAGCTGAATTTGAAGTAAGGGTGACTGATAGAGCCTAGCTCACAAACCACGTGCGATGAGCATGGTCCGTTTGGAGTTCCTCTCGACACTTCCCTCGCTAAATAAATCCTAAGCGAGGAATTTCTAGTTATAATGTCAACGTCAGAGTGGTGTTGAGTCGATTCAAGTTAGACGTATGCGTCGTCAGAACTCCTCCGTCGAGTCCCAAAAACCAAGAATTAACGTTGATAGTTTGTTTTATATTTTAACGTTGATAGTATTTTGTGGTATGAATAAATTAAAATTTTAGAGCTATCAATCTTTTTATAAGTACCAAGCATTAACCCCAAGTTGTCCATAAGCGAAGTAGTTAGTTGGTTAGAGTATCTGTCCGAAAAGTGGTAGACTTGGATTTGAATTCCCAGTCTTGTCACTATTTTTCACTTCATTTTATCAATTGGTTATTACTACTAATAAATTAGTAATTATTAGAGCCAATTCTTTTCTACATCATAGTTTTACGAATGGAATAACGTCCATCTGTCATCTGATACAGAATAGAGGACAATGTATCTTTCATTTATGTACGAGTATATCTTTCTTTTTGTTCAAAGCTATGATAATATAACAGCTACTGCGGTATACATTAAGGCGAATTCATCAAAATCGCTTCTTACTGAATACGATAATAAGTGCGCTACACTCAAGTGTTCTACTTACACCAGTGGTCGACAAACCGCTGCTCGCGAGCCACATGCAGCTCTTTGGCCCACTTGGGGTGGCTCTTCGTGATGACTGGTTTTCTTATTTTAATGTTGATAATGTATCTACCAATATAATTTAAGTTTAAACAATTTTGCTCTCACAATAAATTCAGATCGTTGTACTGCTGATATTCGGCTCTGTTGACTAATGAGTTAGCCGACCACTGACCTACGCCATTTTGGCTAGGAGAGAAATTCAAGGGCAAACTTGAACTTGAGTAATTTCTTCTCCGGAGCATTTTGTATCTGATGGTGGAGGGAAAAAGGTTCAAAATCGGTTTTCGGGATGAATTCATCCCCACCAGACTCATTAACCAATAATGGCAAATTATGGAGAAAAAACCAATAGGTTAGGTTATTCTACTTCACGTAGATCTTTTTTCCTCTTTTCATTAGCATAAAAAATATACTCCACTTCTAAAAATAAAATTTTTTTAATTTATTTAAGAACTGAGTTACAGTTTCAGAAAGATGTAGTTATAACTTAGAGAATTAACTTACTTTCAAAGAGCTTATAAGGAAAGTCGTATCTACATCAATGAAATTTACAAATGTTTGTAAAGTATTGTTTTATTATTTTCATCAATCATTTTATACCAAATCAATATTTAGCAGTAAATTGGCTATTTTTTTACTGTGGAAAACCAGTGTGGGAACGCCGTTCCCAAGCGTTCCCGCTCCACTACACCACTGCTGGCATTACGCTTAGAATGACTTGCATCTTCACGGCAATTCGAAATAAACCCTTAGGCAATTACAGCACGAGTTGTGTACATACATACAGCATACCAAAATACCCGCGCTACTGTGTGAATTTTAGAGCGAAAGACAATCCGTTTCCTGTGAACTCCCACTCAGCGGAATCCTGCTTGTCAAATTAAGTTACCAGTGTGTTTCCCCGACGTCCCAAACTTTGGAAGTGCAAACAGGACGGCGATAAAGGCGAGCGTTCCTGTTATTGTCCCCTCGTTACTTGGAGATAATTTTGTCCACTCGGAAACTACATGTGACCCGGCTTCGAAGGCAGTTTGAAGAATTTAATCGTAGCGAGCTCGAGTCAGTTCCGCGTTGGCCCTTACTAACCACGCAAGTTACCCGATCAAACGAAAAGGCACTCCCGAGGAAATTACGTCACCGAATTATTCAGTAATAAATAGACAAAGGATATTCGTCACAGTTTGCAGACTGGAGCAATGTCCTATCCAATGCCGACTTTATACGGATGGGAACGTTTACAGTACCTGTTGTATCTGATAAGGTAACAATGCTGGTTTCTATCACGAAGAACATTCTGCATGCCGTCAAGGTCGTAGACCGAAGTTTCTTATGTGATAATTTTTTTGATTCTACCAAAATCACTTTCCGTGTACATTTTCCTAAAATTTCAATCAGCGCATTTTTATATGTATATAAATTAAAAATTTCGTTCTCTCAGTAATTCGAGGAACTAATTCTGATCACTGTCCAAAGGGTCCGTATTAAAGCCACGAAGTTATTTTTGGGAATCTTCTTTGAATTCTTTCACAAGAGGATGGAAACTTGCTTAATTGCTCTTAAAATTGTGGAAATACGCCTCTATTTGTGAAAGAAAGCATGGTACACGTTGCTTTATAATCGAAAATATAAATATAATTGAATGTCTGAAGATGTGAATACGTTGACGAAACCGGTCGGCTTAAATATATATATTGTCGAAGTTGTAAAGTGTTTTTCTTTTCAGATGATTTCCTCAAAATTCCTCTAAGTTACGATTGGCCATATTAATTTTATTATTTCTTTAAATTTAGGCGCACAAAATAGGGTGTGTCTTGATCTTCGAATACCGTAAAGCAAGTATCGCACAGAAAAGATGCTATGGCAATAAAACTTAAAGGTATGAAAGGTGTGTCGGTTGGTTGCGTAACTAAAAAAGAGCATATAGAAAATAATTTTAATTTACTTTTTGTGACAGCCCTTATAATCGCGTTATCATATTTTCCTACCTGCATCATCGTCCGAAAAATTAATACAGATTCACAGCCAGCTCAAAGTACACTGAAGTAGGGGAGTGGACTTATTTTAGATCCTACGTCATGATTATAGCAGCTATATGAAAAAATTGTTGATGTACTCAAAGCACAGCCGAGAATGTCCAAATTTAAAAAAATCATGCTCACTTTCCCCTTCGTGAATGCTCTAGTCTATTACATGGTTTACTAATTTACAACATAAATGTTGGTACAATAATTTTTTTAAGAATAGCTTTTGATATGCGTACATCAGCAATAAAAACAACGGGATTCTTTCGACTTCAATGAACCGATCCCAGAATTACTCTCAGTGCGTGAACGTAATACATAAATTTATTAAATTAGGTACCTACCATTAATACATGCTAAAAAACAAAAATTACGTGAGCGACTTAAAAAAAATAGGTAAATTTAGAATTTGTAGTTAAAAATTAAGAAGTTATGGTATGGGAGGCCTTGCGTGATGAAGCTTAGGCTGGATGAAACATTTTCATAAACATGGGCGAGATATATGCGTAGCATCCGTTAATGCATGTATGCATTGAAAGAACCGGAGTAAAAAAATTGATTAAGGTTTGACTTTGGCAAGCAACAGCCTTGTTTTGATTGGGCTTGGTTGGGTTGGGTAGATCGTGTAGTAGGCGGAGAATGTAAATTATTTCATTGTTTGTTCGACACAGATATTTAATACATACCGACGTTGCAGCAGTAGTGTTTTACACAAGGCCTTGACATGTATACAGCCTACGATATGCATATTACAAGCCTCCCAAAAGGTTCCCACATATTTTTATTTGTACTTAGGAAACTGTGATCTTTCAAGATGAAATTGAAGCGAATAATACTAAGAATTTAATACGCTGACAGAGTTGAGCCACGTGGCTTATGAATCAATCCTTTGCCAGACGCAAGCAGTGAATTTCTTCAGTCACTAAGTTAAAAAGTAAGAAGAGTTTCTTCATTGGTTACTACCATTGCTGGAACCAGTTTATTGAGGATCAGGTACATTTTTGCTATTTTTCACTGTTTCGCTTTCAAACAACATGACGTAATTAAATAGCTATATTGCGATATTATTTCCGTTTTGGTTCTATCAAAAACCTCACTTGCTGTAACAAAGGGAAGGAACGTATGTGTGCTATATACCAGTGGCGCAGCCAGGATTTGCCGATGGGGTATCCAAGGCTGCCGACAAAACGAAAAATGCCTACCTTACAGGGGCTAGTATATTCATGCCCGCTACTTATTACAATATATTACAATATATGTCAATTCTTTCAAAAACTAAATGCATTGAAAACTAGAGGAGTTAAACGCTTATGTGGCCAACTTAATACACTTTCCAAGAAAATAGTTTACGTAAGCGAACAATTGGAAACTTATCATGAATGTTGTTTGGATTTCTGGTTTGGATACGTCCAATATCCTTTAAAAACTCATTTTTTCTATTCTGAAGTTTTTTAGTGTTGTAGATCTAAATTTCTTCCACGAGTTTGCAAAGCGTTGGAAGGAAAAAATTAGTTACGGTTATTTGGCAAGCGATATAAAACGTAACACTCATTACATCCCCCACATTGGCGTACCCATGCTTATTTGAATATCTTTTGTTATTTAACTATATCACCAGCAGATTTTGGAATTTAAGTGAAATGTCGCCTGCACAGAAAACACCATCAATGTAAAAACTATGAAGTATATATACAGCTTATTGCACGTACAAGGGTCATGTAAGAAACAAATAATCATTTATATCAAATGAAATTTTCTGGTAGGATTACTATGAAGCCTGACTTCGTTATTTATGTATTAGCTATGTATTCAACTGAATGCGTCACATACCGAAAATTAAAAATTCGGCTGTACTAAAAAATACAGTAGACTCTGGATTATAGTTGATATCATAATTGAATTTGTAGAATAAAGTCACATACCAAGGTGAAAAAAATGAAGACGTCAAATTACAATTATTTAGACTATGTAATAGGTGGTTTAACCAGCAGAGTGCTGATGCAAACCTAGTCTTACGCACTCGTGTTCAAAGAAAACAAAAATTTTCCAGGAATTGATATTTTGAATGGGCATTGTATGACCACGTGGTTGACAGGATAAGTGTTGAGATTCGTTG
Organism: Sympetrum striolatum; assembly: GCA_947579665.1. Taxonomy (NCBI): domain Eukaryota; kingdom Metazoa; phylum Arthropoda; class Insecta; order Odonata; family Libellulidae; genus Sympetrum; species Sympetrum striolatum. Next base: position 40,430,739 of record OX388345.1, on the reverse strand, counting down.
GATTCAATCCCTAGAGAAAAAATCGGCTTTAACTGTTTATCAAATTTATTTCACGTCATCAAGTCACAGTTCCGATAAATATGTGCGTAGCTTACGTGCACGATACCTTTCAGCTGACAAATTTGCTTCCAAAATGGTAAATTATTAATAACATCATCGCAAATTAATTTTTACTGGTATCTTGTATTGCTCCAATACTTTTTCAAATTTCTATGGAAATTCGGTTAACGAATAATTTTCGTAAATATACATCAAATTAACAGGCAATTATAAAATAAAGATCAGTATATTTTCTATCATCCCGAGTAATGAAGAGTCTACAGTGCAGACTTAACATTCCAGAATGCTTAATAAAGGAACAATCCACTTTGCAATTGTCGCTAACCTCTTCTTGAGATGTGCCCTCCGATAACAGCACTAAAATAAGACAATCCTAATTTGTGCATCTAATAATGGTTATTTCACAAAAAATAGCCATTAACTTACGTTTTTTTTCCGATAGCGGCCTCGAGCTATTTGCGGACTGTGAAAAATTTTTCGGATGTCCATCTGTACCATCTTATCCAAACTACACTCTCCTTCGAACTGTTCACAGTGAATTTCTCAAAAGCACTACTCACGAGCCTATCTTTGCATTCAAACCCTTAAAACAGTCACATGCAAAAGATCTAACTGATCAATCTGTTTGTCTCTCAAACGTAATCTTAATCTTTGTTTTCAGGGTGCAAGTTTCGAATTCCCTGTCGAAGGTTCCTTTATATTTTTTTGACGAGTAAACAAATCAGCACTTTCGAATTTTTCTCATGGGAATCTTATCTTATGGTGTGAGTCATCTATCTGAAGTATAGGCTTAAGAAGTGCGCGGGTTGAATATTGTGTGCGAAACTCACGTATCATAGCGCCCCATTGATATCGATGTCGGCTCTAGGCCTACTCTGCTGCCGAAAACATCACCATTTACGGGTACGCGAAGCTTTCGCTGAATTTATCAAGCAAACGCATGACTAGCAGTATATCTCTAACAATAGGACTTGCGTGATTATTGGGGTTTTGCAATCTTTAGCAGAAAAAAGTACAGAGCTAGTCATAGGACTTGACTCTTGGGGGGGGTTGGGGGTTGAACCCCAAACCCCCCCCCCCTTCGCTGCGACACTGACTATATACTATCCTACAATTATAAAATCTTTGACATCAAATATACAGATTTAAAAGGATTTTTTCGTTAGTTAAATATAAAATTTCGCTATCGAATGAGATTATTAAAAAGCAACGCAAGTTCAGGGTACAACAGCATAACCAAAATGATTCTGAAGGCTCATCACCAACTGGTTCTGAAATTTAATTTTTGCCTTATCTCATATATCAAACATGAATTCAAGCGTAGCTTATCTTTCACTCGCAGAGGGTTACGCCCCCAGGACCAGGATATTCACTTCTGGGAAGACGAAAAAATACTTTTACGATTCAATGAACGAAAGAATTTGTTTTCATTAACAATTTCGAGAAAAGTTTCACTACTGTTTTCCTTACTTTCCATAGCATCTAACGCACGCCTTTAATGGAATTTTAAAATTAAGGGGTTTATCTAAATAAATACAAACATTAACCTATTATTCATCAAACTAATTCACTTCTCAACGGTATAAATCCGTAATTATTTGAAGAATAAATAAGTTTTTATATAGACACGATGCTAATCGGGAAACTGTTTCAACTTTGCAATGCCCAATTAGAGAGGTTTAGAAGATAAAGTCGGTGAGAATTTTCTTACTCCTAGGTAAGTTTTATAAGAAACAAGAGTTCCAATGTCCATCATAATAATAATAATAGGTTCGTGATGAATCACATAAGATACATTGGTTAATTAACAAGCTAAAACATCCAATGTTAAAAAAAATACTTAAGAGGGGCAGATAAAGCGCTAAAATATATATAGTCCAATTCTACATAAAACTCTTGGATAATAATTATCAATAAATATTCACAGGCGACCACTCAAACTCAGTTCAATTGGTGCGGTTCGTACGTCAAAATTATATAATTTGGTAAAATTTTAATGATGAATTGTAATTGAAAATCTAAATCACAATATTTAAATTATGCAATTTCCTTCATTATTGAATTAAATTTCCTTATACATAATCCATTATCCTCCGACTTCTATGATTCATGCAAGTTATTGTACATAATTCAAAATGTAGGTGGCAGTAGATTCATTCATGAAAAGTTTCAAAAAGGTCAGGGGGTGTGTCAAAGAACTAGCTCTGTGGAAGGAACACTTTATTGTCCGGTAGCAAGTATTTTCTACAAAAAAATCAAAGTAATTCCATTTATAATTTCTTTCATTTATATAATAGATAGCTTATAACAGTCATAAATCCACTGGGAATTGGAATTTATGTCTGTGAAATCGAAGCATCTGGATGGTTGCAAGACAACAATATCAAATTCAGTGGGAAAATCCGTGTAACATTTGTAGTTTTACGTGGTAAAATTTCAAATGTAACATATCCTGTCTCATGAGAAATATATATTAATAGTACAAGCTCGAATTAGACCATTTTCGGAAGAAATAATCTTCAATTTTGCGTAAACATTCTTTGTTGAACATTTCATTCTTACAGTCAAAACGCACTGAAACGTGATCTTTTATAAGTACCTGTATTGCTTCAATTTATAACTAAATACGCAAAATTTTTTTTTTAGGATGCCGAAGTATCGAAAAATGCCAGACGAAGATGCTCATTCAAGGGACGAACAGCCATTCTCCAATGACCAAGGGCCCTTTAAAGAGGAAGAAAATCACGTGGATCAGTCTTGTCAGAGTGAGACTCTCCATAACGCTACATTATTTTTTTGGAACACAGAGGATTACATTTTTACAGACGCGGAGAAGTTAGAAATAGAAACTGAAATGTAAGTTTTGGAAGAATTTGGGTATTTATCATTGAATCATTGTTAAACTCGAAGAAAATTGACGTAAACGTCAACTGCATCATATTCAAAGTCTATAAGTAACTGTTATATGCTTTAATTTAATTTTATCCATCTTAAAGTTAAGCTTAGAGTGTCAAAACTTAATTTATTTTTATTTGCTTATTAATATACAAAGTGTTAGTGTTTTTGAATCATAAGGAGAAATGTTAAGTTATAAAATGCAATGAAAATATTAGAATTGTAAGATCTTAACTCTTTGACAAGCTTTCACTGGGTACCTGCAAAGGATCCTATTTTATGCAACAAAATAATCTAGTCAGATTACATTTTACAATCATGACTATGTATTCAATTCCCAGTAGCTGCTTTCAGATTCTAAGATATCGGTTCCATCTCTGTATAAGATGGATTTAGTCTATCTTTAATCTTACTGTCTCTATTCCTCAGTTAGTTGAACTGTGGCATCTTTTAACAGTAGCTAAATGTTTCCTCTACTTTTACAGTCCAAATCGCCAATTAAGAAGAGTAGTAGAAGGACTTCCTTTCCGAATAATCACCAATATTATTATCCTGACCGATATAATTCTTGCAATAATGGATGTTGCTGGCAGCTTGAAAGATAGGAGTCACAAAGGAGATCATGTTCCTCTCAGAAATGTTGTATTCACTACCATTGACATAATTTTTTCCTGTTACTTTTTGATTGAGATTGGTCTGCGAATTTATGCTGTAGGGTAAGTGATTTTCTATTTTAAGTTGCTTTACAACAATTTTTACACAACTTAAAGTTTTGTAGAGAATTTTTTTTTGTCTATTGGTGTTTCAATAACAAACCCATGTTTCGTTTCTCTCTTAGATGGAAGGATTTTATCAGCTCAATCTACAACATAGTTGATGCATCTGTTGTGGCTATTACCTTTGTTATTTCTTTGGTGGATGTTATCATTGAATCGAGTGATATTCATCCATTTAAGTAAGTTCATAAAATTCAATGCAGCATTCAATTATTTTTTTAAGAATCAAGGCTGTTATACACAAGTCATCTCATTACAAATACTCTGAAATAATCTAGTTAATTGTTCAGTCATAAAAAATTTACTTCCTTGTAGATTGCTGCTATTCCTTCGTTTGGTTCGAACTTTCCGGATGGCAAGACTGATTACAGAGAAGAAAAATCTGGAGAAGGGTTTAAGGCAAGCTGTGTCCCAAAACAAGAGACGTTACCAGAAGGACGGGTTTGATCTAGATCTCACATATGTTACAAATAGGATCATTGCCATGAGCTTCCCTTCAAGTGGATTCATGTCATTATATCGGAATCCAATTAAAGTAAGCTATATTCATTTGTTAATTATATCAATGTTTATTCCATATTAATATAGCCATCACCTACGTTTGTGTACTACATCAGAATTCATTATCTATCATCAAAATAAAAACTCAAGGGAAGTTTTAATTAACTATTTTCCATCAATTTTAAGTTTTAATTACAGTACCATTATCAGTTGGAACTAATAACATTCAATGCTGACTATTTTACCCTTCAAATTATTTACAAAAGATCTCACAAGTGTAGCTGCTCATGAACTTTAATCATTAATGAAAGAGAGAAGAACCCATTATTCATTATGTTAACTCCATGTGTACTGATATTAATTAAAACTATCATAACTATAAAACTAATCATAACCAGTTATAATTTTAAGAGAAGCAGCAAGTTAACAATGTGTTTAAGAATATCAGTATCTTAAGGTAGACCTAGAAATACTTAAAGAAATTAAAAAAATGAAATTTTTATAGTATAGAAATCTTGTAGTGATGTAGATTATTATTCTAAGATACCTTTTACCTTAGCAGAATGTGTGGTGATGCTACATTTTAAAATCCATCTGAGCAATTAACGTAGGAGGCTTGGCTGTTTTTTTTTTAATGTGGTACTATTGCTGCATCATAATTATTTTGAGGAGGATTATTCTATGTATATCATTAAGTATGTAAATAGTAAAACTTTATATGTGTGAACTCTTAAGTGTGAATTATTGGGAAATTTAAAATATATTATCTTCATTTTGTGATTAAAGTTTGTGCCATAGTTAAATTGTCAATGTATAGAAATTTAATATTTATTATACATTAATGTATATATATTTATATAGAAATTGTTGAGAGGAATGCTGAATTTTAAGTTGGCATTTAATATATAATGAAAAGAAACTATAGCTAAAGATGGTGGCGAAGAGAAAAAAGGATTAATTGACTTATTGGAATGGCAAACTATCTAGATATTTTTCTCAGAGGAATATGCTCAAGAGTTTATGTAAGGAAAATGATAGTAGACTACTCCTCTGAAAAGAGTCAGCTCCCAAAAAGACTTAGGAATATTAGTTGATTCTAAGTTAAACTTTATTGACCATATACAGTATGTCAGAAGAAAGGCACTTTTGCTACTAGGGATTTTATATCCTTTTACCGAAATGAAGCACCCAAACGCTCTTAGATTGTATTTCACTACCATCGTAATCCCGGTCATTTCATATTGCTACCCTATCTGGTCCATGTCAGCCAATACTAATATTTTCTCCCTCAATCAAATCTTCAATTTTTTTGCTTTTATCCTTAAATCTCGTGTTCCCCATCTACGAAATACCAATACAGAGACAGTCTTAAAATACCTTTCCCTAAGATCAGTGACGGATCTAGAAAAAAATTTTGGGGGGGGTCCAATAGAAAAATTAAAAAATATAAAATATTTCAGCTTTAACAAAACGTGACGTTAGAATTTTGTTAGACAAACTCGAATCATTTCGCTAGTGATTGCTTATTAAATTGTGTGTTTATTTGCGTTATTTCAGTTTCATTTTTGAAAAATAGGCACAAGTGATATTTCGGGGGGGGTCCGGACCCCCAGGACCACCCCCCTGGATCCGTCCCTGCCTAAGATCCCTAAAATAAACGCTAATCAAGGCTGATCTTTCATTAATATTTAATGTAATTAACTCCCACATTGATTCCCCAGAACTAGTTTCCTTATTTAATTACCATGTTCCACCTAGAGCAACTAGACTAACTCCTCATCCCCATGTTCCTTCATTTAGATTGTCCCTTGCTCAACATTCCCTACTTTATAGGCTTCCAAACATTCTCAATTCCCTACCTCCCTCCATAGACCCCTTCAGACTGTAACTTGAGGCATTCTTTAATTCTGTAAATAATTTTCTGCTTGGGTCGTATTCTGTATACATATATGTTATATTTAGTTTAATTTGTTTCTATTTTTATTTTGTATAATCATGTATATTTATTTTAAATTTTTTATGTTAAGTGCATTCACTTTAAAATGGTTGCAGAACTGTATGTGAATCTTTGAATAAATAAATAAATAATAAAATTCCTATTAATTAGATAAGAATTCTTTTAATAGGGTTTAGTGAAACTACTCTTATTACTAATATCAATTATTATACTAGATAAATGTTAATATAATAGTTAATTATTTAAGGTTTTATATGTGATTAAGTTGTACATTTTCTCCTTATATTACAGGAAGTGGCTAGATTTCTGGATTTAAAACATCCAAATCATTACAAGGTTTACAATTTGTGCAGTGAAAGGGATTATGAAGTCAGTCGTTTTCATGGACGAGTCAAGAGATATCACATAGATGATCATAATGTACCCACACTAGAGTAAGGAATATTGTAATGAAATCGTAATTATATAAGCATGCATTAGCATAGTGAGTGTGCCATTCTGCTTTTAGTCTGATAGTTAGTTGTTGATCACAAAGGATCTAAGTCTAGAAAAAATTCCTTGCATATTATTAATATTTAATATTTATTATTACAATTACAATTCAGAATAATTTATTCAGAAAATTCAAACAATACAATAATACAATGTAAATAATATCCCTGTGAGCCTATGAATGGCTTACAAATAAATTAACATGACATTAAAGTTCAAGAAACAGGATCGTAAATATTCATCTTTTTGGCCCTCCTGAACCAGATGTAGGCTCATCAGGATGTGCCAGGTTAAAAAACCACAAGCCTAAGATTACAAATTATTTAAAATTTGGAGTATTTCATAAATTAATGGTGAAATTTATGTCTTAATTCCTGTAATATTATTCCTGGGGTAATTGATGCTGCAGATTTATGTAGTTTAGTAGCAACTTCCTTATAATAATATCATACTCCAAAATTATTTTCATTTAAATCTATAATATATTGTAGTTATCACTATGTTTGATTAATAATGATTGTTTAATGCAAAAATTGGGATAATTATTGGGTTTCTGGGCAGGTGTTCTGACCTGCCCAGAAAGTTTATGGAGTTAAGTGGTCAGAACACCTACCTAGAAAGTGGGAGACCTGGGTTCCAGTCCCAGCCAAGTTACTATATTTCACTTGTACAACCTAGGTCAATTCACACGCTTTCCTGTGCAAAGCTTAACTTCAATTCCATTGCTTGTATATAATATGTGTTAGCTAAAAATAATAACTTCTTCATGAATTCAGGCAAATGCTGGACTTTAAAGACAGTGTTAAAAATTGGCTGGATGAAGATCCACTGAATGTAATTGTAGTACATTGTAAAGGTGGAAAGGGACGTACGGGAACCTTGATTTGCATTTGGCTCATATCAGCTGGTCTCCTTCCTTCTGCTGATGAATGTTTAACATATTTTGGAGACAGAAGAACAGATTTGGAAGTGGGCAATATGTTCCAAGGAGTGGAGACTCCAAGTCAGGTACTACTACTTCATGGAAAGGGTGATATCCTACTTGTGTTTTGAGAGTGACAGTATGCCATTTCTTACAGAGTCGTTACGTGAGATACTTTGAAAAGACTTTGAAGGTACATGGAGGAAAGCTGCCTCCAAAAAATCTTTTGGTCATTCGTAAAATCGTGATATACCACCTAGCAGGTGTTGGAAAGGGTGATGGTTCTGATTTTTCAGTCGAAATATCTCTGGGAAGGAATAATGTTGTATTCACAGCAAACTTTGGGATGTTACGAAACTGTCACGTAAGTCATTCGTATTTATTCTTTATGATCAATAAGCATTCTATAGATACAAGCTTGGTTTTACCTATGGACGTTTTATACCTGGGGAATTCAGAGTTAAGAATCATGTTAGAAATAGTTATGTGTCCTACCATACTGGGTTATCAGAAAGGGTGGTTAAAATTTTATAGCATTTAATTGCAATTATTTTATTTTCAAAAATACTCGTTTAGAATTGATTTCTTAGGATGTATGTACTCATCTTTTTATGACTAAACAAAATATAGTTTGCAACCTACCCTTTTGTAGGCCATGTTGGATACAATTGTCAACAATTATTATTTGGATTACAATTGGATTGGATTGTCAATTTACAACATGCATAAACATAATCGTGTAATTATTTTATGGTCATTAGTATTTTCACATTAATTCGTTCTCCGGAACCGTAAGTCATTGAAAGAAAATAGCAATCTTTTTAAATTCCCAATTGTATTGCAACCCTAATTTATTTTAGGTTCTGTTTGTTAATGGCGTTTTGGAAGTGACTTTGCTCAACTGCCCTCCACTGAGTGATGATGTCAGATTATTATTTCCATGCTCATCAGTAAGTATTTACAAGTTAATCAATTGATTTTTAGGGGGTCATACTTTTTTTCTAAATTGTATAAATTACTCATACAAAAATCAATCACTATGAAAGAAGTGCCAGACTATGCCAGACTCTGTATATAGATATTTAAAGTTAAAAAAAATGTTCCCTCATTCATGAAATGGTGAAGCATTCATTTTAAAGTAGAAAATTATAATTAATTGTTGCACAAGAAGTAATCCATTTAAAATCTTTTCAAACATCCTAAAACTTTTCATTATAAAATGAGTAAGAGGAATAGTTGGAGACATATTTTGTCATCCTGTGACAGTTTGTATGAAGTGAAGTATTCCATTCATCATAATTGGCATTGATCATATTAGGTATAAGAGAATATAAGATAATGGATTGGTACCCTAATTACTAGCTACATAATTAATTTCAGTGCCCTGTCTAACTTTTAAATGGCCAATGATGATATATGGTTACATGTTACAGAAATAGTTTCCTAACTCTTAATTATTATTGTCTATATTATTGATGGAGCTTTTTTGTCCTTAAGTTTTCTTTATTCATAGAACTTCTGAAATGTCAAAGAAATAATTATTAACCCTATATATTTGATACTTTCTACAATGTATTCATTTCAAGTCATCTTATTTGCATGAATAACAAATTGATTTTTTTCAGAGAAGAGTACCCAAAGGATATGAGAAAGTGCCTTTCTATCTATGGTTTCATACATCATTTATTGAAAATTATAAGTGAGTATTCTCTACTCAAATGTACCTTAACCATAATAAATTCAAGAAAATACAATTCTGTGCTTAGTATAACTTAGTAATAAAAATATTTTGGTGAAAACTTGGAGTTCACAATAAATTTAGAAGATTATACATCTCTCAATTTTAATTCTTGGACTATTTCAGGTTGTTTCTCACCAGAGAGGAACTTGACAACCCACACAAATCAAAAACTTGGAAAGTCTTTCAAAATGACTTTGCAGTTGAAATAATGTTTGCTGATGCAGAGAGATGATTATAGCTGAATTGTTCCTCAAATATTATGATCTGCCATTATTTTTATATATTTTCTAATTATGTACAAGTTTATATAACATTAAAGTTTATTTACTATACATTATCCTTTATTTACTATACATTATCCTTTATTACTGTTCAAAATGAACTGAATTTAAATAATCACTCTCCAAGCATGGCTTAGGAATGTATTTCATACTATGAGAATTTAGATTGTTGGAATGATAAGTGGGTATTATATTGTTCCTCAATAAAAGAATCAACTCTAATATGAACTAAACATTGGATCTAAATAAAGATACATTCTCTTGGTGTTCTCATAAACAAAATTTTCATTGAACTTGCTAAATGGTCAATGAAGGGTTAAAGTACTTTGCACATAAGGGTGTGCACCCAGGAAAAATCCCAAGGAGAAATGGACTTGAAAAAAGTCTGATGGGCCCAGGAATCGAACCTGGGATCTTCCTCTATCCAGGAGGCTGCCTTTACCATCTAGGCTACCTGGCCAGAACATTTTAATAAGCTGTTTTCGAAACTTTATGTGCAAGGGCAAGTGTGGTTTCGTCCGACTGACAGACATTGATTTCTGCAAATTCAATTATAATATCAACTACAATCAAGAGTCTACATAATATTTTAATTCAGCCGAATTTTTAATGTTTGGTTTATTACGCATTCAATTGAATACTGAGCTAATACATAAATAACGAAATCAGGCTTAATTGTAAATCTACCAGAAAATTTAATCTGATATAAATGATTTTTTATTTCTTAGAAGAGGAGGTAATTTTAAAAGCAACAGATGAAGACACTCCTAAGAAAGCTGCTGATGATATAGTCTAATAAAGAAAGATATTCAAATAAGCATGGGTGCGCCAAAGTGGTGATTTATTGCGACCTCTTGGAAGAAAGAACTCCCAAAGACTCGGGAAGTTTATATCTAAAACACCAAAATACTTCAGCGTAGAAAAAATGACTTTTTAATAAATGTTGGACTTATCCAAACTAGAAATCCAAACAAAACTTATGATCAGTTTCCAATAGTTCGCTTATGTAAAATACTATCTTAGAAAGTTTAATGAGTTGGCCATATTAGCGTTAAACTCCTCTTGTTTTCAATGCATTTAGTTTTCGAAAGATTTAGCATATTTGTAGTAAGAAGCAGGCATGAATAAACTAGCCCCTGTAAGTTAGGCATTTTTCGGTTTCTGGCCAACCTTGGACCCCCCATTGGCAAATCCTGGCTGCGCCACTGACCAGAATATATAATGAAAACCGTTCATTAAATATTTATCTAGGGTAAGTCAGTAATATAAAGGCCATCACCTAAGATCTCACACTTGATAGATCGTAAATATAACGTATATTACTGACGATAATAACCATTAAAAAAGAAGGAAAAAAGAACAACTTAAAAGATAATGAAGAAATTGAAGATAAATAATAGGCTCTTGAAGAAAGTTTTCAGATTTCGGTTAATTGTAAGCATTATAAAATTATTTGACAACTTCTGGAGTAAAGATTAACGTAATGAAATAAATCGTATCATCAGATGCATTACTCAGAGATGAATCACATTACTCGACCTCGCGTATATCATGACTTGCAACAAAATATACAATTTAAGACAAAAATCACAGCAGTGTAATAAATAAAGTAATGATATTTGCAAGAAAAATTATGTATGCACAGTTATATAGTTTGTACTGTAGTACTAGGACAACACATGAAACGATTAGCGCTGAAACGCCACACCCGCCACACCCATGGTCAGTTGAAAGACTTTAATTCTCGCGTACTTACGTTATCGTTTAGCTACTTAGATATTGTTTGTAGATACTAACAATTGTACAATAAAAAAATATAATACTACTTATGCCATGTAAACCGTCAGTGATGCTGAGCAATGTAATAAGAAACTATTCATTCGACTCCCACCCTATCCTATATTAGGTCACGGGCGGAGTTGCGGATCGTCGTGGACTATTGATTGCGAGCTGTAGGAATGTGCTCTCTGAAACAACTCTTAAAAGTAACCAGACTATCTGCCGTAATGTACACGATATTTTCGTTTCTGAATGCTTTCTTAAAATATCAATGACACATTGCAAGACAAAAATTGAGGAATAGTCTCGTTTAACCTTTTCTGAAAGACCACGTTCCTCTCAATACATGAACAAGATTTTGACAAATGATGTCCTTAAGTTAAAAAAAATAACACGATTTGCTACCAAGTGAATGTTCTTTTTCGAAATTGAAACCTAATTGAATACCATTTGAAGAACTTAGGTTAGTTTGGCAGTGGTAAAAATAAAGAGACGAAAAAGTATATGGATATCCATACATGGATATATATATATATATATATGGGAACCTATATATATAGGTTCCCTTACCTGGGAATGCGGGAAAAGATTCGAGGAATTTATTAAAAGCTACACAATTGCGGTCTCTAAAGTTAATTTTTGTTTGTACAAGATTTATTTATCTATCTAAAATTAAAATTTTAGATAGGTGCAATGCAAAAACAGGATAGCCTCCTGAGCTCGAGCCTCATTCATATCGCTATTTTACAATTCTGTATATCCTTGGATTAAGCCGTACGACATGACGTGCAAAGCAATTCGCTATGCTAGTTCTGTATACGAGGCATATCCTAGTTCGAATTGCATTGGAACTTCAAGTCAAAAATTTTTAAACGGCTATCATGACAAACATAAACAAGTTAATACCGTCAATTGAATTAAACGTTCATTCGAGGCAATGAAACGGGCGAAATTAAGAATAATTAAGTGAACATTAAAACCACTTTTAACCAAAAGAAAAAATTCTAACATAACCGAGAAACTCTTTAAGTAAAAAAACCTAAAGCACATACAATGAAGGTAACCCAAGGGTTGTTAAATCATAACTCATTCGTTAATCGATTGAAGAACATAATACTTAAAAAAAAAAATTGAAAATTTCCTACACCGATGAACGAATATTAGAAAACAACTTTAAAATTCTGAGATGAGAAATGCCGCGATAACTAATTTTGACGAAAAATTGAGAGAATAACATTTGAAATAAGTTTATAAGTCGAACCAAAGAATAGCTCATCCATTCAAAGGATTCAAAGCCGCCTCCGTCTCCTCATCTAGAGTACTCTGGAAACTTCGACGATATTCTGCAGGAAATATCACAAAAACTAGTAACACACACGTTTAAAGGATAGTTTTAGAGAGACATAAAAAAATAGTAGGACCTACAACTGAAGAAATAACTATAGTACTACTATTAAATGAAATGAAATTTCAATTTAGAAGAAAGTTAAGATTATTTGAACGATATTAGTAATCATAATAAATTAGACTCTCGTTTGAGAGAAAACTCCAGATATGGGGAGGAGCTTAAAGCGGAAGTTTCGTCCTTCGAGAAAAATCGAAGTCTGAGGCTATATTAGATTCAACGCGCGCACTCAGCAACATTTCGATTGTAACTAGCGCGCGACGCACAGTCGGCTGGAAGTTACGGACCTATTTCTATAAGTTTATAATTAGCGAGTCACAAGATAGTTGCAATATCTGCAATCATGCCGGAGGACGTGCAAATGCAGCCGGAAGCAGAGGTGGAGACCTTTGCATTTCAAGCTGAGATCGCACAGCTTATGTCATTGATCATAAACACATTCTATTCAAATAAGGAAATCTTCCTTCGAGAACTCATATCAAATTCTTCTGATGTAAGTAGCGAACGAATCGTTCACATAAGATGACAATGCGATATAGTCAACATGATTTTAATCGTTGAATTTCCACTTCAGGCGCTGGATAAAATTAGGTATGAGAGCCTCACCGATCCGTCGAAATTGGAGAGCGGAAAGGATCTTCACATCAAGATCATTCCTAATAGGAACGATAAGACCCTCACCATTATCGACTCGTAAGTAATCTTGTTCGGCGTGAAATGAATAGTTATTAGTTGTGGTGGTATAAATAGGGTAATGTTGGCCATCAAAATTTTCCTTGCAGGGGTATCGGAATGACCAAGGCCGACCTCGTAAATAACCTGGGTACAATCGCTAAGTCTGGAACCAAAGCTTTCATGGAGGCACTGCAGGCAGGAGCTGACATCTCGATGATCGGACAGTTTGGTGTGGGTTTCTACTCTGCTTATCTCGTCGCAGACAGGTATGTTTTCAAAGTTATCGCTTTAATTGTAAATAGTGATTAATTTTTTTCTTTCTTATGTTTAACATTCTATTGTCTTCATCTTTTAGAGTAACAGTAACATCAAAGCACAACGACGATGAACAGTACGTCTGGGAATCCTCCGCCGGTGGATCCTTCACAGTGAGACCCGATACTGGAGAACCTATGGGTCGTGGTACCAAGATAACCCTATATCTCAAGGAGGATCAAATGGAGTTCTTGGAGGAGAGAAAGATCAAGGAGGTGGTGAAAAAGCATTCCCAGTTCATCGGTTATCCCATTAAGTTGCTGGTGGAGAAGGAGCGCGACAAGGAAGTCTCAGACGATGAGGAAGAGGAGGAAAAGAAAGAAGAGGAGGAAGCAAAGGAGGAAGACAAGCCCAAGATCGAGGATGTAGAGGACGAGGAGGGTGAAGAGAAGAAAGAAAAGAAAAAGAAGACTGTAAAGGAAAAGTATACGGAGGACGAGGAACTGAATAAAACGAAGCCCATCTGGACCCGTAATCCCGATGACATCAGCCAGGAGGAATACGGAGAGTTCTACAAATCATTGTCCAATGATTGGGAAGACCATTTGGCTGTGAAACACTTTTCGGTCGAAGGTCAGCTGGAATTCCGCGCTCTTCTCTTCGCGCCTCGGAGAGCTCCGTTTGATCTCTTCGACAACAAGAAGAAGAAGAATAACATCAAGCTGTATGTGAGGAGGGTGTTTATCATGGACAATTGCGAGGATCTGATACCTGAGTACCTGAACTTCATCAAGGGTGTGGTGGACTCGGAAGATTTGCCACTCAACATATCTCGAGAAATGTTGCAGCAAAACAAAATCCTCAAGGTGAGCTGTGATGTATTTATACCTTAGCTTCTAACTCAAAAGTTGTCCCTATTTCATATTCTAACGTTTTATGATATTTTCTTTCATGCAGGTCATCCGTAAAAATCTAGTCAAGAAATGTTTGGAATTGTTTGAGGAGATTGCAGAAGACAAGGAGAACTACAAGAAATTCTACGAGCAATTTGGAAAGAACCTGAAGTTGGGAATCCATGAGGATACTCAGAACAGGAAGAAGCTGTCAGAACTGCTCAGGTTCCACACTTCTGCATCTGGTGACGAAGCTTGCCCGCTTAAGGACTACGTCGGTCGCATGAAGGAAGGACAGAGCTGCATCTATTTCATCACTGGAGAGAACAAGGATCAAGTAGCAAACTCCGCCTTTGTTGAAAGGGTTAAGAAGCGTGGATTTGAGGTGGTGTACATGACTGAGCCCATTGATGAATACGTCGTGCAGCAGTTGAAGGAATATGATGGTATGTGCAAAAGCATTTAATTTGTTGTTAACCAAACTTCAAACTTGCCTGTTATTGAATTTTTCTCAACTTGATGAACTTAATAGTGGACAAAGTGATGCTTACTGTGGTGGGTTTTTAAACAATTTGCAAAAATATAAAACCAAGAAGAAATTTTTCACACCTTTCTGTTACAGAATTTTTTTGTTTGTTGAAAGCAAAACTTAAGTTAATACTTTGATTTGGAATGAAACTAAAAGACCCAGAAAAATCCCTATATAGAATACATACATAAATAGTAACGTTAATGGTATGCTCCCAAAGCTCCAATAGCAATTGGTCAATATTGGTCATGGTTAATTCTTGTGGTTAGATACTTATCCCCTCAAAAGAAGATAGTTAAACTTGCAAATACCCCTCTTCACAAGGAATGAAGATGGGAAAGCTTAGAAAAACTTTCTTGCAATACACTATAATGCATGTATAGGCAATAGGAAGGGACTCAACTCATTAGACCCTAAATTACATTTGTGGATCCCTATTTTCCTTTCTCACTGAAATGGATCCCTGTAAATTTGTATTGACCCCTGGAGGGGTAAATATGGACCACCACGGGATCCTATGATTTAATAAATGGGTTTAGAATTAATTTTTTCTTTGGTTGTGCAGTTGGTTATAATCATTTACAATATGTGATTTCAGGTAAGACCTTGGTGTCTGTAACAAAGGAGGGTCTTGAACTTCCCGAGGACGAGGAGGAAAAGAAGAAGAGGGAAGAAGATAAGGCTCGCTTCGAGAACCTCTGCAAGGTCATGAAGGACATCCTCGACAAGAAGGTTGAGAAGGTCGTGGTGTCCAACAGGCTGGTAGCATCCCCATGCTGTATTGTCACCTCGCAATATGGTTGGACTGCCAACATGGAGAGGATCATGAAGGCTCAAGCACTGAGAGATACTTCCACAATGGGATACATGGCTGCTAAGAAGCACCTTGAAATCAATCCTGACCATGCCATCATCGAGTCTCTCAGGAAGAAGGCAGATGCTGACAAACATGATAAGGCAGTAAAGGATCTGGTGATGCTCCTATTCGAGACTGCTCTCTTGGCCTCTGGATTTTCTCTCGAGGATCCACAGGTAAATGAAAATGCCTTCAATTTTTCACATTTCATCGGACTTATTTGTTTTCTTTGCACCGTTGCTCATGTACCAATCTGTATTTTGCAGGTCCATGCTTCTAGGATCCACAGGATGATCAAATTGGGTCTTGGAATTGATGAAGATGATGCAGAGGAAGAGATGGTAGCTGCTGCATCTGGTGATAAGAAGGATGAGGAGATGCCACCTTTGGAAGGTGATGCTGAAGATGCTTCCCGAATGGAGGAAGTGGATTAGTGTGATACTTGTTTACTTGCATTTTGACTGTGAATTTTCATCTTCATTTATCATTAACATTCCTATTCAATGTTTTGTATTTGCCAAGTTAGCCATTGTGTGGCTCGTTGAATGACAAATACAGTTTGTTTCATTTTGGATGAGTGAATGATCTGCTCATATGGATAATTGTTGAATCCCTAACTTATTTAGAGACTGAATTGTGACATGCTTTATGTCAAATAAAGTTCCTTATATTACAGATTGTTTTTCATTTACTAGTCTGCAATTATAAAACTTTTAGTTGTATGTTGGTCAATCTGGGTTGCCTTCTTGCCTCCATGGTGCTCCTTTTTTTGGTTTGGTTTTACCCAATTTCAAATTAAATATGATATTTCAGAGTATTCAAAGTACATGAATGGTTTGTTAGAATTTTCCTTATGGCTATTGACAAACTGAGGAAGGAGACTTAAACTCATGCTCAAATATATTACAATTGAAAACAAGTTGTTTTTAGTTAAGTTGGAAATATGCTTACAAAAAGGGAGGTAGATAAGGTGGTCAACTTTTTTGGCATTGTTTATTTACTTGAATGGCGGTTATTCTCTGGGAATTTTCTAGTTATGTTTGAATACTTTTAAACTATAGCACACTGCTTTTAAATTAACCTATTTGTAAGTGAATTCAAAACCCCTAATTTAAATTCACCAGGTTTGAACAAGTTCATGTGCCTTTATATTGGAAAGAGTAGTGTTGGGCTTTATTTCTGTCAGTGGTAGCCATTAAGTTATTTGTAAGTGAAGAGAAATAGGGTTTCAATTCATTCCTACTGTAAGCGATGAGGTAGTCTTGCTTTCTTCATAATTGATTTCAATCCCATATTGAGTCTGCCTCCAACAGATTGCTGCCCATACAAATTATCCTCGCCTCAATCTTCCTTAACCCGCTCGATGCAGATGCCTTAAATTCAATGCATGGGCTGCATTATGTTTGCTGGTCAATTTCAGAGCCAAGGGTTGCGGGATAAATTCTCTCTTTTGCTCAGGATCTTAGTACCCTTCTAGGGAGCAGTGAAAGTAGTTCGTTAGTAGTTTCTCTTTTTTGAAGCATTTTATTGCCTATGAGTCATTGACTGTTTTTTGGAATAAAAATATGATCAATTTAATTTTTTTGAAAAATTGATTCTCTTCTAATTTTTTCGTATATAGCTAATATTCCTTTACTACTGTATAGTGCAAAAACAAATCCGTGTATTGTGGCGTTACATAACTGAATTCCCTCCAGCCGCTGATGCCTTGAAATCAAGGCATGTCTAAAATTTGGTATAAAAACTTATTTATTATTTAAATAAATCAAAAATAGTTTTAGAATGTTTAAATAACTGAAAATTATAAAGTAAAATGCATTCAGTGTCGATTTGCGGAATACACAGTAGAATTGAGTGGGTTAACCACTCATCTGGGTATTTAATTTTATTCGAGAAGTTCTCCAATGGGTACTTTTTTCTTCACATGAAAAGTTTTTCGAATCACTATATCTAAATAGTAGTTGATTAGCCATGTTTGTTTTTAACTTATACGCTTTGTCGGATCTATTTTTTTGTATCAAATCAATGAAATATTGATAAAAAAATCTAAAACAATTTTATTTTTAAAACTATTTATTCACAATTGTTTTTAGAAATAATTTTTACTATTTCAATACCAATTCTATAGTTAATGGAAGGATAAAATTTTATAATGATTAATTTCTTAAGAAAAGCTGGTAACTACAAATGAAAAGTTTGTCCCTCCTCACCAAAAGGAGAAGTGCTTTAACTCAGTAAAGCTGAGTTTCCGCTTGCAATGATTACTGACACCAGAATACTGCTGAATGGAAACATGCAAAATCAACTCGCGCCAGTTTAAGGGTGCTCTTTACCTCAAAAAAATTTTGCCACCTGCGCTTGGGCTTCGTTAGTTCACGCTTTCTCCACCACAGGTTTTGTACCCCTCCGATGGAATGGATAGACAGAGAATGGGGGAGGCAGGGCTTGGCAGTTGTAAACAGATGCTGTCAACTGAGACGCAGCAGCAGAGAAGAGAAGCCGCAGAGAAGAACGCAGAGAAGAAGCAGCCAAGGAAAGATGAGTTCTTTGAAATTTCTCGAGTCGGGTCATTTTCGGGAAGAGGAGAAGAAACCAACTGAGTGCCTGAAGGACTAAGCTATTCTGAATGAAAATAATTTCTAATAACTTGTATTAAACTTTCACTGGATGACATTCATCAGACAAATTAAAGGAAAAAACAGTCATCACAGAAATGTATTGTTTACATATTTGAACAGAAGGAATTTATGTGAATTTTAAATAACCTGAAGGAAAGGTCCCTTGAAATCCCTTGAAAATTCCCAAGGAGGAGTGGACATGAAAAAAGTCTGACTCGAAAGGAAAGGAAAACCCTCCTAAGAATAACAAGGTGAGGTGACTTAGCATGAAAAGGTCACGTAGCTAAGAAAATTCCCAAGGAAGAACAGACATGGAAGTAGGACTCCCCTTAACCTTTGAGTCGAGTGGTGGTGGTTACAGTGGGGTGTTACTGAGTAATTGGTAGGTAGTCAGATGTTTGCTTCTCTATCCATCTTGTTTATACAGTTGGCAATAATTATTAGATATTTCACCGTTTAAATAAAATAATGTAAGAAATTAAATGGGAAAATATAATGGTTTGCATGTGAAGACAAACCCACAGCTAATTTTGAATAGTATCACAGAGACTTGTATTCAGGCGATGAGACATTTTCTAAATAAAATACCAAAAAGTGACATTTCAAACTGATTATAAATAATATAATTGTTTCAATGTAATCAATTTAAAATAAAAAATCTAATGTACACATATAACATACAGCATGGATTTCAGGCCTGAACTTAAGGAAAAAAGTGAGAGTTATATGCCGATAAATAAAGTAAATTATTAGGTTTCCAAAGAATACATAAATTGTATACTATAGTGATGTCACTGTTATATACAGTTTATTCTTCTATTCTACTCATATGAGTGAACATTTTTTATATATTTATATGCTTAATCATCCATTTGAGTACATTGAAAAATAACATTATGGAGTGAGATTGCATAGTAATGATGTACTTGAGTTTTTTCCTGGTAGAATGACCGAGCATGTAAATTGTTAAGCTAAAAAGAGTCTTCTATGGGTTTCTCTACAAATAAAACTGTAGGTAGGAAAGCCATTATCATTATTAGCCATTATATTATATTATTATCATGAGGGATATCCAAACCATTGTCCATGAAAGGCTTTAATGTAGTCAGTAAATACCATATATATTTATTTCAGGAAAATAAAATAGTTTTTCCATTAGATCCTGCCAGCCAAGAACTTTTCATGTAATTACATAGCTTTCCACAATAAGTTTTAATTTAATATATTGAAAAAAATCAACAATTTACTTTCAATACCCAATTCTAACCACTGACTGAAATGAATTTCATACTGACAAGAAACTTTTATATCCTAACCAAGATGTTAACCTGTGACCAGAGCTTTGGCATGATTTCATACTAATCAATACACCGCTAAAGCCAGCCAGCATCTGCACCTTGAGAAGCAATCTTTTTGATTCTATACAAACACAATTAATACACACAGAAAGGCAAAGCAATGAAGATTGAGATTGATTTTCTTCACGTCTGTAAGTGAAGATATAATATTGAAACCATTTTTCATCATACACACAGTCTTTGCATGGTTGCTGGACAAAATTATAAATACATTTGCACATGCCTCTGTGAACAGGAAGCCAGCAAAGTACATTAGTTCAATAGTCATTTACAGTAAATGGAATCTCTCTGTGATGAATAGTTGAAGTTTTACATCTATTTGTCAAAATGTGATATGAAATCACACAGGATTTGAAAGCAGGTAAATAGAAACAATGTTCTGCCATGATTAGTATCACTTAAGTGCCTTAAAAGTTCACAGGCCATGTTTTGACAACAAAACAGGTTAGCCCACCAGGTAGAATAGTAAACAAAACCTTAGCGACCCAACATATATCAAAAAGATTGACAAATAACAGTAGATGGACTGGCAGACATGTTGCAGATATCCTATGGAGGTTCATTCACGGTTCTGCGTTAGTGTTATTCCTTGGAGTGTTTATTATCCTGTGGAAAAATTAAAAAATATTAAACTTATGTTCAGGAAAGCAAGTGTCCAAGGTACAACATTTTCAGTACATGCAATGCAAATGAGTTGGAGCATAGTTTGTTAGTTAGTTTGTTTCACACCCATGCCCAGGACTCAACTGTCCTTTTACAAGTTCCATTTGCTGTAATTGTGGAATCATGTTGCGTATGTCTTAGCTCCACCACTAAATGTGAAACTCTGGACTGATAAAATAGGACCATCTTCTTCTCAGTCATCTCTTAACTCCCAAGTGGCTATGAATTTCCTATGTGTAAGTTATAATAATAATATTATGTAGAATATCTTGCACGTAGGAAATTCATAGCCACCTGGGAGTTTAGAGATGACTGAGCAGAAGATGGTCCTAGTTTATCAGTCCAGAGTTTCACATCTAGTGGTGGAGCTAAGATATATGCAACATGATTCCACAATTACAGCAAATGAAACTTGTAAAAGGACAGTCGAGTGTGAAACAAACTAACTAACTATGCTCCAACTCATTTGCATTGCATGTACTGAAAATGTTGTACCTTGGACACTTGCTTTCCTGAACATAAGTTTAATATTTTTTTATTTTTTCACAGCATAATAAACACTCCCAAGGAATAACACTAACGTAACATATGAAATATATTTCAAAATTAAAATGTATAAAATATACAAGCAGTGGGTTTTTAACAAGTCATCTTCAGTAATATCTTTCTACTGATTTCAATATAAATTTGATTTTTTCTGCATTATCAATAACAGTATCCAGAATGGAATTATGCCATCCTAAGTACTATCATTGGTAAGTTTGATGATTGTTCTTACCCAAAGTGAAAATGAAGAGAAATGTCACCTCATTTCCTGGGCCCATGCCTTAGCAAGTCGTTTTGGGAAATGTACAAGGAATGAGAATACTTATGCACCTTAAAGATACTCCATAAGACCTGCTTTTACTTCCTTTCCAAAGTCAAATATCAAAACTGCAGCAATTTGCTAAAGAAACGATTATGACAGAATTATAACAGATTATTATGAATAACAGGGGCTGGTTCAATGAGAGAGGCCTTAAACTATTCCAATTGTCTGGTCTGGTCAAACTTCTTATTAGATATTTCTGAATCACTGAGTTGCTAATGAAATTATCAAAAGGTAGAATTTCTTATGAGAGCATGTTTATGAAAGGCCAATCACAGCTTAAAAATTTCATAAACCTTGAATAGACATAAATATAGATATTAAGACCCTAGGCTGCATTCAGACAGGCCTTTAGAAAATCTGGTCCTGCTCACATCCTTAGATGAGACATGGGAATATTTACATACAATTATTTAGCATATCTTTACAAACATACAGAAACAGGAAAAACTTTTCCACAGGAAACTAATTCCTATTTTGCAAAAACTTTTGCATAAACCACAAGAGCAAAAAACACGACTGGTTTCAACACATGAGCGTCATTCTCAAGTGCGAAAGCAAACCCCAGAAACAACTTTTATAACCAAGGATTATTACTTATAAAATTAACTATAAAATACTAATAATTTATAACTACAAAAAAGGTTCAAATATTGAGGACAGTTGATTCCCAAGGGATTTTATTCAATAAAGAATGCAAGGAATGAGGAAGAGGAATACAGCAGTTCTTGGATGTTATTATGGGATTTTTTTAATAATAAGGAAAGAAAAAAAAAGGCAAAAGGAAAGATAAAAAGAGGAATTCGCTAGAATTGCTGGAAGAAAAAACTGTGCAATTGATCATACGATGATGTTCCTGGAAGAAAGATACTACACAGTAGAATTAATAATCCAAGCACTATTGCATAAATTGGAAGAGAAACGTCGGATTAAACTTTAGCATAATATTAACTGATCACAGAATTCCTTTGGCTGAAATAATTTATTTATAAATAAAATGGAAAATAATGAGCAAATAGTGTAATACTATGTTATTCCGTCAACTGAAATGGTATCGCCGATCATCTGCCACAAATTGAATTGAAAAGGAAATACGCTGTAGAAAAAAATAATTATCGTACCCAAGTAAGAATTGGAAAATCAATTTCATGAAATCAACCATGTAATGAAAACTTTACGGTTAATTTAGAAAATATAAAAGGAGTGGACGTAAATTGAGCTCTAGATGATGGCATTAAGAATAAATTAAAATTAACAGCTATTGCAAAGAAGCATACCTTTAAGATATCGAGGAAGTATCTAGAATGGACATCCATTGAAAAATTGCGCCATGACGCAGCGCACAGCATTGGCAAAAACTTGGTCAGAGGTGGAGCTAAAAGCGGAAA
Source organism: Sympetrum striolatum (assembly GCA_947579665.1). Lineage (NCBI taxonomy): Eukaryota > Metazoa > Arthropoda > Insecta > Odonata > Libellulidae > Sympetrum > Sympetrum striolatum. The sequence continues at coordinate 40,407,827 of OX388345.1, read as the reverse complement.
TACAACACCCGACTTCCGCGTTCGAGAAGCATCTCGCGAGCTCCCACCCCTTATCTATAAAATACCGGGGGGAGCGCGGCAACCGGTATCATTTGACTTGCAGTATTGACGTCTAGCGCACTACTAGGGCCCAGCGGGGCGATATTTACTCGGAGCTTGTCCTACTTGTACTATAACTGAGGAAGTTCATCTTTAATCATGCCCGAAGACGTGCAAATGCAATCGGATGCGGAGGTGGAGACTTTCGCATTCCAAGCTGAGATAGCTCAGCTTATGTCATTAATCATCAACACATTCTACTCCAATAAGGAAATCTTTCTACGAGAGCTCATCTCAAATTCTTCTGATGTAGGTATCCTTCGCTGTAGCAAATCATTCACCGATGATCATTACTCAGTTTTGATAACAGCTGATTTTGATCGTTCTTCTCATTGAAGGCGTTGGACAAAATTAGGTATGAGAGCCTCACTGATCCGTCGAAATTGGAAAGCGGAAAAGATCTTCACATCAAGATCATTCCCAACAAGAATGACAAAACCCTCACCATCGTCGACTCGTGAGTATTCTCATTTTTATCGAAGTAAATACGCAAGTTGTAAAGGTAAATAAGGTACTGATGACAGTTTAAATTCTCACTACAGGGGTATAGGTATGACCAAGGCCGACCTAGTAAATAACCTGGGAACTATCGCAAAATCTGGTACTAAAGCTTTCATGGAGGCACTGCAGGCTGGAGCTGACATCTCAATGATCGGACAGTTCGGTGTGGGTTTCTACTCTGCTTACCTGGTCGCAGACAAGTAAGTCCCTAACTTCAAGGGTAATTGATTCCCAATTTTCGTAATTCAAATTACCGCCTTTTTCATATATTTTTCGTATTCATCTTACACTATGATTTTTATCTTTTAAGGGTAACCGTAACGTCAAAGCATAACGATGATGAACAATACACCTGGGAATCCTCAGCCGGTGGGTCTTTCACGGTTAGACACGATACTGGAGAACCTATGGGTCGTGGTACCAAGATAACCCTATATCTCAAGGAGGATCAAATGGAGTTCTTGGAGGAGAGAAAGATCAAGGAGGTGGTGAAAAAGCATTCCCAGTTCATCGGTTATCCCATTAAGTTGCTGGTGGAGAAGGAGCGCGACAAGGAAGTGTCAGACGATGAGGAAGAGGAGGAAAAGAAAGAAGAAGAGGAAGCAAAGGAGGAAGACAAGCCCAAGATCGAGGATGTAGAGGACGAGGAGGGTGAAGAGAAGAAAGAAAAGAAAAAGAAGACTGTAAAGGAAAAGTACACGGAGGACGAGGAACTGAATAAAACGAAGCCCATCTGGACCCGTAATCCCGATGACATCAGCCAGGAGGAATACGGAGAGTTCTACAAATCATTGTCCAATGATTGGGAAGACCATTTGGCTGTGAAACACTTTTCGGTCGAAGGTCAGCTGGAATTCCGCGCTCTTCTCTTCGCACCTCGGAGAGCTCCGTTTGATCTCTTCGATAACAAGAAGAAGAAGAATAACATCAAGCTGTATGTGAGGAGGGTTTTTATCATGGATAACTGCGAGGATTTGATCCCCGAGTATCTGAATTTTATTAAGGGTGTTGTCGATTCTGAAGATCTACCACTCAATATCTCTCGAGAAATGTTGCAGCAGAACAAAATTCTCAAGGTGCGTTGAAAAAAAGTCTTTACTGATAAGAATTATATACTATTTATTCATAAATAATGGATATCTCCTGACTGTACTTCGTGGAACGACATCTTAGGTTGAAAGAAAAAAACTTCGTAATTTCCACAGTAAGTTTTAATTTATCCGACCGGTTTTGGCATTGATGATGGCTGTCAATGCTGAAATCGGTCGGATAAATTAAAACTTATTGTGGAAATCACGAAGTTTTTTCATTCAACCTAACTATTTATTCCTTTATTTCTTGTTATTTATTATTAACTCTAACATTCTTCCTACTACATTCTGCCAACTTTTCCTGTGATGTCATTAATACAGGTAATCCGCAAGAATCTAGTCAAGAAATGTTTGGAATTGTTTGAGGAGATTGCAGAGGACAAGGAGAACTACAAGAAATTCTACGAGCAGTTTGGAAAGAATCTAAAGTTGGGAATCCATGAGGATACCCAGAACAGGAAGAAGCTGTCAGAACTGCTCAGGTTCCACACGTCTGCATCTGGTGATGAAGCTTGCCCGCTTAAGGACTACATCGGTCGCATGAAGGAAGGACAGAGCTGCATCTATTTCATCACTGGAGAGAACAGAGATCAAGTGGCAAACTCTGCTTTTGTTGAGAGGGTGAAGAAGCGTGGATTTGAGGTGGTGTACATGACAGAGCCAATTGATGAGTACGTCGTGCAGCAGCTGAAGGAATATGATGGTATACATGAGAGTATTTAATTAGTGGTGGCTGAGTTACTTTTTCCTTGTTGTGTGGTTTGTTACAAATTTTTTCTATTTCTCATTACAGGCAAGACCCTTGTGTCAGTTACAAAGGAAGGTCTTGAGCTTCCTGAGGATGAGGAAGAAAAGAAGAAGAGGGAGGAAGACAAGGCTCGCTTTGAGGCCCTCTGCAAAGTCATGAAGGACATCCTTGACAAGAAGGTTGAGAAGGTCGTGGTGTCTAACAGGCTGGTAGCATCCCCATGCTGTATTGTCACCTCGCAATATGGTTGGACTGCCAACATGGAGAGAATAATGAAGGCTCAGGCACTGAGAGATACTTCCACAATGGGATACATGGCTGCTAAGAAGCACCTTGAAATCAATCCTGACCATGCCATCATCGAGTCTCTCAGGAAGAAGGCAGAAGCTGACAAACATGATAAGGCTGTGAAGGATCTAGTGATGCTCCTATTCGAGACTGCTCTCTTGGCCTCTGGATTTTCTCTCGAGGATCCACAGGTAAAATGCAATGCCTTTGATTGCTCATATTCTTTGTTTGTAGCTCGTTTTGACAAATTTATCTAATTTGCCTATTGGTATTTTTCAGGTCCATGCTTCTAGGATCCACAGAATGATCAAGTTGGGTCTTGGCATTGACGAAGAGGATGCAGAGGAAGAGATGGCAGCCGTTGTATCTGGTGATAAGAAGGACGAAGAGATGCCACCTCTGGAAGGTGATGCTGAAGATGCTTCTCGAATGGAGGAAGTGGATTAATGTGATATACTACATATATTAGGACGTTGACTTTTTTAAGATTATCAAATTCATTTATCATTGTCATTCCCATTGATATTGTTGTATTTGCCAAGTTGGCCATTGTGTGGCTTTTTTAGGGCAGGTACTTAAGAGGTACAGCTTTAACCTTTAATGCTTGCATTTGTGAGTGAAATTTCCTAATTATTTATTTACTTTATTTATCTTTAATGATTAATAAAGTTCCTTTATTATTTAGTTTAATGGTTTTTATTATGATTCTTTGGATCACATCATTTGGTTCCTATTTATATCCTGATTAATTGATGGTTGTTTAGCTACTTAGGCCACCATTTCAATTAATTGGAAATTATTAATACATACTTTTGGATTTTGCTAATGATCTTGCTTGTGAGATATATATTAAGCAATAAATGAAAGAACTTAATGTTAACGTTAGATGTTGATGAATTTGTCAATGCAGTATAAAGCATGTTTTAAAATAAAACTTGTACCCTAATAGAATAGGAGTAGATGGAAGAGTTTGTTGTTAAGTAAATAATATTTCCTTTAGCAAAACAAATATATTCATAGATTTAACCCACCCGATGCGGTTGCCTTAAATTTAGGGCATGGCTCCCAATGGTGTAGGCACTGATGCTTTGAATTCAAGGCATGGGTCCCTTAATGTTTGCTGGCCGATTGCCTAGCATTGTGGGATAGATTCTCTCTTTTGCTCAGGGTCTTAGTACCCTTCTAGGCAGCAGTGAAAGTGGTTTGTGGTATATAGAATTGGATTGAATGGCATTGCTTATGTGTATCCTGATTGTAAGGATGGTCATGGATTATGCATCGACTGTGCTTTGGAGTAAAATCATGATCAATTGAATATTTTTTGAAAAATTGAATAAGTCCATACCCATACCATAGGAAAATATTTTGGTATAAAACAGCAGGGGAAGGATATTATCTGAAACATAATTATTTATTAATGGAAATAATAATTATGTATCAGTGGTAGCATTCATAATTAATTAACTAGGTGTAATATTTCATGGAAGTGAAAAAAAATACTCCTATACTGTGTTTTAAGAACCCTTTTAAGAAGCTTTAGTCTGACTACTGTTATTCAGTCATATGTAAATCTACACGCCCTAATTATTGGTTAATGTTATAAATAAATGGAATCAGGGGCGGATCAAGGGGTGCGATGGCCCACAGGCAAATAACTGGTGGAGGCCCACTTAAAGGCGGAGAAATCCAACATTTCCTATTTATTATAAATGGTCATGGAATTACATACAAATTCAGTATATACATTTGATACTTGCTGTAACATAACTTCAGTTCTCTTATCACTTATGATCACATTATATTAAATTCTTTTAGAACTCCTAATTTCATAAAATTGAATAAGTACATTTTCATCCCTTCTCCAGAAAACTACTCAATAATGTTAGGAACATCACATACATTTCGCACTCGCTTTGGTTTTCCGTAAAATAACTTTGTGGTGAAAAAATCTCAAGTGGTGGAGGCCCCCAGATGGTGGAGGCCCCTAGGCAAGTGCCTCGATGCCTAGTGCCTGGATCCGCCCCTGAATGGAATGCAACATTTTTAGTGGTAATTCAACCCATGAATTATAAAGTGCTGTTTATCCTTGTGCAACAACACAATCGTGCAGTAAACCACTCATTCATTCTCTCAGACTTGAAATGAAATTTAAACAATAGTTTTGCCTTTATTTATTGTATTTTGATATAAAAAGGATCATCATTACCACTAAAAATGTTGCATTCCATTTATTTATAACATTAACCAATAATCAGGGCATGTAGATTAACATACGACTGAATAGCATTAGTACAACATCAGCGCGGGGTATCAATTCCCCAAGTATTAATCTGTCAGGAGACCAATTCCCTGCGTACAAATTCCCCCTGGACCAATTCACCGGCCATGATGCTGCAGCTATAATGTGGTAATGCTGGGGAGGAATTCATTATAATGTTGATCTTTTCAATGTTTCCATGTTTATTTTAAAAATTTATTGGATCAAAATGGCTATAAATGTAAATTTTATTAATTTTGTATTTCATCTATCTCTATGTTTCTTGTATTTCCTTTTTGTTTTGTAGTCTTTACTGTTCATCTTTTTAATTTTCTTATTCTATCCATTTACATCTTAGTATGATTATTGTACTTGCTATGTATTTTTCTCTTTTTTTACTTTATGTAATTGTATTTTTTACTCATTGAAAGAATCTATGTGGGTGCACATGTGGGTCTCTAAAATGGCAACATTTACTTGTTGATAAACTATTATTAATATTGACAGTTGCGGGATTCAACTAGTTTGCATCAGTTCATGAAAATCTATTCCTATTGTTAAAATTTCCTGAGTAATCTATTATAATTCCTTCATCCATCTGAGATTATAGTATTAGAATTGTGTAAGTAGATGAACTACTGGCATTGAATAGGAAATATTAAAGCAAATGAAAGTAGCAAAAGGTATAACACTCATGAGTAGAGCAACTACAGTCTGCTCTTTACAACAAGAATATAATTTGAAGATAGGATTATTGAATACTTCATTCTTTTACATCTTAATGCTTCAATGATTGACTGTAAACTTAGAATAACAATGATGAATTTACTCAAGACTGCTCAGTGCATGGCTACATACTTTTGTAGATTATAGACCAATTCCGAAAATTTTGGAATACCAACACTGAAAGTTGTGTATGTAATTACAAAGTTGTATAAATACTTATACATTTTTTATTACTGAATATAAAATACATGAAAACATTATTCCTTATAGGCTCATTGGTTATGGAAAATTAGATTTTCAACAATAAAAAATATCAAATCTGTGACCCGTAATTCTGCAACAATTTTAAAAGCAATGTTATGAATGGTTGACAATCTACACAATTTTGAAGCAGGGAAGGGTCACATGCATATGACAAAAAATACTTTTGCTAATGGGGAAGAATTTTAGGATAAGTTTATTTTATGACAGAGAGAGAATATTCATTTTAGCATGAAATATGAATAAATAACCAACACAACGCTTAATACTTTTTCCTCTACACAATATTTGTGATTTGAAACAGCATGAGAGGCCAACATTCTTAAAATGCAATTTAAAAAAGCTATAATATAAGATAAAGTAATGTTAAATGTAAACAATTTTATAAATCTAGCTCCAGATTTAAAAAATATATGGATTTTTATAGCCTGATAATTCATTTTCTTTGCTAATCAGCACTGACTAGAAGAATTTCATCAGAAGTGACTTTATTGTCTTCATGTATGAAGGCATGGGAAAGTCAATTCAGTCATTTCCAGAAGTGGTGCTTATGTAGCTGTTGCGAAGTTTAAAGATGAAAAAGATCTTGTTAAGTGTTTTTAGGCGATTTTAACCTCCCACAATTCCCCTTGGACTATGGCACTGTGTTACAGTAGCATAGTCTAAACCGTGAGAATAAACCAGTGGTTTCCAAAGTTGGCGCTACCACCCCCTTGGGGGCGTTATTTTAATGTAGGGGGGCAAAACCAAACAAGGAGGCAACAGGGGCCACTGAAAGGTAACCATAAGTGATTGTCTTTGATAACATACCTATACAAAAGTAAATGTGTAAATGTAAACTACATTGATCTACACCTATCTAAATAGTGCTAACTTTTCTCCCACGGCTTCCAATAATACAAATGTTACATTTAAGAGAAAGCGTGGACTGGGGATGTTTATGGTCAATTAGTTCATGTATATTTCCTGATTATAATTTTAAAGATAATGGATGGGGGACGTTGGGAATACTTTTGTGGAACCAAGGGGGCAGTGGCTTGAAAAAGTTTGGGAAATATTGGTCTAGACAGCAAGTAAAATAACTCCCCAGCTATGTTCTTCAGCAGTCAATTTATTGTTATTGTCTAATCATCTTTGCAAACAGTAGGTTAACCGTACCATTTTGTTCAATCTCCTTATTTCTTACCAATGACTTTTTAAAAAAGTTTAATTTCTTTGCCCTATTTAATGGACTACTGAAGAAAGCACTTGAGGATTGAATTCAAGATAAAAAACAGAGGGGAAGACAAAGACAGAAGATTTTGGGTGAATTAAAGAGAGGGGGAAACTACTAGGAAGTGTAGGAGATAAATCAAATAGGGATTTTTGAATTTTATTTTTGATTTACACGAACCAACCGAAAGGTAGAACACTCTTGTATGTATGAATGTTACAGTAGTACTTGGTGATAGTGATTTAGAGTTTATTCAGTAAAATCTATCTAAGGCAGAAGCCCAAGGCACTGGGTAAATATTCTGGTTTACACAAGTTTTCTGACTTAGCTAGAGGGTACCACTAAGTAAATTTTTCTATGAAGTATTTCTCTTTCAGAAAATGAAAAATAGAAATAAATATAAAGATAGTGATGTGGTGAAAAAATTGGAATACAATCAAATTACTTTTTAGAAACAATTGGCCCACAGAAAGAAGAAATTGATACAAGAAAGCTTGGACAGAGGAGTGTGGGATCACCTGCGAGGTAAGCTAAGCTTATATGGGGAAGTATCGTATTTTCCTTCTAAATACTCTATATTTTAGGGTCGACTATTTGTTCATTCCTTTGAAATGACAAATGACTTGGAGGAGAAGCAAGCCCAAAGGTAGATACTATCGAAAGGAAGAAAATTTTGTTCCTCCTTTCACAGGTTCGAATACTAGTTGTACATCAGTCGTTGAAGGAATATAGATTTTCATCCACATTATACAGCTATTGCCTCAGAGAGACTTACCTGTGAAAACATTGTCTTTATGTAGTCATATTATTAATACTTCTACCTTACGTAAGCTTCTGCCTTACACAGGTTTTACTGTATAAGATTCCTTTCAGAGAAGTTGATCATTTTCTGTTTTGTCACTTTCTTTCCTAATTCAAACTCTCCTGCTTCCTCTTGCCCAGTAATTGAATTTCAATACCCCATTACAGTAAGGGTTTTTCTTTTTTTAGCCTGCCAATCACTTATTCTGTCATTAACTATCTGCCCCTGAGCTATCTCAATGTTTAAATGGTCAGCTTTCACTTCAGAAGCCATAATCTCATTACTTAATGTATTAATTTTGGTTTCTCTATTAGTATCAACATGCATTATCCCAATTTATCACTTATGTATCTGTTAGCAAAGATATACGGAGGAGGCATCTGTAGTCAATCTTTACATTGAAATTGTAAGAGAAATTATGTTCATAGTGCCCCAAATTCATGAACTCCCTGATGTTTTCCTTACCTCACTAACCTCCTAGATATAGCCCCGGATTTCAATACTAATGCAAGAGATGTATCATTTTAATGACTTATTGAAATATTATTCCCATGCCTAAAATGTTAGTGTCGATGACAGAAGAAGTAATGTGGCTGGCGCTGTTTTACACTTAACAAGAGTTTAGGGATTGAAACTTGGAGAATAATGTCTAAAGACAAGTTTCAATTCAATATAAGAAAGTATGCATGTACCTTACTTAATTTTGCAAAAGAAATGAATCATATATGGGCATGACAATCATTGGGTCTAGGTAATCTCCAACATCTCTTGGGATGGTCCTGATCATTTGAATAACACATATACATACATATGTGATGTCTACTAATTTGTCACTAAACTACTTCAGAAGAGGAAAAAATAGAATTGAAAAATGTATATATTCACTATCGATTAGCCCATAAGTTGGTAATCTGCTAATTATTTCTTCTACTCTGAATTTTCATTGTTTCTTATTAACTTTGTATACCTAATATCACAAATTCCTTCTTTATTTCTTTTTTGAGCATGCACATCACAAATTCATTTATCTATGCCTCTTGTTTTTAGGGTTTTTTTGTACCCAGGGTGCACTAATTAAGTGTTATTTATTTATTCATAAGTTTCAGAAATCGCTGAATAAATGAGCTACATCTATAAATTATGATAATTTTAGTTTAATGAGAAATGATCTAGTGTTACCTGAAACCCTTGGCACAGTCTATGCTCTAAGTCTTATACTCTACTTGACAACTTAGTTATCCTGCAATCTCATGCTAACAATAAGCCAAAAGAAAAATTATGCAATTTTCTGAATCAAACTAATAATAATAGTCTTAATTTGTTCATCTATTTTTTATTGTCATTCAGTGTAATTTATAAGACATGCCATCTGGTATAAAAGACAATGAGATTAAACAAAGGCAAGACAAAGAAATACAATTAGAAAAAATCACTTACATGGCATTTATCAAAGAGTAAATTGTACACCACAATCTTACAGGTATTGAGAGATGTTATATTATTTATAGATGCTGGTAGGGAATGATAAAATTTGATGCGACTTACTTTCTGCCCAAGGGTTGATATATTTATATTTTGCTGACGGCTATGTAGACCATTGATTCTTCCAGAGAAATGGTAATAATAATCCATATTTTTTTCGAAAAGGGAAATATTTTGTCTAGTGAATAGAATGGCTAAGAACAAAAACAGAGGGGAATGTTAATTTTTTTTTCTGAATTTTAATTACCGTATTTGATGGCATATAAGACACACCAGCGTATAAGACGCACCCTCATTAAGTTGGTCACTCACAAGGAAAAAAGTTTTAATAGTCCGTGCGAAAGCGCTGTACCACAATAACTTAAAATGTAGTTTCTTTTAGTTGTCACGCTTCATAAAAGCCAAATATTAACACAATCATTGAATGCAATTATGAAATAGGTAGTATAGACCATCTGGGCTTAAAATAGCATTCAGTATTGAAAGTTAACCTGTGGATGTTGAACCTTCACATATAAGACGCAGGGAAATTTTTCAAGACATAATTTAGGAAAAAAGGTGCGTCTTATATGCCGTCAAATACGGTATTTGGGAAGAAGAACCCCAAAAGATTATTCCATAAGAAACATGGGAATGGAAATGAGCAAACTAAGCCTTTTTTTGAATCATTGAGTGTATAATATTCAAGAATCAGAAGTGCAAGATTTTCTAACTTGTAATAAATGTAGAAATTTAATCGATCTGAAATTTTCATTTACAACCTCCCAGCATCAACATGAAGCAAATTCCTAAATAAATTTTCATTATTACACCCAGCAAATAGCATAAAACTGGCATATAATGTTCATATGAAATACTGATATTGACAATTCATCCATGTTTTTTAAGATATGTCTTCTTAAGCAGCCTGACTCATAAGGTATCTATTTGCCCTGATATAGAACTGCTTCAAGATTTAATTCCAGAAGAGAAAGAATACTCAGCTTCCTCTATGAACCATCCAACCCTATATAATTATCTGTTTGGAATAATAATGACAATACCCTCTTATACAGAAAGATATAAATATATTTTAACAACATTAACTGAATAGGGTAACTTTTATGATCTATATCTACAATCTTTGCCTTCCTTCCTGAAATTCATGACAGCATAAGAATTATAATATACTTAAGTGAGTTGAAACACGCCTTTTTCTAAATAAAAGATCAAGAAATACCTACTTGCCAAAAAGTAAATCAGCAGAAATGTTTTCGTAAGATAAAAGAGAAGCATCTTTCAGAGAAACTTCATAATGCTTTCAAACGTCTGTCACTTTGGGATTTCCATTTACTTTAAATAAAATCGTGGTATGATTAATTAAAACAGCAAAGAACTTTCCTGCATTGCATCATCCTAGAGATTTTTGTCTCCCATTAAAATTCGTACAAAAATCAGCGCGATACATATAGAAATGTATGATTGACTACGAATGTTTCATCGGTAAGAAATTGAGACAATTCGTACAGATGAATCTACCGCTTTCGAGAATTACTCGAAAAAAAACCCTTACGTTAATACAGGTCACGGCCAGGCCAGGCCAGGGTAGGCGAATCATTTAAGATACTGGAGCAGGTGTATAGAAGACATCGAAAAGCAATAGCAATTAGTTTACGTTAGCTGTAATATAAAGCGTTACTTCTCATTATATCTATCAATGCTAAATGGAGTTATTATTTATAAGAATAAGCATCAGCATGACTAATGGTATTGATCAACCGTTTCCTTGAGAAACATATTTGATGGGTAGCATCGATAGGTATCAGGTTTTCCAATTTCCACATTTTATTTTATACATTGAACATTCAATTTGTCAAAAACTTATACCTGTTTTAAGTCTATTTGAAAACTGTATAGAACACGGTGAAATGATACTTGAGCCGGGTGAGGTTTCGAGGAAATATCAGATAAAAAGGATAGGATATTGCATTTTCTCAAATATGTGGCAACTTTTATTGAGAAAAATTTAATTTTGTCAGCCGCAACATGCGAACTGCTATATAAAGACAGCCATGGTTGTTTCTGCAGACTGAATATAATATATCGATTCTTTAAAACGAATGAGGCTTACAACGTTCTGCCAAACTCGATTTAATGAGACAATCACTTAACATAAAAGCTTTAACATCTTCATTTTCAACAATCAGCACTCGAACCTTAGAACAAAGATAATGTGGTGTTAGTGAAAGAAAATATTTTGAGGGTCTTTCCCTTGAATGTAAATCGGTTAAACCGCTTAACTTCTGCAAGGCAAAATTACTCTTGTTATCAGTGGTAGATAATTCTCGTTCTCAATAACAAGCACACTTCAGAATTAATAATAGAATGAAGATATTCATGATACCCATACTAGGGAGTAGGTTAATAGGAGCAGACTCATGTTAGCAATTTTACAAGTTGGAATTGCTCCTAAAAGCATAGCTTTGCTAACATTTTGGAAACTTTGATGATGTATAAATTCAGTAGATGCACAGCTAGTAAATCCCAACGAATAAACTAATGGGGTTTGAGAAGAATAATTACTTAATAAAAAACGGTCACTAAAATTTCATTGCTATGGATGTTAAACAGGATGATATACTTATACTGCCATGTACAAATTAAGAAAACAATACCTTTAATAGAGAAAATGTTACATTTGGTACATAATAAATTTTTTGTACGAAAAAACGTGTTAACTAAAAAATTCAGAATAAAATCATAAATATCATGTCAAGTAAGAAAAGATAAATATAAAAATGAAAAAAATAGGCTTACTATTAATAAAACGACGTTAATAACTCTCAAAAAGATGTTTCAAAAATTCATATTCGCCCGGGCTTCCAGAACATTCTAGAATGTTCGTGAGACTTGCCGGAAGAATAGAATACGTTGGTAGCGCAGTTGTTAACCACGAGCATTTATAATTCTGTAAAATACAGCATAATAATTTTAAAACTATGATCTTTAGCGAATCTACAACAAAAATCAAGGTACCAATTAAACACAAAGAAATCTTAATTTAAAAGTCACTAATAAAATTCTCACGAAGTTTGACTTTCCACTGATAGAACTCTCTCGATCTCTGGGAGGAGCTTATACCGGAAGTGTGAGCAGACTTCCGAGTTCGAGAAGCATCCCGGCAAGAGGTTATATCAATACCGGGACGCGCAAACCGGCATCATTTAAGCATTAGCACTTGGTCTGTCAACGTTGCCCTATCGTACCCGGAACCGGTCTCTCTTCTCGAGCTACCCGATTCATTCGTTAACGGATACATTCCATTCGCAATCATGCCGGAAGACGTGCAAATGCAGTCTGAGGCTGATGTGGAGACCTTTGCATTTCAAGCTGAGATTGCTCAGCTTATGTCATTGATCATCAACACATTTTATTCGAATAAGGAAATTTTCCTCAGAGAACTCATCTCTAACTCTTCCGATGTAAGCAGCGAGCGAATAGTTCCCGTACGATTATCACTCGTATGATAATGCACGTGATTCTAATCAATTAATTTCTATTGCAGGCGTTGGATAAAATTAGGTATGAGAGCCTCACCGAACCGTCGAAATTGGACAGCGGCAAGGATCTTCAAATCAAGATCATTCCTAACAGGAACGATAAGACCCTCACCATTATCGACTCGTGAGTATTCCCAGCATTAAGAATTAAAATGAATATACTTTTGAATGAAGTATTAACCTTAATGTATCTCTTTGCAGAGGTATCGGTATGACCAAGGCAGACTTGGTTAACAACTTGGGTACAATCGCGAAATCTGGCACAAAAGCTTTCATGGAGGCACTGCAGGCTGGAGCTGACATCTCTATGATCGGGCAGTTTGGTGTGGGTTTCTACTCGGCTTATCTCGTCGCAGACAGGTATGTTTTCAAAGTTATCGCTCTAATTGTAAATAGTGATTAATTTTTTTCTTTATGTTTAACATTCTATTGTCTTCATCTTTTAGAGTAACAGTAACATCAAAGCACAACGACGATGAACAGTACGTCTGGGAATCCTCCGCCGGCGGGTCTTTCACAGTGAGACACGATACCGCAGAACCAATGGGTCGTGGAACCAAGATCACCCTACATCTCAAGGAAGATCAGATGGAATTCTTGGAAGAGAGAAAGGTCAAGGAGGTAGTGAAGAAGCACTCCCAATTCATTGGTTATCCCATCAAGCTGCTGGTGGAGAAGGAGCGCGACAAGGAAGTGTCAGACGATGAGGAAGAGGAGGAAAAGAAAGAGGAAGAGGAGAAAAAGGATGATGACAAGCCTAAGATCGAGGATGTAGAGGATGAGGAGGGTGAAGAGAAGAAAGAAAAGAAAAAGAAGACTGTAAAGGAAAAGTACACGGAGGACGAGGAACTGAATAAGACGAAGCCAATCTGGACCCGTAATCCCGATGACATCAGCCAGGAGGAATACGGAGAGTTCTACAAGTCATTGTCTAATGATTGGGAAGACCATTTGGCCGTGAAACACTTTTCGGTCGAAGGTCAGCTGGAATTCCGCGCTCTTCTCTTCGCACCTCGCAGAGCTCCGTTTGATCTCTTCGACAACAAGAAGAAGAAGAATAACATCAAGCTGTATGTGAGGAGGGTGTTTATCATGGACAATTGCGAGGATCTGATCCCTGAGTACCTAAATTTCATTAAGGGTGTGGTCGATTCTGAAGATCTTCCCCTTAATATCTCTCGAGAAATGTTGCAGCAGAACAAGATCCTCAAGGTAGGTTTAAATTTTTATCTGATTCCTTCTTATTGCTGAAGGAGTTTCATTTTTGTAACATTAATCCGAAATCTAATGTTAATTGTTTTTTATCAGGTTATCCGTAAGAATCTAGTCAAGAAGTGTTTGGAATTGTTCGAGGAGATTGCTGAGGACAAGGAGAACTACAAGAAATTCTACGAGCAGTTCGGAAAGAACCTGAAGTTGGGAATCCATGAAGATACCCAAAACAGGAAGAAGTTGTCAGATCTCCTTAGGTACCACACATCTGCTTCTACTGAAGAAGCTTGCCCCCTGAAGGACTATGTTGCACGCATGAAGGAAGGTCAGAACAGCATTTACTACATCACCGGAGAGAATAAGGATCAGGTGGCTAACTCTGCCTTTGTTGAGAGGGTGAAGAAGCGTGGATTCGAGGTTGTGTACATGACTGAGCCCATCGATGAGTACGTCGTGCAGCAGCTGAAGGAATTTGATGGTATGTATTTGTTTATTATTTATGTTGTTTGAATTATGTAAGCTTTATTTGGATGTGTTACAATGTTTTCCTATTATGATTTCAGGCAAGGCCTTGGTGTCTGTTACAAAGGAGGGTCTTGAGCTTCCTGAGGATGAGGAAGAAAAGAAGAAGAGGGAGGAAGATAAGGCTCGCTTTGAGAACCTCTGCAAGGTCATGAAGGACATCCTTGACAAGAAGGTTGAGAAGGTCGTGGTGTCAAACAGGCTGGTTTTATCCCCGTGCTGTATTGTCACCTCGCAATATGGTTGGACTGCCAACATGGAGAGGATCATGAAGGCTCAGGCGTTGAGGGATCCTTCAACAATGGGATACATGGCTGCGAAGAAGCACCTTGAAATCAATCCTGACCATGCCATCATCGAGTCTCTCAGGAAGAAGGCGGATGAAGACAAACATGACAAGGCTGTCAAGGACTTGGTTATGCTGTTGTACGAGACTGCGCTTTTGGCTTCTGGATTTTCTCTTGAGGATCCACAGGTAAATAACTCAGCGAGTTTTCACATTTCATTGTACTTTATTTCACGTTTTATCGATTTTATCTCATACCTATTTTGTTTATTTCAGGTCCATGCTTCTAGGATCCACAGAATGATCAAGTTGGGTCTTGGCATTGATGAGGAAGATGCAGAGGAAGAAATGGTAGCTGCTGCATCTGGTGATAAGAAGGATGAGGAGATGCCCCCTCTGGAAGGTGATGCAGAAGATGCTTCCCGTATGGAGGAAGTGGATTAATGTGATACTTGACGTGCTAGGGCCCTGAACTTTAACTAAATTTTCATCTTCATTTATCAATGACATTCCTATTCATTGTTAAGTATTTGCCGCGTTGGCCATTGTGTGGCTCGTTCAAAGGGCAAATCAGTTGTTTCCTTTCGAATGGAATATGAATGCTTGCATTTGTGAGTGATTTTATTTATTATACTACTTTATTAGTAAACAATGTTCATCATTGAAATTTCTATTAAAGTTATACATAACATTTTTTTCTTTTATTGCAATCCTGTTACGTTGAAGGAACGTAAGTTAACTACTATTAAAACTTGATGGCTACTTAGTCCAAGTTGCAGGGGTTTTTTAATTAAGTTTTATAACTAAAATAGTCCACAAGTTGCTTAAAGACTAATAATTGGTTGTGATGGAGGATCCTTGAAGTAAGGCTGGGCATAACCTGAAGATAAAGCAAAGTAGTTGAGTGGGTGGTAAGATCCTTCAACTTGAAGGATTAACTTAAGCTTTGTTGGCTGATAGTTGAAGATTGTCTGTGTGTATGGCCAGTATATGCTAGAGCAATATGTGTGATTAAACCGGGATGTTTTAAATAGTTAATATGCTGTCAGGTGATTGTACCCAACTCCTATGTTTGAGGAATATACTGTAGCTGAAAGACAGGAAACAAATCTTCATAAATTTTGAGTATTTCACTCCACTGAATTCTTATCGCAAGTTCAAGATAAAATAGAATCAATAAGAATTGTGACTCTTAACCTAACCAGGAATAATACAGAAAGAAGCAGTGCCAGGAAAGTTAACATATAAGTGGTGCCTTGGAATATCATGATCTAGGCTAATTAAATATCCAGATGATCTTAGGATTTTTCTCTTATTTAAGAAAGATTAACTAGTTATAACATCCACCACAGAAAGAATGAGCCAGACTTTCATCAAATATTGTCCTCAATTCCTTTCATGCAGGACATTTCCTATTATATAACAGGAGTTCCTGTATCTTAAAACTACGAAACACCCAATTGATGGGCATTTGCCATTAATATATGTTTCCAGGACAAAGCGATGGATTCTTGATGCATTCAATTGATGGCTTCTTAACCATGTTTCTCTTTAATAACAACCTTTCACTTCACTTCTTAACAATGTTAATACATTTGGAATTGAAATTTTTATGAATTGGCGCCATTAACTAAGTTTTGTTTGACTACCTCGTACAGCAGTCACGCATCGGGTCCCAAAATAGACTATTAGCACTAATTATGCAGAGTACATAATACTCTAGACTAATTACTCCATTCTGCAGTGAAATTGGACACAAAAGAAAATCTTTAATTGAAAGAATATTCAATACTAATCAGTGAAATTAATTTTAGTAGTATGCACACGATAGACAAGCATGACTTTGATGATAGCCAAGAGAAAAATCAATTATTTACAGACCAGTTAAATGTAATTTAACATTTTCACTAATGGCAAATAAGGAAAAAACATTTTCAAAATGATGTAACAGTCTCAGGAATAAGTTTAATAGGTGATGCCCCACAATGAAAGTAAAGGTGTAATGCATTTATTAGAGTAGAATTGGGAAAAACATGTAATTTTCAAAATTAAGTTAAATACCTGGGAAAAAATTTATCATGAGGTTTTCTACAATGATGGTAACGGTGATATGCATTCATAACATCACAGAAGCTCTTGTGTGCATTGAAGACAGTTATGGCACAATTAGTAGTAGTAGTATTGTTAAAAGTGATTCGACAGCTTAGGTCATTTCGCACATTGGCTCCCACCGGGAATCGAACCCGGGACCGCTTTCACCAAAGGCAAACGCGCTGTCCACATGACTATCCGGGAGCCTATATGGCACAATTGTAAGCAATCCTTCAGAGTGATGGCAATAGTGTGGTTTGATAATTACTCCACTGATGATAAATGGTGTTATTTCAGATCAAAATACTGTTTTTCTTTCATATCCCTGCACATGTTTGTGGCGGCAGCATAATATACCAGTGAGTCAGGGGATGGGCCACACAGCAGCCTTGACCCATCATTAGGGATATACGCTTATTTCACTTGTGGATGACTTAAAGGAAGGCAAGATATATATTTACCCCTCCTGGGACATTCCAAGTTTGATTTTAAAACAGATATCTTTGAGAGAGTTAGCAGCAGAATATTTATGTCAAATAATTCATAACGCATTCATTAGCATCTGCCACTAACTTGTTACAGATGGTCCTTTACTGGGTATTTCAAAGAAGTTGCAAACAAGAATCAATCTTTGAAAATACTTAAATTTTTTATTCACTCCATAAAAACGAACCGATATGCTACATAGTTTTATGTAAACATATAAATTCATGTTAATTTGGGCAGGAATAAAAAAATCTTTCAGCATCTACGAAGGATTTCCATGAATCTCCACAATTTCAGCTTTTGACAGGATTAAAAGGAGTAAAATAGAGTATTGAATATTTGTTACAGAGATGAGACAACCCTCATCTGATTATTTAGGTTACTGACACTAATGTATAAAACTTTATTTTAATGAACAAACTATTACACTGTTAAAAAATAATTTTCATTAAAAATCTCAGAAAACTGCAACACATCAATATAAAAATGAGATGATACATTTTTAAATAAATGAAAATAGCATACGATGTGGTCCCAAATTCAAATGTTGACCCACAAGAACACTTGGAAAAGGAATAGACATTCATCTAAACCATACACACATTCTCAGTCTGTCTACAATGGAGGAACAGCTAAAAAATTCTCACTTTCTTTAAGAGATCCACAAAAATTGAGATCTCCACAAATTTCAGTCGCTAAAATAAATTTTCTCCTAACACAATATAAACATAATAGTAAAATGAGCCTTCCAAGCCAGGCTTTCAAAAGTTGGAACAATATTAAACTTAAATTACGAACATATTCTCAAACTTCATAATAACCACACAGATACTTAAAACATAGAATATTAATAAATATGCAATAAAATTTTGAAATATGCGATAATATTTATGCATTCTCCTGCATACAATTAAAATCCATCTAGGTTGACCACAAATAGCTAAATTTTGCTTCCATGGGCATTCACAAAGAAAGTGAGTGAAAAATACAACTTCTTTTCAGTTAATGAAAATCAATGGAAAGGATAAAAAAAACTCTCAAAGAGAGAGAGAGAGACTTTTTTTAAAAAATCTGACTAACTGTCAGGAAAGTCTTGAAGAAGAAAATACATTTCCTTATTACAACATAAGAAAGTATGCTCTTCAAATGTTCAAAGGGAAGTTGTCCAAGCAATGGGATTGATTTGAAAAAAAAAAAAATATAATTCTGGCATGGAGGAGAGGCGTTAGTAATTCATTTACAACAAATATACCCAAGTATCTGCTTGCCGGGACACAAGGCTAAGCAAACATTTATACAAAAAGTGCATCCAATCACATTTTATCAGTACCATCCACTTACTCTACCATAGTTGAAAAATACTGCTGACAACTTTTCACTTAAAATATCGTTGGAGCTACTGCCCCCAGTCTGCTGCGTGTATACTTCAATTGTATCACCATCTTCCATTTCCAAACGTGATGGAGTGTCTGCTTCGGATATTGGTTGCCCATCAAAACGAAAACGCGCAATCTCCTTTGCCAAACCCTGAAGAAAACAATAGTTCATATTGATAAAATTCTTTTCATCACTTCAATTTGAAAACACATGATCCATTTGATGATAAATTTACATTAATTAGAAAAGCTTCCCTAAAGTTTGAAAGATGACCCAGAGTAAAAGGTATTTAAACCAAAAATAATCTGATAGGGATAATAATTGCACATAACACAAAAGAGAAAAATATTTCAAGAAAATAATAATAATAATAAAAAACTCTTTATTCGAAGAGGTTAGGCCTATTAGGGCCTTTCTTACACCTAACAGTTAAGGGTAACTAATATTAATAACAGAAAAGCTGGAAAAAAATACAAATATATATATATATATATAAAAAGAAAATAAAAAGGAGAGGTAAAAATAAAAGAATTGGGATGTGGGGAAAAACTCCTTGACTGAAGGCTTTTGGAGAATAACCCATTGTGCAGGAAAACGCTCACACAAGAAGGGGAGCAAAAAAAAACCCGCGAAAACACAGATGGAAATAAATACAAGCAGGTATATCACTAGTTGCATTATTGCTGACCAATATTATTGGGTAAATTTCTTGGTGGTTGACTACGGATGTTATTTACCTGAAAAAAAGGAGAAGAGTAGACGGAAAATAAAGAGCTTTTGGAAATGTGATTTAAGTAATGGAGGCCTTAAAGATTGAGATTAATAAACTACTATAATATAATTAACTATCCACACTTAATATTATATAATAGTTATAATGGTAAGGATAATTAAAGTTATATTGATAGATAAAGCATGACTTTCCTGCTGTACACATATTAATAAATCTAATAATAGTATTAATACTAAAAGAAAGAAAAAAATAAGGAAAATAGTAATAATAATTATTATTATAGAAAAGACAAGTTATAATGTTACCCTCGAGATTTGATGATGGTACTAGTAGTTGACATGTGAAAGGAGTCTGGTGAAAAGATATTTCTTCTCCTTGTTGATTAATATGTTTGAGAATATCTGTTTGAAGGAAGGAAGTGAGAGGCATTTGAGATTGCGGTTTGGTAGTTCATTCCAATACTTCGCTCCAAGAACGATAAAAGATTTAGAACAGATTTCGGTTCTATGAGAAGGAATCATTAGCTTGCCTGAAGAGCGAGTACCAAAGGTATGAGTGCTGTTGAGGTCACTGAAGTACGAAGAGAGATACGTGGGACAACATTGATTGAGTACTTTGTGTACAAGGTTAAGTGTATGTAGCTTTTGTCTGGAGTCAAGTCGTAGCCAATTTAGTTCTTTCAGAAGAGGAGTAATATGGTAAAATTTCTTGGAATTAAAGATAAATTTAATAGCATGATTAAAAGTATGGTTTAGCTTGGCACTAGCAGGCGAAGTAAGTTTGTTCAGAAGCACATCACAATAATCAAATAAGGGAAGGATCAAGGCTTGTATAACGGTCTTTTTTAGCTGCATTGGAAGTGTGCATTTATGTCTTTTGAGGTTATGAAGTGTGGAGTACGTTTTTTTGCATATATTATTTACTTGAGGCACCCAAGTGAGTGATTGGTCTATGTTTACACCGAGATTCTTAAATGAAGAGCAGTATGCGATTTCCTTGTCGTCAATTTTGATTTTAGGTATTAGCTGATGATTAATATTGCTAAGAATCTTATGGCTCACAAATATGATGGCTTGAGATTTGTTTGAATTAATACTCAGTGCTATAGAATGTAGCCATTTATGTAGCCGAGAGAGATCCTGATTAATGAGGTCAAGAGATTTAGTGAGGTTTTTCAGGTAATCAGATAGATAAATCTGTAGGTTGTCTGCATAAAGATAATAGGAAGAGCGATTAATATACTTTGGTAAGTTCTGAATGTAAAGGGAGAAGAGGAGTGGACCAAGTACAGATCCCTGAGGAAACCTGTGGTTGATAGGACTCACAGCAGAATGAGTGCCATTGATTTGGCAGGTTTGAGATCGGCCAGCCAGGTAAGCTGAGAACCAAGATAAAACAGTAGAAGAGAGTTTTAAAGTTCGCAATTTGGCAAGGAGTATGTTAGTATTAACGGAATCTAAAGCCTTGCTTAGATCAATAAGCACAAGGATGGTGATTTTCCTGCTGTCCATTGCAAGCTTGATGTCATCCGTGACCTTGGTGAGTGCAGTAGCAGTGCTATGGTAACGCCTAAAGCCGGATTGATGTGGATCGAAGAGATTGTTTACAGTAAGGAATTTCATCAATTGCTCGTGAAAAATACGCTCAAGACCTTTAGATAGGGAAGGTAAGATACTTATCTGACGAAAGTCATTGATAGACAAAGGGGAAGCGACTTTAGGGATAGGACAAATTATAGATATTTTCCATTGGCTTGGAAAAACCCCGTAAGTGACATGAGGTTAAAGACATGAGTGATAAAAGGAAGGAGGACGGGTATAATTTTGTGAATAATGTTGATAGGGATATCGTCTATACCTGGGGCTGAAGATTTTATAGCTAGCAAGGATTTTCTCACATCATTATTAGAAAGAATGTTGAATTGAAATTCGGGTATATCGATAGGTGTTTGGTTACTAATTGAATTTAATGCTTCATCTTTGTCATCGGGAGAAATTTGTGAATAATTATTTATAAAAAATTTGTTTAGATCATTCAGTGTTACATCGAGAGGAAAATCTTTGGTTTTAACTTTTCCTATTCCTAGTTTAGACAGTCCATTCCAAATATTTCAGCCTTTAGAGTCCTTAGCAAGATCATTAGCGTATTTATCTTTAGCCTTTCTGATAAGATTTTAAACTTTGTTACAGAGTGCTTTGAAACTGTCGTAATCACGCAATAATTTTGTTTTCTTGTAAATTCTCAAGGAAATATCCATTTCTCGCATTGAAGAAATGATGGAGTTATTTATCCATGGGGTTGGTTTGTTTTTGACACATCTGGTTTTTAGAGGAGTGTGTAGATTTAATACTTTGGTTACAAGATTTTTCAGCAGATCGATTTTATCATCAATATCAGCAATTTTGAAAATTTTTCCTAAGGGGAGTTCTGAGAGTGAATATAACATTGCATTTACGTCGATGTTTTTGAAATCGCGATAAGTAATAATTTTTGGTTTCTTTCTTTCAGTGCTGATAGCATAGTTTAAATAAATAATTTATATATTATCTACATAAGTATATGAGACCATGTTCAGCAACAAGAATAATATTCCTAATTTCCCTGAAAAACTAAAATTACTATTTTCTTTACCAGGTAGACATTGTTTAAATTTCCAACAAGACTGCACTTTTTGAGTGCTCTTAAAAATCGGTTTCCTGTCTTGTTTTAAAACATACAAAATTTAGCATGCCATTGAATATTCTTATAATGAGAATTATTTAACATATTCAAAGAATTTATTACAAAAATATCTGTTTGTTTTCATGTAATGATAATTTGATGACTCAAACTCAAAACTTTAAGGGAAAAAATATTCAAAATCAAACACACAATGACTAAAGACATAAAATGTAAAGTTTGAGACAGTATATAAATTATACCAAAATATACTAGAAAATATCCATACAAACATTTCTTTGCAATGCCATACTAGATAAAATATGCTTTTTCAAACATTTTAGAAAATGAAGTGCTAGATTTTAATACAAACTTTAAAACTTACACAGAAGCAGAATTGAGGAAATCTTGGAAAAAAATATCAATTTTACTAGCCACAGATGAGATTATTAGGGATATTTAATATCTCAAACAGGAGATCAGCATTTACTTTTATTCCATTAACATTTCTGGCAATAAATTGCAAAAACATTTTGCATGTATGATTAGGTAAGCTATTGATAAATTACGCAACCAGCATACTCTTCATTTTATATAATAATAGATTACAGTTTTGTATGTATTTATTTATCTGATGACAGTATTTCACATTAGAAATACATGGGAGAAATTTTCAAACATTAATTTCATGCACTTTCTGACATGATAGGATTATAAATTTATGGGAGTCATTTCAGTTCCTATGGAATATTAAACAATGATATTTGTTTGTCCCAAGTATCCTTGGTTTAACTCAGGACCACTTGAATCATCTTTTATAAAAAATGCACATAAAGATAATTTTAATTGACTCCAGACACATTTTCTTTTGCAGAAGTAAATCAGAAATAATGATTGTACAAAATCAATATATATACCAAATGAAAAGAAATTGAATAAAGATTCCTATTTTGGTAGTAGAATATTCTATTAGAGCCAATATTGAGACAATTCAGACAAATAATAACAAAAACTTGGTGTATTTTTTTGGGCATAAACAATTCCTTAACAACAAAGGTGATTGTTGGACTCAACTCATATGAATACGAGTAAAAGCAAATGGTTTAATATATATATTATATATAGATAAATGCATGCAATGAATCAACTATCTGTCTTCAAGGTAAATACTACGAAAGAATTATGAAAATTCAACCAATATTTTTTAAATGGGAGATATTTTTCTTCCTGGTCATACTTACTATGCAGCACAACAGAAGATCACTATCTCTTACAATGTGTGAAAATTCAAGCAGAAATATTGGTTGCAACTGCCTCAAAGACGTGCTACTTTTCCCTTATATTCCCTATGTGAGAAACGTTAATGTGCTCTGGCATCGAACCTAGGAACAGCATGGTCTTATCTAAATTTTTTCTTAAATGAAGTCTTAAAATACATCTTCTAGCAGAGCAAGAACTTCCTATCATTTCGATAAGTGCATCAAAAAAATAATAAAAAACTACCCCAATGCATTTTAAATGGGATATATATTTACCGCCTGGCATCAAACCCAGGTCTTCCTGGTGATAATTACTATGCAGAACAACAAAGGATTACCATTTCTTACAATGTGTGAAAATTCAAGCAGAAATATTGGCTGCAACTGCCTCAAATGACGTCCTACTTTCACATATATTCCTTCCGTGAGAAATGTTAATATGCCCTGGCATCGAACCCAGGAACAGCATGGTCTTATCTACAATTTTTTCTTAAACCGATTCTTAATATACATCTTTTAGCAAAGTAATAACCTCCTACCATTTTGGTAAGTGCATCAAAATAAATAATGAAAAACTACCCCAATGTAATTTAAAAGGAAAATTTTTACATCATCCTAGCATCGAAACCAGGATATTTTATGTGAAAGTCATATGTTTTCGATAGATTATGACTATATCTGTAGGCTACTTGAGTTATGATTCTCTACCTATCTGGGAAGTATTTTTTAGAAATTCCCAAAAATCAAAGCAATACATTTAAATGGGAAAAATTGGGATTTTGGGGCCTTCTGGCATCGAACCAATAACACTGAGGTTCAAAGTCGCCTTTTTCCTGGGGGTTTCACGTCAGGGCCTATACGGTGAAAATATTTCAAGTCAATGACGCTTATGGTTTAGCCAGTGAATTTGTATCCTAACTGGCTATCTATCTATATATATGAATGAATCCGGAGAAGGAATTATATATAATAGATATGTGAAAGATAGGCTCATAAGAAATGTATAGGGATGAAGAGCTGATGTTTATTGGCAATAAAACCATTAGTTAACTTTGGAAAATTAAATTCAGCAATATATTTTTAGAAATAATATTACCTTCTATAATGTAGGTTTAAAATTTGGCCTAGTGAATACAATTTCAAATGATAATTTTTATTTGAAATCAATCTGGTAAGCTTTAACTATGTGGAACTCCATCCTAGTAAATGGGAGGGAAATAACTTAACAAAATTCCACTGTTTAAAAATTTTCTTATATTTGCGACCAGTATCGAGATTATTTATATTTTTGGTGACTAAATTTAATTTTAATTCCATCATTTTTGGCGGGGGAATTCATTGGTGTATATGTAAGGTGCAATGAGTTAGATCTAGCATCTCAAATTCTAGACCAACAAGGCAGTGTTTAAGAAAATCCAGGTGATAAATATTACTCATTAGCCAATACAGCTAAAATAAGAATGAAATAGTAGATTTGTCTCAATTTCAACTCTGACTCAAATATAACTAAATTTACTGAAGCAATATCCTGTGTTTACACTTTTAAGAGCCCAAAACAATCTCAACTCTACAGCAGTTGTTGAGTTGATGCTTAATTTGCACTACTGGGTTGTGTAATTGTTAATAACTATTCATGAATTTGTCTAATAGTAACTACATATAGCCTTAGTATGAATAAGATTATTTACTGTGAGCTGTATATTTGGTAATTTTTTCCCTTATTTACCTTGGTATCACTTTAGGGACAAAGAGAGGTATCCTGTAGCTTAAAAATTAGACGTGATAGAGGGAAACTGGAGTCATATTTTGATACAGAGGCCAAAAATTAGTCAAAATCAAGTGTCAGATCAAAGTCAACAAAATTTGTGTTCCCCAGTGTATTAGATAACAGATGGAGAGCTGGAACCTGGGATTTCACTATTTAGAGATAAACGCTTGTAATTATGTCCAGTGTAGAAAGATTTGAAGCAGAAGGCATAGATTGGGGAGCAGTAGGTTAAAATGGGAAGGACAAAGTTTGTTCCTTCAAATGACTATAGAAGGGTGAGTGCAATGGAAAATTCAACAAGGAGTGGTCACCAAAAAAAATTGGGCATTCAGATGGCCAAGGAGACAACGCTTATGGTTTTGGTGAAAGTGAACCTGGGTTCAACACACAAAATGACTTGTCGAAGCACTTTCAAGACACAAAAACAACAGAAAAGTACAGCTGTATCATCACCAGGGCTCATTATAAAATCTGGCCATCACAATATGAAGACTTTATCTTGCTACATAAAATTAAAGAGTATTCATAGCTTTAGGAATATATTTCTAAAGTTACTAATCAAGGCAAACAAAATGTGCCTATTCACACAAACTTCTTTAACCTGACATTGGGATACTAACATAATGGCTACGGAAAACATGAACTTTCAACAGTAAAATGAATTTATTCAGTGAATTTTATACTGTACCTGTACATGGTTAATATACGTTTTCTGATTTGTATTTGATGGGCACTAACATTTTTAGAGAATGGTTCTGGGCAATTTTCTAGATGGCTTATTGTCCACAATGCGATACCTAGTACACCTCTCCATCTTCAATGAGTTGAGCTAAATAAAACTTCACAACGATTGTAAAAATTTTCATTATAGCCCATTATCAATCAGAAAAAGAGATATACCATTGGCTATATAAATATGGCTCATTGGGCAGTGAATATGATTTTAATTCTTATGGTACAAACAATTACAACAAATTTCTGAAATACTACTGAATGGACCATTAAAACTCTACCAACAAATTTGTTCAAAATGTTAGAAAATAAAAGTAGTGTAAAATAAAATGGTAAAACTACATAGGGTTGTGGGAATACATAGCTTAAGGAGAGATCTACATCTAATCATAATAGTAGATACACAGATACGTCGTTTTTGCTTGATTTTAGAGATGAATTCCCTGTCTACTGAGACTGTGGTTTCCTTGGAGACAATATAAACTTTTCCACAAAGAAACTCTAAATTTTAGTTTTGCTATGCTAAAAGACTCCGACAAAAACGTAAATTCTACGATTAAATGTAATCACCAGGAAAACATCACGACTTCAACTATCAAAAAACAGGAAAAATACTTTTTTTCAGCACTTTATAATTACTGTGACTTTCAAACTACATTCGAAAATTAAATAAGCTGCAGCCTTTAAAGCACGACCTACGCAGTGCACGAGATTAGCATACTTCGCCATAAAGTTAATGGATGACAACTCATCTTCTTACACTTTATTTCCTATTACATTCTTACTGAAAATTTAGTACCAGATTAGTCACTATATGTCTTAAACAGATAATAACAACAAGTTACATAAGAAAGACGATTAACCCGATATTTCTTGATAAAGCAACGTTATTCCAATCTAATTTTAGTAAGAGCCAAGTACCAAGAGCTTTCAAATCTGTTGAAAGAAAAAGTTTTGTTGTTACACAGGACATTCACAGGTGAAGATGCCACCGGGATGACGTTTGTTAAAATTGTAAGAATACTTCTTCCTATCCTGAGTTGCTAAATTACAATATCAAGCAACTTACCACTCGCATGCAATATGCCCTCATAAGTTTCCGCAAAGGCGTGCGCGTTTTAATCTTGAACTGAATGACAGTCCCATCTTGACCAAGCACCTTAAGATTAATATGTTCTAAGGATGGAGGAACTACGTCCTGAAAGGTAAGAAATCGTTCAATATCTCATTCAAAACATCTATCTCTCAAATATTAACAAGAAAATAAATAGATTACATCCATACCTTCTTGTCTTCTGACATGATTTCTTTTTACTCCGCGAACCTTGTCAATATAATAAATAGTGTAAATTATGAACACTGGTGAAGTTTACCGAATGCTGATCTCAGCAAGTCTTTTGAACACAAAGGAATCCTATAAAAATAAAATTGGCGCTGAACTAATGCAGCAAGTACCATTTCTTTCCGAGCACTTTGGCTGGATTAGAGACGTTACATTTAGAATAATAAAATTTTTCACGAATTTTGAAACAAGGAAAATTCTTCAACGCTAATTAAAATGCATTATTCAATGAATCGTATACATACATATCAATAAACTCCTACACCGCACTTCTTTGTTTTCCTTTGCCCTCTTTCGTTAAACCTGAGCTTCCGATTTACGACTTTCGATACATTGCAATTCATGAGTGCGATTGAGTGCGATAGTTGCGATTCTTATGTAGCCAACCTCCGGAATATGAAACTTGTTCAATTCTATTATCGATTATATTCATACCGAGGATTATTTGCAGACAGATTTCTTTTAAGGGAGTGTTTATTACCTTTCAAGATAAGAAAGTAGTTTCAATAGTCATGCATTTCTCTTTCAGTCACATATTCCGACACCTCTTATTTTACGCTCTGAAATAATGTAGCATTATATTTACATTTCATTATTTGTTTGGCCCCCTTGAGTTATCCTATGTACTGGGACATTTGGATAGGGGCACCTGTATACGGATGATAAATATTACATCCCATAAAGAATTGTGGTTTAAAAATAATTTTACCCATCTGTTTGCTGTATTTAAGTAATCATATATTAGTTTTCTGTATGGCTGTCTTCAACTTTAACCATTCTACATCTGCGTTTAATGCTGCGAAATGTAGGCTGATTTATCAGTAGATTTCTGTCTCTTAATTTATCCAGATCTTCAGGTATTTTGTTTTAAGGTTTCTGGAATATTGGATAAAAATTTAGCAATGTTAAACTATAGAATTTATTTGTGTTTAGGGATTCTGTGATCGCTATAGCTAGATATCCTAGATATACAGGTGCTAGACCTCTGTTTCCATGGTAATATAAACTGTTTCAGGATATATAAGTTACTCATTTACGCCATCCCAGACCCCAACTTTTGCGAATGGTATTAACAGTAGTACTAACTGTAGATCTTATGTTAGAATCTTATAAAGAAATTTTACATAGTATTTTCAGGTAAAACTTAGTTTGTTGGTCACGCCACTTAAATGAATTATTCCAATGTATTTTATAATGTTTTAACCATTATATTCATTTTTCAGTGTTTGGCAGTTGAATCGCCCAAAGTTGATGAAGGAATTACTAATTTTTAGAATAAGTTCATAATTATTCAAACTTTCTAGTAAGACAAATAGTATAGTATTCGAATTATATCAAAAATTTAACTACTGTAAATCAAGAGAGCATCGTATTACATCCCCTCATGGCGAATGTTACTAGTTACGAAGATGTTACTGAGAAAATCTTAGGATTTGGTGAGATTCCTGTTTCTAATCTGAAACAGGAAGGTCACAAGACCGAAAGGTATTTGTTTAATCAATCAATCAATCGTTTAATTATTTATCAATGAAGAAATTTAGGTGAATATTCTTAGGATTTTCTTGAAAGTAATAAGGTTGCTGCTTGTTATGAATGTGCAACTAACACTACATAAATAACTACTACATATTCTCTTTTCTGGATGCCACTTAGTTGTGCTTACGTATAAAAATCGAAAAATTCAAGTGAATCTATTCACTAAATTTAATGATTTCAGTTTCTAAAACGGATGTAATATATTTTTGTCAGGTATAAGAGATTCCTGACCCTGATTCCAAAAGTATGCTGATATTCATTCTTATGCAGCATTTTACAGTTCTGGTAGAACTTAGTTGTGTCTTATATCCCCAACTATCTTAGAAGCTTTTTATCGAATGTATACATTCAATAAAAGGCTTCTAAGATAGTTGGGGATATAAGACACAACTAAGTTCTACCAGATGAACATTATTCTTTCTATAGAAATAGTATAACATTCACAAGTTATAATTCTTTCTTGCTAATTAGCATAAAAAATTTTGAAACCAATTAAGGATAAATTCTGATTAAATACTAATATTGATTGCTTCCAAAGTAAAGATTTATTCATGTTTGCATATTATTGAATAATACAGGATTTATTCATTAAAAATAAGTATGTATAGATAGCTTTCACAATAAAGAATTATGCATCTTTTATTCAATGCTTGTTGCCTAATGAAGATGTTGGATAGGGTTCTGGGAAGGGGGGTACAGTAAGGGGAAGTGGTTCCTTGATGGCCCTCTTGCCTTGATGAGTATCATTTTTCAATTGCAAATTTTACAATTACACCTCTTACAACTTTTTGGTGATAAATTGCTTGAAGAAATACATTTAAGTGGTTTTTATGATAAGTGTTGCTAAATCCATTCTTATGATGTTCTCAACAGTAGTCTAAAATTTCAGCTTTTAAATCTCTGAATCATTTGTTATATGAATGGAAAAGAATTACTTTGTTCAATCCCACAGAATTTATGATGCAACATGCTTCGTTAGCAGACAAATCATCAGGCCTTGTTGCATCAATAAATTCTGTGGGAGTGTATCAAGTAATTCTTTTTCATTATTGTGGCCTTCTACGAAATAACACCTTCGCATATTGACTTTATTATATTGTTTCTTGACTACTCTTTACGTGTTTGGTTGTAATATAGTTAATCTATTTTCCAGTAAGAAATCAATGAACATGCTTTGAAGTGTAGGTTTAGTATCCATTTATTATTTCCAGATCACATCAGTGCCACCATTCGCCACCATTTTGGTGGGAAGTATATCCACAATCAAGTAAACCTTGGGTGTGTTGGAGCATGGAAGATTACAATTACAGAAATTGCAAGTGGGAAGGCTGTTTTAGGCCATGCAGTTGCCAACAGAAGAAAATAGAGCCTTCAAATTGTCAATATCCAAATGTTTGTGGTTATCACTCAAAGCAGCCTGTCCCCAACCTTAAATATGAAAAGAAACCATCAGCTCAAATCTCTACCAAGGAAGATACATGCTATTTTTGTAGAATGAAAAGAAATGTACTGAATGGCACAGGTGGTAGAAAAATGCCAGATCCTCGTTGCATAGGTCAGTATCATTTACCTTTGCTAGAAAATATTTTAGGCAGAGGAACAGCATTAGCGATAAGCAAAACAGAAGAGAAATACCCAGGAGATGAGGGCTGTGCTAGAGGTTATATACCTGGTGATGTACATGGACAGAGAAGTTGGAGTGGCAAGGTTGGATGTGATCCAATGTGTGAAGAATTCAATAATGGAATTTTTCCCAAGGAAGTTTGTCTGTATGATATGGGTTTGAGTCAAGTAGCTGAAACTCACGATAAAAGAATTGAAGGAAAAGATTCAAATGGCTGGTAAGAAGTTTTTTCAAGAATTTTATATCACTTTTCTGTCTTAGATCTCATAATTTTTCCCTTCATAATTTTGTATTCTCACTTTAAAAAGGTTTGGATTAAGATGTAAAAATAAAGTCATGTTGGTTGGGTATAATTATTGAAGGTTTATGCACTGCTAAAAGGTAAGTTTACTCAGCTATTCTAAGAGCAGGCTAGTTTCAGAACACAAGTTGGTGATTGGTCCGGTCAAACTTCATAAAATAATCTTATAGCATTACTTAATGTCCTCTTTTCTGAAAATGTCCTGTATGCATTAGGTAGTGTTCTCATATGGCAACTAGGAGTTCACTTTTTTGTTTCAATTTAAAATCCTGGCATTACAGAAAATTTTAATTACAGCTGCTTCTCTTATTTTTAACAAAACAATATTAATAAAGGTACTAATAAATATCTATTAGTTGATATTACTATATTTTTAATAATATTCAAGATTTTGGCTATTTTGTAGGGATTTGGAAGAATATTTAGGATTTAAAACTCATAATCTAAAGATTTTACTCATGAGATCACTCCAATTATACTGAAAATTTCTATGCCATTAAAAGTGATGCACTTGTTTTTTCCCATTATGTATTAGCTACTTCTTCTATTCAAAGGTGGTGTGAGTAATTTTGGATGAAATCTAATTTTCTTGAACAAATGTAAAATGGTATCTGAATTACATGCAAAGGTGTTCTCTGCCAAAGATAATTCTTTAAAAAATTGGAAGTAACTCATGTTTCCTGGTGTTTGAGGC
The DNA here is from genome assembly GCA_947579665.1 of Sympetrum striolatum. Taxonomy (NCBI): domain Eukaryota; kingdom Metazoa; phylum Arthropoda; class Insecta; order Odonata; family Libellulidae; genus Sympetrum; species Sympetrum striolatum. The sequence goes on along the minus strand of OX388345.1, from coordinate 40,376,199 downwards.
ATGGGCACCTACTGCTGTTGCAACACTCGTCAACTAGCTATTTTTCTTGATGAGCCATCCACTTTTGACCCTAATACTTGGAGGGTTAGTGCCCAGGGTAAGACGTGTATAAATACATATATAGTGGATGCTGATGAAGAAAATTTCACTTCTATCTGAAGAAGCAAACAGTAAGGTCAGCAAAATGTTGTAGTTTCTTATCAACCAACACTGCAAATCCTGCAAAGGTTATTTATCTATAGAGAAAAATCTTTGTGACGGACAATATGATTGTGGATAGGAAAAATCACTCCGTTCTTATTGTGGAAATGGGTATTGGTAAGGATAATGCACCTCTGATTGTTAATAAAATGGATCTCCTACACTTATAATGGAAATGATAATTTTTATTAAGGCTGAAGAAAGAAAAGAATTCTGCTAGAAAGTAGAGAAATTCGAATTCGAAAGGATCCTTACCTGATATTAAGATGTACTGTATTTGACGGCATATAAGACGCACCCTCATTAAGTTGGCCACTCACAAGGAGAAAGAGTTTTAATAGTCCGTGCGAAAGCGCGGTACCACAATAACTTAAAATGTAGTTTCTTTTAGTCGTCACGTTTCGTAAAAGCCAAATATTAACACAATCATTGAATGCAATTATGAAATAGGTAGTATAGACCATCTGGGCTAAAATAGCATTCAGTATTGAAAGTTAACCTGTGGAGGTTGAACCTTCACATATAAGACGCAGGGAAATTTTCGAGACATAATCTAGGAAAAAAGGTGCGTCTTATATGCCGTCAAATACGGTATGTATTGTCAATGTATGATTACTCAAACTGTATCATTTTCTATAATTATTAAAAAAGTGCCTCAAGAATGCCGAATGAGTTGAATGAAGCTTTGAATGTCTAATAGTTTGTATTGTTGGATTTATATTTCAATTAACTCTTCTATATTATATTATATTAACTCTTCTCAATTTAACTCTTCCATATGTGAAGGCCACTTCCCATCTATCTTAAAACTTGCTCATGTCACTCCTGTCCATAAAAAAGGATCATACACAGATTCTTGTAACTATCGACCCATCTCAATTCTATCTGCTTTCTCCAAAATCCTGGAAAAACTCTTATATTCTTGCCTGCTAAAATATTTAAATCGGTTTCACCTACTTCACCAATCTCAACATGGCTTTAGAAATAACTGTTCTACCACCACTGCTACCTATCAACTTATTCATCAGATTATCTCTTCTTTAAATAATAAGGAATTTGTCCTGGGGACCTTCTTTGACCTTAGCAAAGCTTTTGATACCATAAACCGTGAAATTCTTTTCATAAAGCTGAACAACTTAGGAATTAATGGTGTCGCACTAAAATGGATTATGTCATTTCTCTCAGACCGTCAGCAAACTGTCAAAATTCCAACTGTTACAGCTAATATCAAGCATTATGTATATTCTAAACCTCTCTCCTTAAATTCTGGAGTTCCCCAAGGATCTGTTCTTGGCCCCCTATTGTTTATAATATTTATCAATGATCTACCAAGTGCCTTTTCAAACACAAATATTGTACTCTATGCTGATGATACTTCCACCATCAGCTGTTCAAAACCACTGAATGACCTCTATTTCAATGCTAGAAAATCAGTTGAATCCATGGCCAAATGGTGCAGTGTCGATAATCTCCACTTAAATGATAATAAAACTGTGTTTCTTCAATTTCATACAAACATTTCTCCTTTGAATACTACTCCTCTGCTTAAAATAAATAACAGTAACATCACTAGCTCAGATACTGTCAAATCCCTTGGACTATATATTAGGTATGATCTCGACTGGTCTCACCATGTCAATCAACTTACTAGCAAACTCTCGAGTAACATCTTACTCATTTGTAGGTTAGTTAAGCTTGTTTCTCTAGAATCTCTTATTGCTGTCTATTATACCAACATTTATTCCCATTTATCTTATGGAATTATTTTCTGGGGAAACTCTCCCTCAGCAATCAAAGCCTTCTCTGCACAAAAGAGAGCCATAAAAGCTCTTCTAAATGTTTCCATCAGAACTCCTGGACGTCCACTTTTTCAATATGTAAAGCTTCTCACTCTTCCCTGTATTTATATCCTTTCCTGTGCCATATTTTCCAAAAATAATCTTAATCTTTTCCCTTCTAACTCAGTCATCCATACCCATAATACTCGCCAAAATAAGGATATTCACCTATATGATCACTCACTTACCCTCTCCCTTAAAGCCCCTCATCACTCTATCTCTCTCATTTATAACAAACTTCCTGCATCCATCAAAGACTGCTTGACTACTAAATCTTTTAAAAACAAAGTCATGAGGCTTCTAACAAAAAAGGCCTACTATAGTATCCAAGAATATCTTGGTGATAACCGGTAATTTTATTTCACTTTCTTTGACAACTTTTGTATATTTTTGATTTGTATATTACTTTGTATATTATGAGATTTTATTTTAATTGTGATTATGATTATTTGTTTGACAATGCCCATACTACTTTGTAGTCCTTCGGTGTAATAAAATTTGAATTTGAATTGCTCCACAGTTTTCTTCCTTCTGATTGCTTCTATGAGTATTACAACTAGTAAGCATATCTTACTGTACAAGACATTTAATTCTTATAGTTCTTATCTTTCTGTAAGACAATATAATGCTTGAGCATTAGAAATTTGTAGGATTACATCGGGATGGGCATCTCCCTATTTAATTCCTATTAATTACTTTGTTCAAGAAACATTATGCAGTGCATTCTCTTAGTCTTGATTTAATTTGACATCATAGTAGTCAATTCCTTTTAAGTAATCGTTAGCAATTTTAATTTCCTATGCTGAGGCCTTTTATTTTCTTTGTGTTTGAATTTTTGTGATTAATATTTGACCATCCATTCACAAAAATATATATAGTATTATAGGCAATTTCCTCGTTGTTAATTAAATATTATTTCTCTAAGGTTAGCCAAATATGGATGCTGTAATCAGAATCGTCGTAATACTTGTGAAAGAATAACTCGCTGCTGTTAGCATGCAGTACATGTTTTGAATTCTCCGCGTTATTTTAGCTGGTGTTAGCATTCAGCCCAGTGGAGGCCACTGACTAGAATGAAAAGCCACCTTTCGGCCGAAGAGGTAACTTCCTCGGGATTTCCAAGAAGTCGGAGATGTATTCAAGACAGCACGAAAGATCATAAGCAATTTTTGTCACTGCAGCTAAAGGTTGCTTTAAATCATCTATCAAAAACTCTATATTTATGTATTATAATTGTAAAAATCATAATATAATGCTAAGAGAATAAACAGATCCACGAAAGAATTTTTATTACTTAAATAAAAGACAATCGTCTTATTTATTTATATCTATAAATTAATGTAAAACCTCGATACTCATACATTTTGTAATACACTGTAATTAGACTTAGATCTAGAGGAAGCTTTTGTGAAACAAGTAATCGTTTACTTTTCAACTCATGAAATCGAATCACCGTAATGTATGTTTTTCTTACAATTAGTTCAGGAGACGAACTCGCGTTTTACTGTTTTATAATGGTCTCCTTCAGCATCCATGATGCTTCAGAAGAATTAGCTCATTCAAGTGATGTTCGGAAATGATACCGAATTAATACCATATTTTCATATCATGCTTTTTATTTTGTAATCAATTTAGACAATTCATTACTCAGTCTTTGCTAAAGCTTTAATATCTCATAACCCTCACGTAAATCAATTGGTGTAATTCGATTGTAGATTTAAATTTTTATTTAAGCAGATCCCATAAAATATTTGGTGCGTTATTTCCCCCTTAAGTGAAAGAAGATTCAATTACTTCGAATCAATCTTGCCGTCCTCTCACGAATTCTAACCCTCACATTTGGCAACCTCTGAGTCTCGTTCGGCGTACAATAATCGTCGTTGAGAAGCTAAGCGCGAGCCAGGGAGCATAAAAGACGAATTGTCTCTGGAGGCTAAGAAACTTAAGGAAGACCGCCAGAACGACGTTGAGACAGATCAGATTGAATCAAGGAATTTCAGCTCATCTCAAAATTTCATGTCAGTCCGATGACTTCCGTAAGATTCAAATCTTATTCTCTTTATATGGCGGCGTATCTTTTCGAAGTTCTTGGAATACTCAAATGGTAAGATAAGAGAAAAATTTCCTACGAAAATTTTAGTTTGTGTTTTAAGCAAAGTTGTATTATGTAGAATAATGAAATTTATTCCGCTTTAATTTATTGCAGATCATGAGACTTGGTGTCCTCTTCACACTCGCACCTTTTCTCGGAAGATAAAATACCCCCCACTGCGAAGAGTGCGACTGCCCAGTTACTATCGAACATATTATATTGAACTGTGATAAATACCATACGATCCGAAGCTCGTTGGGAATCGGAGGGGACTTAGCTACAGTGCTAGGAGATGATATTGGATCCATTTCCAAAGTACTGAACTTCATCAGAAAGACAGGACTTTTCAAAAAACTTTAAAAGAAAACTTATAAAACAAAAATTAATCGAGCTCAAATTCCAACCACAGACAAGGTTCCATGATGATATGACCTAAGTATCCTTACTAAGAAATGGTGCTAAATGACCATAGACGTCGACGCACCTAAATAAAACAACCAACCAACCAACGGAAAACAGCACGCTCTTACAGATAGTACTATCTATCAATTTTACTAAAATATGAATAATTTAACGCTTGCATATCAACCTTTTAAGATAATAATTGAATTGATAAGTGAATACTAGAAACTGAGTGTAGCTTTTAATCTCTCAGTAAGGAAACTACGGTCAAATGAAAATTGTAATCTACGACGAATTTTTACAGAGTTATTTTTCAATGGTTCGACATCGCTTCTTCTAATTTCTTTTTCAAATCTATATTTATTTTGAGGCCTTTCTTTAGGTTTTCTCTCGAGTTGTTAATAATATATTGGACTGACGTCTTGTCAAAAATGTGTATGTCAATTACCTACTTTATAAGTATAGCGAGCAACAACCAATGTTCTTAACTGCGACATATCGCTCTTTACATTTTCTCGGTTGTTTACATATGGCAGACAGGCATGACTGATATCTGCATTGCTAAAATAAAATTTTTATTAGTATTTCACAGCCAACTGACTTCTTTTGCATTGGATCATTTTATTGAATCAAGGGTTGTTTTTCTAAACCTTTGGACCAACGAATGGCAATGGATTGATAGCTCATTCTCTCAATTGTATTTTCTCGCAAAAATTGCAACAAGCGCTCGAGAAGCAAGTGTAAAAGTATCGCCACAATAGTGTAATGTATCGGCCCTTGACGTGAAGAGATGAAAAATGCGAGTAAGAAATCAGAAGCAGGTCTCGACTCCTTGGTGCGAGGACAGGGGACGATGATGAAGTGGAGCAGGAAGTCTTGGACTGGGTTTCACCGAAGAGTGAAGGAGAAATGAGAATGATTATGCTCGGTAAAGGGTATGGGAGAGTTGGAAGCTGTTGGGCGCGATGGAAAGAGAAAGACCATGGTAGAGATGGAAGAAAAAGCCCTTTGAAGAAACCTCTTGTCCCGAGATATACATGGAATAGGATCCTTGCATATGGATGGAGAAACCCTATTCCTTGCTGTCGCGCTTTGTATCTCCCCGCCGGAGCTCTTTTTTTCTTGGAAATTTCTAAGGCCTTGCTTCTTTCACGCGGAAATGGAATCCTGTGGTTGCCCGGGCTTCGGGATACTAGGAAAACTAAATTGTACAAACAATGGTTTATCGGCTTCGTCCTCCGCTACTCCACAAGTCGAACAAAGGGACTTCACTTCGAGGCTACGCCATGCGATTTCTCCGCAAGAGTGAATTCTAGACGAATAAAAAAGGAAATTTTCCTTTTGATGTATATGATGTAATTTTGTCCAAAAGAGGAATATGTGGAAATCGCGAACAGTTAATTTGAGGTTGGCGCTTATAATGACCTTCTAACGTACGATTGAAACATATATTTCGGTAAAATTTACTTTAAATTAGTATACAAGTAGTATACAAATAGTATAAAAGTATATGTTTAACGCTACTGAAAGATTTAAGTTTTTTTGTTCCTCGGAAATGCGAACTAGGCTTGGCAGTTCTTCATGCTCAAAATGTATTTAATAAGGAGGAAAGTTTCAATCGCGGCCTGAAATTAAGTCGTTTTATTATTATAAACATAGACCGTTTATTTAACATTTTAACAGGAGAATGTAGCTTAGTAGGAATCATATTTATAATTATTCATACACATACTGGGTTTATTATTTATTATTTTCGGTTAGTTGCAGCTTCTATATTTACCTATATTATAGTTCGCAATTTAGATTATATTTTATATAGTATTATACTTGACATTTATTACATCTTTTGAAATCGTTATTCTCATGTTACTTCAAGTTTTTGGTTGGGAAATGTCAAGTTATATCCGGTTACCAACACTTGTTTTGGGGTCCAGCTGATTAGGCGCATGAAGTGGTAGATTACCGTTCCACTAATTCATGATCATTATATTTTGGGAGAAGAGATATTATTCATATGAGCTTCTAAAAGAGATTTGCTAATGACGCTGACGCTGAGTCTTTCACTTGATGCGGTTGCAGTTGTTTTTCGATAATCTTTTTCTGCACCTGTGGGTAATTATTATTGAGGAGATTTGTATTTGACGTAACTAGGATTTCAGTGAAGCGCATCACTTGTTTCACCTATGGCTTTTTCAGGTAATATTAATAATTACCTCAATTTGAGAACTAAGTTATTTTCTTCAAAATCCAAAATTCTACATCCGAAATTTTTACCTTGACTTTAAATTTGATTGATTAATGTCCATAAATTATTTGGATTATTTTATTTAGAGAAGTGGTAGAATTAGCTTTTTTGTGTCGCTCTCTTCCAAATTTTATATCCATTTACCAATGAATTCATAGGAGTGGAAACGGACTATTTCAATACCTATTAGTACACGGTGACTTGATAATTTGTTTATGTTCATTAGTCTTCAGCTTCGTAAGAGGAAAATCAATTTTTCAAATCGAAAATTTGGGATTATTAGACGGCCATAAAAATCGTTAATGACTGAATCAAAGACCTTCCTATCTCGTTCATACAAAAGTAATCCTCTCTAATGTGGTCCTTTCTTCTTACCCTTTTCTTTATTTGGTATCCTCTTAAGTTCTAGCTATAACAGGATACTTCAGCAATTAAAATCAGTACATTTTTATCACTTTCCGATAATATTAGAAATCAGCCACAGCATAGAAGCGTACACTATAATTTACCATCGGTTTAATTGTTCAGATTAGGCCACGAAGTTTTAACGGTCAATTTAAAATAATGATGAGGATAAGCGAGAACAGATATCTTTTAGTTTTCTTTAATTCCATTAAGCTGGTTCTGGATAATCGCAAATTGTAAAAAGAAGTGGAAAAGGAAAATGTCTCAATTTTTGAAGGTGGATTTTCAGTCAAAGTAGCAAAACGGCTCCATTTTGACCGAATACTGTATATACATTCTTGTCTCTATTGCGACGGTGATGGTATTGACCAAGGATCGTTATGAATAAAGGTGGTTTGTCTAATTATCATTCAAATAAAACCGGTTTAGAAGGGTCGCAGAAGTCGACCATATGTTATGTTATTTTGTGTATTGCTATCTTTTTAAATGTGAACTGATTCTTATTTATGTATCGCATGAAAGTATTTATTGGTAGTGTATTTATTTTTTAATGTTATTCTCTTTTCTTATCTTTTAGCTATTACTATCGGTAGGTTTGCGCAGGTTTTTCACACACCCCTTCCTTGTGGGTGTTTTCCTGCAGTGGATTCTTTTTCCCTAAGAATCTGTTAGGTTTTTTACATCCAAAATTCTTCTAATTGTTTCTACTTCTTATTTTATAATTAATGACGATGGGTTAGATGGAAGAAGAGACTTTTAAGTCTTAATCTCGCCCAAATAAAGACGATTTATTATTATTTCTTCGACTATTGATGTTGGCTGGAAAGGATCGGTTGTCTGTTCAGGGCCAGAGGGTCGTCGATTGATTTATATCATGATTTTAATTTAAATCGAAGTAATTCCGTGAAGCCTTAAGGTGACAATGAAAAAAAAAACGATTTGTTAATTTGCTTCAAATGAATTCATAAGTGTAATAAGTCATTTTCCTAATTTGTTGTTAAGTTTACTCGTCATAGTAATTTTTCTTAATTTTGGCTTTCCTGGAGTTATTGCCTTCTTATATCGAATTTGAAAACTTAGAAAGCTTATTAAACGTTCATTGATACAATCGTCTTTTATTCGAAAGTTGCCCTATTATAATCATTATTTGAATAAAATTCAATGCCGTGGTAATATATTGTAAACTTACAGAAATGTCTATTTATCGGGTTGCTATTAATTCTGAAAATTCTCATGCGATCTTGGATCATCCTGGTGGATAGCTGAGCCGAAACAAGACTCGTAGATTTGGTTATGATTTCGCCAAAAAATATTAATTAAACATAACACGAGAAAATTTTTTATTAACAGAAGGTATTTAGAAAGATTAAGAAGATAGCTATCTGAGGATGCGCTGGGATAGGTCGAACAGCTCTTTTTCAGGACTGATTTTATCTCGAATGATGGAACTGCAAAACGTATTTTTAGTCATACGTGCCTAGTAAAAATTGCTAGTAATTAATGACACTGTCTTGATAAAGGCATTCTAAAGAGATGGATCGAAGCCTTTATCCGAAGTATGTTCCTGCGAGAATGTGAAATATAGCCTTGTCTTGTGGATGACATTATGGCATAGATTGGAGAAAGTGATTCGGATGGATGGGGTGAATAATGGGAGTTCTATAAATATAAAGCAAAGGGTAGGTCCCCGATTGAGGAATATCGAGGGAAGAGATCAGGAGGGACGGACCTTAAAAATAATTGGTTAAAGAGGAAAATGGATGGAGAGATAACGAGAAAAATAAGAAGGTGGAAGAGTTTTCAGGAATATGAAGCGAAGGAAGGTGATGGTGAATGAAGTCATCGTTGTAGATAGTGACGCGAAAATCATTTTTAATATCTCAGCAAATTCACTAAGAGAAAATGTTTTTGTGAAATAAAGGTGTTTATGTCTGCCTGAAAATATTTGAAACCATTAGCCGTGGGTATTATTGTTCTATATACTCGCATAAAAAATAAGTTTAATCTCTTTTCCAGCGTTAACTTATTTCGAATTCGCTTAAGTAATAAAGAGGATAATTTATGTATTTCAAATAATTGAAGATATGTGTACTTTTCCACAGAAAGTTTTATTATAATAATAACAATTTTTGTGGAAAAGTGTACATCTCTTCGATTATTTATAATACGAATAATTAAAGTACACATCTATTCTGTTATTTACAATAGACTTCCACAGCATTTATGTAGGGAAAGAACGATCATGGGTACAAAGTACGTGCTTCTACAAAAAAGAAAGATGTTGGTAAATTTTCATTAGTAAATAGAGCCATATTGGACTGGAATGCGTTACCTGAAGACATTTTCAATCCTTTCCCTGCTAGTGACCGGAAGTATAAGAAAATAATTTTCAATTATTAAAAAATAAAAAAAATGGCTGCTAAGATGTACATTGTTGTAAACATTTTTATAATGTTGTATGTGGTTATGGTAGTGTTGACACGGAAATTCAAAGCATACGACGTATTTTATTTTCACGACTAATGTAAATCTGTCCTGAATTATTCATACGTGCAACCTTCGAGGAAACTACTATATACACTTATAAAAATCGTCCTAACCTAAACTTTCTGATTTTTTATGCTAGTTTTATTTCTCTCCTCTCTTGTATTCTAGGTTTTTCATTGAATTATCGAATTATTCTCGATTTTTTCATTGAAATTAATATTCAAAGATCGACTTATACAAGAGTTTTAGTATAATTTTCCACGCTTCCTTTTCATTCTAATGATTGAAGTAATTATAAATTATGCTGAGACTGATAATCTTCTTCGTTCGTTCTTTACATCTTTTGTATTTGTTATACGTTGCTAATGATCTGCCACATGATCCTGATTTGTTATTTCATGAGTAATAATTTTCGAATTTCTCGCTTAATTATCCTCTAGCACGTCATGCCGAACCATCGAGAAACAGGTTTCATGTCAGACATATGTGTCAGAGATCGCATCCGAAGTTTAATCAAAGTATACATTAACAATATTTTTCAAGTAATTTCTAGAAGAGATAATTGCGAATAATTTGATAGCGATTAATGATGGAAAACGGTATAATTTTCAACTTTTAGGCAATTCAGGAAATATTCCCAAAATCAAAACAATGAAACAAAATAATATGAGACTGCCTTGAGATCTGCGAAAATGATTTTCTCCAGAAATAATCTTCCTTTGTTATTATCTTCAATATTGCTATTATAAATTTCAAGCGCTCTAAGTAAACAGACCGATTGTTGTGAAGAAATACGATAAATAAGTTCGAAAATCGATAGAAAATAAATTTGGAGCCGAAGCGGTTGCAAAATTTTACTCTCTAAAATGGTTTCCTCTATCGAAAAAAGCGTGCACTCAACCGACGCAAACATCAAAACTTTGCGGGTGAAATTTTGAGGCCAGTGAAACTGAGTGAAACAGACATTTTCGTTGGAATTCCGCGAGCTATTTTTAAAGTTCGAAATGTAAACCCTAGATCCAAAGTGTCATGTGTGTTATGCAACCATATGACACGATGCGGTTTTAAAACATTTGGTCTGCAATCCTGTTAGCAAGGCTTTTACAAAGCACGGAGATTCCTTTACTCACTTTCATTCGTTGTTGGCAGCATTCACAGATTACGCATTGCATTTATGTCTCAATAATTCATACATTCGATTTTCTTGGTGGTGTAAGTACTCTGACAAATTTTAATGAATCAGAATTTTAATTTAAGTACACTCCTGGCCAAAATTAACGCAGCACTTCCCTAGCGATCCTTACGGCCGGTGCTGCGTTAATTTTGGCCAGGACTGTACATTTGAAGTGCTTATTCAATGTAGTACTTATTTATTACGATTATTGAATCGGATTTGACTTGTAATTATCCAAAAATTCTCTGATTTTGATGAAAGTAAAATTAATTAAGTTTCAAAGGCCTTAAATTTTTAATTCATCCGTATATTTAGAGAGATTTAAAAGAGTAAAACATCAAATATTATGATTACGTGGTTCTACAAGCAGGCCGACACAAGGTGTTTTGGTGCCTGGGAGTCATGCAGGTGCCCCTTCTGTATAGATACTTAAAAAAATTCCCTTATGAAACGAGCAGCCTAAATTTTTGAGTGAAATTTTTCGATTCTACTTAATTAATCTACTAAACAATATTTAAGAAGTGTATATCAATATAGTTGCTCATGATTTTATTACAATGATTTAGATTATAGGTTTAAAATCTTCAATAGCCGTCTTTGTCGGCGTTACTCACCTCATTCACCGGTATCTGGAGAAAACAGGCTCGTGGATACATGTACATTTCAATATTACCCCTGAAGACGATAGAATCGCTATTGAAAAGTATGTACATTGGGTGTTTCTAAAATGAGCGGCGATTCTTCCTGTTTTCACGGAATAGCGGTGAAGGAGGTGAGGAACGCCTACAAAGACGGCTGTTGGAAATTTTAAACCTCTAATTCACTAACAACCGTGATCCAAATTTGCTTTCTTTATTAAAGTGGTATTGAAATTTAAGAAAATGGATTATTTTGTCAAACGCAAGTGCATGGTAATAATCGGCATTCATCATTTTCGTTGTGATGGACTGTTTCATTAAAATTCTATTCAGAATTGATTCAACAACTTTCTCAAAGAAAAATAATTACGAGGAAACTTTATATCACACAACGCTATTGCGATTGCTTGAATACTTTCGTTAGCGATAAAATGGGAGTAATTTTTACTTTGGATTCATCTTTACAGAGAATAACCATGATAAATAGTTGAGCGTGCTTCAGAATTGGATTACCAGTAATCGATTGCTATGTGTCCTTGCCGCGCGAAATATCAGACTCACGTCCAGCATGATGAACCCCTCGACGCCCGGGGCAGCCGCCCTGGTCGCACCTGTCTCGTGCCGGCTCTGGAGGCAAGTATATTTCAACCTAATCGTGAGTAGATATCACCTGTAGCAAATTAGTTACAATGAGCAAAAATATTTACCACTAAAAGTATAATTATAATACTACATTTAAACTACATTATTTTCTCTGTAAAGTAGTCCTGTTTCTAACTTGGGGGTAGTTTTACATTGGAAATGGAATTTCGAATAAGTTGAGTTGACTTTATAATTTTCTTTAAATTTTGCCGATGACTGTTAACAGCACTTATAGAACCGCTCTATTCAGAGGCGATTTAAATACGATGAAGTTTATCCCAGCTTCAAATAGGATACTTAAAAGATTATTATTTATTTAATTTACCGATGAAAACTAGAAATCTTTATTCTAGCCACTTAAATGAATATATCGTTCTTTGATTGCCATAAAACCATGGGTACCTATGGAAAAGCATTGGTTTTTCTTCGTTCGTTTCAGTTCAGAGCATAATAGAAATTGAAATGTTGGGTGTTGCCTCATATTAAAGTCATGCTTCATTTGAACTTAAAAGGGGAGACTCACTTTTGTCCGGGGAATTTGATGAAAAGGTTTGTGGTGATGCAGGAAGTAGAGTAATGAAAAACTGTATTAGCTTTCGTCTAAATGGGCCTTAGTTTTGTTGCAATAATTAATTGAAAGTTGACAATCTAAGTATAGGCAACCTCGCATTACACACCCGCGCTAGATCATATCTGTAAGGAATAACCCGCTGTTTTCGAGTAATTCTCAAATCTTGTTTTTATTTCTTTTGATAAATATTTTCCTTGTTACTCACTGATAGTCATAACGGCGATATTTCTATTATTTCACCTGATATCCGATAGAATAACCTTATTTCAACTAAATGATCTTCGATGACGGAGAGCCTCGCTAAAAGTATGATGAATGATGGTTCGTAGCAAAGCTTTATCGAATCATTCGGTATTCGTTGGTAATGGTTTATAATTAAATTAATTAGAAGGTGTTTTATAGCCATGTTTCAGATCAATAAACAATCAGCTGAGACTACATATACGTCGTAACGGAAGAAAAATTTGGAACACGGCTGTTTATAAATTAGAGGTTTGAAATTTCCAAAAGCCATCTTTGTCGGCGCGTTTGGCATCGCAAAGTGTGGCATTCCTTTTTTGCTTTCTCCGATTACTGGGAAGTAAGAGGAGGAACGCCGACGAAGACGGCTTTTGGAGATTTCAAACCTCTAATACATATACGTTGGTTACTGGGAAACTTTATTATTATTATATAAGTAGTCAGAGCAGATTGTTTACTATCCGACACACAAATATAAAGCACCTAGTGATTGGTATAATAATTACATTCCGGAAGTATTCCGCTACTTTTAGGTATGAAATTCAGTCTAACACAAGTTACTTTTACATTCTTAGGATAGTCGTGAAATGAAAAATAGCGCTTGCGAATGCTATTGTATCAAGTACAAGAAGACAGCTAATGTAATTAGTACCAACGAACATCGAATGATTCGCAGCAAGCATTTTTACCAACCATCATTCATCATAATTTAGCGAGGCTCTCCGTCATCGAAGTTCATTTGGTTAAGGTTATTCTATCGGATATCAGGTGAAATCACAGGGGTAGTATTGCTATCTCCCTCTAGCGCCCAAAAGTGAAGCCAGGGGTAAAGGGGCAGATTGCGCATTTAGCCATGCTGGGTTGCACTTTTCGTATCTCCCTATACCAATACATTGTTTTTTCGTGATTTTGCGGCTTTGATACAGAGTTATCAAGGTTTGACTGAGTAAGTTGAACGTTTTGGAACACAAAATGTAGTTTGAGCAATGCGTAACACGAAGCAATTTTGTTATTTTCGCATTTCTAAAGGTTTTATAGGTAAATAAGCAGGGGCTTGTTTCTGCCTGTTCTCGGCTGCACCTGCAGGTCTTGCATGGTATACAAGTTCTCGTATTCGTCATTTTGACAACTTTTACTGCATTGAGCCCCAATTATGAAGTAGAATAAACATTTACACAAGCGGAAAATCTCTAATTACCCTGATAAGCTATTATAATGTATTATAGAGAAGCTTTATTTCATTGCGGTAAATGACTATTAAGGAATTTTATGCCGTACTTGGTATTGATCAATTAAAAACTAAGACGAATTAATGCATTATAATATATATAAAATTAACATTATAATCATCAACGAGGTTTTAATAGATTTTGCGGGAGGTTGGCAGATGATTCGTTTTCTATATCGCTCTAGCAGATGACACCGGCATCCGAGAAGTTTACATTGCAGGCATGTTTTATTTTCCATAATAAAAGGAATCAAGACGACTTAGAGAAAAAAATCGAACATGATCGTTAAGTGAAATGTTCACATAAATTGTCTGAGTCCATTTCATAGGATAGACAAGCTCCCGAGTCCCGTATGAGAGGAAAATAAAACCTCAAAAATACATGTAGTTAAGGGGGAGCTGGAGAAAAGTGCAACCCAGTGCTCTGCGGGTTGCATTATTTTTGGCTTCACTTTTCTGCCGGTAGACTCTCCCTGTGGGTGAAATAATGGAAATATCGTCCTTATGTCTATCAGTAAGTAACAAGGAAAATATTTATCAAAAGAAATAAACATAAGATTTGAGAATTGCTCGAAAACAGCGGGTTATTCCCTACAGGTATGGTCTAGTCTATATGGTCTAGTCTAGGTGTGTGATGTGGAGCTATATAGAGGGGGTGGGTAATGCGGGGTTGCCTATACTTAGATTGTCTATTTTAAATTAATTATTGCAACAAAACTAAGGCCCATTTAGACAAACGCCAATACAGTTTTTCAATTCTCTACATCCTGCATCACCAAAAAAAATTCATCAGAATCCCCGGACAAAAGTGAGAGTTTCCCCTTGTTAAATCAGGTCATTATTTAAAATTAAAGCTTTAAAATTACTGTTAAAAGGAAGGTGACTAGATTTATTACTACATTTCCGTCACTGAAGGGTACGCATGCAATCTGCAGAAGGCACTGCCACTGTATCATCTTCGATGAAGTCATCGTGCATTTCAAAGCACTTTTCCGATGAAAAGCCATCATTCACGAACACCACAATGGGCAATTCATCGTTATATTTTCATATCCAGGCTGTTGGTTAGGAAAGGAGGCCACTTTTTGCAAAACAGTGAATGACTAATTACAACTGATCGAGGGGTACTGCTCGAAGATACGCTCATCAACAGAGCGGGAAACATATCCATGTATCATGGGTTTCACGTTTTATTACTGCAAATGATACATCAGTGTTCAAGTTCCTATTCTGATTTCGAAGTGCGTTCTTCAACTAGAAGTATGACTCAAAACTCAAAGCATCTAAAACTTTTAAAAGTATGAGCTTGTCAAGTTTTAAATGTTGCACGTTTATTTCTTTTAAAGTTTAAACTTAAAAATCAAAGTAAAATGCTACTCATACAAAGATGCTTATTCAAATTACATATTTTTGGAACCACCTTACCATAATTGTGATTCGAGTTTCTGATTATCTTGCAAAGTGAATTAAAGCATATATTTTTAGAAGAACCAAGATAAAGTGAAAAAGTTCGAGATATTATAAATGTTTGCTACTTTGATAATAAAAACATTCTGAAAATAGATAATTTCTGTTCGCGGAGATAAAATCAACAACTAATGGGGACTGATGTATTGACTTGATGTATTACTTATTTTATTTTGAAAATTAGAAGTTTATGACAAATTAATTACAAAATTTTCTTCAATTCGCGAATTACAATTTAAAATCATTTCCTTGAATTACTTAATTAAATTAATTTGTAGATGAATAAATTATATCAATATAATCGATTATTTCCGGAGCTAAAATTTTTTACAATGAGGTCTCACGGGTTATTTTATTTTTTAAGCGATATTATGGATACGAATTCTCATTTTTGGCTTATCGTTTATTTAAAGCTCCTATGCCAAAAATATTTTTTATATTTATTTTGATTGCTTTATCATTCAATATATAACTTGTGAGGTCTATAAGGTCTTTATTAAGACGAGATTGAGATTGAAAAGTCTCTTCTTCCATCTAGCCTTTCAATAAACTTAAGAATAAACGGACTAACGGAATGCGTCTGTTTTATTTAGGGATTATATTTGAGGTAGAGCTCATATCATAATAATACAATATCATTTAATAGGGCAAGATTGAGGCAAAAACGTCTCTTCTTACATCTAAACCTTGAACTCGTATGATAGTAAAGAAAGAGATAATTTGAAAAAAGTAAACAGAAGAGCATACTGTGCAGGTTTAAAAGCCTGAAGTTTCATTTAGGAAATAATGCGTCGTAAAAGGAGAGTGCGAAAAACCTGCGAAACCTATGGATAATTAAGTAGTTTTTTATGGAGAAAGTAGGATAAGATGGATATAAATGGCAAGAAAAATAATAAAGACACGTATTTCCATAGATAAATCATTATATTGTTATCATCAAGGTAATCAGAAAAATGAAATAATGAAAAGCGGATAATTAGGTTAAAAAAATAAGCTGTGAAAATTTAAATGAAAATGATTACATAGGATCTATATTAAGAAAATCATGCATTATCTTAAGCTTAACCAAAACATAGCTTTTTTGGGGTTAGGTCTTATTTTCGGAGAAAGCGTAGCAAATTCTCTCACCCTCTTGAATTGAAAACAGCTCTCAATAAAAGCTTTTTTGGAGATAAATTTCTACCTCACTTTTCATTCATGTCGTGTATCTAATCGTAGAAAGGACATTATTTTTCACCCTCTTATGCTGTAAATTATTATTAATATATTTCTCTCTTTCCCCCGTTTTATGGCGAGTGAACTCTAAAACGTGTATTTGGAAACCTCAATGAAAAGGCTGACGGATCTATCCTGAATTCAAGAGCCTTTGTCTGCCCTCGCGGGCAAATTTATCGATTTGCTACATCCGCACCCGCGAAATAAAGCCAATTTATATGTATGCATAAGCAAAACCATGAATTTCAAATGGTATTGCGGTTTTTACGCTTGAGGAAAGAGGAAATGGAATGGCAATAAAAGTGGAAAAGGCTGAGGTAATGGGCGATTCGGGAAATGAATTGAGTTAAATGTCAGCATTAATGGAACATCGCCTGAGCTACTTTCGGTACCTTGGGAGCATATTAACAAGAAAGGGAAACTCTGGAATGGTTATTCGATCAGAGGAAAAGGGAATGAGAACGGCTTTACCATTCAGAGAAGGTGGAATTAACAAGTAAAATCAACGAAAGTGAAAAGTTATTCAGTAGTGTTTCCTTATTCGGGTGCAAGATTCGGACCTTAGAGGAAGAATGATTTCGAGGGTTTTGGTTAAATTCTCCGGATTAGGAAGCGAAAAAGGTTAGAGCTTAGAAGAAGGCTTAGATTAAAAGCCAGGAGAGGAAAGGTGATAATTTGTAGAAATTGGAAAGAAAGCTGTAATATAGAGGAGAGAATAGTTTCATCGTTTGGGGAGGATTAGGAGAATGCAAAAAAAGTGTGAGACCTTAAAAGACAACAAACAAAGACGGCTATTGGAGATTTTAAAGCTGTAATAGAAAAAAACGAGTTAGGGTATATTTTAAAAGTAGAATGGAAGTAAAAGAGTAGGATAGAATAAATAGGAAAAAACCTATTAATAAGCTATTATTGATAAGCAATTATTAATTAGAAATTATTTATACGTTATTATTAATGGCATGTGTAAAGAATAAATTAGATTAAATCCATTAATACGATTTCCATTCATCGTATTTCAATACTAGGGATCTTTCATTGAATTCAATGATTGATTGAATTTGGATCAAATATTTTCCATCCGTGACAGGCTTTATCAGCATCACACTGTTTGAAATTTCACGATGCAATTTAAAAAAATTGAGGAAGTAATCATGCTTGGAGAAATCGAAGAGGAATCCTGGTGTTGTCTCTTTATTTGCAGTGGAATGTTGGCCGCTTATTTAGCTTCGAATGGTAAAATAAAGCTTCCATGTCAATGAAACTGTTTTAAGGCGATAAACTAACTTTGCCTTTAACCTCTGGTTAATGGTCTACAATAAATTATACTCATTGCTTCATTTAATTTATCAAATCCTATAACCAGTTTTGCACCGTCCTTTAGATCCCTAGGTTCCTCTAATATCCCAGTTCCTTTATTTTTCTTCTAATTTCATTTATTCTAAATATAACCCGAATTAAATGTGTTTATTTTGCGATTATTTCATGATTAATAAGTGATTTTATCTTACTTTCAAAAAATTCTGTATTTCATTTACTCGAGATAATTTTTAATCTGTTGCAACTATCCCATGTTTCCAGTGATATTAGTTAATATTTTAGTCTCATATGGCGAAAAAATTTTTGCGACTAATGAAGGTGACTAATACCTTTATATCTGTTAAAACTATTTGCATACATTATGATTTCATATTTCCCCTCATTAGACAAAACTTGATCATCATTTTTTATTTTTAATAATTAGTAAATGGAGAAATATATTATATATATCAGTGCTTTTTATTATAAATATACATATTCATTTTAGTGTAATGACAACTGCAAATTTCTTCTACTTAAGTTTCCAATAACTTTCCCGAGAATTTGTAGTAAATGTTGAGTGAAGAATTGTATCGCATTGTATCAATGAATTGATTTACTGAATGACATTACCGATGTAAGATTTCGTTAGGAAATTTGATAGAAATAGTAAAAAGTAAGTTACTCAGGTTATGTCCTTTATAGTGTGAACCTATAGTATTTAGCTCTTGCAAGATCTCACACGAATACTGTTATCTGATGTGTTTTACCAGGTTCAACCGAGTAATATTTTTAGGAACTTATTCAAAGCACTAACTATATAGGGTTGGTAAGCAATTATTAATTAGATATTATTTATACACTATTATTAATGGCATGTGTAAAGAATAAATTAGATTAAATCCATTAATATTCATTCCTCATTGATTTCCATTCATCGTATTTCAATACTAGGGACCCTTCTCCCAGATAAAGGGTGATTTCACTCGTAAAGGGGTGCACCTAGGAATGACGGTCATTTAAAATGTCTGAAAGACCGAGGCTTGAAACCGGATCCCCCACGGCATTTTAGTTTTTTTCGTCCGGATAGCTTAATTGGATAGAACAACCTGGCAATTGAGAGATCCGTGTTCGAGTTCTGGTTCTATCAGAGTATATTTTCATGTACGTTTTTCCTTGGGATTTAACCTACTATAAATAATCAGTTACAAATTTAGAATATTTTGCTCGTGAATAACGAGGTTGCCTGGATCAGATTTGAAAATGCTAAATTTCATCAACAAATTCTCATTGAGTAGAACGGTCTGACAGATGTCTAGTACTATAGAGCAAGAAATATGTCTTGTCTGTCTCGAAAGAATCCGTGATACACAAGGTAGTTCTAAGTCGAAATCCAAATCTTTTGAGCTCTAGTTTCAGGTATCGTATATCTTTCTTAATTACATATATGTTGATACATGCTTTACAATTTGTTTCGTGATTTTTTCGTCAATGATGTCTGATGTTGGTTAAATTATCGAACAAGCTCATGGTCAATTAACATAAAGCTGAAGAGTGCTTAGAATTTGATTTCAAGAGTTTTAAAGGCTAGTATGTGAGCGTGCCTGCGTTTGCCTGCGGCCCGCATATCCGGCGCGGTCCATTAAAGTAGACTTCAACCGGTGCGTCGCATAATTTCTGCGAATTAGTGACGCTCATTCCATCACCTCTTTAATAAGCTTAATGTTCGAGGCCCACGGCGAGCTTAATCGCAAAAGAAGCAGCTCCAAAAATTTCCATCCCGAGCCCACTGTTTTCTTCTCATCAATTAGAATTCTGACCGAAGCCCTCGGAAAAGTGCAGCTCAGTTTGTTTCGAACTTCGGGCCGATGTGCGAGGAAAAAAAAGGAGTTCGAAGTTCCCCCATTCGGGAACGTAATGCTTATGGCTCCAACTCCCAACTCATACAGTGGTTGCGTCGCTCTTTTTCGACGCTTACGGTTAACTTTCTAATCCATTATCCGATTAAAAAAGAGAGGCTCGATGAAGTAGGCGAACGGAGGAAATAGTAATCATTTCTCGCCCGCAGACGTAAAAAAAGCGCCAACTTTTCCCTCTTCCCTCCCGCCCATTCTACCTTCCCACTCATCCTTCCCTCCCACCCATCCTTCCCTCCCACCCATTCTGCCCTACCACCCATTCTTCCCTCCCGCCCATTCTTCCCTCACACCCGCTCCCTCTCAATTTATTCCGCTCCCTCTCCCTGTTTCACCGTCCCATCAATCCTCCAGCGCCAGTTCCCTTCCGCCTCCGTCACCTCGCGTTCTCTCGCCACCAGTTCAATCCATCTAACCACCCCCTCTCTCCCACTTGTCCTTTTTAGCCACTTTGATTCCCCTCCTCTCCAAGGGCCCACGCTTGCATTTCTGGTTACTGGCAGGAATTATTTGGCCCCTCGCAACCCCTCATTACAAACCCCCTTTTCTTTCCTCCGCTCTTCAAACTGCTTTATTTTGCTCCCCACGCGTTGCGAGAGGGAGAGATGTGGGCGTAGGGTTGCCAACTGATGAGCACTCGATTCCGCCCAATTTTTTCAAGCTTCGTTACCTAAGTGATTCGGGGATCATCCGAGAAGAAATTCTCTACATTAAGCCAAAGGCCTCGCCGGAGCGTGAAATTTGCCTGATTTGTCAGTGGGGCGCGAAAATCGCTTGGGCGTAATTATTTCTTAGTGTGATGCGTAGCTCCCTTTGCGATGTAAGATCCGCGCTACTTCCCAAACTGGAATTTCATCTTTGCTTCGTTGAGTTGGGGTATTGCGTGGTGATGTTTGACACGTCGAGCGAAATGGTATTGCTTTCAATCAAGTTTAAGCATTATTTTTATTTCCATTTATTTAATTTATTGATAGAATTGATTGAAGAAGCCGTCACTTGGTGAAACTGAATTATGTAAATAATGGTGATGGTTTTGTGAATTTTGTCATAATAATAATAATTTTATATTAATTTTTCCATCATTATTTTTCCTTAACCATTTATTTATTTTGAAAACTGAAATGAACATTACAGTTCCATCAGGTAAGGCCTGTCAAAAACACACCGATTAGAGTTCACTAAAAAAATTTCCCAAATTTTTCAAATAAGAGAACAAGAACAGACGCAAGAAGAACGACAATGCACATTTCTAACAACATATTTCTCAAAACAAGATGTTTTGCATTCATCTTAAAACTTCTTGTGATGTTACAATTATATAAATACATTACTCTGCGCACAATATTTTTGAAAGGTTATGGAATGATATATTTCAGTTGTCTCTCACCATACCTAGTGTTGACCCTACGGACAATGTAGTTAGTTCTTCGGGTATTGTAGTTACTCTATTTACTCAGCTTGATGCTCATCTGAAACATAGTTTTTACATAGTAAAATAAAATTGAGCAGATATTTAGGTGATAATACATTATGCTCGGTTTATAAGTTGATATTATCTGTCGCAGTTTCACTTTTGCATAGTTTAAATATTATAACTTAATAAATATAATATAACGCAAATATAGCAATTAATTCAACGCAATCAACGCAACTTATTGTAGAGGAAGGTGCGTTAGGACGACTTCAATGATAGATTGAATTTGGATCAAATATTTACCATCTATGACAAGCTTTATCAGCATCACACTGTTTGAAATTTCATTATGCATTTGAAAAAAATTGAGGAATTATTCATGCTTGGAGAAATCGAAGAAGGATTAATTTATCCAAAATATAACCCCAATTAACTGTGTTTATTTTGCGATTATTTCATGATTAATAAGTGATCTTATGTTACTTTGGAGTTTACTTACAATAAATTCTATATTTCATTTACTCAAGATAATTTTTAATCTGTTGCAACCATCCCATGTTTCCAGTGATAGTAGTTAATATTTTAGTCTCATAGGGCGAAAGAATTTTTGCGACTAATGAAGGTGACTAATACCTTTGTATCTGTCAAAACAATTTGCCTATATTATGATTTCATATTTTCCCCCACGAGACAAAAGTTGATCATAATATTTTATTAATAATAATTAGTAAATGTGGAAATAAATTATATATATCAGTGCTTTTAGGTATTACATATATATTAATTTTACTGTAATGTCAGCAGCGAATTTCTTCTACTTGAATTTCCAATACCTTTCCCAATAGTTTGCAGTAAATGTTGAGTGAAGAATCGTATGGCATTGTATCAATGAATTGATTTACTGAATGACAATACCTATCTAAGATTTCATTAGTAAATTTGATAGAAACAGTAAAAAGTAAGTTACTCAGGTTATGTCCTTTATAGTGCGAATCTATAGCATTTTGCTCTTGCAAGATCTCACACGGATACTGTTATCTGATGTGTTTTACCAGGTTCAACCGAATATTATTTTTAGGAACTTATTCAAAGCACTAACTATATAGGGTTGTACCAAAAGTGAAAAATAGTGACTTGGTTGGGTCTCAAACCTATTTCTCACTAGTAACTCCCTCTTTCCGGACAATTATTCTGACACTATACTGTGACTCGGTAGTTTAATGGTTGGAAAACCTGTCCGGAAAGAGGAAACCTGGGTTCGAGTCACAGCCAAGTCACTATTTTTCACTTCACGTGCAACCTTGGGTTAAATGCTCGCTTTACTGTGCTTAAAATAAGTTTAAATTCATTTCCATTATTTGCACTATGGAAATGGTGGAATAGATTCTGTCTGAACCAACTCTTGCTTTGAGGGCCCATTTGGTGTATTCGGATGTTTAGCTTTAAATCAAATTTACTCGTAAACTCTCCCAGCGTAAGGGGAAGAAAGGTGCTCGGTCGAGAAGTCGGGCGAGTGGTGCTCCCATTCCGGTAGAGTTGGCAACCCTTATTCGAAAGGGACGCGTGCACTGCCACTTGTCTCTTATTCCGTCTTTCGTTCCCTCGTTTGATTCGTCCGAACGAACGGAGAGAGTCGCCTTTTCCCGCGGGAGATTGCGGTGCTGTCGCTGCGACATCGTGTTGTTACCGCTGTTTCGGTAATGGATGCGGTGGGAAAGGACTAGCTAGGGTTCACAAAAGGGAGGGTACGGAGCGGTTGGCTCCTTTTTATTTTGATATCCTTTCAATGCATTCCTCCCCGTCCCCCTGGCACGCTACCGGAGTATACAAATTGTTCTTCTGGGAGGAAACGAAGTCTTTTCGAGCGTTTTTTGCTTCCTGTCTCTCTTTGAGCTCACGTGCTTTTTTCGATTCTCCCTCGACCACGTCCCGTTGTGGAGGTGGCCGGGATGATGAATAGGGTAGGTTGGGGATTATTGAGGTGGGATTTCGTGCCCGGACACGTGATTAAGACGTGGAATGAAACGGTTGCTCTCGGAGTAATTTGTTAATCGTTTGGGGAACGTGATACACGTCACTGAGTCCCTTGAAACACACGTCGTACACTTTTTAGTAACCTTGAGAAGATAGATCTGTTGTTGAATACGTCTTTAATTCGCCGAAAGGGTTAAGAATAGCACTGAAATGGTCCTAAATTTCTAGGTTTATTTTTGTTTACGAAAATGTTTCTGTAAAGAGAAGATTAAGTGAATAACTTATGAAATAATCAGGAGTGGAATACACAAAAATACTGATGCAAGGGATGCGGGAATTTTAAGAAAAAATAATGTTTATTATAGTATGAACTGCTGGTTGGCTAATAGTGATAATAAGTAATATCAAAGAGTGTTATTTAAATTTTTTTTATAGAAATGTCTACAACAATTTCGTAGAAGGGTCACTTTTAACTCAGAAAATTACTAAATTTGGGCTCCAAAAGAACTTAAATAATCATTGCTTGCCATTTATAAGAATTTTATAAATCAAACTGACAATATTTCATAATTTTGTTGATATCTCATTATTGTTATTTTTGTTTTCTATGGATTGTTGTAGTTATTTATTTTTATATACATTATTTTATTTTACCAGTACAAATATTTATTAATTTTATTATATTTTGGAAGCAAAAAAATGGCTGCGTTTCAAGAATAAATTACGCTCTTTATAGAAAGTTGATGGATGAATCTTTAACTATATGTAACTAACTTGCAGAATTCTATAGTAGGTCCACAAAAACATTATAGGTTCCGTAGTAATTTCTGTATGTAAAAAATTCTAGTCAGGGTTTATTTAGCACGATCGGTTGGAAATGTATGAAGGTTGAAAGGAGTGAGAGTAAATAAAGGCGAGTAAAATTATTTTTTTCTTGAATACACGCTTAATGGTGACTATAAATTAGTTGAGACTGATCTTACTTCTACTTATTGATAGTGCATTTATATATCTTCATGTTTTTTGTCGTCTTTTACTAATTAATACGTTTATTCTTAAGATTCTCTTCGTCTTTTTACATCCACATTTCTCATAAAATGCTCTACTATATGCAATATCTTACTATACACTTCAAATAAATTATTTTACAATTTATGAAAATAGATTAGATGGAATAGGAGATTTTTAGTATCAATATTACCCGAATAAAGACTTATTATCCTTATTATTATTACGAAGTAATTCCTAAGTGGGATGATTACGTAGTGATTTTATTTAAATCATTTATTTCACTTAACAATAATTCTTTTAAAAATGTATGTATACACCAAGCTTATTTTTTGATATACATGGTTTTTGTCTTACTCGTTGTCATTCTAGAAAATCAATGGTCATCAGAGTCATCAATCGCATATATTTATATATGAGAAAATTTAGGAATAAAATTTTTGGTGTTTTCAAATCTTCTTCTTTTGATTTACCTGATGAAACTTACAGTTTTGCAAGAAAATGTGTTCATCAGACTTCTGCATCACCTTCTGACGGCCCACGGTAATCACATTTTCCAGAGGATACACCAGGAGATAGAGGGAGACAATACGGGAGGCTGCGGTACAAAGGATTAGGAGGCCTTTCATGCAGAAGGGATCGCCGATGGATTAACTAATCGAAAGGTCAGTGATAAATCAACGCAGATGGAGCGCCCCCTGAGGGATGAAGAAGTTTCACCTCATCGAAAGGTAGAAGAGATTTATTTGGCCTAACACATTTCAATAACATCTGTTTTCGCTGTTTGGTAACGTCATTTATCGGACATGATCCATCAGTCATCCAGTCGTTGTTTATTTTCTCGTGAAAAGCGCGTTCGGACTTATTAAAGAATATCTTCAATTTATGGAAGATCTCGCGTAAAATATATTTTATTTTAGTACAGATGTTACCTACATTTTGATTTTACCAAGTAGCGAATACACTACTATTTAAGTTAAGCATAATTATAAGTTTCGCATTTCTGTTAGGCGCGAATTCGTTTAGTGAATAATAGGTTTGACCCCTACGTTAATTATTATATTGTGTATTAGAAAAAGGTTCATAGAATTACAAGGATATGCTGTTATGTCACTTTAATTTGAATTGGAGACAAATATTTACAATTAAAGTGAAACTTTTCTCGCAGATATCCATTTTGTAAGCTGTGGCTATTTTTCTTAATGCCATGTTACTAACCATTTACTAACAATAGTGCAAATTAATTTGTAGCTTCTTTGCAGAAGAATTATTCCATACCGCTTGGAATCTTGTAAGGAATATTTCCCTCGAGACGAGATGTACTAAAGGTAATTATATCTGTTACGGTAGCTACTGATTGAAAAACTTCTATTCATCAAAAGTTTTCATTCTTTTCAGGAATTTTGCAGTAATCTAAGCAGCGCTCCTATTTTTATCTCAAAGTCATAAAATTGGAGATTGGAAACATCTTGTTGAGGTGAGAGTTACTAATAGTTTCTTGATTGAATTTAACTCCATATGACCTTTACTCGTGATGCAAATTATGGGATCTTAATAAAAGATATTTCTGACTTCATTTCTCAGAAATTTGCGATTACTGAGAAAGTCTGTTTTATAGTCGCTAACAGTGGCTCGGAAATTATACAGTGAGAGCGAGCGAATATATCTAGAGTTAAGATGAAAATAAATGCATGTAGATTGATAAAAAAGATCGCTGTGCCGAGTAATTTCTTTTGTTAACTCTCATAATTTTTTCTTTTCTGTCAGTTAATTACGCGAAATATACCTCTTATCCGATACTTTTATCCTCTATGTTCATCAGAAATTTTATTTACGAAACAGTAGCCCTATAATTTAGTATCATCTTGACAAGGTATTGGACTCGTGATACTTACAGGAAAGATAATTGAGGGTGTCGGTAATGCAAATATCCAGCGTCATTGCTATAGTTTTGTACTATAATAGTCATGGATATGTTACGTTTATTAATTTATGAATATATCCGACACTAGTAACTCTTCATAAGGAATGAATAGTTGTAATTTTTGAAAATCAATTTCAAAAACGTCCCGATTGCATGGAGATGTGAAATTTAAAAATACACTAGAGCTCATGTACTATTATTATTATTATTAACGACTTTATTATGATTAGATGTAAGAAGAGACTTCAAAGTTTCATTCTCGCCCTAATAACAGGTTTTTATTATTATTATTTAATTGCATATGGAAGTTTTTTTTTTACCAAAGTACTACTACTTTTGGCCACAGATGGCTCGGAAATGTTCCCAAAAGTACAGCATATTAAAAATAAATAAAAATTTCATACTCCAGAAAAAATTAAAATCAAGTTCCGTAGGTAATTATCAGCGTTTTCCAAGCTTAGAGAATATGCAAATTCGATCGAATATTGCCGTAATAAGTTCTGATTGGAAATGAAAATAATAGACAATTTATTCATGCATTCTAATTCCTTTCGAGAAGCATCTGGCTACGTAGGAAAAACGCAAACTCATCGATTTGTAGTGATTTTTATTGCAAGAGAGATGGCAATCATCCTGAAAGTTGACGATCACGGCTCTTGACAGTTTAGGAATTATCTGGCCGTTGAGGAAAAGTTTTTTTTCATCCCTTGTTTGCGCCGATCGCCATGAATTATTTAGCGCGTGATTCTTTTAGTCTCTCTTAGCGTCCCGGCGGAGAATATTATCGCCTGCGGCAAGCGAACAAGAGAAAGAAGAGAGAAAAATCGATCAAAATAACGCATTGGCCCACGGGCCGTCAATTTTCGCGTTTCTGTTTATCTTTCTGGCGTCGAAACAGTTTTGGGGAAGTTGACATTAGCCGGGAAAAATGCTAAGGGTTTTTACAGGCTTTACTCTCCGAAATTTTTCGGACGAATGTATGAATAAACTCTTTATTAAGGCGAGGTTAGGCTCATGACCTCTCCTCCATCTAACCTCCATTGTGAATACGTTTGAATTTAATGCTAAAATTAGAAGAAAAACATGCGTGAAAAACACTAAAAAGATTTGCATTTGTGGAAAAATCTTCTCAAGTGAAGATTGATGAAGACAAATACCCTGCTATACAGCAAAATACTCAGAAGGAAGGGGAGTGAAAATATAGTTAATATAGCGAAAGAAACGTTTATCAAATAAATAAATTAAAATATGTGATAGAAAACAGAGTGTTTGAATCTCAATACAATTAAATCCAATAGCTTAAATCTAAGTAATAGCGAATACATAGTATGTAATTCTAATGTATTCTAAATTAATAATGAAAATAGTCAATGAGGCTAATAACTAGTATATAAATGTTAAATCTAACAAATTTTGAGTGTCTACATCATGTACATAGTCATGATGAATATTTAATTCAACGCCCTCAGACGCAGAATTAGATTCGGCTTAATTCTTCACTTATTCATCTTATTGAATCCTCACTTTCGTATAATGTTATATAATGCACACATATTCTCATTAAGCAAGAGTTTTTCTTGCATACATGTTTGTTTTGTATTTTTACGTATATTCCGAATTATTAAAGGATAAAAGATTATCCTGAATCTTTCTTCCATGATCATTTTTAAAACTACTAACATTCTCTACCAATCCAATATGAAATTCTGGTATTTTCCCTTCCCTCAATTGCTCTTTGTATCATTAGAATGAATATAAATCACGTGCTATTTAGTTTAGAATAACCAATACTAGGCAGAAAATTGTTTAGGTAAAAACAGTTTTTTATTTCTCACTTGAGAAAGAACTTGTCGCGAGTGAAATTGTGAAAAATGTTCAAGTTTTCATTTATTATAATTTCATTCATTACCTTGGGATTTTACATTTATAGTTGATTTCGGGCCGATTTATCGAATCGAACTTAAGTTATTGCTTTTTATTACTAGAGCGAAATTTGCAGTTTATTTATCGAAGGTGCTAATTGGAGCAAGATTTTATTTCAGAATAGTATCCCACTGTGCGGCGACTGCGAATAAAACTCAACCTGACTCGAGGTGTCCCATAAAAGTTTATCAAATATAATAAATATATATTTACAGAATATGTGTACCTAGTAAGGTAAAATGTATATACGAGAGGAAAGAGGAGATGTAATCACAGCCTCTCTCGTCCCTCGTTACGCCCTTTTTCGGAACATAAAATTGCGGATCCAATGAAACACTTACGTCATGCAAATTTTTGGAAGACGGTTCCGCGCAAAAATGCCGCGCGCGTTGACGAGACGTTTGGAGAAAAGAATGTCTTGTCGGGTGCTGTCTCCCAGAGAGTCTTTCGTAAGTGAAAAGTATTGTCATAAAAGGAAAGCTCTTCTCGGACGGACACGGTGACTGGGCGGGCAGGCAAAGGAGAGTTAAAGAGACGGAAAATTTTGGGCGCAATCCGGAGAGAATCGAATCGGCCCTGCTTAAAACATACGCCGGAGGATTTTTCTGCAGTTAAAGGAGATGTTAAGCGAATGCGGTGTGTTTGTGTCCGTTGTTTTAAAGTACAGGCGTTTTCGGTCACCAATTGCTGGTACTGCCCGAAATATAACACTTGAATAAATACAGTCAAAGCTGCTATATGCACAAATACTAACATATTGGTCTCATGGAGTATATTGCTAGGAACTTAATGTTATACACTGAAAACAGATTTATACTTTTCCACAAAGTATAAATCTGTTTTCAGTTATGTCTTTCCACAACATCTCGACCGAATCGATAGATTTTATTAATGTTATACAGTTATTAAATAAACATGAGAATTTAGATAGTAATAAAAGAGTTAAGTAGTAATATTATATATCTACGAAGGTAAGAAATTAGAAGTCAAAATTGTAAATAAATATAGCCATAACTGCTATATGCAGAAATTCTAACATGTTGGTCTCATAACATATTGCTAGGAACTTAACGTTATACAGTAATGAGATATTAAATAATGACACTTGAGAATTAATGAAGTAATAAAAGAATTAAGTAGAAAAGTTATGTATCTACGAAGATATAATATTAAAAATAAAATTTATGCGTAAACATAGAAATAAATGAAATGGTAAAATTATAAATAATTTTAGAACCCTAAGAAATATTTTAAATACATTTTTTTATTTTATAGAATTTATTCACATATTAATTATATATTTATTATTAATATAACGTTATAAGGCAATAAGATATTCAGTAATAACGTCAGAAAATTTACAAAGTAATAATAGCGTGGAATAGAGGGTGGAAAATTGAGAATTGAATTTATAAACAAACACAGGAATAAACGAAGAGGTAAACTTAATAAAGTTCTCTACTTAATCTAAACTCATATTTAATATCTAAAAATATCTCATTTTCTTTTCATACATGGTAGTATTGGGACTGATTTTAAAACGAAAAAATCTTTCAGTAGCCTAAAATATTTTATATCAATGTTGCTATGAACTTAAGATAAATATTTCGTTCTTAATTTAATTCATTTAACAATAAAACTCTCGTTTTTCATCTGCTACGTTTTTCAAGGAGGCGTAATAAATATATATTTAAAAATATATCAAAATCCACAAAAATACTCCAAAATGTTTTACTATGTAACAACCATACAAGATGACATTTCCAAATGCAACATTAGTATGAAATATTCTATTATAAGCGTCTTTTTTATCATGGCTAAAATCTCAATGAACGATAAATTAGTTCTTCAAAATCGATAGCTTAGGATTGAAAACTCAACATATGAGATATTTGCAAGTCGTTCATGGATTATCCGATAGGTGGGCTACAGAGAAACGTTCGACTCACAAACAGAAGTAACAACGAAGTAAAGGTCGCCAACCTGTGACTCATTTGCATGCATCTTCGATTGAAGTGGTGAGGCATCCACCCACTCGACTTCGTTGTAAGGTCTCTCTGTTACTGCCCGCAGTTTCATGATTTGCACCATTCATCAACTAATGCAGCGTCACTGCAGGAGAAGGGAGGGTTATTGCACAGATCTCCGTAGTCAGAGCATTGCATAAAATATGAAGAATGGGTAATGGTAGCTATTTTAGTTACTCTGTATTGCATATTCAGTTTAATTTTAGTTTTAGTAGGGTTTTTTTCTTCTGAATTATTTGATTTTCGTTATGTTTTCCATTTCTGTTATGCAAAAATTTACATTTATTTTTCTATGTGAGTATGTAACTTTAGTCTTTTGTTTGGATCTATTTTAATTTACTTTCTCCTTAAAAAAAAAAAATGCTTAACCATCCGTAGGTTTTGAAGGTTTTCTTAAATCCCTCTTATTTCAGGTTTTTTTCTTGATGCGTTGTATTTTTCACTTACAATTAGTGAAACATTTGGTTTATAATTCCGTAAGGTAGTTTTCTTCTGTGTTTAATTTTTTCAATCTCTTTCTATGACATTTTATTTGACGAAAGATTAGATGCAGGATGAGACTTATTAGTCTCAATGTCGCCTTAACTAGGAAAGTTTCATTAATTTAATTTTAGATCGGTCAAACATATCACAGTGATCTGGAGGTATACGTCTATAACATAGGTATATAGGACGCTATACGCCTATGTTTTATAGGAAATTCTGTTAAATATATTGATAGGTAACTTTAATCAGATTTTTATTATGTTATGTAAGACTTGATTTTTTATGCATATGAACCAACTGAAACTCAGAACACTCGTGTACATATGTAAGACCGATTAGTGGAAGTGCTAGACATATTCTTCTATCGTTTAAATATTTCATGTGAATGTAAATACTCAGAAATAATTTATTTTTCTCAGTGATATGTACCTGAGACCAATCTGTTAGTTATACTCGGAGCAAATTCAGTCAATAATATCTCTTCAAGTCGTATACATTTCATAACTCAAGATTTCTAAAACTATTCTTTTAGAATTCAAAATATGTTTTTATTTTAGTTGGACGAGTTCTTAAAACGATATTAGTTCATCTTTTTTCTCTTAAGCTAATCACTAATCCATTTCCTTTTATCTTACATGTTTAATTTAACC
Organism: Sympetrum striolatum; assembly: GCA_947579665.1. Classification (NCBI taxonomy): domain Eukaryota; kingdom Metazoa; phylum Arthropoda; class Insecta; order Odonata; family Libellulidae; genus Sympetrum; species Sympetrum striolatum. The sequence goes on along the minus strand of OX388345.1, from coordinate 40,344,736 downwards.
GTCATAAGAAAACTTAATGCTGAAAAATAATTTGATAATACAAGTGGAAAAATTGCAGAATTAGTTCCAGATTTCATCAATCGTAGTACGAAAAGAGGTACCGCTGACTTTCTCCGAAGTTTATTTTAGAAAATTCGGGCTTGTCTTCTTCCGGAAATTAAGTTTGTCGCTGTTGGCGGAGTTTTTACTCATTTTTTTCGGCTCACTGTGTGACGTGGTCTTTCTGTGAGGAATATTGAGTTTTATTTCCGAAATTTTTAGCGAATTTTTCTGTCGTGCATTTTCCCATCTCAGTAAGTAATGAGTTTGTGAACAAAAAATAACCCGTGTTTTCCAGGAAACGGTTCAAAGTAACGGGAAATGAATCACTTACCTCTTTATACTCACTTTTTGTCCTGCGTTCCCGATTAGTCTGAAAGCTTATTCGTTATTTCTAATTCCGGGATGAATGAAAAAGGATCTTTTGTTACAGCTACTAGTTTCTGGAGATTATTCTTTTCTGCACATGCATTTTAAACAAAGGATTTCCTCTTGAAAATAATGAATCTTACCTCTGTATATTTCCAGTCTTATTATTCTTATCTTCTAATAACGTTAGGGGCCATTACACGGAAAATCTTGCAGAAAGTAACCTCGTAATTTCAAAACAGTTTTGAAAATTTTTACAGTTGAGCAAAATTTACATTCGTTCCAGAAATCTTTATCGAGGAAGTTGCAGGTCGGTAAATTCCAGAATTTTTGGGGGACCCTGAAAGCAGGGTTCATATTGAAGGTTCATAACTTTGAAAAATTATTTAAGAGATCAGTTACTTCATTAATTACCATGGATTGTATTTGTTGAAAAATTCATAAAAAATTTAAGTATTGATTGTACAATTGTGGAAAAGTGCAATAAATTATATAATATAACTTTCGACCATTTTATAGTCAATATGCTAGAATTAAAATACATAATCGGATGTTAATGTTTAATTCCTGTGTTATGGAATTTTTTATGGTATGGTAATGGGTCATTTCTGTCCATAATTCTTTATAGTTGTAGTTCTAAAGGAATAGTTTGCAAGCTTCCATTCTTCCTCCTGAAATCCTTATGGTTTTTTATTCCACTAGTTGTTCCATAACTGATATTTGAGGAGTTAGGGAAATTAAGGTTGACAAAATGTTTTGCGTGGAAATTAGAAATCATGAATTTGTAATTTTAAATAGAGTACAGTAACTAGTAGGAATTTTACAGAAGAGGACAGCTAACTAGATAGCAGTTTGTCATAGTAGACGATAAAAGGAAAGATGGAGATTAAGAGAGTAATGGATAGCACAGTATTTCAGTTGATTGTAGGAATAAAGAAGAGTAATGGGACCTATCAAGATCCTAGGTCAGTTGCAGCGTAGGTCAGATGAGCCATATTATCAGGGAACTCTCAGAATAAAAGCAACGGATGATCACGCCGATGATTAATATCCTGTAGTTGGTAGCTTCAATGTCGCAGCGGAGGGATAGAAGCTGGTCAGTGGAATATATGAGTCAGAATTAGAAGTGCATTACTCTCAATTTGAAACCTACGTCAATGTTCATCAATGGTACTGTCAGTAATCAATCTATTTTTATCTCTTTAATGATGCTCTGAGTACAGATACAATTTATACAGATACTTAGAGAAATTAAGGTAATTACAAAATGTATAAAGGATGAGAAAGCAACGCATTTTTCATTAGATGTGATCGTATAATTTTTTCTTCTATTTTATATATTTTTATTGGTGCTGAGAAATCATTGTGGATATGATGAACATTTGTTAATATGATAAAAATTTGTCTATATTATAAAAATGTGTCGATAGGATAAAAATTTGTCAATATGATGAACATTTTTCGATATGATAAACATTTTTCGATATGATAAACATTTTTCAATATTATATTCATTTATATTGGCTCAAAAAATGAAATAATTTATAAAAACATCATACATAACTTTAATCATACAGAGAAATTTTAATATGTTTTCAACTCGAAAGAAATATATGAAGGCTAAGAAAACAACGCAGAAGAGTTGTAATTATGTAATTAGTTTCTCATATATATTCTTTTTATTGGTTCTGAGAAATCACAGTCGAAATGAAAAATTATATCTTTGTATCGCTTGAGAAATGTATTTATAGATAAATACATCGCGCTTTAGCGATTTTATATCCTTACACTAATTTCTGATGCAATGTGAAATTTTCTTTTCTTTTTGAGCTACAGCTTCAACCCTTTTACACTTTGAAAAATCCCAAGACTAAATCTGAAGACGATACAGGTCAGCAAATTAAACCTCTCGAGATAGTGCGAGTTTTTCGAGAAGCGAGAATCGCGTTAAGAATCCCACCGAACAAAATAATAGCCGTTTTAATTCCCTTCGTTTCGGTGATTTAAGAGCCCGTCTGGAGGAGTGAAAGGCAGCACTTTCCTAGCGCCTCCAACTCTTAGACGTGTCGAGTCAATTAGAGTGGAAGGAAGACTGAAAAAAATGCAGCACGCCCTCCCAAAATGCATCTCCTCACGATCCATTTACTCGTCAAGAAGCTAAAAGGAACCCGTGTCTGGAGAAGTAAGGATTCGAACGGCCGATAACTTCAGGAAGCCGTTACCTCAGCCAAAATCAACAGAGGTTAAAATCTCTTTCCCTCGCATACCCCGTCACCTCTTCTTTGTTTTTCTTCCTGCAACTTCAAAACTTACTCTCGGGGATTGAGAATAAAAAAGGGGCTCCTCCGTCTCTCATGATGCAGACGTTAATCTCTTGGAGAGTGAGAGAGAGAGAGGAAAACAAAAAAGTTTCCTCGCCATCCTCCGTACCTCGCTGCGGAAATGGTATTTCATTTCCCAAGACTGCATTATACATGCGTCACTACATTATCTCGGGAAGGACGGGGAAATGAAACACCAGTATTTCCACCGCGACTCCTGGGGATTTTCCTTCCGTTTTCTCAGGGCGTAGATATTTATATGTATATGTGCCCAATCGCATAAACATAACATAGCGATATATAGCAAAAGTTTCGTGCGTCCATTTTCATACCTATTGTAATCATGGAAATTGAGTCAGCACCACCGTTTTTATCGAATTAAGGTCTACGCACGCCGGGAAACATATTCTACTTCATTATGCGAAATGTAAAAAAATATCCAATATCTAACTTCAAAAGACTTTTAATTTTTAATAATTTGGGTGTTCCTTCTTGTTTTTACTTATGTTATTACCATTTTTAATTCTATCATTATATTTATATTTTTATCATCTTATTATTAATTATCAACGATCACAGCCGTATGAGGAAAATGAAGATATTCTGGCCAATTAACTCCAATATTGCTCAGTTCAAGCTTAAATATTTCCGGGATCTACCATACGAAAAAACATAATTTTAACCGTAATTAATAAAAATAATTAATAATGATTTTATTAATTAATACTTATAAAAACTGTGTACAGCGAAATTTTATTAATTAATGCAGAAATTGTATACAGCGAAATAAAATGTTTTTTTTTCATCTTTTTTCTCATTATTTAAATTTGCTTTGGAAGGAAGGACGGATGTATTTTTTTTATTTTTTGCTGGTAAATCACGGAAAAGATGTGAGAAAAATTTGGGTTCTCGGGAAAAATTAAAACCACACTCCTATTTAGAGATAACGGAAATATTTGTTAACCGCTTCACTTATAATTTCATATTTTTCTTTCTAACTGACAAATGGTTGCTGGTTAAGTTTGCTGCAGGTTCACGCCAAGACCGTCTCTTTAAAATTAATGCCCGTTAGTTTGGGGCAGCAATGCCGAGTTGAAAGATAGACCACGATAGGAGCCGCAATAAATCTGAGTTCACGTTGCCAAGTGTGTTAGTTTTAGTTAAGTGCGGATGATAAGGCAGGAATACAACGCTTCACAATCCTAATTTTTCGGAAATTATTCTTACAGCACTAAATATTGCAGTGGTATGATATATTAGATAGACAAAGTTTGCCGATGAAGAAATATTTTCATTTTCTTCCATAATCGTCTGTCAGCATTAATTAATTTCTGTAATGTATACAAATCTTTGGCAGATGTTCATATTTTCCTGTGTTGATACTTCAGTTTTTATCTGCTCGATAACTTTTTGTGTGGACCAAAAGGTTTTCAATTTGTTGTCTCCAAATCTAAATGCAGCTAATATTTTGCAACAACTTCTTCAGCTTGCCATGTGTTATCATTTCTCTAAAAGCGTTATTTTCGGAGGAGGGCATAACAAGTTTATTGAGCTTGTATTAGCACAATGAGTAATATTTAATCCATCGTTTTCTTGGACTTTTTTTATTTAATTTTTAAATTCTACGGTGATTATATAATATATTAACTAATACGGAATAATCTATGAACTAGGATGAGGGAAAGAAAGTTACTTCGCACTTATGAGCGTGCATCTGAAGAAATGCTTTATTTAATTCTATTAGTTTTGTCAAAGGTTTATAAATTTTCAGTTTTGTTATAAAGGTACTGGAGGTGCTAGAATATATCTAACCTTAGACGAATATAGTTTCATTAAAATTATAATCTGAAAAAAACAGAATATCGTTTTTCGAATATCCCACCTTTTTACAAAGTAGTGCTTGACCACTTATAATTTGTATTGAACTATTCTATCCGAGAAAATGATTGAGCTAGCCTCTTTTTTCGAAGATACTGACTTTGAAATTTATTGAAGGATCCTAAGATGTTAACCTTTTATAGTCTTAAAATTATAGTCATGAATTATGTTTTACTTCGAAACTGTTTCACGATTGCATTGCTGGACTGGCTTATCTGAATCTCTAATGTAAATCGAATTAATAAATCATGCAGCTACAATTTATGCTATGATAAAAATCCTAGTATTTCATACGGAGCAGCGAATTCCATAGCTCTGGATCTATTTTTCCGTTGGGGATTAACCGCAGTAAGGAAGAAAGCCCAAGGTGGAAAACGGAGTACGCGGAAATTGGGCTAATACTGCAGTCATCTTTCATGGCCCGTAACCTGAGGACATTCACTTTTCTCTCTAGTCGATAACACTTCCTAAAAGGTCAAGGCAGCATAAAATGAGATACGGGGTCGAATCACTCGGTACTTTCTAAGGGTAGGGAACCAAGAAAACTGCTCACGAATTTTAACGCACAGATCTTGCGGTATTTCTTGGATATCGATCCTCGATTAAAACTGTGTACTCGATTCAGTTATCCTAAAATTTGAATCGATATTTAAAACCTCCTGCGGTGAATTCCAACGTTCATTTGGTTTCAGATAGAGGAATACGTATAAGTATTTTACTTTTGTTTCGTGAACGTACTGATTCGCTCCGTTTATAGAATTTTATGACAGTTCGGAAATGATTCGATGATGCTTCCAGAAAATTCATGAGACTTTCATTCCCTCGTGACATTCCGGAATGTCGCGAGAGATTGCATATGGAAATAAAAAATCGTGTCTTTCGAAAAGCATATTGAAGTTCCAGAAATTTAGAGGAGATAATTAAATTAATTGATTTATGAATGAACTTAGTAGTCCCGACTGTAGATAAGTAACCTCCCTGATGCAGTATAGTATGTTGCCTTCCTAATACACATTTGGCTTTATCGTATATAATTATATCTGATAATAATTTATCGAGAGCTACAATCAATCCTCAGATTGGTGAAGCTACGATAAGGACCAATTTTGGATTTCTAAGAATTATTACTTATGTTTAAAATTTGAGTTATTTGAGAAAAAGAAATTTTTTTAACTTAGCTAAATTTTACTTTTTTCAAGAAATATTTTATTTATTTAGGGCCAACAATTTTTAATTTGTTACTAAACGATATTAAAAGTGCCAAGTGCACAAACCAATTTTTTAGACTAAGTTTTGGTTTTTGAATGAGGAAATTCCAAGTCCTTTTTTAAGTTCCGGTAGTTTCTTTTTCTTAAATTTTATTAGACATGTTTCTTTTACGTTCACTTCATTATTTTTTTATTTTAATTTGCCAAATTGCAAATTATGTGCTATCAGTTAACTCTCTTTTTTTCTGCAACGCATGAATGTACTCTTTTTGTATGATAGTTGCCTCCACACAGGTACCTTTTGAGGCAACCTAATGCTTTCTAAGCCTTTTTTGTAAAATTTGATTTATTTTTGAAAGCAATAAACTAAACTAAACTAAAACTAAAGTATCGACTGCCTTCCGCGCCTTCCCCCCGAATACCTCCCTTCCTCCCATTATCATGCGGTGAGTTTTCTATACACAGCTGTGTTGACAAATTATATCAATTCGCAAATTCATTACGCATGGCATATTTTGAAGATAAACGAGAGAACGATTAGCGATAGCTGGCAACCATGAGGAAGTGAAGGTCGTATCATGGAGTACATAGGGTAAGGAGATCGCGTGAGTGGGGGTCCGAGGAGGGGATGCGCGAAAACTTCCGCGCAGGCTCTCTGCTATGCGGTACTATTATAGTACAAATCGCTGACATTGCATTAACTCGCACTTTTGTTCGCATCGTTTCCCATTTCTATTTGCCCCACGGAGAGAGAGAAAGAGGAAAAATAGATTCCATTACGGTTGTGATGGAAAAATAAAGCGACACAAATACACTTTTCGGCTACTTTTTTCCCTCCCGAATAGAAGAGGCCAACTGTGGAAGCAAGCATGGCGAAAACAGCACGACACATTTGTCGAGAGGTTCTTTCTCTTTTTCATCTGATTTCCCAAAAAAGCGGACTGATGGCAAAGAGTGGTAGGAAAATAAAAACTGAGGGAATACAGGGCGAATTCCCTTTGATTATTTATTCGGAGGGAAAAGTAAAAGGCAAGAGACTATCATCTCTTATCGAGAAAAATGCGCCATCAATCAATAAACAGGCGACGTTATTCACCCCGCGATGGATACATCAGGTTTTTCTCTCTTGGTTTCGTCGTTCGCATTATCTTTCTATAGGTCTTGCCTGGTGAGCATTCCCCGTGTTGCCGCAGTAGCATTCTTGTAAATTTTATAATAAAACAATCCAAAAATAGTAATAAAAATCATCATCCATTTTTGGATAGTGAACATGATTAAAGTCATTTGTCATTTGGTGCAGGATAAAGAAAAATGTATCTATCGTTTAATTTTTCCAAAGCGTTGTTCATGGCAATCATCAGCAGACGTTTGCTATAATATAGATAGAATATAATTTATTTATTCAATACCGCAGTAATATAGACGTACAACCCGGGGTTCTATGAAGGGCATCATCTTCAGATAAATGCATATTTACAAGCCAATAGATTGTTTGTTAGAACTGGGAATCATCGACTTACTATGTTTCGAATCAAATTTTAGGTATGATGCCGTAAAGATAACCCAACAAAATTTACGTGGTAAATAGCTGATGCACTGAAAAAGTTTTTAAGAAACGTGGGAAAAAATATTTTTATTATGTTTTTTTTTAAAAAATTGTCCTCAAAGATTTTGTAAAAGTTCGGAATTTTGAGAATTTAAGAATTTGAAATTTTATTTTGGCTAAACGGTACAAGAAAGAGTAAAAGCTATTCTCTTGTCAGTTAAAACAACTATTTAGCATTTTTAGAGAAAAAATTCAACAATGCATCACAAATACTTACGTAACCATGACCACAAATGACTGGGAAGTCATGGTTTTCTCAGAAAAAAATTCTTAACTCGAAAACAAAAGAAGATCGGACACCAAGATGAATTGCAAACCTGTAGCCCATGTGATGTTTTACCTCTGTGTTTCGTTTGGTCCATGACTTTTGGGACACCCTGTATAGTAAGGAAAAAGAGGAGGGGGTAAAGTAATCGAAATAGCAAAACTGAGAGGGCATGGATTAGATAACTAGCGGGTAATTGAAAGGTATTGGACCACCCCATATCCTTTTCTTTACTATTTTTCGCCTTTTACTTCTCTATTTTTACCAAGTGATGATGCCCTGCATCGAAAACAGGGTCATAAGTCTTCGTTTCTGTAGTATTGTATATTTGTAAATAAATTATATTCAACTTGCTTGTGCTACTGATTGTCATGGAATATCACCCCGTCAAAGACCACACAAAGTGTTACTCATGAAGTCATTGTGCTTCATCCACGTGGACATATTTTGCTTATAGCACACACATTCTGGGTTGGTGAGGGAAGCAAGGGCAAACTACCTCATTCCGAAACTTTAGTAATAAGCATCATTCCCCCCTACCAGCTCTAGATAGTGAGAGGGCGTGAGATGCCAACCGACCTTTACGCTGAATTTTTTACAGACGTTCGATTAAAGATGAATATTCCCATCATTCCAACTAAGAGGTTTAGGTGTCCCAAAAGATTTCTTCGTGTCATCGGGATACGAAATGAAGGTGGCGGGACAGATTCGGAGGCCGGATCGTCTGAAGATCCTACCAGGAGTAGTCTTACCTTTCCATTAAATTTAACCAGGATTGGATAGTCCTTTGACATCCAGAGGTTTGCATAGATCGTCTCCTATTTAGATATCTCTGGTCTTAAATTATGTAATGTCGATAGTGCATCGTTATGTCAATCGCTTTATTGCAAGGGTTAAGTAATCGAAGTTTTATATTTTCTTGGTTTTATTCTAATTAAATTTGCTTTAAGAACTTCATCTATAGAAAACTCGCGAATAGCATTGCAGGTACGTACAACTCCGTTCTTCCTTTTTAATCAGTGAAGTATCTCTTTCACGGCTATATAATGAAAAATTAACTTTTAGTCCCGGTTACGTTACATTTTTGCAATGTTGGATAGAACCCTGTGTCATCGCATAGAATGTGAGACGAAAGAGTTTTCCTATATTTTTAACCATTTCAATACTTTGTAAAATTTACAAATTACCTTATTAGAAATACAATGCAGTTTGTCTCATAGCTAGCTCTACGACAAATAGTTTCTGAGATAGAGGGGGTACGGACGGACGGACTCTTCGCAAATTATACATCTACATCTACATTAATACCCTGCAAGCCGCCTTTCGGCGTGTGGCAGGGGGTGTAAACACCAGTTGAATCTATACTACTTTCTTATTCGGTTATTGTCACGTATTGTTCGCGGAAAGAAAGAATCTCTAAAACGATTCGTCCCAGCATCTATTTCTCTTAACTTACGGTCATTATCGGATCGACCGAGGTAACAGGGGGGTTGCATGATACCGATTGTATCTTCCGAAAACGTAGTTTCCCTGAATTTATTAACCAATCGCAGCCTAGCTTCCGATCTCCTTTCTTTCAAGGATTCCCAACCTACGCCTGAGAGCATTTTTTTAACGCTTGCTTTTTATTTGCTTGCTTGCAGCGTACTGCACTTTCTCGAGTTCGCAAGTACACGTTTCATCCGCCGGATCCCATATACTTGCCGCATATTCCAGAAGGGGTCTGGCCAAGGTAAAATAACATCGCTCTCTCACCTTTTCATCGCATTTACCGACAATACGCTTTACAAAGCCAAGCCTTTTACTTGCTTTTCCTCAGATTTTTCGAATATGCGTGCTCCAATTTAAGTTATTAGTAATGTTGATCCCGAGATATTCAACTGTATCTACTACTTTGATACTAATTCCATTAATTTTGTACGGGAAATTATATATAAGGATAATACCCCAAAGTGAGGTACCTCTGTCCACCCTGTTTGTTCGTATGTGTGTATGTTGTCTTGATTCAAATTAAAAATCCCTCGTTCCTTGCAATGGACAGCCACAGCTTCCATTCTCTCCCCACCGTTTCTTCTTTCTCCCCCCACCTCACAGTTTGGCTGACTTCCCACACTCTTGCACCGAACTTTGCCTTACCCCAGTCCCGAACCCTTGGGCTCGGAAGTCCCCTTTGAGAAGTTTTCTCCCCTTCGTCTTACTTCCATATTCGCTCCTCCCTTATGGGACGACTTCTGCGGTTCTCGTCCACGATGAGGGTCAACTAACTCTTTGCCCCAGGCCAACGAAAACTCCGTCCCATTTCAATTCTCCCTCGCCGAGAGCAAGACTTCCCCTTCTCGAGAACTAGCCCTCTGTCCCGGAAGGAGCACCTCATCCCTTAAACCTCAGACGGTAAACCACGAGGATCCTTGGTAAAGTCGCGGCGTCAGATTAGCGCCATGTTATCCGAGCGAAAAAATGTTAGTGGCTCTCAGGCGACGTCGGACCGCAGTGCCTTTACACGTTGCACATCCTTCGCTCGCTTTTTGCCAGAACAAAGAGGAAATTAAAGTCATTGTTTTGAATAACGATGGTCTCCGAGGGACCCGAGGCTGCAAAATAGATTAGGTTTACAGTCCGATATTGCATGCAAAGTAGCATTTCTCGTTTAGAGACTGGTTTGATTCCTCTTTGAAGTTTTTTTTACAGCGATGAAAGGTAGATCCCTTTCCTCAGTAAGGGTAAAGAGGTAAATAGTTAACACGCATTCAAGCTTCCATCCAAACCAACTATGAAAAGGGAAAAAGCTGACTAAAGTACAAATTTCATGTTGAAATTTTTGCAAGGGTTTAAAAAATAATAAATATATGTACATTGTATGTACAGTGAACATATATATTATTCGAAATTAAGTCGAAATTGTTTGGCATCGAGTCGGCAGGGGTTACCATAATCCAATCGCATTAATATTTAGTAGGTAAGTTAACAAGGCCAAATTGAAAAAAATAGAGGTTATGCGTGTTTGATTTTGTGAAAAAATATTTTCTCTTATATCTTGAGACACCCTAATGTACCCTTATAACGGTTAATCGGTCATTATCACAAAAAATCACCAAATACTTATCGAAGCAATATTTCGCGTGGAAATATAGTCCCATCAACAACTATCAATGGATACGGTAGTTGTGTTATTTATTCTTCATCTTAGCTTCCTAGTACATAATATATCTTGATAAATGAACATTTTTATGTATCTTTCAGTACTGCATAGGGAAAATATTTCAGTTGTCTTTTAGGTTTATTTATCTCATTTTTGTTCATGGTTGCACTGATATGATTGCTGCTGTGGTGTAAATTAAGCTGGATTATTGCATTTCTTTGGATTTCCAATCCAATCCCATTTTAAATTAAATTAGGTTAGCTTCTGGCAGAAAGATACATTTTACTAATGAAAGCCCATATTCCTAAGCCAAAAATCAGCTATGAAAATTCATCCACGGGAAATGAGCGTTAAAAATATTAGAGTAAACTGTTGAAAAAATGAAACATTTTAATCCATGGTTAGATTTTCATTACCTACTGCCACTTTTGAAAATCATCTTCCTGCCATTTACCATTGTCTCCCCCATTGACTCGAATATCTGAGAGATTTATCCTATTTTTTCCGACAGTGATTCGTTTCCTTGTAGAGTGAAGAGCAGTTATCCAAGGACTTCCTGTGTGACGCTATGGTGACGTGACTTTAGCTTTTAGCAGATGTAAATAATCGAGGATAGATTTCAAAACATTCAGCCTAAGCATCGTTTAGTCCAACTCATATCGTTGATATGTTACTAATTATGATTAAATTCGATACTGTCAACTTAAGAGAGAAACATTCACTCTGCGAAAAAACGGCACTCCCCTTCCCACCTGAAAATGAGAACAGCAACGGATTATCAGCAAATTGATGTATAAATACACTCTGAATACAGTTTCTACCGCACACATCCTTTTATACTAAAATTTAGATTTATTTTCTAAATACATGCGTTAACTTTGAAAACTGTTACATTTTTTCTAAATTAAAAGAATCTTTCTCAAAATATCAGAAATGTATAACAGTTAATGTTTTATTTGGTAAAGTCATTAATATTTAAGTCATATTAATATTTTACAACAGTTTTGTGAAAATGTTGAATTCCTGAAAATTTTCGTTGTTGATGGGCACTTTTCCACACCTCCGTCCTCCCTTCCTTGTTCTTCAAATTCATTAACTCCCATAGAGTGAAATAAATTAATTAAGTATTTCACGAAAATAGATTCCTAAGGCTCGATCCCTTGAAACTGGGCGTTACTCTATTTAAATGCGGCGTTTTAATCGTATGAAATGATTACTGTTGTTAATGCGTATACATTATGTATATGTATACGTTACCGCAAATACTTAGTGATATAAAACCATTACTATACTTAGAAGCAGGAGCTAAGTAATTGACTTTATTTTAATTAATTCATTTTCCTGGAAGGGATTAAACATGTGGAAAGTTTAAGTTGCTCCAGAGAAAGACCAAATCGGACTGAAATGAGCAGACAGGAAATGAGAAAAATACAGGAAATGTGCATTGCAATCAGAAACAATAGGAAATATTAAAAATTGTTTCGTGCTGCACTCGTGATGGATGTTATTTCTTACGGTAAATGTTTTTTTCGAAACGATAAGATCTAACTTCCTGCTTCAAAGAGCCTTTGGCACGCAAATCACTTCCGTTACCTCTTTAGTCTCGAGGAAAATTATGGATATTTATAAAAGATTTTTTGCAAAAATCAGGGTCATACGAGCAGTACGTATAATGAGTAGTGCCTTTGGCGAAATTTTCTACCGGGAAATATCGCTCTGTTAATGGAGCATCGATGTAGGGTGACGAACCCATTGAGTGCACGCTCGAAGTGGTACGTGGGGGATTATTTTGGCACGCAGAGCAATGACGGCGTCATTTCTACCATGCACTTTTAAATCGAATCATTCCCAATTCAAGATGGATAAATGCGAATCCTTTAAGGCAGTGGTTCTTAACGATTTTAATAGTCAGCACCTCCTTGTAACAGAAAATTCCGCTTGAAAAATGTTTCTATTTTTTACTTAAGAACAACATTTATTGCGAAAAATTTTATTTATCCTATATAAAAATTAATTTAAGAATAGAGTTAAAGTACTTTTGCATATAAGGGCTTGCAACCAGTACAAATCCCAAAGAAAATCGGCTTAGAAATAAGTCAGACAGCGCAGGTTATTCGAACCCGGGATTTTCCTCTATCCAGGAGGCTGCTCGGCCAGAACCGTTCGAAGTGTTCCTTGGCAAAAATTTATACGTTTACAATACATACCATATTATTAAATATAAAACAATACATATAAATCTATATTTTTAATGGCTATGTTGTTTCTGTTAGGTGGTTAGGGGGTAATTTTCATTAAAAATTCAGTAATTTCTCTCGCACCCCCAAGGGTCTTCACACCCTCATTTAAGGACCACTGATTTAAAGCAATTTAAAGCAAGCCCATCATCGCTGTAATAACTTAAATGGCTATTCCATTTCACGCTACAGTTGGTGTGATATCTCTTATTTTATGAAATATGGCGCTAATTCAACGAATGGTTTGTCATATCCCCCACTAACATTTTTGGAAACCTTTGGGTAGGCGATAAAAATTCATATAAGTACGAATAATTACCCATGTAATTTATCTAATTAATCACCAAAATTATATATCTAATTTTCTCAAGCCAAGCTCGGCGAATTTTTAAGAATAGATTGATTTTAATTATAAATTTACATTTATCTATTTATTCAATTTTAATCTTCTTTTCGGTATAGGTATTTCAAATGACAGTAACTTTATTCCTCACGCTTCTGCTGTAAGTTTTAATCGGGGTATATTTTCACTTTTTAACCCGTTGATTATTACCCCATTTTCAGAACATTCTGCCATATTTTTATTACGTATTTATGTAATTAATTTATTTTTACAAGGGAAATTGATTCGATAATGTTTTCACAATTATTTTTAAGCTTTCAATTTCTGCCCCATGGGGATATGTGATTTTGTGTAATCGAGATCGCGATTTCAGTGAATTACTTATTATTTCTTTATTATTTAAACGGTATTTATTATTATGTTTATGATTTTCTATTATTAAATTGCATTAAAGAAACTCCCGCCGAAGTAATTAAGTTAATACCATCGATTACTTCAGGAACGATTTACGATAGGACTCCACAATGTAAAGAAATGAAAATATAAGACTTTTACCCGTACCACTTGATTTAATATATTTTGTTACATAGGTTTATAACGTCACATCATCACCAGTGACACGGGTACAAAAGTACGATTAAAGTCTTTTCTTTTCATTTCTTCACGTTAATTATTTAAAATTAGAAATGCAAGAAAATCGCTCTTCCAATCGATAGAATTTTTGAAAAGAAAATGGTCCCTATGCACTTATAGGGGATATTCAGGCTCAAACATTTTAATTTTAATTATTTTATTTAATACAAAATTTACTACATCTGTAAGCATCATAAATAATTTAGGAATGCGAATATTAACTGATCATAATCAGTTAAAATTCAGGTTTCAATAAAAATTAATAATATAGTATATATTAAATAATAAATTTAATTTAATTTAAATGAATAATGCATAATAGTAGTAAGTAATAATAAGTAATACTCAGTAATTAAAAATAATTGTTAATTTCCGAGTAATAGTCTGTGGATAAAGCCCGAAATTGACCAGATGCTAGAAATACTGTCTCTGGCAGGGATTAAATTAATTAATTAGCAGAGCAAAAGATTCACCATCTCTTAGAGTAAAGAATCGGATAATTGATTATTTTCATCTATGCTTTAATTTAGCTTATCAGAGCTTAGAACTTTTAATTCGATCCCAGGTCAATAAAGAACGCAATATTCATCGTTTAATGCTGGTGACAATTTTGGAGAACCCCAGATTAGCTGAGCAGGCTCGGATGGAAACTTAGGAAAAAATGCGTCCTGCGGTCCGAGTATTCATATGATCTTGATGCTCCAAATTTAATGTAAATATTTGAAGCGAGAGAGTTTAAAATGCGGTGTTCCCCGGGGGCATTGTTTGGAGTCCAGCTCGCCGCAGTCGCTTTATACAAAGTGGGAGCTTACGTCCCCCTCTGGTCCCCGCGCAATTTCCTTTTTCTCCTTAGTTCCTTGAAACCTAAGAGGATTTCATCGCTGCATCTATGCTCCACGAAGAGAATTGAGTTCATTGCTCTCCATCCTCTTTTCCGAGTTCTAGAACTTCCGGATATTTAGTTAAATCATGCCCATGTAGATTATTTTCAAATCGCCTCTTCTTGAATCTGCTGTTGTCGGCCTACATTTTGAGTAATTTTTCGGGATTGAATTTGCCCCCAGCCGGGGCAGTTCTTGGAATGAATAAATAACTCAACGGTCATTCTAGGTTTAGAATACAATGATCACATAGAAATAAAAGTAAATTCCATGACGCGGAATCCTACTGTACTGGATGTACTGCATGAACTTACTGGTAGCGCATTTCTATATTTTGTCATGTTCTTTTTTCACTTCTTTTAGTTATTACTATCAATAGGTTTGCGAATGGTTTTCATCCCCTTTCTTTGTGGGCGTTTTCCTGCAATGGATAATTTTCTTTCCTCGGGATCTCTTAGGTTTTTTACTTCCACAATATTAAGTTTTCTTCA
The DNA here is from genome assembly GCA_947579665.1 of Sympetrum striolatum. Lineage (NCBI taxonomy): Eukaryota > Metazoa > Arthropoda > Insecta > Odonata > Libellulidae > Sympetrum > Sympetrum striolatum. The sequence goes on along the minus strand of OX388345.1, from coordinate 40,329,326 downwards.
TAATCTTCTCTTTAATTTAATTATTCTATAATTTACGATGATGGTCCTGATGAAAGAGGCTTTTGGTCTCAATCTCGCCCAGATAAAGACGTTTATTATTTAAATCTACGTAGGCGACCGTGATGTTGTGAAATTCATAATATAAAGACGATGTATACTTTTCCACAAATTTGTGGAAATGTATACATCCTTATACGTTTATAATTATTATTGAGGGCTAGCCTATTCAAGTGACATTCACAGTGGGCGAACCACCGTGAAGAGCTAAATATTCATTCAGGTAGCTATTTATCTTGCGATGCCGGGTCAACATCACGGCCCACACCTAAAATCGAACCCTGGACCACTTTTGCCAAAAGCGACCGCGCTATCCACTTGGCTATCCAGAAGCTCTTTTTAATGACATTATTATTTCAACAAATACTTAAAAAAGAAAACTAATTGGCGAACTCAAAAACTACAAGTTGAAATTATAATGTAATTAATTTATTACTTTATAGCATAATCGAGGAAGTAAAACCATGCCTGAATACTATCTTATATTTGCGGTATGACTAAAGTTTTACATCAGTAGTCGTTTCATATTTCGGCATGTTAAAATGAGCAGGGGAAGCACGTCGAAGATTATTCTTATTTCTGCTTATTATTTATTTCAATATTGAATATTTTCTTTCAATATTATAGCAGTTAAGGTATTCCGCTGCAGACAAACTTAATTGTGAAGGATGTGTCTCACTTAACTCGAATAGTATGAGTGGGAAAAGTTCTCCTGTCTAGATCTTATGAAGTACAACTTTCATTTCATTCGATAAATAGTTAAAAATATGTATTCTATCATTTAGCATCATTTATATCCCAGCAGCTATTCTATTATCACTTCCATAACCATTTACTAGGTCTTTCTTTAAAATACATCTGTTTTGCAGAAAGTGATTTTAATTATAATGGTACTAGAGATGGAGCAGACCGACCATGACATATATCTGTTAAGCATTCAACTTTTTGTGCCTACCTCTACAAATAAAATCTCGCCCAAATAAAGACGATTATTATTGTCATTATTGTAAATAACTTTGACTTACTAGGCAACATTAAGAGTGGGGTAATGGTTATTGGTTTCCTCATGGAGTCGGTTCAACATCATTTATATCCCATTATATATCATCTTATCACTGCCATGACCATTCACAAGGGCTTTTCTAGGAATTAAATGTATCTGCTTTGCCAGGAAGTAATTTAAATTAAGGTGGTATTAGAGATGGTGTATATAGACCATGGTCTATCTATTAAGCATTCTACTATTTGAACCTACCCTATTTGAACCTCAATCCATCCTTCATTAGCTAAAAATAAAATCTCGCCCAAATAAAGACGATCATTATTATCATAAATAACTTTGATTTACTAGGCAAAATGAGGAGTGAGGCCATTCGTTTCCTAATGGAGCCGTATTTTTATAATTAGAAAGAGATCTTAAAGTTGAAGACTATGAATAAAAATATTCATATTATTCAATGAATAGTGAACAAAATGAATTGTATTATTCAGCATCATTAACGCATCCCAATATCTTTCATATTATCCCAGCCACCACCGAGGCTAACAAAGACATGAGTTTGGAATGATAGACATATTTTACTACTGCACCACGAAGTATACATCCCATAAAGCACCTTATTCATCAAGATGTGACACAAGAAGCTCAAGTAATACAACATGTGAACTCCTCAGTGCTCTAATAAGTACTAATTTATTCAGTAATCCATCTCTGATCTAGTTTTAACTAATCGATTTTTCGTCGCGACTTAAGGCACATCTAACAACGTCGTCTTTCATCGTAAAACGCTTTTGCCAGCGGCGATCCTTCCCGAAACCGATTCGTTAGGGTCTCTAAGTGAATACAGCCGTATTCGCGGACTTAAATTCCCCGAGTCGAGAGGGCGTTAATGCGATTTCGTTATCGCATTACCTTTCCCCCCCTCCGCGACGTAATTTTAGATTAATTAGCGGAGAGGAAGGGAAATTAAGAGGGGAATCGGACGCGGCGAGTCGCTCCTTTAAATATTTTTTCCTCGCCGCCGTGTTCTTTTATTCCCTTCGCTTTATCATGACCCATATGAATGGAGGGGAATGTTTTCTGCTAGATGCGCATAGCGGAAGGGTCGGAGTACGCGGCGCATCGGTCGAAATCTTTTTTCCGAAATAAAAGAGAATGCGGATAAGGTCCGCGGGATTTTTTTGGCGCTCGTTACGGGGCGATCCGGTCGGCGGGTGAGAGAGAGCAGAAATTTCCCTCTATACGTAATAACCGGACTTTCCGCGGGGAAGACAAGCCAGGATGGCACTTCTTCCAAGGCAATTTTATGTAAAATTTTGATATTCAACCCTCGTAAGTACACAGCCGCTGAAATCTGCTGTCGCTGTTCTTGCCGAGATCAACAGGACGCTATCTTTTATACGAATTTTAATTAGGTAAAAGGTTCAGGTAGCCTGAGAACTAGATTAGTATAATTTTTGGATTTTAAATACTTATAAATATTAAGTATAATAAATGTTTTCTAGTTTTCGTAATTAGAAGGCTATATAATTTTTACCGTAAGTGAAAACATGATGATATTTAAAGTACAGTACCGATTAATTAATTTATGTATCATAAAGAGTACATATTTGTTTATCATACAATACCACTGCAATTAGTTGCTAGAACAGGTCGAGACGTAAACTCACTATATTCAACAGCTAACACAAAAAATGCTTAAAATGTTTACGTTCCAACAGCAGAAAATTAGTACTTCATTACTTCTTCTACTAGCTTCAGTAGTTTACAAACTTTAGCGAACTTTAAATTTTCGATTGAAACGTTTATAATCTGCAACCTCTTTAAACACCGTGTGCGATTATGAATCAATTCGAAAGATTTCATAGAAACCTAATATATACAATTACAGAACCTCGGCAGGTCATTTAAAAAGAAATTGCTTTCCGACCGCAGTAACTCAAAAAGAACGTGTTAAACTGTTATAATGTTTGCATTAACTTGAAATTTCCTTGTGATACCATTAGCATCACTTGTAAATATTTCGAATAAAACATATATTAAACAATGATTGTGTTAGCTACAATTGTTTTGTATTGTATGCGTTAATTCACAATGATTAATTTTATCGCGCTTTAAATATCGTTTGTACATACCTACGCAGTGTACAACGGTTATGCTTCTATTCATATCACAACTTTTTAAATCTCTCTCCATCAACTTTTTGGATATTTTGAGATCACCATACCAATTCCTACAATTAAATTGTTTTTAATACTTGTTAATTCACCTAAACGGAAATTCATTACAACCAGTTTTCTGACACGGAATTGTGATTTGATTACAATAAAATTGAGCACTGTGAAGGTTTTGTATGTGCTTTATGCATTTAATTCTTTCAATAATAGAGAAGTGCTGTTGTACTTATCAGCGAAAAATATTCTAATAGTTTTTTTATTATTGAGATATTAATAATTAATTTAAAAACTTACTGAAGGAGTATCTCTTCGTCGCATGAATACTAGTACATATAATATGGCGATGATAAATCATCGTAAACGGAAATTTAAATTACAACAAACATTTGAATACCTTTCAAGAAATTTTCTATGTAATTACTTTCTGTTTTATCAATAAACCTCCAATCTCTACTGAATAATATTTATATATATAGCAAAGATAACAATACTAAGACAAAGAGGGACTACGATTTTTTTAATCAACGTTATGTTGCACGATGATATTTCTCATCTATATATTATTCATAAATACAAATATATCCTAAATATGCGAATGAATTACTTATTAAAACTGGAGAAATGTCCCGCGGTCGAAAGGTTAAAATATTTGCATGGTTTACTGTGAGGAGAATACTGGTTCAAACTTTCGAAATTCCAACAATAGGTAGCCTTAAGAGTCGCACAATACACGTTGCGTTCTCGAAGAGGCGATTAAAATGCATCGCTATGCTAAAATAAGTCCGAGCCACGGCGGAGCATTTAAATTTATTTAAATTTTAAAAAGGAAGAAGAGACGTCAAAATGCGCCAGCATCCGAGCCAGAATTATACATTCGTAGAAAAGAGAAGGCATTGCTAGGGAACGGGCAAAAAGACCGACGAAGCGGGTCGTATTTTGACTGGATGAAAAGAGATATCAGAGCACTCCGGCGTTGAGAACTCCAGGCAGAAAAAAAATCGATACAAAGACTTTTACGGAAGCTTGATTTAAATTTTGCGTTCCTCGCCCTACCGGCCGGGCCGTTTTATTATGTTGTTCCTTTTCGCGAGTATTATGCTAGGTTTTGCGCTCGTGATTGCTGGCTTAGGATCGGATTATTTTATGAAAAGCGTTGAGTATTAACGATAGTCTGCCCACGAAAATCGAAATAAATATGCCGCGTAGGATAATTTGATTCATTGTTTATCCAAGGATGAAATCAGCAATATCGGAAATGAACAGGGCACCATTACCTTCACCACTATTTTAAATTCGTTATACGACCCGTGATGTCGCTCTAATTTTGCTTAATTTGTTTATTCTTCGCTATGAACAGCTAACTACTAGTTATGCCATATTTTTGAGAGCTCTATGCAGAATATTCTCACAGGTCATTCTTTGCAATTTGATACCGATCATTTCAATGAGAAATTGGATATGAAAATCATAATGATACGCTCAAGCTATTGGGAATCTTAAACTTGTAGTAATTTAAGTAACACATATAATATATATTGATTTGCCAATAGCACTTTTATTGAAATGATGGAAAATAATTTTTAACTTTTCACATAAAAGCATTCGTCTTAACCAGAAGATGTGCTGAAGTGGAAAATACACTTTTATTTTTAATCAATTTATTTTTATTATTTTTAATTGATTAATCAAATAAATTTGCAAAAGCATATTATAGATATAATTAAAATTCAAAATATAGGCAACTAGTCTTTTCTTTAACTGTAAACTTCTTATAAAATAGCACCTTGCAAGTCTTCAAAGTGCGTTACTATGCTTTAAGGTTACTACCCCCGTTGTTTAGTAGTATTGTATCCATTATAACTTGAGGAAAAAAATAGTATTAGTTCTCGGACATGAGTGTCTAAGCAGCAGTGAGTTTCTGGGCAGCAAAAGAGACTGCCTTTCTCGTGCTGAGACGGGAGGTTGTCTGTTTTCTAATGAAACTATGATTCACTTCCTTTCAATTTTTTTCCTTCAAAGATTCTTATGAAGCGAGGATTTCTCGCAATAATTGGAGAGCTTTCATTGTTTTCATACATAGATTCTATTATATGTTATTAGTATTATTAGGGTCTTTATTAGGCGAGATTGAGACTAAAAAGTCTCCTCTTCCATCTAACCTGTCGTTAAGTTGTTACATTATTATAAGTATATTACATGTATCAATGAAACTTTTGTTAGAGGAAAATAGAAGAAAATGTAAGAAGGGATTGCGGATGTAAAAAAAAACCTAAGAAAAGCTTAGGAAAAAATATCCGCTGCAGGAAAACACCCACAAAAAAGGGGGGTGTGAAAAACCAGCGCAAACCTACCGATAGTGAGATATTATATAGAGAGATATATGAGATATTATATAGATACTATATAGAGACATATTATCAAAAAAAATAATGAAAGTTAATAAAAAATGAAATGCAGAGAATACAGTAAGTAGATACATACACTTTTGATAAAAAATATGACTGAACTAGAAAAAAAGCAAAATAAAACACGATCAATCCAAAAATAACGCTCTACAATAATTATATAAGAGAGTTAAAATCATGATTTTGGCATAAAAATTAATCTGAAGTAAGTTAATATTATGGAAACACAAAATAGGAAAAAAAGAAAAGGTTATACTGGATGTAAACTGTAGTACCAAAAACGAACAAAATATCCCAAAGTAAAGAAAGAAGTTTGAAGTGTTGTTCCGTGCAGCTTGAATACATAAGGAAAAACGAACTTGACTTATGGTAAAATGTAAAATGCCATGATGGAGATAATTAGCGTTATTGATTCTCTAGAAGATACGAAATGCATTTCCTCTTGAAAGAGTGGATAGAACAGGAAGATTTGATACTGTGCGGAAGGGCGTTCCATAAATTAACAGAGGTCACTGCAAGGGATATATGAAGCATTTCCGTCCTGTGATTTGGAATTAGTAGATTGTTTCTTCCTCTAGTGTTACAATTATGTACCGACCCTAAGCTGACAAATTCTGAAAAGAGGTAATCGGGAGTTTGTAATCGCATGACACGGTAAGTTGTTGTTAAGATGTGTAATTTTTGACGAGAAGCGAGCTTGAACCAAGATAATATCTCAAACGCACCCGAGATATGGTCGAATTTCTTTAAATTAAAGATAAACCGAACCGATGCATTCTGGGCACGCTGCAATTTGGTTGCTAATTCTTTGGATAAGTCTTGGTAGACAATATCACCGTAGTCAAGGTGTGGCATGATTAATGAATTTATCAGTTGAGCTTTAATCGAAGGTGTCAGGAAACTTCCTAGGCATCTAAGAGAATTAATTGAAGAATAAACTTTTTTACACACATCAACGATGTGTTCCGACCACGTAAGATTATTATTAATGATAACACCCAGATTATTTACAGAGTCACAGAATGTGATCTGCGAGTTGTCTAACGTGAGCTTTGCATCGTTATCTTGATTAAGCCTTCTTATCAACTTGGGTGTTCCGATGACAATGGCTTGCGATTTTGAAGTATTTATTTTCAAAAAATTGTCTTTACTCCAGTTATTAATTTGTTCGAGGTCATGATTTACTTGCTGTATGCATTCATGGAAGTCAGAAATCGTGGTTTCGATGTATATCTGTAAGTCGTCTGCGTATAAATGATGCTTACAATGTTTAATTACTTGAGGACAGGATATTAATAAACAGAGAAAACAATAAGGGGCCAAGGGTTGATCCCTGTGGGAGACCACGATTGATACTTATCTAAGCGGGGGAGTAATAATTCGAGACAACTTTCTGTTTACGGTCATGTAGAAAGGAAGAAAACCAACTATTTGAAGATTTTGAGAACCCTATAAAACGCAATTTGGCAAGCATTAACTCCGCATCTACCGAGTCGAAGGCTTTACTAAAATCAAGTAGGATTAAAGCTGTTAATTTGCTTTTATCCATCGATTTACGAATATCATCAGTTATTTTTACTAGGGCTGTTGTGATGCTATGCGACTTCCGAAAGCCTGATTGTGTACTACTGAGGATCGATTTTTTATTTAAATATTCTGTAATTTGCCGATGCGCTAATTTCTCGAGAGCTTTTGATAAAACCGGAAGGAAACTGATAGGTCTAAATTCATCAATATTCAACTTGGTGCTCTTCAAAATTGGTTTAATTAGTGCTCTTTTCCATGGTTTTGGAAATTTACCACTAAAAAACGATAGGTTGAAAATATTTGTTATAATATGTTGCAATAAAGGATATAGTTTGCTAATGATAATGATTGGAATACCGTCAGCACCTTCTGCTTTAGATTTGATGCTTATTAAGGTACTGTATACCTCAAGCTGAGTGACCTCCTTAAAAGTAAATTCCGATTGGATGGTCGAGCGATTTACTTGCCTGTTTAGATTTCTTAATACGCGACCTTTATGGTTTGGATCGATCATTGTTGGAGGAAGGGAAAATTTATGGTTGAGGGAGTCAAGGTAAATATTTCTTAGCGAAGGAGGCTCCTTAGATTTACCAATTCCCAGATTACGTAAGTTTTTCCACAAAGCAGCGGAAGTTTTATTGCCATTCGATATTGAATAAGCATATTTGATTTTGGCGTTTCTGATGATTTGTTTGGTTTTGTTCCTGTATTTCTTAAACTTATTGAAAATTAACTGATCTTTAGTGCGTTTAAATTCTCGGAATATGAGGTCGCGCTTGACCATCATTCTTTTGATGTCATCTGTGAGCCAAGGCGCTCGTGGTTTCGAAATTCTAATTTTTCTAATTGGAGCGTGCTTATCGAGCAAATTTGTCAGTAGGATATTTAGTATTTCAACTTTAAGATCGATATCATCAGTTAATTCTATCTCATACCAAGGTAAACTATGAGCATATTCAAACATGTCTGCATCATTTATGTTATATGTTCATCTTTTTGCATTGAAGCATTTTTGATTGAAAGATTGATCAAGTACATTGACCGTAACTTTATAAAATTATGTTTAGATAAAAAAGATCAGTACTTTGAAAAACTAATTATTATCACTAAAAAGTAAAGGAATGTATTATTTATTTAGATGTATTTGCATAGTTTTATAATATTTTCTTCGTGAAGGAAATACAAAGTATCGCTCATTTTAAATACAGGTAGCATGGCAGTTACAAACATTTTTTATGAGAGTACCCCATGAAAATCAGAGGCTACTCCTCTGAATACATTAAGTAAACATTTTGTGTACATTTAATGCTCCACAAATAGCAATAAAGCATCAAGTCACAAGTATGTTAGTCTGGAATATTTACAGGTAAGCATCATTCCCATGTGGTCTAGTGGCTAGGATATCTGGCTTTCACCCAGAAGGCCCGGGTTCGATTCCCGGCATGGGAAATAACTTTTTGAGAAAATTTATAGGAGATTTTACTGATAATTTGTCTTGAAATCTAATCTAATACCCGCCCAATCTCTCTATCACTTATAACTTATTCTTATTTTTGGTAACAACAAAATTTATTTTAATCTTGAAGGTTTTAACTTTCTTGCTTTGTAAAACCTTAGTTTGCCAAGCTTCCTTATGATATTAAAATTTGGTTCATCTCATGAAATTTTTTGAACATTTCATGTATTTTATACACTTATAAATATCATCATTTTTTATAAACTGTTCCTGCTATTTTATAAAAGCACAGTTGATTTTAGCTCTCAAACTTTTCCTTATCGTGATTTTTTCATGGAGTTAATCGTAGTAAGAAGTAGTTTTTTCCCGGTGAGTTGCTTGAAGGAAGTATTCTCGGGTTTCCAACCGGGCAGCGTCTCTCCATTCTGTCAACGTTTCGGCTACTCACACTGCATCCATCTTCAGGACTGGTCCTGAAGGACAGGACTTCAGTCCTGAAGATGGCTGCAGTGTGCGTAGCCGAAACGTTGACAGAATGGAGAGACACTGCCCGGTTGGAAACCCGAGAATACTTCCTTCGAGTTAATCGTATTGTATCGTTAGAGGAAATGATATGTGACGTATGGGTATTTTTACGTTTTCTAATAGTGCCATTTCATCCTAGTATTGCTATACACCTAAATTATACATAAAATATTCTAAATACTAGTTGGTCTCAAGTTCATCAATATCCTCTGTTTACCTCAAGGAAACTTAATTATTTTTTCTCTATCGTCGAGGAAAAAATGTTTCCCGGAAGTATTTTCTATGTAAACATTTTTTTTATACTTCATTAGCTTGAGTTGATGAAAATAACAGTTATTATATTTCGTTAAGGGTATGAAAAGGAATTCTGTCTTTTAAGTCATTGAGTTCTGTAGTTTATATTGAATTTAAAACTTTGAAAACCATGTCAATCCTTGCTCATCCAGAATTGCAAAAATGCAAGTTATCTTTCGTAACGTGCGAATTTCCAGAGAAATTTTTATTATTCGCAAAACCAGTCGCACAATAAAATTTCTGATGATTATTATTACTACATTAAATCTTATGATAGGTATACACCAGGTGGTAGAGTTGCTAATGAGAGATGTGATAAAATAAAATACATAATTAAAAACCAAAACATCATCAGTGGTAAAATAAAAACATCATCAAAAACACATCACTTATTTAACCTTCAATACGTACTAATCTTAACATTACAATCCAGTCAAGGTCAATCCAGGTGAAATACATAAATAGGAAACGCAGAACATACATGGCACATACATAGAAAACACAGCATAACATATAAGACAAAAATTTAAATACATACTTTGCTACAGTATCATTTGCGTCAGAGCCGTCCCTCTATTCTTCGTCGAAACGTGGGTGGTGGTACTTGGGAAGGGGTTAAGAACATCTTCAGGTAATTAAAACTTTGCGATTGAAGTTTCTTCAGAGAAAAGTATGAAAATTATATTTTTTAGTGAATTTTTATTAGATATAATTTAGTATACATAGATATTAAATGTGAACTAGTATGCTTCTTATAGTGAACCAGCTGATAAAGGACTACTCCTCTTTGCTCGAGGATTTAACGCACTCCGACGCTTTCATGAATTTTAATGGTATCACATTGCAACGGTAACTTCCTCTGCAGTCGTTGATGCACGAATTTGATTGTCGTATGATTATTTCCGTGCTTTCCCCTATTCTTTCAGCGATACTTTTGAGGGAAATAATTTCGCGTTTTCATCAACTCGAGAGGAATTTAATAGACCTAATCCTGGAACTGAATTTAAATACCTTTCTGGAATGAAGTAACCTTATTTACATGCTTCACATCTGTCGTTTCCCTAACAAAGCGATGATTCGGGGAATTTTATTCATCCCCGTGACGAGCCGAATTCTCACAAGGGAATAAGTAGGCGTCGGGAGGCAATTCGGAGCGTTTTTACCTCCTTTTCACAAGCGATCTCGGACCACAAAGGGTTTACTCAAACCATTTCAAATTTTCCTAGTCGTTTCCGAGAATGGATTTTTTCATCGCCCAATTTTCCGCATTGTAAGCGTCCGATCCGCGACCATTTTTTCCGAAATATGCATACCGGAGAAGGCCATTGTGTTCTTGATAGCCAAAGGAGTCTGTGAATTCAAGACAAAATTGGAAGTATCCCCTCGACCTAGTTGGACCTCTTTCAATATCCAGAGGTAATATTTGGGCTCGAATCGGATGCATTTTTACACCCCGGGGCTATATTCCCTTATCTGGTTTCACAGATACGAGGACTTGTAAAAAAACGCCCGAAATGTCCGATCCTCTGGATTGCATTTTTTGCTCCGCCGTCCGCGCTCGAAACGCTTCGGTTATTAATCCGTCCCGCAAAGTGGGTAATTTATTATGATTCGCGCGGGAACAATAATAGCAATACTATTTGATATCGGAATGAAATTCCATCGGTAATTACTCATTCTGTCCGGTTCGCCGGGTTTTATGAATTGTTCGCATTGCTCGCGCGTCGTTTATTTTGATTTAAGGCGGTCGGCAAATGAACTCTCTCGAATTGAAATTATGGGGAGAAGTTCATTCTTTGACATTTGCCCGCTATTCAACCGGACGCGATGTTTTAAATTACCTTATCAGTCGGATACAGAAAGAGGAATTCAATATGCCTATATACTAATTAAAGCCAGCTATCCTGAGGGAAAGACAAGAGGAAAATTATAAATAATATAAGTTATGACCTCGAAGATCTAAATATCAACCTATTTGTAACGGAATACTTGTAATATCAATTATATTAATCTCTGATTTACATAATCTATTTGATGGACTAAATTAACAGTTATGACAAGTTCGTTTTTTTAAATCGCACTATATTTATTGAGATTAGGCTATAAAAATGAATTACACTTCCTTTCCGGTATTTGAATACAAATATTCGTTATTGAATTGTACGGAATAACCCACGAGCTTAACCTATACTCTCCTTCTTTCTAATTCTGTACAACTACAGAAATGTATGGATGCTTTTCTGCTAAGCATTTTCATGAAGCTGGAAACGTAGAATTAACGAAGAATAATTACTATGGTTAGAGGAATTTTTTCTTGGAAATAATCTCAGTTATTAAACTTTTCCCACAAAGGTGAATTTCCGTCTTTTAATTTCCAACATTTAGTTTCTAACTTTTAGTTTTCAACATTTAATTTCTAACCTTTGTGGAAAATGTATAATTTCTGAGATTATTTTCATCATGGATATCCTACACACTTCGTCTGATTCTGTTGAGTTTATGACATGAATTTGTATGGCAATTAGGAGTGCATATGATCCTTATATCTTTATATTTATAAATTATCTAAAACGTTTCCATAAATAAAAGAATACGATAATTAAAATTAATTAATAATATCTAAATCCATAATACTCAAATAATAATTTATTAATAGTAGGTAAACAGTACTTATGTTATGAGATGTACTTGATGGACAAAAATTAAATAGTAAATTAAATTTGAAATTGAAATATTTCTTGCATGAATTGAATTAAATGCAAAATATTTCCTTGGATATCAAAATTCCCCATCATAAAAATAATATTCCGAATACTCACTTCGGTTAACGGAGGGTTGCTCAAATATTGTTCCATGCATGAGTAAATGATTACCGGCAGGGATATTCTACGCCAAAATTCATAAAAATCCATCACTTGCCAGCTTTTCTCCTTTGGCACGAAGCTCAAATAACCGTCGACCTACTTACTTGTTTGGTTTATTCCTGTCGCGTCTCTATCTCGGAAAAAGTCATGAAGTCTACTGATTCTCTGTTTGCACCGATAATGAAATTAGAGATGATGGAAAAGAGTCATAGACTAAATATTTTTTTGGGCTTATCCTTCCCCCATTCATTCATCATGACAAGTTTAGAAAACGATTTCACTGGTTATATCTCTAATCTAAATGTACCTATGATCTCACATCTAAGTCTAGTAGAATTAATAATGCACTAAACGTAGGGAAACACGGCAAAATAAATTCGAATTGCATATAGTTAAGGCTCGTGAGAATATCCTTATCATAAGAAATACCATTTATCAAATGCAGATATTGAAAAATATAACTCTAATTTGCGTTTTTTTTCGCTCATATTCATAATTACTGATTCATTAGAAGAATTCCAAGAGCGATATTATACCAAATTGTTTAAAATCACCTTCACAAATTCTATCACACACCTCATACTTGTTTTATTAAAGAAGATAATAATTATAATAATAATATTATATTGTTATATTCTGGGTACAAAAACCCCTAAGAGCATGAACATAGATTAAATTGAGATGTGCGTACCCAAAGAAAAATTAACATCAGGTTGGAAAGCTAATTAGGGAACAGAACATTTTGTGTCCAAATGGTCGCAGACAACAAGATTCAAAATAAAGAGTGGAAATAGAGAATAAAAGTAATACTTAATGCACAAATTATACATATAAATTATACATAGATACAATAATCTATATGTAGACAGGTTATAATAATTGTTATATAACACCGCCTTAAAGTTTTGAATATAAAGATAAGCGACTACAAGAAGAATTTATATGTAATTCTGTGCGATAGATCTGAATTCCACAGAAAGAACATTTTCTCTGCAAATTATAATCAATAAAATATTCAGAGTATAGCCAAGATTAATTCTGATTATTTTTTATCGTTCATATCTCTGAATAAATAATTTTTTCGGGACTTCAAAGTGAGTTACAATGCACTGAGATTTAGCACCACAGTGCAATAGTGAATCCAATTTTCCATCAAAACTTTTATATTCCAAACTTAAAGAATGGGCGAAAGTTTATGACCGAAAATTCTTTCTCTGCGTCGGTGGAATGAAGTTCCATACAGCGCAGTGGACGTTCTTTGCTGCGATCTTATTCTCAGCGATTGTACGGCGAGAACCTTGTCACTTTAGCACGTAACTTTTCACTGGAAGTTTTTCCTCCTACGTGATCTAAGGTCAGTTGAGCGGGGATATATCATCTCAGTCCCACAAAACTTCTCTTTGAAATATCTCTCACGCCCTTGCGTTCCGGAGAAGAGCAGCATCATTTCATTATTCTCATGATTTGTAATGACAATTTATAATCTCCATAGTTCTAGAACTGGAACTGCATAAGCTCCTGTTTTCTGTTAAGTTTAAGTATCACTAGCTATTTAGTAATAATAATAATACGTCTCTATTGGGTGAGATCGAGACTAAAAGTCTCCTCTTCTATCCAACCCATCGACATAGAATTGTGGATATAAAGCCAAAGAAATTCTTAGGAAAAATATCAAAAAATGAAAAAGGAAATTGCAGGAAAATATATACGAAGAACCATTGCATTTCCATTACAGAAAAATGTATACGAAGAACGAAGGGGGTGGTAAAAATCTCTTTAATCAACGTCAAACGATATATTTTTATGATACTAATAGGAATGAGAGATGAAAGTAAATATTTTCAAAGTTGCTATTTATCTTATTTATGACACTATGGTTGAAGTTAGCGAGACTTGCCGACAATTCTCATGAGGTTTAATATAGCACATGAGTATTCTCCCTATTGGTAGGTTCACGTATGTACCTTAATATATCCTATTTAACACCACTTATTTCGTTTCTTAGTAACATACTCTACCCTTTATGTCATCTAACATCTTCGCCTTCCCCTCTGCTTTTCCCTTAAATTCTTGCCCAAATTACTTTCTAATATAACAAAAATAAATTAATAACAGGTCATCTTTTTCCATTTTATGACACAGGGTCACTTTTCATCGCTTTATTAAAACCTGCAAAAGAACCTAAGGAGTCGCGAGAGCCTGTTCTTTGTTGCATGTTTGATCGCAGGCGCATTAAGAGAGCTTTGTGTATCTTCCTTAATATTTTCGTCAGTTGCTCGCTCTTTCATACGAAAAAAACCGCGAGCTTTCGCGAGACTCTTTTCTCGCAAGAATATAATAGGCACAAAGAGGGTCGCATAATTAGTAAGTTTCGCCACAATGCTCTCCTCAAAATGACAGGAAAGGCATTTATAGCGTTTTGCGGGAAAAGGAGCCGGAGCGAGGGTCGAGTTTAATATTCCACGTTTTGAGTGTTTTTGAGTCAGTGACCTTTCAAAGTAACGATAAAGAAAAGAATGCTTCAAACGAAATTCGCTCCGAAAAATGCACGCCGTAAAGCGCGACTTTTCTCTCTCTTCGTTTTATTATTATCCTTCGCTTTTGCATGTGAAGTGGACGGCGTTGCCAACTGCGTCTCGCGGACGATTCGTGACTTTTTGATAATTCTCCGACGAGCGGAATCCATGGAAAATTCTCCGTCAGTAGCTTTTGGAAGTACTGAAATTTATCTCTGTATTAACAGGAGATCTAACGTTCTACAATTGTCATCTATGTTATTGGATAGACATTATTATTATAAATTTTTGTCGCCAAAAAGTAACAGCATTTTTGCGTTGGGTATAGTCTGATGTCAAGTTCCCATCACGCTGATACATTTTTCACATGCATATATATATATATATATATATATATATATATATGCATGTGCTTATATATATATATATATATATATATATATATATATATATATATATATATATATATATATATATATATACACATATATACATTATTATTGCATATAAATTATTCATATTATATAATTAATTACATTTTATTATTATCAAAGGACTTAATTTGGCGGAGTTGAGATTTTTAAGTCCATCTTAAATTTAACCGATATGAACGATGATGATGAACCAATAAGAAATGACAACTTTATTATTACATTTTTTCCCTGTTGCGCTAAATTTAATAAATTAATCCAGAGTGGGTTTAAAATTTGATCCCTCAATCCCTGAACGTCTGTATCCTCGTAATAAACCAATTTTAATTAAAAAGAATGAAAGATATATGATATTCATTTGCTATTCAATTTTTTGCTATAATTACCATTCTATTATGATCTGCTACGTTCAAGTTTCAATGACATGAATTGCAAATTTATGTAAGGGAGAATTAATAAGCATCAAAATTTGCAAATTCGCTAATATTAATATAACATAGTAGGATATAGTCAAGCTAATTATCCTAGTGATAATCATTTAATCCACGATTATTCAACGATAAAATATAATTGACCCAGGCGTAAAATGCTTGTCAAAAAAGATATAATAATTTACGATCCAAATTCATTCTTTCCTGTATATAAATCACAGGAACACATACGTATGTTTATTTTCCATTGATTCTCCTCCGATATTTATCCTTTCACCATTCACATCAGCAAACCAGCTCCATTTTAAAATGTCGGATATCCCAACATATTCCTTACATAAACAAAATATCTGGACCAAAATTAAGGTATCTCATACTTCATTCACTCAAAATCGACAAAAAGATCATCGATTTCGAACTCAAAAATAAGCAGGGGTAAGGTGAAAAGCTGTGTGCTGATCTAAGAATTTAGTAATATACATTCTTATTTCATAATTACTTTAGTCTTGAAATGCATCTTTTATTTTTGTCACTTTCTCTGGAATGCTTTCCATTCTTTCGTTGGCTTTTCGGAAGTTTCGAGGTCTTTACCGAGAAAGTTATTTTGCTGCGGCTGTAGTTAAGTAACTAGTTTCCTACAAATCTTTCCCTTCTGTCCTCTTTTCTTTCTTCTTTCCTTTTTGCTGAATTCTCTTCCTCTCTCTCTTTAGATCCTTTCCCATTATCATTATTATTTATTTGTTCCTCATATAAACGCATACCATAAGTAATTATTACAAAAACTAAAATCGAGGGACATAGGTTCCCCTAGGATAACATCTGTTTGGGGTTAACCGACTCTTCCGGTCCAACAAAAATACAGAAAACAACAAGAAAACAGTCACTATGCCGCTATTAACAATTAATTTTACAAAAATTAAAAGTGGATACAAAAATAATCAATAAGAAAAATAATAATTGGGAAAAAAATGAAAATTCCGGAAAAAATACAGGCAATCATAACATGCACAATACAAAATAAAGTAATACAAGTATAATTTCTCTAGCCAAGCAAAGTATTCCACCTCCTTGTTCTCGAATAACCATTCTTTAACAACTTAAAAAAAGTTCCTTCTTTCTGTACAGCAGATATAATCACAGGTAGAGAAACAAACAATTTAGGGCCAAGATAAAGAAATAACCGACGGAAAATATCATTAATTGGTTTAGGTAAAACAATATTATAAAAATGTATATTCATTCGAATGGGATAGATTCACACAAAGTAAAACCCCTTTCCTAAATATTTCTAATTTCCTTGTTTTAAATTTGTTATTGTTATATTAAGTTTAATTTTATAATTTTTATATTTTCACTTTTAACTGACAATTATGATATATGTGAAAACTGAATAAATAAACAAAGTACGTCGAGCATAATGTAAGGTAAAGTGTCTCCAGTAGAGTATCTGAAACCAGTAGAGTAGACTTTTCCTACGCCTGACTGCTTGCTAAAGAATCACTTTTGAGTGGTTTCCTTTGGGATTTTCTCTCCATAATCAGCGTATTTAGTTGTAATCAAGGACAAGATATCTAGGTCAATCAACAGAGATTGCGACAGAAAAGTTATTCAATGAATAAGAGGGAAATTGATTGATCGAAGGTGTTAGAGTAGGAGTTGAGTTTATAGAGGTTACATAATGACGAACTTTAACAAGTGTTGGCTTAACCGAAAACGGATTTCAAGTTGAAGATTTCATCCTCAATATTTCGCGGAGGGTTTGATAAATCTTCGTATCGGAATTTTGAACCAAAGCCAGATGTCGGTAGTCTTGTTTAACAGTTCTACCACTGGAACCGAAGCATATGATTTTGAGAGGAGGGTTGAAATATGGATTTGCTAAGATGCTAAGAAGGTGAAAAATGAGATAAGGATCTGACAAATAGGGGGAGAAAGGTTACCGAGGGAAGCAATAACAAACTGGTAGGGGAAGAGGAGACATAAATCTTTACAGATATGTATTACAAAGGAAAAGCGTTAAACAAGAATGAAATCACTCGAATGTACTGAATGAAGGATATTATATACTTCAAGGAGTGAGGGTTTATCGGACCTGTTTTGGTGATCGTAAAACATCTTCTAAAGTGATGGAATGAATATGAAAAGTCAATTATCTTGCGGTGAATAAGAATTTATAGATCATGCTCACGTAGAGTATTTTAATTTTTATTGACAATTTATTGATTTTCCACATAAATATACTTACTGATTGTGTTTTTAAAGTTTTTCACGTTCCTTCTCATCTTTTAGCTGTTACTTATAGGTTGGTTTGCACATGCGGAGAGTTTTTTAGCTAAAAATCTCTCAGGTTTCTTATATCCAAAATTCTTCTCATCTTTCTTATACCATTTCTTTAAATTATTTATGGTATATATTATTATATTTCATAATAATAATTAATATACTATTTATTAATTATTAAATATATAATAAACACTAAATAGTATATGGAAAAGAAGACTTCCAATGTCAATCTCGCCCAAGTAAATAGGAATTATTACGCAATCAATAAAATCTTGTTTAACTTGGTAGAACGCCACAGTGAAATAAATATGATAGTACTTGGTAGTTTCTACAAGAATTTTTTTCTAAATGCAAAATTACTAATTGAAACTACCAGGTTATTTCATATTTATTTCAGGTATTATTATTATTAATAAACAGGAATAAATAGGAATGTGTAATATGATCAAGGCAGCAATTTAAAGGAAAAACTCATAGATGAATTTAAAATGTGTTTATAAAATTCTTAAACATCTTTTTTAAGATAAAGATATGTATTGAAAATAAGGAGGAAAAATTTTAATCCTTTTGCATGCTCGATATGATCCAATGCTCCCTTTAATTTTCACTATCTTGACGATGTTAAAAATAATTCGAATAAGGAAATTGAATCCTGGATGTACAACTATCGTATGTATAAATTTATTTCTGGGTATTCTTTCACCGTTCCGATAGTACACAGTACGTCTGGTTGCCTACGAGTCGGAAACCTTGCTTTGAACACGTAGTTGAGATAGAGTGAGCTTTGAATTCGAAACTCTAAGGGATCTGAACCTCCAGCGGGAAATTACCGTCTCTGTCGTTGTCTGTTTACTGTGCTTAAGCTGGTATAAATAAGATTTAACGGGAATCAAGAAATAAAGAGCGGACATTATCATCCCTTTGCACCCCTCTACCCTTCCCCATTCATTTCGAACTGCCCGCTTCATGGTCTGAAAATCCAGAGAGATATCCGATTTCCATTGAAGTCCGTCCACCTCGTACTGGATATTTCTCTGCTTTCCTTCTTTCTTCCCAGAACCCCTTTCTCCCGATTCCTTGGAAATATTTCTCCCTCCCTACGTAATGCGGAGTTCCATTCCGTAACAATGGAAACTTCCTTTCACACCCGAACGGTATGTTTCTTTCTCCCCCGACTCATCCAGGCGTAATAGTCTGGCCTTCCGGTCTCCTCGAAACCCTGGACTCGGTAAAAGAGATATGTTCACACTAAGGGGGCAATGCGACCAAAAGATGCACGGACTACGGCAAAAACCAACGCCTTCCGAAAGGCTGTTAACACTGGAAAGACGGGTGTTTCGCTCTACCTAGAAGGACAGGGAGTCGTCATTTGACCACTTCGCTTCTCAATACCTATTTTATTGCTTCTTTGCATTTTCGAGGAGGTTAATTATTTATTTTAGGCATATCTATGTACTTATAGCAAAGTTAAATTATTGTTTTTCCATCTATTGATATTTTATAAACAAATTTCTAGATACAGCGAAGAGTTCATAATTTTCACTATATAGGGCTATGAAAAATAATCACGCTCCACTCAAGTTCCTTTGGAACGTCATTTATATGGTCGTTAATCTAATTATTAATTCAAATGTAAATATCTTCGTGAAAGTATTTAAATAAAATCGGAGGAAAGGGTAAATATTGAAAAGAGAATTGCTCGAATGACTACCATTTGTCCTTCTAGCTTTAACATGATGTAAAACTTGTCACATTAGCATTAGAAAAATTTTAATTCGTTTATATACTTTTGTAATTATTTTTTTAGTACTTTTTATTTATACATGCTTATTTTGCATTTAGTTTATTGTATGTATGCATAGTAATATTCACGTGGGTGCACGTCACGTGTATGTGCAAAGTTATCTCAACCCTTTCCTTGTAATATTTTTTAATAAAAAAAATAATTGTTATGTAAGTTAACGTCGCCACCAGTCCTTGCGACTAACTGCGGCGGTTTAATACAATAAATAAATAAACAATAAATAAATAAATATTAAATTTGGGATAGTATCGCACAAAATCAAAGAGATTCAAAACATTGAAAAATATTTTACCTCAAAAATGTTGAAGCAAAACGCTGAAAAGTGATCAAATAACCATGGCCGTCCTTCTAGAGTTAAAATGTCCTTTTTTGGGCGGAACAAAGACTAAATTCTCCTCCTCCATTTTATCATCGGAAACAACTTAAATCGATTGAATTTGTCGTACTCATATTGTTCATTGGTCCAAAACCGACCAAAAATGCACTGCGCAGAGACTACGGCAAAAACCAACGCCCTCCGAAAGGCTGTTAAACGCCTCTCCCGCAATGCCTTCAATTCTCACTTCGACTCCTTTATCCTCTCGACGTCCCATGAACCTTTTGTGCTTTTTATCCGCGAAAAAAAAGAACTAAGGTCGATTTTGCTCGCGAGGTCGTTGGGAGAAAGGCCCGAGATATTGTTCGTCCCTCCGCTTTGCACACTTGTGTTCTTTACTCATCACTCAAATTGCCTCCCTGTTTCTATCTCTCCGCTGCCTCCTTTCCTCGTTTCCGTCCTTTTTCCCCACTGTCCGGACCCATTTTTCTCAGTTTTATCCCCCCTCACATTGACTCCGACTTGGGAAAGTTTACCTTGTTACGCTGCCCGTCTGGAGGTATCGCAGCTCTTTCCGAATCCCCGAGGAAGTTTCCCAAGGCGGGCAACTTTTTCTATCCAACGCACGGTCACGGATTTTTCCTTTCATAAATGTTGTTCCTCCTTTAAATTTTTCGTTGGATGAAGTAATATGGATGGGCACTAGTAATGGAGAAAATGTGGTGAAAAAGGATATACCCGCTGCACAAGCATTCCTGAGACCTTATAAAGGATCGTCATAACAGATTATTAGAGCAAATACTCCTTGTATGTACCTTTGTTTGAGCAATAGTTACACGTGTTTATACATTCCTATTCCTTAGTCGTTGTAACTTGTCACACAATAGATGTGTTTATTTATGACGGTAATTCATTACCATAGGAATATATGGAAGTTAGGCAAACATTGATCGTTTGATTTCGATTTTTACAAAGAAGAGCTTCTTGTCGTAAAGTAGAGTTTTTTTTAAATATTTTAATCCTGGTTTTCCTTTTAACTCGTTAAAAAAATTTTCTCTGTACCCTTTACATTTTTTTCTTTATTTTAATAATTCATTTAATTGCCTTAATTTTAAAGATTTTCTATTGTCCTCTTCCCTTTATCTCGATAAATTCTCAGAATATAATTTTCCTTTCCCTGTAAAACTATTTTTTCGCGGTAATGAGCGCAGTAAATTTTCCTTAACCTTTCATCAGTCGCATCGCGTTTTTCATAAAGGTATTATTAGCATGTGCTTTTCTTTGAGTAGTAGTTGAAACTGTTTATTCGTTCCTCTTACCTTAGTCGTTGTAACGCGATACACAATAGATCTCATTATTTATGACAGTGATTTACTATATAATTATAATTTTATCAAAGGAATATCATGAAGTTAGAGTCAAATTGATGGCTTATGAAGAAATGCACTTGATTCCAATTTCTACAACGAAGTGCTTCTAGTCATTAAGTAGAGTTTTCATGTTTTATCACCCTAATTTTCTTTTTATTTGCTGAAATAATTTTATATCTATCACTCCCTGTTTTCTCCGTTATAATAACTCATGTAAAATTAGTAATTTTTATAGATATATTCTTATGCTTCGGCAATATCGCAATCTTCATATTCGTAGAACACTAACACATCATCTTCTTATTATGAATTTCCACAACATCACGGCTGTCTCCGTAGATTTTAGTTTTCGTTCAATTTTAAATAAATAGTTGATGTAGCCAAGAGATACAGCCCTGAAAAATGCACCATTACAGTATTATCTCTAAACAAAAAATCATTTACATAGAAGAATAGAAAGATAGATTGATAACTTCAGCAAATTTTAAGCAAACGTATAACCAAAGGTAGACAAAGATACTAAAATTGAGTAAGAATGCCTAGGAGGGAAATTGTAAGAAGGCTTTTGCTTGAATTGCTTTTGGTTTTATTTACAAAATACTCTGGAGTTATATCATGACGCAACGTTAAAATCAAGCCGTTTTATTTTCAATTTATAACAGCATATTTGCATTCTCTTCTTAGAATCAAAAGTAATTGTTCGGATTCCTAGAAACGTAGGAATGAACCCGGACTCGTAGCAAACTTTTGTCTGGAAGAGATATAAAAGAATGCAAAAACGTGTAAGAGACAGTTTTAATTAAAATCATTATAAAGTCTAAATTCAGCTAAGAATTCAATTTGTAGAGAATTCGCAGCCAAATGAGGGCGGTTTTCTACTCCAAAGTAATTGCAATTGAGCGTAATTTTTGCCAGTTATCAACTCTATATTCAATATACTTCGCAGCGGCGTTTTATTTGCTCCCGGATTCCCCAAAAAAATCCCGAGCTCTCTCATTTTTGAACGTAATGAATGACGTAGCTATATGAATTTCGCCCCAGAAGTGTTCTTTTTTGCCGTCTGCACCCTTCTCTTCCACTTCTTTTATCCCAAACTAAACAGAACTTCAGTCATGCCTTTCTTTTTTCTCCCATTTATTTATTTTTCACTTCTCTCTCCCATTATACTCTCCGCTTCCCTCTCCAATATATCTTTCTATTCCCATCTCAGCTCTTTCTTCCCTTCCGAGATCCCACCCACGTGACCTCCCGTACAAACTGTAAGCGATTTAACCCGCTTCCTTCTCTTTCCTCGAGAGGACCTTATCTCTCCCAATCCATCTCCCATCCCTTCCTTTATCGGCTTTTCTTTCTCTTTATTGCCGTCCATTCATCTCCCTCTCGCCTCGTCCCATTTTTCTCTTTTCCAGCAATCTATGCATGTGCTACCTATGTTTTTTATTTCATAGTAAATAATTCTAATAATACAATACTTTATATAATAATGCAGTCTTATATAAAATAGCAGTGACCAATTATAAAAATACTATTTACAATAAACCAAGTTATCCATTAATATTCATATTGATACTACCTAAGTCATTAAACCTTATCATTGCAGATACTTTTCTGTCTAATAATTCATTTTCACATACAAATCTCACATACTCAATACAAATATACAAAAATCAACTGTTGCTCTTTAATAATCTTATCCCTTATAGTATTATTATTCTATCATTCTGAGTAAAATAAAAGTGTGGCTTCAATAATCTCAATAATGTAATTTCCTTGTAGTTAACTACTGAGCACTGCTTTGTACTCATGAAGTGAATTAAGGTCCTACTAACTCATAAATTGGACTGGTCAGCAGGTGCCAGATTTTGAAATAAATTGACTATGATCGAATAAATTAATATCAATTAAATTTTACCATTTAGATAATAACTCCATTATATTAATTCCAATACTTAATTTTTAAGAGTACTCATATTTTCTATATATTATAGAATATATGATGAAAAATCTAAAATAAATTTTAGATTATTCATCTAAACATAGATAGTTTTAAAATCAATCAGATGTTCATAATCAAAGCACAAGAGGGAGATACATTTTGAGTACCTCATAACATAGGCTTGATTTGACTAGTAGAAGCTTTGTAATTATGTCTTTGAAAATATATATACAACATGCTGCCAAATGAGCTGAAGGCAATTAAGGGTTTCCAAAAATGTTTACAAAATGCTTTGTAAGACATTTTATAGTGTTGATGAATTTTTTGAATGAAAATAATGTTTGATTGTATTCTGTATGAATATAAGCGTGTTTTGCTGTAACCACTGTATTAGGAGTATCTTAGGTGTTTGTTCAACTCTGATAAGCCTAATTAACCCTTAAAGGACTGACGTTCCCATATGGGAACGGACTGCAGCTGGTTTCTCTAGGTAGCTAAACAATATCTTGAGTGTCATAAAATGGTCAGTAAACGATATTTTGTGAGCTAAGAGGGTCCAAAGCTTAGTTTTATTTGAGTTTTGGTGCATTTAAGTCAAGGGAAATATTTCTTGTGATTTTTCGAAAAACAGGAAAATTTTGAGATGGATCCTTCTGGCAACTAATTTTTATAAGTTTTACTGTTTTTAATTTAAAGTAGTCTTTTGCTTGTATACCTTTAGTATGATGTTCTAATCATCGAAAGAAATTAAATACAGCAGATTTTGAGGTTATTTGTTGTTGTTATAACGTTGTTTATTGCTGCGTTCCCATATGGGCACGTCAGGCCTTCCCACTACTACGCGATTTCCTTGCCGATGGCTGTCAAGGAAAGCTATATATAGTATATAAAAGAATATTTTGCGACATAATACATTATTTTTGGTGCAATTAAGTTAAGAATTATTTTAGTTTTAAGTTGTGACAAGAAGACTATGGCAATTATTATGCATATTTATGAACTAAATCTCGGAAAACCTAAATTTATATAGTAGAAGCGGCAACAACAAATATTAGCAAATGATTATTGTACTAGATATACAAATCCTTTCAAATTTTATTAGCTTCACATAAAAATGATATCATTAGAGGTGTTATAGTTTCTATTCAGGAAAAACGTAAGTTTTCATGAGTCGACTTCACTGAAGGAGGCTCTCCGAATCCTTGACGAGGATGAAGAGAGTGAGGTAGATGTAACCGATTTCTTCATTTCTCCAACAGAAGAAAATAAGTGAACTGATGAAGCATTGGCTGATGAAGATGAGGAAAGATCGGTTGACAATTTTACTGGCAAGCAAATGAGGGCACAAGCCGAAATTCGGTTGGCAACCAACGAAAGTATCGGTGCTGGAGAAGACGATGGGGCAAAAACATCTGTGCGGAGAAAATGGATAAAGGGCAGCATTGAGTGTACGGGAAGTTTTTCTGAAGCACATTACATTTCATACTCTAAACTTAGCTGCATATAATTGCTAGAGCTCTTCATCGATGACGATTTCGTCGCATTCATAGTGGAACAAAGCGAGAATTACGCCCGATCTTTTAATTGCCCCAGTCCACAAATTACAGCAGAGGAGATGCGAGCCGTCATTGGCATTTTGATTGTATCCGGGTACAACATTCTCCTGGAAAAAAATATTACTGGGACGCGAAAAAGGATGTACATATTGAATTGGTTAGTAGAGCGATGAGGAGGGACTGATTCATCCAAATAATGAAATGTT
The DNA here is from genome assembly GCA_947579665.1 of Sympetrum striolatum. Taxonomy (NCBI): domain Eukaryota; kingdom Metazoa; phylum Arthropoda; class Insecta; order Odonata; family Libellulidae; genus Sympetrum; species Sympetrum striolatum. The sequence goes on along the minus strand of OX388345.1, from coordinate 40,304,172 downwards.
TACACTTAGAGGATAATACTAAGTTAGACAGTCAAGCGATGGGTTCTACAAAGTCTGGCCTACGATGAAAATAATTACACAGAGATGTTTGCAGCATTTGGTGCCTTCCCAGTTCTTAGATTGTGAAGAAGAGATGATAAGATACTACGGATGACACAGCTGCAAGCGATGTAGTAGAGGTAAATTGATAAGATTCGGTTATTATAACTTGAAGTGGTATGTGAAATAATATAATAGCATTAATTTATTTAGCTCAATATATAATTTATACGAAAGAATTTATTGCCACATTTGAAAGGATGTGGCTACAATGGAACTGGGCGAATCAGAAAGAACCAGATTCCGAAAGATTGTCCGCTACCACCAAAAAATGATCTAAAAACGGAGAAGAGTGGAAAGAGCATCACAGCTATTTCTACATGTGAAGGAATAGGAATCACTAAATGGCTGGACAATTTGGTAATTGTAGCAGCTTCAACAGCGTATGGAGTTACGCCGTTGATGAAAGCTAAAAGGTTTTATAGGAAACAAAAGAAAATTATTCAGCTTCCATAACCCTACTTCATATCCCAGTATAATAAACATATGGGTGGAACTGACCAAATTCATGTCAATTCACTGCATATTGGTAAGATATGATTTATATAAATTATTTGAAACTCAGACAATCGAATAATAATAATAATAAAAGGAAATCCTCAGATCCAAGGACAAAATTAGAGTTTAGAGGGGAGATTGCTCAGATGTACTTTACTCGGTACAAGACGGAATAAAAACCACCCGGTGGACGACTCAGCAAGGCTTCCACGTCAAAAACTGGCTCCACGCAAGAGTTATGGTATGATCAATTAATCGGTGTAATCGGTGACATACCGCAGAACAAGGGAAAACGCTGCGCATGTGAAGAGTGCGAGAGTCGTGGGAGAACAATGCGTAATAAGTGCGATGTTGGGCTCTGTGTTAAATGTTTTAAAAAGTACTTAACAAGATAATTATAAAACAAATACTTATATATTCCAAGAAAAACCATTTCATACAATATTTTTTCGAAATAAATATGATTTTTTTCAATAAAATGCTTTTTTTAAATTTCATCATGGCGCGCGTAATAGTAGTAGTGGGAAGGACTGACGTGCCCATATGGGAACGGGCATTTGCAACGAACCTATTATTGTTAACTTTTTTTAAACAATTTTCTGTTGTTAATTTAGGTCATCTGAATACCAATATACTAAAATTAGGGTAATTTTTAAGAAAAAATAATTCTCGTCCTTGGAGGGTTAATATTGTAACGTAGATTTTGTTATTTGTATAACTAATTAATACTAATAAATAGTCAAAAGAAGAACTTGCTGTGCTGTAAATGTCTAGATTTGGAGATGAGAAAGAGGCAAAGCAAAATACACGGAGCGTTTTGGTGCATGGATGTGAGGCATGGGCGTTAATGTAGTGGAAACGGAATAGAATAGAGGTATTTGAAATGTTGGTGTGGAGAAAGATTGAGAAGGTGAGATGGGTCTGTATGGTGAGAAATGAGGAGATCTTAAAGTGAAAGAAGGATGATGAAGTAAATAAGAAAAAAGAAAGCGAACTGGTTTGGGCCTGTGATTAGGAGGATTGGCATATTACAAAAGGCATTAGAAAGTTGAGAGGAGGGAAAGAAAAAGAGAGGAAAAAAAAGAATTGAGACAGTGGATGATGTGAAAACCAAAAATTACAGAGAGACTACAGAGAAGGTTCGAGACAGAACAGAATGGAGACGGCAGTGGTGTGTATGGGACCTGCTCTCCGGCAGAATGCCACATGATGATGATGATGACTAAATAGTATATGTATTAATTATCTAATGAAGAATGTAACGTAACTTATACATGCTTGTATGTAGTTGGACCAATGAAATTATTAATAGTATTGCTCACGCGTCAGTCGCTCTAAAAAATCTGGGGTAGTCCACGATGAAAAACGGTTTCCACGGCAGAACAAGGGGTTCGAACGTCTGAAAGTTCTTCGATGGATTGACGGAGAAAAGAAGCGAATCGGATTGATGGAAAGAGAAAAAACTCCCCATTTTTTATTCGCGGGTTTTAAAAGCGTGCCTCCAAGAGTGGATGGGCCCAATTTGCTCAAACGTCAGCGCGCATTGTGTAGCGAGGTACCATCGTAAGTATATTCGCTCAGTCCGTTTGATTCCCATTCTTTCTGGAAAGCGTTTGAATGCGGGAGATGATGCTGCCAGTGACGGAATAGTCGATGCGGGATACAGTTTTCAGCGGGATTATTTCGGGGCTTTTTTCCTTCGCTTCTGCTGCGAGAAGAATTGCTGGCAACGCGATGCATCGCGTGAGGCATTTTGAAGATCGTTTGTCAGTTTGCGAAAGGATTTATGATGGCTCCAGAGTTTTAAATTTTTCGGAGTTATTCTCCCTGAAGGATCTCAAAAATGCATGCCTGACATATATTCGCGAAGTTTTTCGCCCATGTTGCGGAGAGGAACGGATGGTTTTCAGACATAAGAGCTAAGGGATTTTTTTATTGAATCGCCTACATATCCAAGTGAATATAATGGAGGAAATATAGTACTCTATACTATACTATAGTATAAATTAACGTTCACTATTGGTAATATTAAAACATTTGTAAGCCGAAATTGTTATGAAATATTTTTGAGGAATATGGCTAATTTTTACAGTAAAATCGATTCTGTTGACTTTATCTTGGTGGAACTTCAAGGTAATATAGAGAATTTTAAAAATTAAAACTCAACCAAAGCAGTAAGCATTATTACAGTTTACGTTCCCCTCATCATTGTCAGATCATCATCTGACAATGATGAGGGGAACGTAAAATTATTTATTTAGTTATTTGTTGCTTGATAGTGATGTCTTGTATATCAAAGGTATGGTAGGCTCCACCACACATGTAAAAAAAGATGAGCTTAGTCGTTCATTTCTAACTAAAAAGGTTTAACTTCTTTTTGGCATTGTTGTAAATGGAACAGGTTCAAGAAAAGTTAATTATTTTGTGCAGTGCAAAGTATTACATAAAATCTGATAATAAAAATTTCAAAATCACACCGTTTTTCTTCGGCGATTCCTTCCAAACTAAGCGTTTGAGATACACAACCACACACACAGCTTTATATGAGGTGATTCCGGGTGAGATGCCCCACCGGGAGAGACCCCCCAGTTGAAGTATTTTTAAGGAAGACCACAATATTACTCTACGGACGGTGTTAGTCTGTCATCATTACTATCGTGATTTAGTTGCAATTGTGGTTTAAAAAATATATATAAGTTTAAACAAATGATAGAATTGAAGTTAAATATGTATGTATGTTTATGTTCATTCACTTTGTTCGATTTTAATGGTATTCTGCAAACTGGATAGAATTAGAAAATTATATTAAATTTGTAAAGTCTTTACGTAAATATTCATAATCTAATTGCCTTGTGAAAATGGCCCCAAGATAAGATCACAGATCACAGATCGATAATATTAATTTCTCTATAATATTTTTCAAGTTGATGTAGTCGTCCAAATGATCTTCATGGAAACTTTTAATTTCATCTCGTCTTTTCCTGGTCTTTCTGGATATATTCAACTTATAGCTTTTGCGATGTTTTTCTGTTTTACCTGAAGGTTTAAGTCACCAGTTGCGGATACGAGTTGTGATGTTTAACGAATAAGATGTTCATCTTGTATATGGATGGTATTTCACAGTAGGCTCTTAATATTTTTTAGTACAGAGGTACTTGGTTGCTATTTCTTATTGCTACTAATAGAACTTCCTTGCTTGTACGAACACAAAACGGTTGAATTAGAATTATTTCTCTTCCTGAGGAATAAGAACTTTGGTGGTAAGAATCATCAATAGCACTTCTGAAACTATTTTTTAAGCTCATACTCCACTAGGTCTTTTGCAGGATCACACTCAATTAATTATCTAATGCTAAAGATATTTCATCGAGTATTATATCTTATGTTTTTTATGCCAACTTTTCTTCTAATTTGTTCTCATACTATTAAATTCACCATTTTACAAAATGTGACGATAGGTTGATGAAAGGAAATTTTTATTTTTAACCTCGCAGTATAATGAAGACTTAATATTATTAATCGATTGTTTCACTCCTCAGTTTAATGACTGGAAGAATTCCTCTATACCTATCATATTCAATACAGGAAATAGGCGCATACTTTTGATTTTGTTTATTGCTATACTTTAGTATTTGGTATCTATCTTAAATTACATGCATCCAAAAAAATTTCTTATATTTCTGCATGCTCTTATAAGAGCCCATGCTTATACTTTCTAAATATTTTGAAGATTTTCTTATGAACAACTTGTGATTTCGAGAAGACTTATGTAATTCTCATAATAATTAAAACCCTCCTTTCTTGAAAATTTTAAAATTCGCGATTACGATCATAGCATGGAGCCAGAAGCGTCGATTAAATTACGTAACGGAATGCCTAACTCAAGGATGGAATTAAACCCTTAATTTATCCATTTTTGTGTGTAAATGTAATGATGATTCTCCCGATTGAAAAGAATCGAATAGTCCCAATTCGGTCAGGGAATCCTTGCCCTCCATTTTACCGCAGGCTCTTTCCGAATACGTGGCATAAAAGCTCATTCAGAGAGCACGAATCAACGACGGGTTAGCGCAAAAAGTCGTCTATGAGATTGGATTCGAGCCGTCATAACCGGCCGAGATGGAACATCCGCCCATAATACCTCCATGACGCCTCGGGGACCCCCTTTCTTTTATCGGGTGTCATTGCAAACTAACCGAAAAGACACACAGAGGAGCGCGAATTCGAAAAGTTATCTCTCCAGCCGTGTGTGCGGAATGTGTTTTTCCCCTTAAAACTTAGACGGAAGGCCGTGTATCGAACGTGTTTTTCTTACGTATCGGACGGAACACTCGCTGCGAAAAAATCCTAGATAGTTACACTCCGGGAAATAAAAATATGAATAACTCTCCTGCGCCTTCCTCCTCTCTCCGAAAATTTTCTTTCTCTATCGCTTCGGACCACATGACCTTCTCCGTCCAACCCTCACTTCCCCCCGGCTCCTCCCTGGGACGTGTTCCAGAAAATATTTTGGGAAAAAATATTTTTCGTGTCAACCCTTCGTCCCTTCGGAGGGAAGTGAATCGAGAGGGCCGTGTCCCTTCTTTCCTGAACTGAATCAAATTGAGAGATGTCCGGGAAACTTCGGAAGGGATTCGAATCTTTCTCCGGAGGTGAGTGTATTCCGGAGATTAACGAGGTGGAAAGTCTGTTTCTTTCTGTCGGGGTACATTTTTAAGTCTCTGTATTAGCTAAGAATGGTTCTGACTGAATTGAGTTACTGTTTATCGCATTTTGCTCTTAAAATTTGGAGTATGGATATATATATCCATACTCCTTATATCCTTAGGGAGGTCTGTCTGTAAAGTATTCAGCCCGTAGACCGGTTGGTACCTTATCCCATCTGACATACATGTATTATATAAGTAATTTTATAATTGTCAATTCTACATTGTTATTTTTTACTGTTTTCGCGGTTTTTTTCACCCCCTTCTCTGTGGGTGTTTTCCCTCAACGTGGGTTTTTCCTTTGTCAACCTTCAGTTGCGAAGATTTTTTCGCACACTCTACTCTGTCTTTTTGTTTTAATTTATCTCTATACGTATTCTAACGGCATATGAGGTTAGGTAGAAGAGAGACCCACCTGGGCCTAACCTCGCCAATCAAGGGTCAAACAAACAAACATACGCTACTGGATGAGGAGTGAGTTAGTTTGTCCTTGCTTACCTTACTGAGCTAGAATTCTATAATCGGAACACTTCCACGCAACTGAAGCTCAATGACTCTACGAGTAACACTTTTCTTGACAGTCCATAAGGAAAGACATTGACCAGAGCAATCCTCCACTCATACCTCAGTATCTTTCATTTCATCGCAGCCATAATCAAGACTGTGACAAAAGTAAAAGAAAGATCCATTTTTCTCTACCTTGTGCAAAACTACAGATGAAAGTATTTCGTTTATCAGAATATAGTAGCAGGAACCTTTAGGAAGTCAGTCATTGAAATTCATATTTCAACGCCATTTTCTTCTGTATCAAAATCCTTTTCTTTATATCATCAGAAATTCGTTTTGTTTCTATTCTCTATAAAGCAGCTCAATGAAATGCATTTTAAATTTTCCTCGGCTTTTGTGAACATGGTGAACACTAAAATTTACCATTTTCTTTTACACACACTAAAAATCTACTGTTTAAATATCATCAGAACTTTTTTGATACCACTCAGTGCAGGACAGCTCTATTACCTGTAATTTATGTTTTCTGGATTTTCAGACAATGGAGAACGGTTAAAATATTTCTATCCTCAATAAGTATTTCTTGTTAATTGTTCAGAAAATTAATCTCAAAAAGAGTGGCTAAATATTGCTCATCTAAGCAAGCGCCTGAAAACCCTTGAATAAACGGAGTTAAAATTCGTGCTTGTAGGTGTAAAGAATGGGACTCAAGGTCTTCCATTTCCCGAGAAGAAGTGCCGATCGCGAAATACCATGCTTTTTAAGCATCCCAAAAACCGAATGACATCGATTGTGCGTGGTATTTCAATTCTTAAACCATCTGCCTGGAGACTCGAATACCTGAGTTTGAGGCCCTATCATGCCGATTTTTTTCAATGAATTTTTCTTATAACAATTCCTAAAATCACTAAGTTATTTCAATGAATGCTCGAAATACACACACACATACTTAATTAACAGTCTTCTTTGGAAGAGAACTAATTTAACTAATACTTTGATATGCACATACATTAGCTATGAAATTTCATACTTAACGTCTTTTCTTACTAATTAGTTTTCATCCAGTAACGCTTGTCATTTCCTTCCTGTCTTTACCTTGGTGCTCTGCTATCAATTATTTTCCTCAGTGATCTTTCTCAATTACTGATTAATCCACTTCTCTGGCAGGCGTTTCACAATTCCAATCAAACATCTTTCCCCTGCAACTGCCTTCGACACCGTCTTTTAGCTCTCCATCTTCCAGGCTTACATTGTTTTTTTCTAGCCAAACCCACCTCGTAAACTTAGCAAATATTTTTATGCCTCTTTCGACACACAAAAAGCAATATACTTGGTACTCATGATTTTGGCCTTCTTTCTTGATAGCTTATATCCATTTAAACTTGTCATTAAATTTAAGAGTGATTTTTCATAAGCGTAATTTTCTAAAGGAGAATAGAAAAGGAAAATAATGAAATAAAGAAATAAATTCGAGCGTTACTTGGTGGAACTTTATTTAAAAAAACACCAAAAATAAAACCAAAAATAAAAAATAATAAAAAACACCAAAAATAAAAAATAAAAACATAGTACAAGGGTGTTTGTGTTTTTATTTTTGGTGTTTTTTTTGGAAAATAATGCGTATTTTTTCCAAAGGAGAATAGAAAAGGAAAATAATGAAATAAAGAAATCAATTCGAGCGTTACTTGGTGGAACTTTACTTAAAAAATAATAAAAAAACACCAAAAATAAAAAATAAAAACAGTACAAGTGTGTTTGTGTTTTTATTTTTGGTGTTTTTTTTGGAAATTAATGAGTTTAAATAACTCATCCATTTTACTTTGGTTAAACATTTTTTCATTTTTCAGAAACATACATTAGCTTAGGGAGGACTTGGGATAGGAAAACTTCGAAGATTTTGCTGACATCGGTAGTAGTAGTAGTATTGTTAAAAGTGCTTCGACAGCTTAGGTCATTTCGCACAATGGCTCCCACCGGGATTCGAACCCGGGACCGCTTTCACCAAAGGCAAACGCGCTGTCCACATGACTATCCGAGAGCCTTTTGCTAACATCGGTTTAGGAAGTTTATGAAACGGGTGAGTCGGCGTTTGTTAAAACTTTAAGTAGCCGTAGCGAAAATAATTACATTTAATCAAGGAATACCACCTCATTTGGTATAGTATTCTTCTCGTTAAATGATTATTGAAGCATTAAATACGTAATCGTAATATCGTTAAATGATTAAGTGAAAATTTCAATTTCCTTTCTCCATTAATCCATCTCTGATTCATATCTCCATCAAGACACTGAGATAGTAATTCGTTTTTGATTTCCCTGCTTCGGACACATAAGTATTCAATCTCCAGAGAATATTCACTGTTCAAATTAAGAATGTTAGTGACATTTTTGAGCAATTATAAATACACAAGACATCATCAAGTACTTAGGTGTAACGTGGCAACGTGATGCTCAGGAGAGGGAAAATTGGAAAGTACTTGGGGAGGCCTACATCCAACGTCGGATTGAAAATGGCTGATGATGATGATATAAACACACACACACACATATACATATTTATAAAGAATTTAAATTGTGAATATAGGAAACCAAAAGGAAGTTTTCATTGGGAAAACATTTCTTAATTAATTCACATGGTATAGAGATATGAGATTAATATATCTTGATGTCATCTTGAAGTCATGTTTGTACGACTTTCTGAATTTTAACCTTCAATTTTCCTGAGCTCCTGAGGCCACAATGTTTCATATCCTTCCTCTTTTTTTTCTCATTCATCATCTCGTAAAATCTATTTATTATTTTCACCATTCTCTATGGCTTTTGTTTAATGCGATCACTTCAATCTCTGCCTCCCGAAAATTAATATGGAATACTCGGCATTATTCATGAGAGGACTACGCCCCGATTAATTAAGAGGATGCATGCAAATGCTAATTACCCGGCTTTTATTATTAGGTCACGAGGTTAATTAAAAATTCCAGCTAATTGAGCCGCGGACAAAAAACGCTGTAAATAAGGTCGTTGAACTACTCTGCATTTCTCTTATGAAAGGGAGGCACGAATTACGATTTTAATTGGACGAAAATAATAACAATGCATTTATTTTTATCATAGCTAGAATAGTTTTTCAAATATATAATGGAGGTTGAATTATTAATTTAGGAGATATTCATACATGCTTCGAATTAAAACGTTGAATCGGAAACAATAACCATCGGGATTTAACCGATTTCATACATTTTGATGTACTGTTAATCTACGCATTTACAAGTTTTTACTCCTAGGTCTTTATTTTGCCTTATTGATTTCCAATAAATGGAGTGCGCTTCATCATTTTTCCTCCAAATCCGTACTGAAAAATAATTCATGAGCTCTAGGCCGACAACTAAACGTGAGCGAATTCTTATCCGAGCTATATATATTTGTAAAAGTTTTAAAGTTATATGAAGCAATCCCGATGAACCAAACTACAGAATTATCGAATGAGTCATTAACAAAAAAGGTATTTTGCAGCGTTAAGCAATTCGTTTTGTTGAGAAATGCTATGATATAAAAGCAAGCGTTACAAAAATGCTCTCAGACGTAGGTTGAATCCTTGAAAGACAGGAGATTGGAAGCTAGGCTGCGGTTGCTTGAAAAATTCAGGGAAACTACATTTACGGAAGATACAATCGGTATCATGCTACCTCGGTCGATCTGATAATGAACGGAAGTTAAGAGAAATAGATGCTAGGACGAATCGTTTTAAAAATTCATTCTTTCCGCGGACGATACTACACAATAACCGAGTTTAGATTAACAGATGTTTAAAACCCCTGCCACACGCCGAAAGGCGACTCACAGGGTATTAATGTATTTTATTTTCACGGTAAGCCTAATATTATTAAACAAAGTGAATCAATTGTAGAGTAATTTGAAATCAGAATAATTTTTCACAAGGCCTTCTTTGCGTGTCTGAAGAGATATTAGCGAATCGTACTTAAATGTATGATGCATTCATTTTTAGACACAAGTATGATAAAGGTATCATAATACTTAGCTTAAAGATTTTGAGATTGTAAGGCTAGTGGATGGCCAAGAATTTACATTTTATAAGATTTAATACTTGATTTTGAAGAATTAGTTATTCTTTTTCCTAAATAAAGTGAATGTTTCATAAACTTAAAATGTCATATCCTAAGGTATCCAATATTTTAGCCACAGCGGAATTTATGAGATCATATAATGAGTTTGAAAATCGTATACAATGTACTTGACTATATTAGAAAAAATATTTCCCGTTTACCTTACCGAAGGTCGTCTTCAAACAAATTCATGATTCTCAATTCTCTGCCGTCCCGTAAAGTACTGTAAATCCGCACTGTACAATGCACAGTGCGGATTTGGACTTTTTATTAGATTATTTTATCATAATATTGCACGTATGCACAGTGTACATACGTGCATTATTATGAAGATAATCGGGGCATTTTCAGATCAAGGATAAAATATGTGCAATCAATATCTCTCTTTCCCAGAGGATTTCCTGTTGTTAGGTTAAGAATTTTTAATCTATACGTGGCCACAATCGTATATAAATAATAGATCTTTAAGTATCTGCCATAGATGTAATTAAATAAATATTAAAGGAAAGGGTACATTATTCCTCTAAGATGAGAAGTAGAAATTTAATAGGGAAAATAAATAATAATATAAATAGTAATAATATATAATAATATTATATAAATAATAAGTAAATTCCACATGTAAATTTTGGGCAAACAAAGGTCAAGTTATAATAACGGTCGTACCAGTTTCTATTATTGAAGAACAAGGGACATATCCTGAGAGTCTTGAGCGGATATCTCCCCTTATCAGGAAACAGCTTGTTATGTTAATTGCGGGTTGCAGGTATAGCAGGCAACATGCAAGTTGGGTTGCGGTAATCCAAGGGGTCAACTACCTGCTCTGAATGAAAGCTTTCAGATAGAGGAGGGAATTTACTTTACATAACTAGGTGCGCATCCAAATACCCATAGAATAAATTGAGATAAAAAAGGATGAAGAGAGCGGGATTCGAACCTGGGGCTTTCCCTGTGGCTCACTCTTTTCGGACGGGTCGAGACCAAACGTTGGCCGATAATATAAAATATTTCTAGATGTCATTGTTTCATCGTGATTATTCGAATTGAGCGCATGGTATGAAAATTAACAAATAAAATAATGGTAATTGCTTCGATTCCTGAAATTTATTTCCTCCGATTGCAATATAAGGTTTTTATTTCGTTTATTCTTTCTGAGATATGGTAGATTTTAATTTTCCTGGTCCGAAATAAGATTAAATATTGCGTAAAAAGTGATATTTATCATTTAATTTTATAAAATTTGTTTACGGTACTTTACAAAGGCTTTCATAGGCAGCGATTTATCATTTTTGACAGCCATGATAAGCTTACATTAAGGTAACCTCTGGGAAATTTCAAATTTTGAAAATTCTTCTCATGACGGCGACATATCCCAATAATCTGCATTTGATCTTCCATGTACCCATTAATTTAATTTGTGAAGTTATTTTTTAGATGCTATGATAGGTTTATAAGGTTATTTATTTTTACCACTTCTGGATTTCTTTCATGAATTTGGTTCCTATACACGAAATTAATTCCAGTTCCCAGTGAAGAGGGAGCTTGTTTGAACAGATTATAAGCGTGAGCGAGTTGGAGGTCAACGAACTTAGTGACTCTCTCTATGCATGACGAATAAATACGAATGTATTCAATTCATAAAAGAAATATAATATAAATGTTGAGTTTAGCAATGTTAGCTCCATAGCTTCGTACCCCGCTATTAACGTCTATCCGAATCCACTATAAAACCAGCACCTGTTATCGCATTTCTTTTTTTATCTAATTATATTTTCCTAGGTGAATTTGTATCGTTTCTGGTACTCAAATCCGAAGCTGGGTTAGCATATGTGCTACCAGTTTTTTATGATATTGGTCCCTATTTCTCTAATTCTTTATTTGCATACTTAAGGATTTATGGTCGTTCAGTCATGATTGTTAGAGATTTATACACAATGAAGGTAAAGATATACTTTTTAATATTCACTCGATTTCATTTTTGTAGACACAATGGATGAATAAACTACCAAGAATCTGATCAATGACGTTTATTTTTTTGCACTTTTCCCCTCTACTCATTCTTCCTTTAAAACTTTTGTAAAATATAAGCGATGCATTGCATGTCTCTATACTTTACCTGATGATAGCAATTTAGACGAAATCAGGAATGTGTGTATATTTTTGAAAATGAAATCGCATGGAATTAGCATAGGGTGTCTTTACCTTCATTATGTCGGTCCACGAGGTCTGTCCAAAGATGATTTACGTATTATCTATTATATATAGATGCTTCTCCGGATTCATTCATATATATACCTATATAGATAGATAGATAGGATACTAATTCACAGCCTAAACTACAAGCGTCATTGATCTGAAATTTTTATGACGTATTGGCCAGAACGTGAAACCCCCAGTAAAAAAGCGACTTTGATCCTCAGTGTCACGGGTTCGATTCCAGAGGGCCCCAAAGTCCCGATTTTTCCCGTTTAAATGCATTGCTATGATTTTCGGGAATTTTTAAAAAATACTTCCCGTATAGGTAGAGAATCGAAACTCAAGGAGCCTTTATATATGGTCATGATCTATCGAAAACATAAATGAGTTTTACGGAAAATGTCCATGGTTCGATGCTAGGTCGGGGCAAAAATCGGCCGTTTAAAATGCATTATGGCGATTTTTTAGATTTTTTTTTGGACCCCTTCCCGATGGCATGAAAACTTGAAATTCGGCATGGGGTTGGATATCATAGATTTATTTCATAATCTAATTTTACATATTCGCTGTCGGTCCTTGGTTCGATCCAAGAGAGCCATTTACATTCGTCAATACATTTCTTATGGAGATAACAGAAAAAGGTTTTAGGTACTTCCCGGCATGATATCGACTTCAAACTTTGTATGAAATAAGATGAAGTCCTAATAAGTCATACTGTGCAATCACAGGTACCAATATTTCCTGCGTTCGACACCAGGCGTCTCTACAATCAGTAAATTAGCCGATTTTTAAGAATTAATTTAAACCCCTTCCCAATTATGTTAAAACATGAAATCAGGTATAAAGATAGAGAACATAGATAGATTTAAAAAACATGTTTTAAATTTCCTAGATCGTCCTTGGTTCGAATCCAGAGAGCCATTTACATTATGGAAAAGTAGAACGTAGTTTGAGGCAGTTGTAGCTAATATTTTTGGTTGAATTTTCACACATAGTTAGAGATGGTGATATTCTATTGTTTTGCATAGTAAGTTCACCAGTAAGACACGGGTTCGATGCCAGACGATGAAATTGCAGCAAATTTTAAGAATATTATCAATTCTTTTTTTTTTTCTTTTGAGGACCGTCCCGATATGATGCCGATATAAAATTAGTGCTGTCGATCTGCTTGCAGTATGCAAGCTACATTTTACTCGTATGTATATACAACTCATAGATATAATTTTAATTATTTTCTTTAGAATGTTAAAATAACCTATGGGTTCTATTTTGGAGTATACACTATACCCTCGAAAATCCGGTCATTTCTTGCACAGAGGGGTGCCGGATTAGCGTGAGTGCCGAATTACTGAGAATGGGTAAAAGACCATAGTTTCGTGATCGACTTTTCGGTACGCAGCCATAAAGAGAAATACATACTTTTAATATATTAGGTAGAATATATACGGTAATGTAGAACTTAATATATAAGAACGTGTGATAATTCAACAGATATGAGGTGGCAAGTTTATTTAAGGCTAAGACTTGCATTTATAACGTAGTATGTAAACGGAGGATTAGTTACTACTTTCCTTAGAGCAGTCATTCAGGTTTTGATGAATTAATATATGTTTTAGGTTTATATATAAATATAATTAAGCTCCTACTGGTCTAAAAGAAACCATTCTCCTCTATACTCGCACATTTTCTAATTTTTCTAGTCGTACTTTGTCTAATGAAATTAAAAAGGATATCTTTAATTTCATCCTGTCGTTCCACCAAGTCTGACCAAAGATGAAAGATTATATTCATACGCTAATTATAGTTTAATTTCTAATTTTTTATATTTAGAATCCGAAGGACACCTCTGAGTTCTATTTAGGATTATGAAAAATCAATCCTGCGGTTAAAGACTGCTCGAATCCCATCGCAAAGAGAGGAACGTTGAAAGAAAGTACTTCTCAAAGCTCCGTGCTCATTTCTGCGCAAATGACATCTCAAAGCGACGAAAAAAAGAATTTCATTCGGTGGTCAAACGCAGTCCCTCGCGAATTTTTCTTCTTTTAAACGCCAATATCCGAATTTTTCTCTTTCGCGGCATTTATTGACTCGAATTTTTCATTCGCTCCTCATCCCGGTTATGGCTTGTCCGTCGTTCTTTTTTTATACCTTTCCACTGCTCCAAACATTCCCCGTCCGCAAACACGCGGGCTTTTGATTCCCCGAAGGAAATACATTAAAAACAACAGAATGTCAAAAACGAGACACGTCGACAGAAATTCAACATGTCATCTGCCCTTCGGTTTCCGTCCCCCGCTCGTTTGATATTTTATATGCGGGAATTTAACCTTCCGGCATTCGCGACTGTATTTTGGAAATGTCCTCCATTGCATTTACCACTCACACGTCGCTCATTTCAACGGGGCCACCGCAGCGCACGTGCGGTCGCCTGGATAGTGTGTCGTTTACTGCTCCGTGGGGAACGTTCGAGCGACATTTTTGTAAATAAAATGGCGGAGGGAAAGGCTTTGGAAAATCCGCAAAAAATATGCGGTGGCTCTATGCTGTTGTTGTCATATTTTGCGGACTGGCGGCACGTGGTGTCGCGAGGGACCGAGAATAAGTAGTATTCAACACCATGATTCACGAGGAAAATGAGATTTATGCGCAATTTAACAATGGGTAAATTCCAAACATTCCCGATATCATGTATGCACCTGTTCTCACTTAAAAATATCTGAATTTCATATACGTATATTTTACTACGGCGGCCTCGGTGGTATAGTGGTTAGTAAGCTAGTGTTGGAATGTGGAGGTCCCGGGTTCGTATCCTGTTTAGGGCATGGTTGTTTGTGTATATTGAAAAATGGCGTTTATTGTAAGAATGGTCATGTATGACTAAAATACGCTAGTCAATATAGACATCATCATTATTATCATTGCTACTTGCCGCTCCCACATAAGCTACTAGATCTTGCAGGCAGGAATAAGGTTTACTAAGCAGGATGAGGAGTGAAGTAGTTTGCCCTTGCTTTCTTCACCGATCCAGAACATTATGAGCGGAACATGTCCACGCAAGTGAAGCACAATGACTGTATGAGTAATACTTTTCTTGGCAGTCCCTAAGGAGGGACGTTGGTCAATACAATCATTCACTCATACCTCAGTAGCCTTCATTTCATCACAGCCATAATCAAGACTGTGATAAAAATAAATGAAAGGTACATTTTCCTCTACCCTGTACTAAATGACAATGAAAACGAGTGTGATACAAAAAAGTAATAATCTGCCATTGTAAGTTCTTCATAATGACTTGAGGATATTTAATTATTACCGTGAAAATGAAAGTAAAGTCAATTAACAATCTTAAGGCCGAATCCAACAGAGAAAAGAGGTGAGCCATGCGCAAACGGCTTTTCCGCGGTGGAATTTTTAGAACGTCAGTATGCGGTGGAAATAGTAGAACATCATGATCGTGAATGGACTAACAGCATAATTAAGAAGCAAGTATATAATGATAATTAAGTTGCGTAAAATATTTCACAGTATATGTTGAGTGATATTAGTATATTTATCGTCAACTTTCAGTTTGATGCAGTCACTAGAACCAAAGTATTTTTAATTATTATTGATGACTTTATTGGGCGAAATTGGGACTAAAAATGCCCATCTTCCATTTAACCCATAAAGAAAAATAGATATAAATAGGAAGCGATACAAAATATTAAAAAAATACTAACATATAAAATATTAAATCGTAAAAAGTTTTATAGATATATGCAAGAAGTTGTGCAACACATACGAGTTATCCCTTTGAGAGATATTTGATGGAAAGTTTTTTTGAAAGATGATAGGGAGGGAACATTTTGAATTTCAGGCGGGAGTACGTTCCAGAGTTTGCAAGCGGTCATATGAAAAGATTTATTATAGGATTCGGTTTTATGTTTAATGGGGAGTTAAATGTCTGTCAGTGAAATGGAGGCTGGCTTGAACCTCATCCCTCGAACGTTACCAAATACTCAAGAGCATGATAGCTAATGAGCTAGTTAAAGAAATGGGGCTTACTCAGAGCTGCCAAATTACTGCTTCAACAATCCGCTAAAATTGATCGAAAATAAGTCAAAAAATAAGAATGATCTTAAGAAAAGTTAAAAAATCCTGCTGAAGGAAAAAAGGGTAAAAATATTAACAAAAATTAATTTTTGCATTTTTATCTGTTTCTAAATTAATTTACTATCAAAATAATACACAAAATATTAAAATATCGAAAAAAAAATATTTTACAATTTTCTCAAGAAAAAATAAATAACTTTTACAATTTGCAAATATTTAAAGGTATTATAAAACTAACTAAAAACTAAATATTGAAAAATACTTATATATTAATGAGCTCATCCAAATCTTCCTCCTTTCCCTCATGACTGTATGCTTGCATTGTACGTACTTTGGATAGAGCATCCTCTGAAATTTCGTAATTGTAACAATTACTCCCACAGCGTTTCAGACCAGATCTGTCAATATGGAATTTAACATTTTTGTTTTAATTGCGTTTCTCATTTTTCCTTTAATACTGTTCGAATGTTCATTGCATTAATAATTCACAATTGCACAAAAAATTCGAAAGTTCATTGAATATAAACAAGAAATTTGGTATCAAAAAGCTCCGGCGATTACTTTGTTGCATTTACCTAGCTCGGCTTATATACATTTTCTTATCATCCCATAAAGAGAGACCTTAATTATAGAAATGATCAGCATCACTCATATCTCAATTGCTATCATGCCATCACAGCCACGAACAAGACTGTGACAAAAGTCGATAGTAGATGAATATTTTTTTACCCGTCAAAGGCAAAATTCAGTGCACTGCTTGTCTGTAGATTATTATCTCCGACTTACATGAAGTACTAAATAAATGAATGAGATATATTTTTTTAAAAGGAAGTAGACTCAAAACTCGGGTAATAGAGACGGTAATTGCAAGTCTGTATCCAACGATAGATACAAAAAAATTGTATTAAAAGGAATATTTCCTTACATAGGAAAGGGTAATAAAAACTTCGGTAAGGTAGAAGCTAATTTTGAGAATCTGTACAGTGAATGTTTCAGCAGTTATTTTAGAAAGCTAGTTTTATTTACCGGAGTGTTCTTGGAATTGCTAATTATATACGCCTACATTCATTACAAAAATAGGATATCCTTTATTTACATTCGCTTAGTGTTTATTCATGTACCAGAATAATTTAAAAATACCATTCAAAGCAGTGAATGTTTGCTTCGGTTTATGCTAGGGATATTCTTAGTAGAAAGGTCTCGCAAACGAGCGTTATATAAAAAATTCTGTAAAATTATTTCAATGCGGGTACGAATATTCCGTAATTTTCAGTGAGAAACATACGTGAACGTACTTATTTTTAAGGATTCTAATATGGTAGGGTTTGGGGCTATATCAATGGCAATGGTTAATTAACCTATAACATAACATGGGAGTCAACGGAGTACCCCAGATGGGCAGTTTTAGTGATCCCGATGTTAGTATAACAAATTTTTATTTTTCTTGATTTTTGTATATGTCCCGCATCAGTTTAAAATCCAAAATGTGATTAGGATTATGTAAAATATTCATTTATTTATAAATAAATAGATTTAAAATCTCCCTTGAGGTCCCGGCAGGCTCCGGCTTGGTATAGTACCGCTAGTAGTACTAGTACCGCTGAAAAAAGGGTAAATAAAATAGTCAAAGTCAAACTTGGTTTCTCTTTTCCAAATACAGTGTTAGAAAAGAATATTTATTAACAAAACTTGTACAAAATCTACAAGAAAATAAAACACGTTTACTGGTTTCGTCGCAAATCACGTCATCATCAGATCTAAAGAAAAACACATATAGTCACATTATAGAAAAACTTATAAATTATATATTATAAAAAAGATATTTTCATAGGTTTGATAGGAAAAGAGAGTTTTAGTCTCAATTTCGCTCAAATAAAGACGAGTATTATTATTTAAGAACTACATTTCTTTAGTTTCGAAAGTTTAGTAAACGTGTGTCATTTTCTTGTGGATTTTGTACAGGTTTTTTAATAAAGATTCTTCTATAATGAAATTCCACAAAGTAGCTGAATGTTATTCATTATCTGTTGTTAGAATTCTACGTTCAATTCGGACAAGCAATTGGACAGTGTTAATATGAGCTGGGAGGGGTTGGATAATTATAAAATTTCTTTTCTCATGATATGGCTTTCTTTAAGTTAACAGTTTGCTGCCTATCCTTTCCGTCTGCTATTTATGCGCCGCAAACAAAGACTCATAGTGACTAAGTGAAGTGCTTATCAAATATCAATTAGATCAATCGTTGACATATTTTGCAGGTGTGTGATTCATAATTTTCCGTGCCACTTTTATACGCGATGAAAATCAGCAAATCCTCACCGAAAATACACTTCGTTGAAAAGGAGAACGAGAACGGTCTGTTTAAACCTTTAACGAAAACAAACGAGACTCTCGCTGCGTCATTGGGTCCGGTTATTTATCGGCGTAGAGGCGAGTTTCCAATAAAGTCTTGGTCGTAAATGCGTTACGTGAATTAGCCCCTCCGACGCGGAAGAAGCATTTCCAGTTAGTTCCCTCCAAATCAAGCCGTGCTACATTGTTCCTACGCCGAACAATGGCGCTGTTTTGCCGGCCACTTAAAATTATTTCCGCTACAATTCCCCAACGGCTACGCGAGGATCTAATTAATTTCGATCACGCCTCATTGCATTCGTTCCACTGTTTTTTTCGATCGCTTTGTCTCGGATCCTAATTTAAAATTAGGCTTCGATTCGTTTCGCGAAAAAACCGTCCCTAATTTATGCTCGTTCTCTTAAATGGTGGAGATTAGGTCTTTTTGACCCGCTTTTTTTGCCTCTTTCAAGATATTACTCTACTAAAATAATAATAATATTAAACACGACTAAATTTAAAAATGGTAATTTTGAGTTTTTAAAACTATATATTAGCATAATTTGTTGATATATTTTTTTATAGTCTCTTGGTATTTTAGTTTACCTTACTTGGAACTTCTAAAACCTAAATAAAATATCTCCCGGAGTTTTTACCTCTAGGATGAAAAAATATCCCCAAAGAACCACTTGCATGGTGGGAACCCTATATAGAATCCATAAAATAATTCACAATAATTTATTTCTAACTTTTAAGTATTCTATCTATCATAACGTTTTAATATAAAAATTGTAATTTTCCTCATGATTTATCGGGGAGATTAAAATTTATACAAGGATTTTTGGCTAACTGTCGTCAAACGCAAACACGACGAATGGGGTGTGAGATGTGGAAGCCCCTGCAGGTAAAGTGGCAAGATGAAAAAATTTAAAGAACTAGGGTTGCCAACTCTCCCGTAATTCGGTCGATTTGAACGTGTCTCTCAGAAATTTCCCGGAATATCGAAATCTGCTGATCTGTGACTTATGTGGACACTGAAATGGGTAAATTTACTCAGCCACCTACATTTAAGAGAAATATTTTATGATAATATTACAATAAGTTACCGGTATATTTGAAATCCTCCTCTGACTTTATCATTCTTATTCAACAAGAATGTATACTGAAGCAAAGCAACTCAAAAATTCAGTTGAAATAGAAACGGTTAGCTTAGTAATGACAAACAACCGTGTGCGATAAATTTTTTTGACTGAGAGAAAAATTCTCTTGGAATTTAAGGCACCTAAATAAAATTCTGCCAGAATTTTTAGCTCCAGAATGAAAAAATAATGAAAATGAACCGCTCTTAAGGTGATAACCCTTAGATTAACACATTGCCTTTATCCACACCTACGATAGACCCCTTATATACTCTGACACTGAGTGACCAGGAAAGCATCTTCGGGTCAGACTCGACACGACTCAGATGCAATGCGACTCCGCCTGAGAAATCCGACTGGTTGTTTCCTATTTGTTTTTTAATAAATTTTAATAATTAACTTTTAATAGATAAAATTTTAATAAACAATTTTTAATATAAAAGAGTCTTCACTAGCAAAACTTGTACAAATTTCACGATACAAATACACAAGTTGACCTTATTCAGCGAAATTCACGCCAATTAATTTTATGGCGTGAATTGCGCCAAAACCTGTCAATATGTGCGTAATTTTAATGTGGAATTTGTACAAGTTTTGCCAATAAATTTTTTTTTATGATTCTCCGCCATGTATCGTGGAATGTTATTCATTAAATTTTAAATTAATTAATTTCCACTTTAACGTATGATAAGTCGTTTAAGTATGCTTTTATCGATTAAAACGTCTGAATCGGAAAATAAGAGACAGGAGAGTGGGTCAAATATGACCCAATCTCCTTATTTATCATGTACCCCATTCCAGTGCTAAAATTTGGCTTCGATTGTTTCCACGAAAAATAAACGTCCCTAATTTATATCCGCACCTTTAATTTCATCGTCTCGTAACCGTTGCGGCGTAAAATGTTAATGGAAAAATTTACAGCGCCAAAACGTCGTGTTTCCGGTGCCGGGTTTCCGGGAAATTTAATTATCGCACATGCGGGATTGTTGCTCAAGAGGAAAAGGATTGCGAAAAAAATCGCGAGAAGAAATTTATCAAGCAGCATCCCTGCAGAAACACGCTCAAGCTGCCATTCTTTCATGAATATGCTCGATAAAATAAGGCATAAATCTCTGCCTTTTTTTCTCCCTCCCACCTTCGTTAAAAAAATTAAAACGTTCGACGAACATCCATTATTCCATGTTTGCATAAAATCTTGGCGAAAAGTTTGTGCGGCCCGAAAAAAAGTTTGCTCTGCTTAAATCAGTTCTGGCTCGAGTTTAAAGTTATGAATATTTCATAGATATAATATGTGTAACGAGGAAATGAATTTTGGGATAAAAACTCGTCAGGGAAGTTTTTTGTCCTATTGTTTGGAAAGAGGTGGTCTGTCCCGGCTGAGTTTCCTACTATATTAAATCCTGGCTTTTAGATTCTAATCAACCGGAATCATTGCGGTCAGAATATGATAGATAGGCAGAATTAAAGCATCAATTTACTAAATAAGTTTAGAGAAATTACGTTCTCAGATGATGTAACTGATATAATGCACCCCTCTGCTTTATAGACCATTTTGATACTGCGAGGAAGATTAGGGAAATAGATGCTAGAACGAATCGTTACAAGAATTAATTTTTACCGCGAACGATACGCGAAAGCAATCGATCAAGAAAATAGAGTCAAGGTGCCTGCATCCCCTGCCACACGCCGAAAGGTGGCTTGCAGGGTTCTTGCATAGACATAGACAATATGATTATTAAGTAAAAGTTACGCTATAATCAATGTAAATGATTCGTTAATTTTTGGGTGTCTGATTAGTCAAGTGAGCAGCGCATTAAGTTTTGGAAATAGCGGTCTCGAATTCGATTCCCAGCGTGAGCTCTTGTGCAAAATGACCTAATATTTTCCCCAGCCAGACACAATAAACCGCAATTGATTAATGTTATTTATTCTCTGATGGGTTTTAGGGTCATTAATTTTTATTTACTAAAGGTGTATAAGGTCTTTATTTGAGATTGAGACTGAAAAGTCTCTTCTTCCATCTAACCTTTCGACAATGATATTATAAAAATAAGTTGTGTAAGTGAATAGAGACAGAAAAAAAACTTTAGAAGGAGTGGATGTCAAAGAAACCTAGGGTGATATTTTAGGTAAAAAGATCCCTTGCAGGAAAACGATCATAAAGACTGGGGGTGTGAAAAATCTGCGCAAAGTTACTGATAGTACATGCTAGAAGATTTAAAAGAAAGCTGTGTATAACATTGAAATTGTAAAAGCAGTACTATAATGAAATGACAAAAAATAATAAAATAAAAACAGCAAAATGCAACCGTGAACAATGAGAAAATAATACATAAAATCATGAAACATTCAAACGAAATTGCAAAAAATAAAAATTCAACCACCAGTGTCCTACATTCTTTGCACAATGCTACTACTATCCATTAGCTACTTCGGATATGGATTATAGACAATGAGCAGTATAGAAACCCTTTGCCACAATGCGAATTATAGTGTCATAGATATAGCCGTGCATGACTAATACGTTTTCATTTCACAGAAATATTTATCCGCATCTAGACTTAGAAAGACTTCACTTGAAATAGCGGAATACTAGAGAGCTACAATTCATGTAGGATTTCATATGCGTTAATACAGGAATGGCACTGAACTATAATTATTTACATGCGGCAAAGAAACCTGAGAAAAGTTTTTTGAATTTGAATTATTCATGATTTCCGTTGAATATACCTTGAGTGTTTTGGTAAACCTTTTTATCTCAAGGAGCGTTTGCGAATGAAATTTCCTTGTTGTTTTTTCCGAGAATATAATGCATGTGAAAGACGTGAATGATTTTTTTAAACGTTTATGTGTTATAATATTTAGCTTGTTACTTACACGAATTAATCTTTAAAGTCTATGGAAATTTTAGACTGAAGAACTATGGAATAATTTAGAGTTTATCGCATCTAGAGTGATTGCCGTTGTATAACTCCGGCTAATTTAGGTCGATTTGTATTTATAACCCTAACGAGAAATTGATCAGCAAGTAAAAACAACGTATGTGTAAATTTCTTAAAATTGAAACGGACAGATTATGTGAAACCATAGTACATAAAAGGTTTGACCTTAGATGAATTATCATGTTTAATCTTTTGATTAATTACTGAAATAATATGCATTCTAAATCATTTAGTTATCTTTCGTCATTTTCTGCTAGATTCACGAAGCATTTCCAATGCTATATAAAAATAGAAATCTACTTCATGTCATCTCGGCTGTTTGCACCATGGCTGATATTTAGATTTCAATGAAAATTCCCCAAGTTCCTGTGAGTAGTTATTCATCATTGCGTAAATTAATTCTTGCATAAAAGATTAATTTTATAGACATCGGATTGTATTTCGGAAAAAGAAAATAGGCATATATACTGTCTAAATCAAGCGGAAAAAGCTTTATAATTAAAGTTAAAATTAAGAACTATTTCTTTTTGATTAGCAACTCATGTGGCCATAAATAGAATGTGAAAAATGTTGAATCCTAGTCATTATAACTTATTTGTCTAATATGCAATCATATGGATTTTGGAAAACAAGAAGCGATAGAACTAGCGGGATTATATCATAATGAATATGATTATCAATGCCTTTATATCACGAGGAAACATTTACATGCTATTTAAATGTAAAGAAAACTGTGGTGAAAGCGATAACTGTTTCACTGCGAGATTATATATTAAGTCCCCTTTTATGATATCACTACGCAGGATTTATGTTGAAAATTCAAATATCTTCATTCTGCATAATCTATGTGTTTACAATTGCTTCTACGTTCAGCGTAATTGTTATACATCTTCCCAGATTTTAAGGTTTGGACCTTTGCATCAATGACTAATCTACGAGTGATGTGAAGCTAACTCATATTCTGAATTAATCGGAATCCAAGAGAATACTTATCTTACGTAATACTTAAAGCTTAGAGACCCTACAATGCATTTAAATATTGTCAGTGTTTCTTGTTATCGATTTTTAGGTTCTAATATAAGAGAAGATTATTTATTGTATTATTATTTACATTATTATTTTAATCAGGAGATATTACAGAGATGATTATTTATTATTATCATAACAATATTTTTTATTATCTAGTCTTTGCTTTCAATTTTACTGATTTACTTAGCAACTCGATATTTTGCTTTCCTTAGTTTTTTTAATTATTACTTTTATATCTGTATGCTTATCTATTTGTTTTATTTATCATACATGATGCATGATAAGTGCAGTCTTTTACTCTGTAGTACTCTTCAGTATTCTTCCTGTACTGGCTAAATTAAGTTATTTATTAGAAAATATGGTAAAAATTTGCCATTATATTTATATATAATGGCATATATATATTTATATAACCGACCGGCGATTGGGAGACCCGGGTTCGATCCCCGGCTACGGCAGTCTTTTTCTCTTTCATTTCCTTCGCGGAACTTAATAAGCATGTGTAATCATGCGAATCTTCTTCATCCTTGTTCATTCTTTTTATATGATTATTAAAAGCCAACGTCACTACCACCTAAAATTTTCTACATTTTGTTAGAAAAAGTAGATTTTTCTTCCCTTATCACATTGTCTGTAAAACTTTAAAGATTTTTAGTTTTTACTCAGGGTAAATAGTTAACACTATGAAGAAAGCGATTCCATGGTGAAGTAATAAACATATTTGTCGTTCTAAAGTATCTATTGAATATAAGAGAATATAATTTATTGCATTATTATTTTTTTAAATTTTTCTCATCATCTAATCTTTGCTTTCAATTTTTTTTCATATTTATTTAATCAAAGACCAATATCTTTGCTGTCAACACAGCATCAAAAGAGGTTTAGAATCCATAAATGAATTATCAGCGGTCGTCTAGTGTTTGAATAAACGATTTCGCCATTTCAATTGTTCCATAATTGAACTTCAGTCATGTGTCTCGAGTTAAAAGCTGCGGGGATGGAAAAGTGACATCTCGTTACACATTCACATATTCTTTTCAACCTCGTGCATTAATTCACGTCACGATCTCGCTCGGCCGAATCACGGTTGTCTCTCCCTCGGAAAAAACGCAAAAATTCAAAAATACACTTTTAAAAGCTCGCTTCGAATCCGGGCGACACCCTCAGGAAATTGTAATCACCCTTCACATCTTGACCTCAAAACGTTTCATTGTGCCCGCGACAAAATGGACCGAAAGAGGGAAGGCGACATCAAAACCGAAATCTTAATAACCTCTGACTCGTAATTAGTCACTTTGAAGTGTCAGTTTCAAAGGAATCCAAAACGAAATCCTTCTTTCTGATCAAACGCCTGTGTCATATGAAGGCGCTGTGAGGAATCGCACGTATTTTTGCGGCAAGAAGTCGCGTCTCTTCTTATCGCGAGGACGCATGGCGTGGAGCCAAGAGTAATAAATATCCCACCACCGCACGCAAGCGCAGTTTATATCCGACGGAATCGCGCTATTAATTAAACGAATACGAATCCAGATTTGAATCCATAGATTCGCCAAGGCAGCTGAGTTTGATGCGACGAGAAAGAAAAAGTTCTGTCTGCTTATTAAATGGTGGGGAGAGCCCCTAATGTGTAGGCATGATTTTTCTCCACGCTACCAGCTGCATTGTTCTTAACATTGAGGTGGAGAAGACATGGAAATAAGGCGTGACTGAGGTCTAGAAGCTTTGAAATTCAACGCAATTGTCCTTTACTCACGATTTTGCAGATACCGCAGTATATTTAGTCAGAATGCGTATTTCGATCCGTAAAGTATCAGATACCTATGTAAATTTGAATAGTGCCAGAAAGGCCGAGCAGTTCAAAGCAGCCTACACACAGTCCGGTTTTCTGGTAGAAAGAATAGAACAAATCCATAATTTCTATGTATTCTCCTGTACGCTTCGATAGACTGGTGTAGTTCTTGTAAATTATGATGTCGGTGACTTCGTTTACATAAAATACAAACGAAGGTACAATATGGCAGCCTAAGCACTTTTTTCTTTTATGAGAGAGGTAATGAGATAGTCAAAAATTTTGCATCAAAATTTCAGCGTATTACAACTTACTGCGTACTACAGCGCACTTCAATTTAGCTGCAACATTTTGGATAAATCAATGAAGCTCGTTATTTAAGTAAGGTAGTTCACAGACAGAACTGAAATAACTTATGTGAGTCGTAAATGCAAAGATTGTGATTCTTCTGTATATAAATTTTCCAAATTGTTATCGTAGAAATATCGTTAAATTTGCTTCGCCAGTTAAGGTAATTTTGAAAAATTTGTCTTTTCAAGGCAATCTAAATAGGGACCGATTTTACTTTTTCCGCAGACTGTTAGAGAAGCAAACAGGGTAGATTCGGTCTAGATTTTGGTGGTGATATTTGCGGGGTAAAGGTTTAAATCCATCTGGAGGCCCTCCAAGTATTGTATTGTTCATGTTGGTGACCTGTTGCTATATTTATTGGAACACAATTATTATAGATTTTTATGAGTGATGAAATATAATCTAACTATCATGCTACCGAAATATATATGTTAAAGACTATGATATTGTAGCTTTTGTGATGGATATCAACAAAATATGGTAGAGATATCATGATTAATGGCATTATTCTGCTTATTGTAATTAATAATGGTACTTAACTATGAGAAAATATCAATCAACGAGTAATATCCATAATTTAATCACACCTTTAATATTAATTTCAACGTAAATATCCCTAATTTAATTCCCCGAGGTACGATATTCTGAAGCTCCTTTTCATTCGTGTTGGGCGTCATTCATTTCAGAATGCCCGCTTAAAAGCAGAAGATAAATGAGGCATTTTTATCGCAAACTTACCGCCTGCATCGATGGGGAAATATGAATAATGATTCAAAGCTAAAACCTGCGAACTATCAGCTACGTGATCTTCGAATCCGTCAATTCAATAGATCCTGCATGTGTTTTCCCCGCGTTAGCTCCCCGAGCCAGAGATAGACACGAAATAATGTTTTCTTTTTTTATATTGCGAGGGCAGCGGGAAATCGAAATAATCCCAGGAATGAGCGATTTGAAGATCCGCGATAAATTCTCTCGCAATAAAACCAATCGCGACGTTTATGAAACGTTACTCACAAAAATACGGGGAATTCATCTCTTTGATGCATGCTCTACTATTTCTATTTCAATAACATTTATCAGAGTCGACGTGGATAAATTCGTAAAATCTCGCACAAGTTTCAGAAACTGGAAATCTCCATGCTCCATCTTCATGGAAATGTAATATTCAATTTCCATTCAAAATGTGTACAACCCTATTCATAATTAGGTGCTCATAGCTCAAAATTAAATTTGTGGCTTGCGTAGTTTCTCTGTCGGTCTGTCTGTCCGAAAATCTATATTTACCGTCTTTCGTCGCCGATGCAAATAAAGAACATTTGGAAAATGGATGTTTACGAATAAGAGGTTTAAAATCTCCAATAGCCGTCTTTGTCGGTATTACTCACCTCCTTTACCGGTAATCGGAGAAAACTGGAAGGATCGCAGCTCCTTTAAGAAAATACTTTAAAAATTTCAAGTGTAATGCTATCTTCCTCAAGGGCAATAAGTACTTTATAACCCCTGAGGAAGATAGCATCTCCGAACACCGGTGAAGGAGGTGAGGAACGCAGACAAAGACGGCTATTGGAAATTTTAACCCTCTAATTCATTCTACCTATTTCAACCAAATTACGCATGCTTAGTCTTTGTATAATTGAAAATAAGGCTGTGAAGATTTCATTCAGTAGCGGTGCTGGGTTCGACACTAGGACATTATAAAAGGAAATACACGTAAAGCTCGTTTTTATGTGTTGCTGGCTTCACTTCTTTTGCTAATTTAAATTAGAAAAATAGGTCCTGCAAAATCGAGACAAGTAGTACCAAAATAAGGAAAATTAAATAAAGATTCTTATCTGATCGTGAATTATAATTTTTGAATAGAAATTGCGAGAACTGAGTGCCAAAGAAACGAACATTCTGGTAAATATTCGTCGTAGTAAACAATCATTCTTCCTAACGCCGAATGCGATTGTCGAATCCGAGCGCATGCGTTTTTCCATAAAAAATATACTGGGAATTGAAATGGATACAAAGATGCATTTTTAGTTAAATGATGCATCTTTATTTAAGAAATGATGCTTAGGCCCATCATACTTGACGGGGGAGTACACTTCTGATTAAAAAAAATTATTGTAAAATAATGCCCTGGGAGAATATTGATACAATTACCAGTAAATGTAATATTTCCTTTTGTCGATTAAAAAATAAATGGAAAAGAACTGTTACTGCAGCTCGGATAATAGATTATTTATATCGGTTTGCAGCGTAAAAATGTTACATGATTTAAAAAAGGTATTAATATTTTATCATTGTTGATATTCTAGTTCTATTTATTGTGAATATTATGATTATTAGTAATTCCGTAAATGATTAGCATATAATCCAAGCATTGTAAATTTTGCTTGCCATTTTATTTTGCATGTGGATTTTGTTTCTTCGACATTATTAAATAAAATTATATTAATTTTGGAAAATTGTTTTCTAGGAATAATGTCATGAGAATGACGGAGATTTTTCTTTGTCTAGCTGAAAGTTTGCCGCCGGTTGCCTATTTGTCTGTTGAACCGCTGCAGCTGCAGATGGAAATTCCACCAAAGATCAGTAAATATACTCTTCAGTAAGTATACTCAACTATTTCTTTCTTTTCTCAAGTGCTCATTAGGATATTTTTAAATAGTCGCAATTTATTGTTTATGAATGCAAAATCAGTACCATTTCGGCAATTTAATTTGGCGTAAGTGTGACATAATATTGTGTCGTGAAAAAGAAATCGCAGATATCTTTAATCAAAGCTACACCAGGTTGAGTATTATTCATATTCTCCAGAAAGAGGTAATTACTTGGGAAATTGAATAAAAAATATTCATTGTATTTAAAAAGAAAATGGTTATCAAGGAGTCTGTTAAATTTAGTTTGAAATGATGATAAGACAAAGATGGTTCTTAATGAAGTATAAATCTAAAAAGGGACATGTTGCCATTAAAATTCTCACTCGTTTAGTATCTCTTTAGGATTAAAAGGAAAAATGACAGCAAGATCTATTTATAGGACCAACAAAATATTCATGTACAAATCTGCTGTTAATGTTATTTGAATATCAAATATCGTTCTTACTCTAGAAAGTATGAAAGGAAATGTTTTATCCTCTGGTACCAAACGAAATATATGACTCTTATCGGCGCGAAATCGATACTAGAAATGTCGAAATTCCGCCAGTATATTCTTATACTGCTAAAAATATTATATTGAAAGAAAATGTTCGACACCTCACAACAGTTGCGCCCGCTTACAATGGAAGGGCCAACGAGTGAAGACCCGCTTCACCAATCCTCACTTCGGCCTGCATTTGAGTCCCTTGTGACTTTCATTAGTAAAGAGTGAATTCGGGAGAAGCGGCCATCAAACCCATTTTTTCTCTTTTAATGAAATTGAAGGCGCACTTTCCATCACCTCGCTGCACATGCAGAATGCTCGAAACATTTTGTTACTTCTTACCTTAGCTTATGGTGAAAAGAGAAAGTCCACTTATTACTTAGGAATTACATATTTAATCTTATCTCGAAGTCGACATCCTTTATTTGCATAGGAATCGCTCCTAACTTATCTATATCCTAATGGTTTTTCTTATGATATTCCTAAGTGAAAACGATTACCACTCTAAGCTGTCACTCAGGTGGCGTCGAGTATATTCTGAGCCTAGGTATTTTTTCCCGTTCCCTATCTTCTTAGTTATGGCTACGTCGAATATCTATACTTATCTGATTCATCAAATTTCATTTGAAGTCATTCGTTCAGCATAATGTGTTGGTTTTATACCCTTTTCTTCTCCGTTTTTCGTTGTCCGTTTTGCAGTATCATTTTGGTTATAAAAATGGCATAAATATGTTCCTCGAACATATTTTGGGAATTAGGTTATTTTGTTCTTATGAGTAAGATGATTAGATGTACTTTGTGTGGGTATACTCGATTCTATGTAGTTTTTATCGTTGAAACATCGCCGTTAAAATACTATTTCAGTTTTTAGCAATTTCATTGCAATATAAACTCTAACATTCATTCGTAAATTATCTAGTTCGTCAACGTTATTAATCAAAAGTGTAAGACTTCACAATGTTAACTTTTATTGAAATCGGTTTTGTTTTCGTTCCTTATCGATTAGCTTTTGTCAATCGCGTTAGTGTCATGAACATGTACTTTCGCTTTCTGTCTTGCTCTTAATCACTATACGCAGATTTAAATGGTAGTTTCGTTCATACCATGATTTTTCATAGAATTGCACACTTCAACAAAAACTAACTGTTCGACCTAGGTTCTGATATCTGGTATCCCCGAGTCGTGCAATTAGTTATTATTTTTGTAATGTATTATAAATCAATCTTCATAAGATTATTCTTTGTTTTAGTCATGGAATACCACATATTATCGATACTGGAGATCACGAACGTTCATACGTCAGAAGCTTACAAACCTGGTCAGATAAATTAATTCACTAAATCAGCCTCCTGGGTAGTAGGAGAAATTTATCCGGGTTCGTTTCCCGGTCCTTTCGGACTTATTTTTATATTGCTTTGCCTCTTTTTGTAGCGGTTACCCTCCCATCATTAGGCAAACGCCAGGCAATATCTTAATTAATATGTTGTGTTCCCATCCAACGTTGTCACCTGGCTAGAAGACTAACTTGTAACGCAAGGTGCAAATAAATAAATATTATCCCAGCCATAAAAAAAAATTCACAGAGGTAAATGAAATGCAATTTTTTCTCCTGTACCAAATTATAATCATTCCACCTGTGAAAGTGCGGCAGCAGGTACGCTCTTTATTCCTTTTTATTTTGGAAGTAAACTTAATATTACTCTGAATGTATGTACGCACCTCTGAATCAAAACATAAGGTCTGGCATCGTTTGCGGTGGAAATTTCTGTAAGATAACGCTCGAATTCACTCGCGCTGCAACGCTTTTACACGTCGAGGGGCAACCGTCAATTCTAATCATGTAAATAGTAAAGGCGCAGGATCCGCGGTGTTCCGTACTTCTAACGCCGCCGAATCCTTAGCAATACATCAAAACGCGGGCCCCTCACAGTTTAACCCCCTTCTTGCTAGCATCACATACAGCCACAATTTTCAATTAATTCCAGCGATCCAAGAAACATGCGCGCGCGGTCAAGGGGAGGGTTCCTTTTTTTTATTCTCGCCCCCGTTCCGCTCAGTTTATCTCAATTTTCGATGGAAAAGGAAAACCTCGTCTATTTCGACGAGGGGGGAATTTCGTCATGCTATTTTATCGCGGATCTCCCCACCTGCGTTCCTCTCTTCAGAATCACTGGGGGATATAATCCCTCGCTCTCTCGCGCCTCCCTTTATTCTTCCAATCCTTCTTTCCCTGCGGCAGTTTTTCCTCGTTCCCGCCGAACCCCTTCGCCTGAATTATCTCCCCCATCATTTCCTAGTTTTGCTGGATGGATACGTCATTTTTCCGAACGGTGATAAAATCACGGAGGATACATCAAAGCAGGAAGGCTTCTGTCTACGCAGTGGATGTCAAGTGTAAATAAGAACGTATTTTTAAAGCTAGCGAGTTATAAAATATATGGAATAAATTACGTAGCTAATGCAATATTATTCAGGTGTAGTAGTATCGAATTAGTAGAGCAACTGACAGCTATGTATGTCGCCGGTTTACAACGATATACATAATTGTTAAATATTAATTACTAAGGTATAACTAGCCACTAACGAATAATGGGAAAAGTTAAAAAATTGTGTCAAGGATTGTGCTCAAAAAACTGTTGGGAGGGTTAAAAAAACAAAAATTTACAAAACCATGGGTAACTGTAGAAATTTTGATTAAAATGGAGGAAAGAAGGAAATGGAAAAGAGTCAACACCGACCGTGGTCGCAGAATGTACAGAGCGCTAAACAACGAACTAAGAAGGGAAACAAATAAAGCTAGGGAACATTGGTGGAAGGGACAGTGTAATGAAATAGAAAAGCTGGTGGAAAGCGGGAGAGCCGACCTTATGTATAGTAAAGTAAAGCAACTAACGGGGAATTTAATGTGTTATAGAATTATGACGGTTAAAGACAGCAAGGGAGGTTTTAGTGAATACTTACATTCGTAAAAGAATCTTTTCCGTCAAAACTCATACAAAACCCGCAAGAAATGAACAAGTTTTGATGGTAAAGATCGTTTTACTAATTTTGATAATCATGAAAACCCGCTACACCTCAGTAATTAACATTCGCCGTGAGCTGGCTACATATATAGTTGTCAATAATCCTAATAATTAAATAATACTACACTTGGGCGATATTGCATCAGCTACGTATAAAATTCACAAGAAATGTTCAAGTTGTGATAGTAAAGATTCTTTTATAATGAAATTCCACTAAGTATCTCTGATTGTTTTTCATTATACTAAAATTAGTACTTAAACTAATCAGCAACTAAAAACCAATGAATGCACTAAAATAATAAGGCTATCTAAAATATGTATACATGCATAACAAATATAATATACATATAAATGGCGAGTGGTAAAGAAGTAGAAAAAATTCGTAGTTTAAGCAATATCATTCGAATGTGGTAATATTTATGGAGTAGATCAAATGATAACTATATTCTCAGTTTTTTAATTACTTACAGTGGATATCTATAACTGGGGTATGATAGGTTTGTGCAAATATTAGAATGAATGCCTAAAGTAAGAATTAATTAGCAACAACAAACTAAAAAATTAAATTGTTGCGAGAAAAACCTTCAGCATAGTTTAATATTTATTTTTAACATTAATCTATATTTTTAACTTCTTATACAACCTAACATTAATTTATTTGACTGAAAAAATAGTTACTATGTTAGTTTCGTTTAACATTCATATCTAACTAGCAAATAGTAACCATCATGCTATAGAAAGATCTGAGGTATTTTGGGAAATGAAACCATTAGATTGTATTTCTTTCCATTTAAATATATGCATGAGTATACATTTAATATATATAAATTATGTATGTTTAGTATGTACAAAGGCAATTCAAATCTACTACCCTTAGATCCATGATTCTCTGGGATTACACGTCTCTAGTCTGTTGAGAAATGTCACTACCCTGCGAACTCGCTAACATACTTCAATGTTCATAAATCATTAAATGTAAATAAGTGTTGTTTGAGGTATAATACCAGATAAAAGTGAAACCTATGAATAACTTATATCGTTCACTGCGGTTCATATGAAGTTGTGTTTGAATTTTATGTTTAGCGTACATCATTTTAGCATTTATACGCTTAGCTATTCGGTTATTATTGTCATTCTTATTCATTTTGTCGTGGAAAGAATTGGCCTTTTTAAGATACCAATTTTCAACTAGGGTTATTGCTCATTTATTCATACATTTTCTAAAGCTCACTTCAAACACGATTATTGCAATATCAAGTTTCTTCTTCTTTAAAATATATTTATTCCGATCAAGTGAGACTTATAAAAGATTAAACTTGTTAAAAATGTTTACCAAAAGAATTTGAACTGCCAAGTAAATTTACTATAAAATTTTGGTATAAAGAACTAAAAATATTTTATATTTTCAAATATGGATCTACATAATGTATTATATATATTTTTTTTGAGATTTAAGTTAGGTTGTAGTTTAAAGAACATACCAGAAACTTTTATAGTACATTTAAGCGCTTTATTCTACATGAAACTAAATTCATACTGAATATAGCGAGTAGATGGTCAATGAAACCTTGAAATTTGAGTTTTTTGTATGTGCGAAATGACGAGGAAAGTTTTGAGATGTGTGTTTTTACAATACTCGATTTTACGAATTGATTGGTTTTCAATTTTTAATGAGAACCTCGATACGAGTGCTGGGAATACCTGAGGGGAATATTTCAGTTTAAAAAATTTTTATTCCGATCCAGAGTTATGTATTCCTCCACACTTTGCCAGCTAATATTTAATCTAATGTTTTCCCATCGTTTTAAATGTCGAGCCCTCTCCATTTTCGCTTATCTATCGAAGCTTGAAAGAAGGAATTTCAGAATTTACACATGCCCAAAGGATGCTCCAAATCCAATAAGGGAAAGAGCAGTCTTTAATAACCTCATGTGTTATTTCTGGTTGTTTGATTTTTCCATATTTGAGGATCCCTTTCTTGTGTAAACGAAAGATGAAAATGTAATACACGAGGGCAAGCAGAGGATCTGAGGCGCGCCGTTAAACCCGTTACAGTTCTGTAAGTTCTCCTCTTTTTGGGTTCTTTTTTTGCCCGGAACAAATTATAGGGCTATTTGCGGATTTACTTCCAGTGGAAACAATCTTTAAGGCCATTTCAATTACGGTAAAAAGATATTTCTGCCATTTCGAAGGAAGTAGCGTTTTCTCATGGCCATCTCTCATATTACTTCAACTGCTAGAGATACTGGTACAAACATAAATTGAGGTGTTGCAGATATTCCCAGTTCAATTACTTCGGGCAGCTGTCTAAACAGAGCTTTATAGGATTAGGGATTGCTTCATTGAGAAATGAACTAATATGGATACTTTACTTTATTAATACCTGCTTTACGTAAGGGTTTATGGTTAAATAAATATCTTCAGGTCATCTGTATGTATGAAACTCCGAAATTCGTATTCGTTAAAAATGCGCATTTTATATTCTTACAGAATAGATTTCCATGATATCTTAGCCACTAAGGAAGATTTTATTTACGCAATGACCTATTCATGTCTAGCGTAAGGTATGATGTAATGCTTATGCCTGAGGATGCTTTTCCTCTAATAAATACTTTTCACTCAATGAGACGTCATAGTGGTCAATTCCTCATGCTTTTCACTTAATCGAATACTGTACTTCAACCAGGATTTACTTCAGTGAATTTAAGTCTCTCCTTCTGCATATAAATAAAATATCAATATAATTGGTGGGTTAATAAATTGAATATTGATTGTAAGTATTGTTAATAATTATTATTAACCTCGAGATGCATAGCTTAGTACTGATTTTCCCGCATGTTTTCGAGGCAACTAGTTTAAAGAACCTTTATAAGATTTAACAGCTCATTTTTAGCATAGATAATAAACATCTTCTAAATCTTCATAAACGAGATTGGTTCGGTGAGGATGATAATAGAAAACAATCCTCATCCTAGTATGATGCATATTTATGTGTGATCTTACAATTAACCTTTTAATTACAAGTAATAACAAGCGGTTGGCGAGCTAGCCTAGCGTTGCTAGGCTAGCTCACCAACCCCTAAGCCACCGAGACCGGCAGTCATAATATTCGTGTTATTAATACTGCTGAAAGATTTGCAAAAAATAAAGTAAAGTTCTCAATTCATCTTTTTTATCATGAAATATTAAACTGTTTTCTTGGAATATCTTCATACTACTCGCTAACGAATTCAGCTAAAAGTATTTCTTCACTATTTTTGAGTGTCCATTATTATATTGTATCCATACACCAAAGAAAGGCCAATACATTCTATTCGTCGAGCAATCAATACCACAATGTGTTATTCCGTCGGATTTGTTAAGTTCTCTCACGCAGCTCTACTTCTCTCAGCCGCGTTCTTTATCTCCGCATATTTTCCACTGACTACGCAATTCCCACTGCCTCTATTCATCTCAATAGGAAGAAGCGTACAATCCTACTCATTCGTTCCGGAATAGCTTCGATCCCAGTCATTTCCACCCTCTCTCTATTCTACGCTTCCCTGTGCCGGGTTTCGCAACTCCATTTTTCCGTTTGTCTCCATGTACGCACTCCAAGAGCTTCTTCTATATTTCATCTTCTTCTCTGATTGCCCTTGTCTACTGTGTCGCCCTCCAAGAGAAGCTCTAACCTCTTCCTCAGTTCTTTCCGCACAGAAGCTTCCTTTATCTAAGGAATCGTCCTTTTTCATTTGGTGTACTACCCAACTCGGCTAAGCAAGCCACGTTCTCACATTCAAACC
Organism: Sympetrum striolatum; assembly: GCA_947579665.1. Classification (NCBI taxonomy): domain Eukaryota; kingdom Metazoa; phylum Arthropoda; class Insecta; order Odonata; family Libellulidae; genus Sympetrum; species Sympetrum striolatum. The sequence continues at coordinate 40,268,433 of OX388345.1, read as the reverse complement.
CCACGCATTCTCCTTTAAAATACTGGAATATATTCACATTTGCAGCCGTTTTAATATATATTGTTCTCTAATTTTCTCGCTCTGTTACATTGCTCGTTTTTGCGCTTTATATACATTGAGTTTTCCACTCTATGAAGTCCTTCAGCTATCGAAGAATATTCTTCAAGTACAAGTATATATTAGCTTAAATACTAATAAGTATTTGCTGCTACTTGGTTCTTAAGTGAAGCAAACCAATAATTAATTGTTTTCTGGATACCCCGATTTGTTCTAAATCATAGTATGTTTGAAGGTGCTTTCTCTTTAATTATTTCCATACGACCATGATACTGGTCGAAATCAGCAACGTGACTCACGAAATTGTAAATACTTTCTGTTTTAAATAGTTCTAACATTTTTATATTCCAGAGAATTGTAAATTTGCATAGAGACTCTGACTATCGATCCGATAAATAGCACAAAATAAGATAAATAAATGATAAGACAAGTAGTTTTGAAAATTCGTTCTTTCCATGAACGACGTGCGACAACGACAACGTATAGCTATTTCAAAGCGCTGTTAATTTTTTATATAAATGTATATATTTTTTATATATTTATATTTTTGTATTTATGCATGATTATGATTCTGATGTAGGTTAACTGTCCTTGCGACTAACCAAAGACAGTTATATAAATAAAAAAAATAAATAAATAATGGCAAACGATAGTAATTCGAAGGCTTCGTTGGAATCCCCTACTACACTGAAATGGAGCTTGTCGAGTATTAATGCAGATGAGACTAAAGAGAGACCTAAGTCTTACTATTCAATCGATTAAAAGTTGTAGGAATACTAAGTAGTCCTCAATCTCATATTTCTACAGTCAATCGCCATTGCAAAAATAGATTTCCTTCGTAAAGTAGACAACGTTTGTTTTCTCCTTAACGTCCCGAAAGAGAATAAAAAATCTATCCTTCTATAAAAAGGGAATCTTAATCTTAAGAGCTAATTTTTCCCAGATATGTGCGTTATAGTTTGTACGTGGTAAACGGTGATGTGAAAATCCTTCGAATCCGGACCGCGACCTCCTTTTTACGGCCAATTAAAAATATTCGCCACGTCCCAAATTAATAAAGTGCTCGTACCTCCCATCCGAGATTTTTCCCACCTCATAAATAAACCATCCGGGAATCTAAATTTTCCATCAGCATGAAACCTCAGGGACGGAAGACGCCAAAAAAAAGCGACTCGTCTCCGGAAACAAGGTGGTAGTAGCGATTCCACCACCTGCAATCGATTAGGAGAGGAACGTGCATTCTTTCGCGAAGGAATTCTTTCTCACGTGACGTATTTACGTTTTTATTCTCCGGAGGACGAAACGGTTTTTTCGTCTGGCGGGAAAGCGATCCGACGACGTTTTTCGGAGTTCCGCTCGCCGTTTCTTATTGCCAATTAGGTATAAAGCGGGCGGGGAACCGGTCCCGGTCGAATTTAAGAGGTTAATTATTAACGTGGATCGATTGGATTGAATCGTAAAAACCTTCCCGGACTGGATTTATTCCCGACGTGTAGTTTGAGGGGAGAAGAGGAACTGGATCGTTAGGGTTGAACCGGTCGTCTAGCTGGAAATATATGTCCCATGTTGCTTTTTCTCCTGGGAGTCTTCATCAATTCCAGGGAGGAGTCGCTTCGTGTACCTGTCCATTTTGAAGTATTTCCCCGTTTGCCGAAGAAGAATGAATGAATATTTGGATGCGTGTACGTTCATTTTTTTCTGCGCGTGTGCATATATATATATTTCAAATATATTTCGCTGGGGTGGGGCTACTCCCGTATATTAAAGAAACCACTCTTAAAGTTGCTATGCCGTGCCATTGATCAAAATGGGGGTTTTTGATGCTTTTGAAATAGTGATCGAACGTGAAGCGAAGAAATTCAAGTATTTACAAGTTACCTCGTCTCGTCCAGTAAAAGTTACTTCGTCTCGTCGCACTTCTATCGGTATCAAAGTACGGAGCGTTGCGCTAAATTTCGGAATTTGTTTTGTTTAAGAACAGCTAACTCTTCTGTACTCATATTACATATTCATGCATATGGGTTAGGTGCGATGATGTAGCATGTATCATGTATGAAACGCGAAGTTCCATAATACATCAATGATTCCCAAAATGCTCCGTTTCATAGAGAATAAGTAATTCTTCTGTGAATGCAATAGTGTTGTGTTAGCAAGGTGTGTTTGTCGAAGTCAGAAAATTATCGGAACACTCCAGAAGATAATTTATGCCTGAGATTGCAATTCAGAATTTTAAGTGAATACGAGTCCTAAACTTTCTATAATTAATTATTCTGAATTATAAATATACTCTTATTTCTATAGTTTGTACATAATCATCAGCAGTAAATACGTCCTTCGGTAGCTCAGTTGGTAGAGCGGTGGACTGTAGCGGATTGTATTGCAGACATCCATAGGTCGCTGGTTCAAATCCGGCCCGAAGGAATTTTTTATCAATCATGTATCTACTGCTATGAAAGTAAATAAGATCTAGATATGGTAGTTTGAGGGATAAAATATTCAGTTTTAGTAAATAATTAGGTTAGTCGTTGTGGAGTGCCGGACAGCTTGTACTATTATTTTGCTGCATCCCAATCGACCTATATACATAAAAATTACAACGATTTACTAATAAATTAAATTGAATAATTGCCATCATACTTTCATTCAAGTTTTTGAAAACGTTAATTACTATAGTCTCTTTTACATTCTTTGTAATACTATTGCAATCATCATTTGTTTATTTTTACTCCTTATTTTTTATCTTAACGCAATTTAAGAAGCAAATCGAAAGATAACATTGCTAAACGGTGAGCATCTATTTAGATCTTCCATTAAGAATCACCTTCTTGCAATATTTTTCTTCCCAGTTAACGAGTAGTTACGAGCAGAAATCACTTTAAGTTAAAAAGCAAAAGAAAAGTTTTAAAATTCTCCTATACCTACATGCTTATTCATCCACTCGATTGGTGAGATGAAATCATTATTTAAAAATTAATATATATCATAATTCAAATCAGGAGCAATGTTTTTAGTTTTTGTAAAGAAAAACTGTACTAGTAATTGGAGGTATGTTTTCTACTACATACGTCTACTTTCTTTAATAAATCAGCCTTTTATGAATACAAGTGTGGAAATCCTAAACATCATATTGAAATGCGGAGTACAGTAAGTGCTGTGCATCGGTCGTAAAGCGACTGCATCGGAAAACTCGAGAGGTTGCAACGTCGGACCGTTCGTTAAAAATAAGTGTGATCAAACAGCATTTCAAACAGCAAACTCGTAGTGCTTGACAGAGGTTGGTTATATTTGCATGACGCAAAATTAGAAGTTAAGTTTACGTCATGAGATAAGCTAAATATATTATTATTATTACTCAAGCTATTATGTGGTCCTTCCGCTAATATTTTTTCAAATGAACTTTAATAGAAGATAATGCGGCTGAGAATCGTTTGAAAACTTATTTTCCTTAAGAACTATAAAAATCTCACAATATGAAATCTTATGCGATAGTAGTAAATAAAAGAATTTGTTGATCGCTTGATGTTTGATCTCTTACACGTATTATACATAGATTGCTCGCAGGAATTGAATGTGTGTGAATATCATCCTCCGATAATTAATAATTCAATAGTTAAATTTTCCAGGATGTTAACATTAAATTCAAACGTATCACATGCCCCAACGGGGAACAGTAATTTTAAAGAATATAAAATTAAGTCCTTTCATACCTTCCCATTAATTTGATTATCATTCTCGACTTATTCTCAAGGCAGTTGCTCGATTGTCATCCATGAATCACCTCTCCCAACACAATACTCGTTTTATATTAATGAGACACTTCGCATTTATTTCGCTCTAATCCACTGTAAGCAACCTCGAACGGACGATCATTTCCGCTAATTGAGAAACGCGCGGATGAAAAATGCAAATGCTCTTAAAAAAGGATGGGGAAGCGATTCCAGGATCGGCTTAATGGAAGAGGTACGTCCGAGGAAGAAGTATCGGCCTCTCGGTATTTTTTACGCCGCAATACTTTACTTTCGGGTGCGTTCCCTTGAATTTTTTCACACCCATCCCTTTATGTGAACGACTTTCTGTACAGGCTTCCTCTTATGAGCATTCAAAAAACATAAAAGAAAGAGCGAGGGGGCAGGGAGAAATATAAAACCATAAACCACGTCTACTGACGCCTGAAAAAATACAAAGGCCGTCCCTTTATAAATTGACCGCCGGTGGGAGAGTATGAAAGAGAGACGCAGAGGAAGAAAGAAGAGGAATAGGAAGAAAAATAATGACGGAGCGAGAGGAAAAGGATGGCACAGAAGGAGAAATAAATGATAAACAAAGTCGCAGAAATATAATTGGGCGTGGTGACCTTCACAGTTAGCTCGAAATTAAGTTATTTCCTCGAATGTTATCCTTGGTTGTGGATAGAGGGAACTGCGAGATTTTCAGATACTTTTGAGGAGCAAATTAATGTTATTAACAGTCTACCCGGATAGCGGTCTTCACTGTTTTTCGAGCCTTCGATTGAGGCGAGGGTGGAGGCACAAACATCATTTAGTCTCTTTCTCTATTTTATTACTTACGCTTGCCTGTAAAGTGTGAGCTGACGTAATTACCATCTGTTTCCTTAACATTCCTTCGGTATATAATAAGCCTTAGCTATGAATTCGAAGAATAATGCAGATTAAATCTTCAGAATCTTTTGAGCAAATTTATTAGTGTTAATTTTCTTACTTAAAATTGCTTCCATACTTTACAAAGAAGCAAATTGGTAACTAATACTGATTTATCGCCGCCATGATTAAATAGCTTATGAAACTCTTTTAATCCATTTTTCTCACATTTTGACCAATTTTATATCTCTTATTCCAGAACACAAGAAAGCGTTTTCTGTAAAGCTTTTTATAAATGTTTCTTCGGATGACCTTTCTTTCGGTAATATATTCATAATCGCTTAAATGAATGAAAACTGTGAGCCAGGGTTAATTTGTGACGGGGATACAATGGTTATCATATTAAATTTGATTACGCCGTATTTTATAGAAATATAGACTAGAGAGTATACCAATCGTCCTTTAATACTGATGATATAGAGAAATGTTTACAATCAAAAATTTACAATTACTATCTCATCCCATAATAAAATACATCTTTATGATTCTTAATCTCACCATCACAAATCTCAGATATTCAGCCAATCCTAACCTAAAATTACAATAATAAAAGACAAGAAAACAGAACGAGATGTGGATTTAAAAAAGCTATGTTAAATATTTTTGGAGAATAACTGCAATGTAGGAAATAAATATCAAGAGTCTGCAAAAGAACTTGCGAAACCTATTGTATATATGCATCGTAAACTTTACGGTTGGTTTTTTTGATAACAGTATTTTATAAAATAGAATATTTCCAAGACCATAATATCAAGCGACGATGCCATAACTTTGTGAAACTACATCACAGGAATGGAAATACAATAACTTAGAATACGTTCCACACAATATTTATTCAAGCGACATTTTTCACCGTGCCTGATGATGACTCTGCGAGTTGAAACATGTCGCTCAAATAAATATTGTGCGGCAATACTAAGTTATTATATTTCCATTCCTTTCCGAGACCTTTAGAAGAAAACAAAAACTCTAATTACGAAAATAGTCTGTTAAGGCATGAGAATTTCCGCCCCAATTAGTTCAGTTATTAATAATTACTTGAAGGAAATTAATGCTCCTATTTGGGTAAGCCAACATTAGTCTACTTTGGAATTAAAATTAAAAAATACTTAATATAACTGAACTATGAATACGTCAAAAAGTTTAACATGTGCATATCACTAAGGAAATCGAAAACAGTGAGAATTACTGCAAAACAAAAAGTAAATAAATAAGTAAATAATATAAAAAGAACGGGAACGAGAAGAAGGGATTGAGAAGATAAAGCAGCAGTAAGCGATACGGAAATGCGCCAACGCGTAAATGGATGCGGTGACCTTTATTAAAAGTTCAAAATTAAGACATTACATAATTTCCCCGATTCTATTCCTTAAGTCTGGTAGAAGAGTAAGGGAAACGCGGGATATATATCAAAGCAGCGGGCGTTAATGAAAAACTGGGGCACTTAATATTAATTTCGGAGAAAAACTCTACCGAAGCGGAACAGCCACGCAGGGAAAAAGATGCGGAAAGCGGCTCAAGGTCTCGACGTAGATTACAAATCAAAAAATAGAGGAGAGGGGAGCGGGATGAAATAAAGCATTCCCTTTTAAAGATACGCGTGCATGGAGATGAGCGTTAAATAAATACTCGAGAATGTATACCGACTCGGAAGCATGGGCATAAAGCGGTGTAAGAGGGAGGAATGAAAAAGCGTGAAAATAGATGGGATGGAGACATGCCGAGGAGGATAACACACAAAGAAAAAGGGGATGGATGGAGAAGAGAGATGAAAACGCCAAAGGATAAATGTGAGAAGATGCAGAGGGAGAAGGATTTCTGGGAATGAAGCAGGGAGAAGAGAATCCGAGAAATGGAGGAGAAAAATAAATTGGGAAGGGGACCATTGGAAAATAGATCTGAATCACGTCCCCTACATAAATGATCGCTGGTGGATATCACGCTGAGATAAACTACGAAACTCGTATTTCGAATGAAATAGCGTATCAAATGTTTCACGTGGAGCATAAACTTTATTAGCTATAAAATACTTTGTGTAATCCCATAATTCGCTTCGAATGCGTAGCGACGCTCAGTTATACAAGAAGGAATGAAATACAACTTTCGTGCTGGCGACCTTATTGACGATCTATTTTTTTAACTTGTGGTATCATCATGAAGTCTAGATTTAGTAATATTCAATTCTATTCTATTTTATTTCTTTAACTCAAACAGGCCCACAAAGTTGAGTTATAATATATCACACACACACACACACACACACACACACATACACAAAAAGATACGACTATATACGACCATTCCCTAACAGGAAAAATCAGGCTAGACGGGATTCGAACCCGGGACCTTGATATTGGAGCGTTGTGGAGTGGTTAGCATGAGAGAGAATATTGCATAAAAATACCTTAATGAAGTGTGCTATGGCATTCTGGCTTGGTGGGCGAAGCAAGGAAAAATTACTTCACTATTCATCTTGCCTAGTTAGATCCATTCCCTCTTACCAGCTCTTAGTAACTATTGTTAGAGAGGGTGAGATAGCAAGCAGCCTTTGGGGTGAATACTCCATAGAAAATACCTATTCAAGGTCCAACTAGGCAATAGTATATAGATATCAAAGTTAACGTCGGACTTAGATATCAACGTACTTGAATAACAAGTGGCTGTAAAAATAGGGGTAACGAGGCAAGCCTTTATTACGTTACAGGATAATTTGTACTTATAACCCATATAAGCATACAATCATAATGAATCTAATTTACGTTTATATGTATAACATGGACACATAGGTATTCAGATACAATAAAAGATAGGCATAAGCAAACAGCCCTAAGCATGTTTTCCACTGGTGAATGTGTCATATAACTCGGTGGCAAGCTACCGAAGTCAAGTCATTCTAGCGAAAATGGCTGTAGAAACAGCGTTTTTATGAAATATTATTAAATTTAGTAAATATTTCTTTCTGGTGTAACTTAATAAATAACAAAATTCATATCATTCTGGCATTTAATGACTCTTCTCTAAATACTCTTTACGTAAGATATTTGAATTTCTTTAATATTAAAGTAACATAAATTCAACTGACTGGCGAGTAACTTTGTGGTATTTCAGGACGTTAGTAAACTAAACGGGAATAATCTTTTGGGAAACTAGATCCTATTTATATCGAATAAACTTACCTTAGTATGTGTGGCATTTTGCTATGTTTATGCAATAACAGTAGGATCTAGTTTCCCTAAAGAAAAGTGGCTCCTGTATAATTTTCTACGATTATTCTGCTGTTGATAAAAGATAATTATAACCAATAATAATATACATTATATAAATTAAGAATCATTAATCATGTTATTTTTGGTATTGAGAAATTTATTATTGCATGAGTCATCATATACATACATGCTCGTAAGTGAATACAGCGAATACTTGCTTTGATAACACAGTGCAAATCCGTTGATCATTACAGATTGAAATAGATAATTTATTTAATTCGTTACAATTTTTAAAATAATAATAATACCGTCGTATTGAATCGTAATAATAATATCGTATCTGGCTCATCATGGATATAAAATAATAATAAGAATTCTATAAATTTAATATGAGTGACTAATATTCTATCAATTGAAGTGGATTTAAGAAATTTTATCTCTTAACTACTGTTTAGTGATAATCTTTCTTAATCTAGCAACTTTTTTCTAACTTTTCTTGGAGCATCTAGTGACATTTCAGAAAATTAATCGCACTCTCAGGTTAAGGTAAATTCCTCCTTGGATAACGACAGCTTTTGTTAACGACGGTTACGTCGGAACGGAGTACCATCGTTAAGGAAAGTACCGCCATAATTTTACGCACAATGCCAAAGGTAGAAGAAACACCGAAAAACTCTCTAATAAAATAGCGAGAGACATTACTCGTACTTCACATGCTTCAAATGGAAAATGGCAAGATGCCTCGCAACATTTTGGCTCCCCGAGTTACACGCTCGTTCTTTCCGCGCGGGATGCATCATTCCACGGGGACGAACGTGCGGATATATTACAACGGTGGAACTACTTTTCGCATCGCACATAAACTTTTTAAGCCATAAAGTACAAAACGGAGTATATCACGGGTTACAGGAGTAACTTTCGCCACGTACACAGGAGCGATAATAGTCGAGATACAGCGTCGGAGAAGAAGGGAAAGGGCGGATGGAGTGAGAGGCCTACAAATTACTCGCATTGAAAGGTCGAAATTGTGAATTTACACGCTCCTCCCAGGTAGCGGAAAGAAGACAAAAGAAGAAGGGAGAAATTAATTACGAGTGAAGGAAAAGAGACGAAAGGAGGAGATGGAGAGAGGCTAAATGAGGGCGTAATGCAAGTGACAGGCAAAGCGGAGATGAATGAGATGGGAAACAAGGCGAAAGAGAGAGAAAGAAAGAGGAGATGAGGAAAATGGGCATATTGAAGGGGGAGAAGTGGAATGGAAGAATTTGGGGTTGTTAAAAGGAACAGATAGAGCGATCGAGGGTAGAGAAGATAATTAGGGGAGGCGTGAAAATATAGGAATGAGAGGAAATACTGCCTGCTACCATATCTTGGTGAGAGGGATATTCTTCATTTATTTTTGGTACATGTTGGAGAAAAATGTCTTTAATCTTTAATGTATTTTTTCTCAGTCTTTTATATTACTCTGAAAATATGATAACTAAAATTGATCAAAGATGGAGAGGAAAATTTGGAGGAAAGATGTGAAAATATAGAAATATGAGGTTACACTATGTGTTACCATTTCTTGAAGAGTATTTTTTTTTCTTTTGGTACATGTCATCATAGAGGAAAATTTATATTTAATATATTTTTCCCATTCTTGAACATTGCTCTCATAATATAATAACTGAAAGCGATTGAAGATGGAAAGGAAACTTAGGAGAACAGAGTAAAAAATATCAGTGGGAGGAAGTATTTTCTGCTGAAAATATTTTACATTTCGCTCTTTGTACATAGATTATAGAGGAAAAATTATTTATTATTTATTCCAAAAAAATTAAGGATCTAACTTTAACTAGTAAAAAATACAAATTTTAATGCATACAACTGATCCTTATGAATAATAAAAAATAAAAAACAATTATTTACTTAATTTAAATTTTCATTACAATAAAAACTGAAGGTAGTAATACAAATGGAATGCCTAAGAAATAACATGATAAATTGTATTGAACCTAATGCATTACATGACAATTACCTAGACTCACACCATAGAAATCACTTCGTTTTTAGATATTATAAATCAAAGACGATCCGAATTGTTTTATTTTCTGAAAATTGCTACTAATATATCACAATTAAGCAGTAACAACTACACAATTAATAATGTAGATTTGTTCAAATTTTTACCTTCGAAATCATGGGATTGGAGTCAATGTGTAGTATGCGTGTACTTTTGTGGGTTTGCTCCACTTATAGCTTTTTGAGCCAGAGAGGAAATCGAGAGCAAACTACCTCACTCCTAATCCTACATTTCAAACCTTTTTTTAGCTCAAACCTGGTTCTGGGCTGAATACTGCACAGGCTGATATCGATTAAGTTCCAGAATTCTTTTCTAGAAATTAAGAATAAATTAGATTGGGCCTTTAATTTTGTGTGAGAACGAGGTTAATAATATTTTATTCATCCATACCTCCTTCGTGCGAAAATATAAATATTTTACTGCTATAGAGCATGGGATAAACGAAGAAAATTAAGTAATATATAGAGGTTTCGCAAGCGAAAACAAGGGATGACTGATATTACCACCTTGGGACGAGCCCCGTAGCAGGAAAACAACCGCAGGGAAGGAAGCGTGAAAAAACACGCGGAAAGTTTTTCAGATTGAATAAAAAAGGCCCGGATTCATACGGAGCGAATAAACAAAGACGATAAACTCCAGCCCCGAAAAACGTGTCGACGACATGGATCAACTTAGACGGCGGAAATACCGAAAGGGATGGCAAACGTATTGAAACAGAAAGCGAGGGAAAAATACCCGAAACGGGACGTAGAAAGTGAGAGCGAATTTCGAGCGTGTTGAGGTGCGGAGCGGGCAAAACTCCGCAGCGGCGTAACAAATGAAAATCGCTATTAATATTAACGATTAGAGACGCGACGAGTCTCTCGAATTAAGCGTCCGACCCAAATTCTTCTCCTGGAAAGTTTTTCCCTCCTGCTTTAATTCCCTCTCTCGATATTCCTCTCCAACGGAAACTCCCGCCCTTTTTCCCCCGCCTTTTTCTCCCGCCCTTTTTTCTCGCTCTATTCCCCATTCGACCATCACAAAGGTTAAAATTAGAGGGAGAGAGCCAAATGCGATATGTGGCGGAAACGGGTTGTCGAGAGGAGGGAAAAAAGTGTACCGGCGGGAGTGGGGAGTTGTAAAGGTGGATAAAGGAAGGTAATGAGAATGGGGAGATGTGGAGAATGTATTTTTTCGTACCTTTCGGATGGGGAATGGGACGCCCTCTGCGCATGCGTCCTCGCGTACGTGTGTGCCGTGGGAGATGGGGATTGTGCGTGTGGGGGAGGGAGTGGGCCTCCATCTTCCTCTCTCTCCCTAGAGGGTTTCCTTCTCTGGCTCATTCCTCTTCCCCACGAAACTCACACCGCGACACACAACAAGCGCATCCTCTCCTCTTGGATTTTCGTCCTCTGGAGTATTGCCCTTTCTCCGAATGCCCTTCCTTCTCTTCTTCCTCCTCTCTCTTCAGTTGCGCATTCCGTGCGATTATTTCGCCCCACCCCCTCTTTCTGCCTCCTCCGAGCACCCTCTTGCCTCCTATTTGCGTAATTAAGGTCGCGAAAAAAGTTTCTCAACCTTCTCTAACGTTGTAGTCATCGCAGTGTGTTAGTAGTGATGCTGGATTCAAATGTGTTTTTACGCCGCGCGATTTCAGTTTCTTGACTGAATAAATATGCTGATTATTGCTGCTCCTAAGTATAGCAATGGATTTGAATGCACGGTTCTTTTTTCTCATCTGAAATATACGAATATGAATATATGTATATACTCGTATGAATGATTCACTTCTTAATTTTAGTGTAGAACTGAACTCCTCTCTTGGATCCATGAAATTCCTTCAGTAAGAGGTCACCCTTTCAAAACAAATAGAATGTAATTTCTTCATTATTATTATTATTATTAATACTTTAATGGATTTAGGTAAGCTCCAATTACATCCACTATTTCAAAGAGATAAATATAAAAAATGATATGCATATATAAATTATAAACAAGTAGATATAAAATACAAAGAAAGAGTAAATATAAAATTCAACAAATTAAAATTATTTAATAATTTCGAAAGCTTTATTTCTAATTTTACTTAGAGGTTCTCCAATAAAAGACTACATAGTTGAAAGTTCATTAACAGGGGAATCTTATTAGAGCCACTAAAAGTTCATCGTTTCAAACTAAAATAAGTCTAGTCTAATAGTCTAATTCATTTAAGATTGGGTCGATATATTTCCTTTTACTATGATTGCGATAGATTTTTAAAATGAAAGCTTGCCGTTTATATTGTAGAATGAATGACAAGATATGGAGTCCTTTGAATGAGCCTGCAAATACGCAGCTGGAAGATATATATCTCATTCCACTCCCTTTCCCATAAAGAATTCAAAAGCACACTTACGCTCCGATTGGCGAATTTCAGCAAATATTTACACAATAGCTAGTTAATGTTTACCATTGACCTTCTCTTTTGAGGTTATCGATTGACTGGCAAACCTTTTCCCAATTTTACGAATTTAAATACAGATATTATAAGGACGTTATAACCAGAAAAGCGTAGGAAATTATTATTTTAAAAGCGTAGGAAATTATTATTTTAAATATTTTAGACAAATTTTCAGCAAATTTCACGAATTCAGTTCGATTAAAAAGAGGTTTTACCCATTGTAATTCATTGAATACCTAAAGAAGGGTAACATATTTGAGATGAAAGGTCTATCCGCAATGATGTTCTGGCCAACAAAAAAATTATTTAAATGTATACCATCCAGCGGTCGACTACTCTAAGTGAAAGGAGGGTGTTTAATTAAGAAGTAAAAATACTCTCGAATATCCTTACGAATGTTCGACTTTATTAATTTGATGGGATGCATGTAAGCATTTCAGACTAAGATATTCACTTGAACATAAGCCAATTTTAAATATTCACTTTTATTAGCGGTTGCCATCTTGTTATTTTCTTTCTTATCGTTCACTCTCCTTATTTAATTTGTTCCTTCTTCGTCGATACTTTTCTCATTTTTCAACTTTCCCTTCGCGATTTCAAATTATCGCATTTCAAATTACTCTCTCCCGCTCTTTCGTCCGTGAATTCTGAAATGGAATCTTTCTTTAATCTCCTTCCCTTTCCTTTCAACCCACCGCATTCCTTCTATTTTTGCTCCATTTCCTTGTATGCGTAGCGGAGTGAAAGTACTTTCATAAATATTCGATTCGAGGTTCCTCCGGATGTGTACGATATGATTTCCCTGGAACACATTCGAATTGCTTCCGGAATGACATCTGTGCCCCGTAATGGTGGGAGCTCTAGCATCATAAAATATCTTCCAAAATGACTAAATTTGTAGCAAAAATCTTTGAAGTTCTTGAAGAGGTATCTGTTAGGGGTATATGAAATGATGAAACTATCTGAATTATTGGAGTTGCTGGTATAATATTTTCTTTTACGGGTTAGGTAATTCTGTTATGTAGGATTAAGTCGGGGTAAAATGATCAAATCGTTTTAGTTCGCGTTTTTGAGACTTCCGAACAAAAGTGCTCAGTCATACATCATTGTTAGAGTGCTCTTTGTCCTGCTAAAACGTTTCCGATTTGCTCTAATACACATATCCTATTTCAGAGGAGAATATATCCGTGAAAACCTCGATTTTTGCTCAAAATATTTTCAATGTTATGTTGGTTGCCGTTTTACTCTAGTTTGAATGGACCAAGAACAGCAAGATAACTTTCAGATGTTAATTCGGTACCTCGTGGTTATCTAGTAGTTCGCTTGGTGAGACAATCATATTGCCAAGAAATTGAGAAAGATGATTAGGTCTCTTCCGTCACGATTTGAGCGCTGGAAACAGCAAAGAAAACGCTAAGAGTCTTTATTTAAAAACAACACCAAAAAATTTTTATTTTAAAGAGAGGACAAGAAACCATTGTTTTCATTCGTTATTTTTATATTATCCTTGTGAACTTTTAGTATTAAAATTCAATATATTTTAAACTTTACAGTATTTTACAGTAAAAAATTAATAATCTTCTGCAAGCCTTGGCATTTTACCCCAATGATGCGGAGAAGATGCCCAATTGCAAGCTTCCACAAACAAAATTTTGGTACTTATGATAACCCGAATTATAATAAATGCATCTTATATCATTCATTAAACCCTCGTGTTTTTGTGCCACTGTTGACATCGTCATTCTTTCTTTCATTCGGGAGTTATAGTGATGTTAAGTAAAAAGTTAGCATAGCATCATCCCCCGACTTACTTTCTGCCGAAGAAAGAGATATCATACACGATCAAAGACAAAGGATGTGATTGACGGACATTTTGGATGGAATACGTAAGATGAGACTTTACCAAACAAAGAATACGCGTAGGAGGAAAGAGACGATGAAATGGGTATAGCATGTAGCTCAGGAGAAAGGGCAATCATGGACTTGCCTTCAGGTAGCTTATAAATTATTATCATACTACGGAATGCGAGAATCTTTCGTTAGAAAAATTGTTGTCAAACCGGTTTATATACTGTTAATTTTTTCGCAATTTTTTATCCATACTTAAAATGCGATTTCTGTTGGTGGGATGGCAAAATTAAATTTATTAAAGTAACTTTCTCTGTTATTACCGCTGATTTTGACTTGATCGTAAGACGTTACCGTTTTAGAGCAAGCTTCCGTGCATGCGCATATATGAATATTTTAAGGGAAAAGTAATCGTTCTAGCATTGAACCTACTTCAAATATTTCGATATTGTTCATTTGCCGTTTGGTACAGTTTCGAGGAAGTTGTTCCTCCATGTGGCTTTCTCTTTGCTTATGACTGCGATATTATGAAAGATTCTGAGGTATGAATGATGACGAATAACGGTATTTAACTTGGATCGTGGCATTCCTTATTTAACGATAAACATATAGTAATTTGATTTTACTCGAGAAACGTTTGTGCCTACTTGCTGAGTGTAAACAAAATTACCGCCAGTCATATATATACACTGTATATATATGACTGGCGGTCATTATATATATTATATACAGTGTATACTTGTACGGCGCGCGCTCACTATTTGTACTGAATCTCAAAAACTACTGCGCAGATCTAATTAATATTGTACGAAAATCACATTTAATGTCTAACAATACATTGATAAAAAAATCAAAGCAGTTGAAATATGGGAAGACTCCCTAATCTCCTGTGATGATCGAAAAAAGGCAAAAAATGTTGAAAATAATAAACTTTAAGTGCGATGCGGCACGTCTTTCCGTTATCCGATTTGAATAATATTTTACACGATTTATTTTCTAACTAAATGGAACAACTTCAGGGGGCGTCCCGAAAGAATTTCTCAAAAAAATTTTTTCTCCTATGAATAAAGACCACCCTAATATACACGGTCAATGTTTAGCTACAGGTAGTGTACAGCGCAACGTCACTTGAACCATATCTTGGTGAGTGGAAGATTTTTCATATCTCGTTTGACTATAACAGGGATGGGTAATCCTTTCTCCATTCGAAGGGCACATTTAGCAATCTGTCTGACGAGAAAAGGCGCAGGCAAAACTATCAGGCAACTCTTACGTTGTCTGTTGCCTACATTGAAGTACTAGTTAAACATCGAAACTTTATATGTGGAAATTAATTCATTTACTGAGTAAAATGTAAGAGTTCAGTAATATTTAAATTACTATTTTATCTTTTTGTTCATAGCTGTGTTACTGTTATAGGTATACAGTATACTTAAGAGTGTAAATTCTCTTGTTCACTATTTATTGAATCCTATGCAGATTGCTATTCATAGGAACATAGTACAGTGTTTAAGTAGGTATTTCCTCTCATAACATTCTGACTCAGTAAGGATAGTAAGGAAGATATTCCGCACTCCTCATCCTGCCAAATAACCCTCATTCCCTCTCCAACGATTTGGTAGCCAACAATGGCTTACGCGTTGAGGGTCCAACAAGCCTTATGACTTTCCATACACATAATAATTTAGACGCAGGCGAAAAGTTGCTGCGGAGTAAGAATCCTTTCAACGCATTCACGGTTAAGATATCTTATTCAAAATGCGCCGAAATTTGAGTACGGGGAGCAGGCAAAAGGTTTTATTTGCCCCGTTGAATGAGCCGTCGAAATGAAAATGTAATGTCACGGAAATAACTAATAACGTTAGGATATTCAGTAGGTATTTATTATCAAGGCAGGGAGGAAGTCTTATATTGCCCGCAATATTAATCTCTCCTTTTCATACCCTTTGCATTATTCCCCTCTCCGGATGTCTTCCTCTCCCCCTTTAGCATCCCCCTTTTCCCTCCTAATCCCTTACCTTCCACTTCCTCTCCTTTACGATTTCCTTGCATTGTACTCCATTCATATTTTAGATTTGTCAGAAATCGTACACACACAAAATTCGTAGCGTCTCCATAGTTGAGGGCATGTAGGTAAACAAGACCCTCCTTACGCTGATGCTATGATATCTATAGTTGTCAAACAGTAGTTAAATCTTTTATTTCTGCCGCCATTTCTTGATGATTCAATCATGATTAATCATCTGCAAGAAGCTCTTGATTCCCTAGCATAGAACTGACACCTTCCATCTTCAGCTTAAGAGTAAATACCGCAATATTATATAAAGTGCACAAAAAAGAACCTATTCGCACTGAAACGCACAACTTCCTCACCCCACTGAGATCACAAAATGTCTTTGCCCGCTACTACCACCCCTTCCAACTTCAGAAATATTTTCCGATCTTTCCTTATCCTATGTCTTATTGAAATATTTTGAATTGTGTTTTATATTCTATAGTTAATTGTTTTCTTCTTTTTTTAATTGTTAATACCGTTTTTGATTAGTTGTTTATTTATTCGTTAATTTTACTTACGTATAAATGTATAACTACGTATTTGTTCTATTTTGTATTATTTTATTTGTTTCTATTCCTATCTTTTACATCCCATTTATTCTGATTTCATCACTAAATTTAGTTTTCCTATATGTAGGTTTCGCAGGATTTTCACCCCCCCCCCTTCTTGAGGGTGTTCTACTGCAGTGTTTTTTTCCCAAGCTCTTAGCTTAGGTGTTTTTAAATCCACAAAGTAGTCTTCTTCTATGTAAATTTCCAATCTATCTCTTTCTTTCGTATCTAACATGACGATGGCTTGGATGCAAGAAGAGTCTTTATAGTCTCAATCTCGCCGTGAATAAAATCCATTTATTATTTTTATGATTGGAATATCTTTCATATGTCAGTTAGTACAGAATGAAGAAAAATATATCTTAAACTACTTTTGTTACTGTCTTGCACATGGCTGTGATGAAATGAAATTTACTGAAGTAGGAGCGTTGCTGAATAATGGCTCATAATGATTAAGGTCCTCGTGGAATGCTAAGAAAAGTATTACTCATTGAGTCACTGTGATTGTCTATAAGTAGTGTCACTCTCCTCTTTTTTGGAAGTTTCCTTCTAGTTTTTACTTTCCTTTATCTTGCAATCTGAATTTTTGCAATGTGAATTTGAAATTATTAAATTGTAAATTTACACATATTTATACATTTAAGAAATATCTGAAATTACCCTTTTAAGTAGAATTACTGCCATTAATTTTAATTACTGTCATATTTTTACTTTCTCCCTATACGTAGTATAGAGAAAGTATTGTATTCGCAAAAAAATTCGACCTCCAGATTTCGACGGAAATAGATGTTTTGGGGCCCATAGAGCATGTTTTAGCTATTTTCCCGAACATGTCTGTCTGTGTGTCTGTCTGTCTGTCTGTCTGTCTGTCTGTCTGTGGTTAAAAAGTTTGTGGGCGCTCTATCTTAAAAATTAATTATCCGATCATTTTCAAAATTCATAATTAGAATTTTACTAATAATGCCAAGAGTTGATTAGTTTTTGGAGAATATCGCTTAACCGGAAGTTCCGGTTTATCCGAAACAAAAGTTTGTTGCTTTAATATCTCTGTAAGAATGCAATATAGGTATATACATTTACACACAAAAGTTGTAGATAATGTACTTAACTACAACTTTTGTATAAAACATTGTTTCGTAACACTGATTGTTTAGGAGTTATTCTTCAATAATGGTTAACCGGAAGTTGTTGTTTACCCAGAAAAGGACGTTTTTCATACATATCTCTGTCAAAATGCAATATAGGTATATACATATACACACAAAAGTTGTAGATAATGTATTTTACTACAACTTTTGTATAAAAAAGTTTTCCGTAACACTGATTGTTTAGGAGTTATTCTTCAATAATGGTTAACCGGAAGTTGTTGTTTATCCAGAAATGGATGTTTTTCATACTTATCTCTGTCAGAATGCAATATAGGTATATACATATACACACAAAAGTTGTAGATAATGTATTTTACTACAACTTTTGTATAAAAAAGTTTTTCGTAACACTGATTGTTTAGGAGTTATTCTTCAATAATGGTTAACCGGAAGTTGTTGTTTACCCAGAAATTGAAGTTTTTCATACTTATCTCTGTCAGAATGCAGAACTACAAAGCTTGTATGAAACATTTTCCTGTAACACTCATTGTTTTGGAGTTATTTATATATTACCGGCATAGGCTTATGTTTTCAATAAATACGGAGAAAGTCATGTGTTGGCCACATCAGATTTTTATATATGATTTCCTCAAATTTTAAACTATATATTCATCGAATTAATATCTTTTTTTAACTTTTATATTTCCCCACCTGCGATATTCACCCATCGTCCGTTCTCCCATTTCATTTTTTTCTCTCACACGATTTTTCGTTTCCTATTTTAAATCTATATCTTTAACTTTGTTTCAATTTCTTTACCTACTTTTTCCTAGACTTCATTTTTTTCTGCTAATTCATGTGTCGTTCCTGCATTTACCAATCTTAAATCGTTTTACTACTCCATCTTGTATTTCTGTATCGGATACAAGACAATATTCAGCTCCTCCTTTTCCAATCTCTCTATCCAATTTCCTTCTATATCTTTACAGTATCTGTTCATCCTCTATTTTCAACCTTCTATTTTATTTCTCCTATTTTCTGCCACCCAATATTCATTATTCTTCTCTTCTCTATTGTACTCCCCGTTGAATCACCTTATATATCTATATAGTCCCTTTCTTATTTTTCTATTTATTGTCCCCGTATCTTCCATTACCTTCTTTTCCTCCATCTTCTCTTCTTCCTTATTGCAACCTTACATCCTCCACCCTTTTTCATTGCCTTCCATTCTTCCTCTTTTTCCTCCTTTTCCATCCCCTTCCAGAGATCCCTTCCTTTTCCTCATTCTTCCGGTTTTTCTATCTCATGCATCCTACTTCTTCACTTCTATCTCTGTTCTAACTCTCAACCTTCTATTTTCGTTATATCTATATATGTCCTACCTGATATTCTCATTTTCTATATTACCTATAATATTTAAGAAGTATCTAAAAATTTCCGTTCTAGGTATTTTCCTTTTTATATGGCGTTTTCTGCCTCTTCCTGTATTTTAAAACTTAATATTGATCTATCTTTTATTTCTCGATCTTACATTTTATTATATAAATGTATTTTCCACACTATTTTTCCTCATCTCATACGCTATTTATTAATTGTCCGTTTTTTATTTTAATGCCATTTTCCATTTCCACATCTTCATTATTCCATATTCTATTTGACTTCTCCATCTATTTCTCTGCCACTTAGCATTTAATATTATTTTTCCTATTTACATTCCTCATGTCCTATTTTCTATTTACCTATACAAATATTCAAAATGCAAATAGATATAAATATTAAAATACAAAATGATACAAATAGGTATTAAAATACCATCTTATACAAATAGTATAATATAAAAATTCAGAGATTAAAATACAAACATAACAGTACAAACCTAACCTAAAAATTGAAATATTAAAATAAAAATATCGAATGAAGGTATTTAAAATGAAAAATAAATCAAATTACAAATATTGAGAATATGTTTACAGAAAATGCAAGCAGTGAAGTGCAAATCTGTTCAGAAAGGAGTAGTTTAGAAAGGTACTTCTTAAATGCTGGTGGGGAAGGCGAATTTCCAACTTTATGAAGATTGTATAGTAGATATCTTTATTGTTATAGTAGATATCTTTATAGTGCGATTTAATGAAGAATAACTTAGGATAGTATAGTGTATTAAATTACGTTATATTGTAGTATTATATGATACGTATATAGTCCCTTTTTTATTTTTCTATTTATCGCCCCCGTATCTTCCATTACATTCGCCTTATTCTCCTCTTCCATCCCTTATTCTTCCTTAATGCAATCTTACATCCACCCTTCTTCAATGCCTTCGCCTTCCATTCTTCCACTTTTTCCTCTTTTTCCAGCCCCTTCCACAGATTCCCTTCCGGACCACGTTTCACGCCACCCCTCGCATCTTCCGCCTTTCATACCCCATTCCTCTTCCCTCCACGTGATCTACTCTCCTTCACCTCCCTCTTTTATATCCTTCCGACTGCGGAAGGCCTCTCTGCATTTTTCCCCCACACTCCGCGTCTCCATTTTTTAAACACCTCCATTCCATTTTCACCCACTTCTGCTTTTATCAGAGCGCCACTCTCCAAAAGTGACAAGGTGTGCGTGTTCCCGGCATCAAAGGATTATTCCCCCACTTTAAGGAGGTGCCTTTCAGCGCATCCCCCTTTAAGCGTCCTGTGTTCGCTTCCCGGTGCGGGGACTTCAGTCGCTCCCCCATCTTCCGCACGCGCCCCGCCTCTTTCGGAAGTTAAATCCGCTCTCGAAAGGCGCATAAGCCTCCGGGGCTCGGCTAGATCGATGAACTTTTTCGGGATATTCATTTCCTCGTTTACGGAGATGGAGTCTGCTCATTTGATATGGCGAGAGAGGCTTGGTTGAAAAGGATTGAGATGGATGAAGCAAAAAAGGCACCGCCGTCATTGAATCCAACGGATCGTTCATATCAGCGGTCGCGAACCTTACGTGGCTCCCTCCATCGCTTCTTCTGAGTCTGCCGAGTTTGGATTTGTTTCGGAGATAAGTGGATGTAAAGCGTGGACTGTGGACTCTCGTTTAGCTGGCTATAAAAAAGATTGGATCAAGAGCACAACCAACGTAAGGCTTTATAAATGAGACGATTTTAAAACTTGAATTGAGGCTGGACAACATTGCGAAATTATCCATACTGTCTTAATATATTCCTAACCGATTGCATAATCCAATAATATTATCATATTATATTCATTTACGAATTTGACAATTTCGTCTTTTTAGGCCTCAGTGGGGCAAAGGTTAGTGCACTAATGTAACAACACCGAGGTTCTTTTTCTACGGTTTCCTGAGCTCGATTTCTGATGAAGGCATATGTATTTGAGTGCTTCGATTAAGTTTAACTGTGGGAATTGTTATATAAATCTATATTATAATATCATCATCATATTGCACATTTTTTCCTTTTTCATTTAATAATATTGTATTTGTCGGCCTCAATAGCATTAGGGTTAGATTACTCAATAATAATAATAAAAGGACTTTATTCAGGATGAGATTAAAAAGTCTCATCTTACATTGAGGTTCTTTCTTCTAGGTATCTAAGATTCTAATATCAGTCAGGGTGTAATTTACGGTGTGCGCCGACAATGGATTAATTTTATGGGTGGCTTCATTAGATTGAAATTTGACATATAAAGACTTGACTACAATTATTTATATCATTATTATTGTGGAAAAGAGAACTAGTTACGATAAATTAATGATTAACATTGATAGAGATTGTAAATGATCATTTACACTCAACTGAAAGACCGTTTTAATAATTTGTGTATTTATATGCCGAAAACAAATAAATATTATGTTAAAAAATTCATGGTAACAACTTTTACTAGACCACTAATTTTAATATCTGAGAAAACACGACCTAGGTTTCGTAGCGACGTTACGAACCTGATGATGTAGCGACGCTACGAAACCTAGGTCGTGTTTTTTCATATATTTAAATTAGTGGTCTAGTAAAAGTTGTTACCATGAATTTTTTACAAATTAAGAAATACCACAATGTGAATCCTGAGATGGTTTCGTTTAAATATTATGTTAATCAGCCATCATTTTCTTTAAAACTTAGAGGAAGCCCCGTGATACCAGTGTGCCCCTTAGTATAATTTTAAAATTAAACTCACGAGCACGTTGATAGCCACTAAAGCGATTAGTTAATTAACCCTAAGATAAATATAAAGGTATATATGTATTTGGAATTTATATATTATTATTTAAAAGTTTTATTAAAACTGATGTTCATCATTATGTGCCGTAATTAATCTTCAGTTTTAATAATATTCTTTCTGTGTAAACCGACATATTTCGTTCTATTAATTCACTATGAATGATGAAGATGTGAGCGTGGGCTACATTACTCGTATTTTAGAATTTTAATTATGGAATCCATTAACATAGACAGTTTCGTTCTGAGTAAGGGTCATTTAACAAACGTAATGCCACATAGACAATCAAATTATCCAATTATCCATCTTCAGTTAAAGAGAATACATTCAGTAATAGATGTTCATTTGAATCTATGAGACAGGAAATTTTTCTAAAAGCCAACGATCTTTATTTTATCCTTGACATTATCTGTTTATGCCTTCAGCTGACTTTGATTACAGTCTCTTTACTGTTATGATTTTTGTCACATTTTCAGATAAGGAAACTGACTGAGAGGAATCAAAATTGTTAAATTCTCCTTTGTGGGCCGTTATTAACACTTACATCCACATTGGAAGTGTATTTTGTCCATAAGGAACGCTTCCCAGTGAAGCAGACGCAAATCAGCGCTATCGCGAAATCTCAATTCATAAACATCACAAGAAAGTACCGAAATTACTTTGAATATGCTCGCAAACGGAAACGAAGGGGGAGTTCCAATCTCCTTTCAGTTATTAAATGCCAAACGTCATTCGGAATGAATTTGTATTCTTATCTCGCTTCTCAATGCAAAGTCATTTCTGAAAGTAATCTCATGAAGAGCTGCAATCATCCCCTTGCCTTTCTTGCCAAACAATGCGACTCGGGAAAAACCGTTATGGCTGCGGAGAATGGACCGCTCGAGATACAAAGAGGGGACAGATTAACATATCCGGCGATACACTTCGCTCTCCTTGGTGTGTCTGCGGCTGAAAAATAATCAGCAGAAGCATTAAGGGGATTAATATACACAATCAATTCAATTTCGGTGGTAGATGAAAGGCTACGAGGGGTAGCGTATGCAGAAAAATTCCCTTTAGTAAAAACCCGACTTCGCGGAAGTGGACGTCGGAGAGTTCCCCTTCAGATGCTATCTTGATAAGCGCAGGTTTGAAAAGGAAAAGGAATAATTGGACTCATTTCTAAAGCCTTTTACGTTTATTTTGTAGCATTTAATTTCGTTTTCCTCCAAATGATGTATTTACCTCTACTTTTGGAAAATGTGGATGAATATGGTATTAATGACCAAATGATGTTGGATAGTCCCGCTTAATTTATTTATACTTAATTAAGTTTCACGTGTTTCTGTCATCCGTTAGTTGAATATCCGATTAACTAATCACCAGATTACGGTAATTGATATGAATTTATCTGTAATGAAATTGTACGTTCTAAAATTTTCAGAAAATTCTAATGAGATTCCGAATCCTGATATTAATTATGCCAGTTAGTCAAAGAAGTTGCTTAAACTATTACAGATGTGATTCGGATATAATGCTCTTTAGGTCATATTGCTTATATAATTTTCATCGACAAACTTGTTTTACAATATGAATTATCATATTATGACTATTGCAAAAACTAAAAGTTGTGAAAACAAAATATTTGGAGAAGTGGCATAATTTTGCTTTCTGATGCAATGATGCTACTTTGCAAATGCAAACATATTTCATGATATATATGGTTGGTAGATTGATTTACAAAAATTTCCTCCTTTTGAATAACTATTTAAAAAATGGCGAAAAACGATGCAGGTATCTGTCAAAATCGGATAATCATTTCATCGAGAAGCTTTATTTAATTTACATTTGTTTGTCTGGCTATATTATATGAAATACAAAGGATTCTCTGTAGTTGAATTATATTCGGTCAGTAACCCCAATTCTGCCTCCATATTTACACTACGGTCTACTAATCAAATGTTATAATTTATTACTTTGTGAGATAAGGAAAAAATTAATTAGTTTTTGTATATTATATTTAATACCTTTACGTAATTTTTCATAAAACAACTGATGTACTCTAGTATTCGATATTGCAATATTATTCACTGCTGTGTGCTCCATTTTGTTTATCAATTTTCACAATACCTAAAGCAGTTTTACGATTTCATTCTCTGTTAGCATAAATTAACAAATTTTAATCAAGTTTCATCTTCGTCTTCTCCTAAGGAAGAGCTTATGATTGAATTGATTTAATTGATTGCTTGAATGATATTAAAGAGAAAATTCTCATTATTCCTTCCAATCTTTATTCTCTACTTAAATGATCTAAAATCGATAAAATGTGCTAGAATTTCAATCAAATTGGTCACAATCGAACTTCATCGTGTTGACAACCAAAACAAACTTAGGAGTCGATATATTTGTATTTCATCCATAGACTTACGATTTTTCGACTATTTTACGATAACGATAACCTATCACAATAAAAGGAATGGCAGCTTTCAGACTTTGCTCTTTATATAATAAGTATCCAATTGATTTCAATGCGGTGTTTAAAACTAAGTAAGAATCAAATGCTTTTTGGTTTGCTTTCTTATCGTTTTTGCAACCGCCGCCATCTTAACTGGGGAAGCGTATTTTGGCGCGTGAAGAAAGTTTAACTCACCTAATCAATCGTATTTTTTATCGCAGGGTTTTTCAACTAGTTAACCCTTGTTTTTAAACTTTCCAAATTGAGCGTGGACGGAGGTCGAAAACCGCGTCGTCCCAAGGGCATGTCAATGAAAGGGATAATTTATTCCGAAAAGAGTTCCCCGATAGGGAAACGAACCCGGGTCACCAGAACCCATCCTCTCTCGCCCGTCCCGAGGCCTGAAACCGCCGAATTCTCACAGACTCCGTAAATCTCCTCCATGATTTATGGAAATGAGATTCGTAAGTTTAACGAGCCAGCCTCCGTGGCTAATCGAAGCGTCTGTAATTTAATCCGTGCCTCTTGTAGCGCCGCCAAACGGTCAAATTTAGAAGTTTTCCGCAGATCGAAATTATGGCCGGTGGAGGGGGGAGGAAGAAAGAGCGTGTGCGGATG
This sequence comes from Sympetrum striolatum, assembly GCA_947579665.1. Taxonomy (NCBI): domain Eukaryota; kingdom Metazoa; phylum Arthropoda; class Insecta; order Odonata; family Libellulidae; genus Sympetrum; species Sympetrum striolatum. The sequence continues at coordinate 40,243,228 of OX388345.1, read as the reverse complement.
CACAAGGTAAAATCCGTGACTGGACATAATCACACGCGACAAAAGTCCACATGAAAATCGTCAACAAGACAACATCGCACACGAAAAAACCCCACATTTACAAAAGCTCACATCACGAAACCGCACATTGGTAAAAGAATAAATATACTATAAATAATAAAGTGAGTACTTCGCGTCGATATATAATAAGATGGTCAATCTTTTTCAGAATACCTTCAATTTTCAACTGTTTGCCTTCCAACATAAAGTTTGATCCATTTTAACTCCTAATATCAATCCTGAATATGGCTGTAAGAGATTGATTTATTCGTCTAATTAATCAATTTAATTTTGCCTGTGTTTTCGTTTTATCACTCATTTTTTATAATTTTTTAATTGTTAGATCTTTTTTAATATTGCTTATCTTCATCTATAATTGGCCTCCTGCTGTAAGACGAATGCCCACATAGTGAAATACTCCCTTTTTCCAATTTTCCAACATGAAACTGCAAAATATTAAGTAAAATGTTATCGCTGATAAGTTGAGTGTTATTTTATTAATTAATATTATTGTATAAATATCGTTTAAAACTATTATTATCGTAGAATGTATGCCGTCATATATTATACATCGCACAATTATCGTATGCCGTTTCTGACTGTGTAGTTAGGTTGGGGTAGCGGTTATGTGAATGTGAGCATATATTGTAGTAACTGTTCTTAAAGGTGCGTCAATAGCACGAACTTAGAAAGTATATAGTCCATAGCTTTAGGTCATTTTACACCATTTGCAAGTCTATTTCATAAACTTGGCTCTCCGTGGTACCCTATAAACCACATTGTAGCCACATTCTAATTTGTAGCAATTGCTAGAGCGCATAAAATAAACATGTCTGAATAATCTTATAATAATATCTGATTGCTAAAAGGTCATGTGCATTAAAATCAACCAAAACAAAATATAAAATAAGTTAAAATTTATAATTGAAACAAAGTAATTGTTAAAAGGATACTTCTAAATTTTTAAATATTAGGGGAAAAGCAAAAATCCCTTTTCCGGGTACATAATTAGAGTATTTCAAAAAGTCCAATTTTTCTGTCTGTTTTCTTTGTCAATATAGGCTGTTATCTCTGTGGGGTTTTGCTGTGTGAGCATATCCGTTCGTGGGGTTCGTCCTTATGAGCTTTTGTCGCGTGAGGCTACGTCATGGAACCGGTAGAATCGAGGCTTTGCTACATGACGCCTGGTTGCGGTTATGACGCGATTATGCGTCACGACTGCGGCGCCAACTGGACGCGAATATCCGAAACGGCGGCGGCGGAGTTTTGGGCGGGAAGCGGCCGATGGGGCAATCGGGGGCCCAGTCGTGTTCCCTTAATGAATCTGGTTCGAAGGGGATGAATAATTCAGGGAAAAAAGCTAGTAATTACGGGGCTCGATTTATGGTCGGGATCGAAGTGTGCCGCGGCGATCCCTGGGCGGTCCCGTCGAAAAACCGTGACGGACGTCGTAATGAAATGCGCTTCGCATATTGAAAATTCACGAAGCGCGACGAGATATCTTCATTCAAAAGTTAAGCAGCCGGAATGAAATGCAACGTTTCCATTTTATTGCGCTGTTCAAAGCCGATGACGACTGCGGTGGCGTTTTCAAGGTTGCCGCGTATCAGTGCTGGATTTATACGCTGTAGCAAGATGAAAATTGGCCCAAAGTTATCCTCAATAAGATTCTGTATAAATGATCCCATCACGGGACTGCTCTTTGCTCGTCTACATTCAAATTTGCATGGCTACTATTTCCATATACGATAGTGTCAAAGCAAATAAAAAAGATGATAGTATACTCGTAGCAGAAGTACAAAGTAACCAATGATATAATGCCTGGTGATATCTAAACACTAGACGAAACTAAACTTGCCTTAAATATATCTTTAACGGAAATTAAAAGGGTTTTATTTGTCTAAAATGGGACATTTACACCAAGTTAAGCATAGGCACAGATTTATCAAATCTGGTATTTACGAGGTATTATTTCGTATAAATCATTGATCTCCTTAGATTTTGGAAATTAAGTCAGAGATAAATTAAATTAACATTTTATTTCAAGTTCATAACAGTGTAATGGATTCATCAGCTTATGTAAAACCGGACAAATTCAGTCAATCATTCGTCTTACAAGTTAGATATTTATAAAAATCAGAGATTTTAAATAAATGAGTGTGTTACTCTAATGGATTATAGTATTGGTGTATATGTACTTTTCCGTAATATTACATTTTGAGATACTTCTATCACAGTCGGAAATAGTTAAATAATGTAGAGCAATATTATCTTTGTACAGTTCCAATGAAGAATTTAGTTTTACCTCTGAAATTTGCTTACTAATTACATTAAATTCTTTATGTTATTCGTAGATAACCACGATGTCTAGCAGGTAGAAGAAGATTGATAAATAAATGCTATTAAAATTATGATATATTAAGGTTAACTTCAATAATTTGATCTCAAGTTTCAATCTTATATTCAGTGGTTCAATGTAATCCAAATGGACAAGTTAGTAAAAATAAAAAAAAACGAAAAATCCAGGTTTCAAATCAGCGTAACAAAATCGACGGAAAGATATAATCCTTCGCATCTTTTCAAGTTATGAAGTTGTCGTAAACATTATCTAATTTTCCATTTAATGGTAAAACATGGATGTCGTAAATAATCGATGTTTTTGATTTATGAAGAGTAGTTTTGACTCAAAATGCCATTGCTACTCTCTAGAGAAAAGCTTTGGAATAAACTTTACTGGTGTTAATTCCCTGGATATAGACCCGTTAATCTTGATCCTGCGAGCCTCCAAACTTCTCAATTTGAAGATTTTGAAGACTTCGTTTCACTCAGTGAGTTCATCTTCAAGTAGTTATCTCATATGGTACGAGAAAAATTCACATCGATTGAGTGTTCTATTTGTAGATAACTCTTAAAAAGAATATTAGTATTATTTGCATATCTAATTCGTTTTCATCTTCATTTTGTATTCATTATTTGACATTTACTATTGTTATGAGGCCATTTGAGGTTTTACAAAAGATCTGCGCTTAATTGGACCTCATGTCGAATATGGGCTACATACACTTCATCTACTAGGAAAACAAAGAGAGATCTATTCTGTATTTAATTATAAATGTTGCGAGTAAACGTGTCCACTGTCGAATTTCAAGCAGTCGATATGTAAGCAAATTACTGGATCCTCATGCTGAAATATCTCATTATCTCACCAAGATGGAACTCATATAAAATTAATTCACTCCGATTACATCAATAATTTAAAACTGGTTTAAAAGTCGATCAAAATTTAAGATTTAGGGTATATAAAATACAATTTAATTCTTTCAAAAGACCTACACATCTATAATCTTAACCATAGTTTACAATTACACACATTTAAAATTATAAAATAACCCAGGTTCGTTTACACAGTCATTCTTATCAGAGGTTTCCTTACTCAACTCGGATGTTTCTCTTTGTAAAATTTATTTTTTATTCCGATCACATTGAAAGTATTGCTTGGCACTGTTACGTTTGTATGGATAACATAGAATAATATGAAGGAAGATAGACATAGAAGGTTCAACACATTCCTAAAATTGCCATTAAGGAAACAAGACCGTATTCTGGTTGGTGAAAACGTATGGGTTTAAAGCTTGACTATGGGTCCACGGACACGCTTCCCAATTTGCAGGGTACCATGAGCACATCCCAATTAAACGGTTAACCGCAGGAGTAGTAGCTACACTGGTAGCTGCAGACGGCAGTACGCGAACAAAATACGTCCATCTTCTCTGGACTCAAATGATGGTAGGGAAATAGCATCAATTAATAAAGAAAGGATCGGATTTGCCCTATGTAGGAAAGAAAATAGCCTGCAGCATTATTTATTCTGCATTTCTTAGAAGGTTAGGTAAGTGAAATATGTTTATTGATATACTCGATTATAATATTTCATTACTTTTATAATAAGACTTTAAAAAATGCTCCATTTACATCCTCACAGAAGGTTGGGAATCATCGACCAAAAATAACTTTCTTTAAAAAGAGAAAATGTCCGAATCAATAGCATAAAGTACAGGATTTTTAGGTTGTTTCAAAAATCCAATTAAATATTAGCATAAATCGATATAAATAAAATTACTAAAAAACTTATCTGATCAAAATATATATATATATATTGCAGGTCATGCTTTGCAGTCAGAATAACGTAATTAAATTATCAGTGATGTAATGGGTATTTTTAAAAGATTTAGCTCCTTTTTCTCAATTTTTGATGAATTTCATTGATTTAAGATAACGATTTTATTTTTAAAGAGTATATTGAGATTCTCAACTTTTTTCCAAATCCTTCTTTTAAACTGTTAAGCACCTAATTCAATTGTTGTGATCTTTCTTTATAAATTCTATCCATCCAAATCAATAAGAAAAATGAAAGTTTTACGAATTCAATACACTTCTCTCATTTCTTCGGTTGAATATTTGTTGAAATCACGTTAATATGAAAATACATAGCTTTGTTATATCTTTAATTAGTCTTTATATTTGGAAAAAAGTCATACTTAAAAGTCTTCTCTTCGATTAAAACCGTCAAACATTTGGAATATATTTTATCAATAAATAGTCGTAAAAGGTAATTTTATTGATAGTGAATATGAAAATATTACTAATAACATTTTTTTAAACTACATATGTATTACATATATTCTATGGGTTGGATGAGAGGAAGTGATTAAACAGGTAAAGATTATTTTTTCAAAATTCTTGTAAATATTAAAACGGTGGATAACTTGGAGGCTACATTGAAGTAATTATGATTGGGAAAATTCTTTTCCCAGATTCTTAGAGAAATTCTTATCAAACAAGATATCCCAAAACGCCCACAGTATCAGTTTTTAAAAGCATTTCCCGTCCGTTGACGGTCTATTAATCAGCGGATTATAACACCACAGAAGCGCTTCCCGATCGCATCCCTTTTCGACTAGCGGCTTCTTCCTCCTAATCGAATTTCGACGCCTCCCCCGACTAGCGCCTCTCCGCTACCCTCGCACAGCGACGCCGGCCGATGAATAATATATCGCCCCGCATGCGACGGAGCGAGACGACATGCCCGCCTCCCGGAAAATCCGAAATTGCGGCTTCGAGTGACGAAAAAGCCGAGGAGGGAGGCGCCGGGTTCGAGCCCCGGGGTATCGACGTTCCCCGCCGGACGTCACTCACCGCGGATGCACGGTCGTCGTAAATAAGTCCGGGGCACGTAGGAATCCGCTATCTACTGCGCACATGCGGTCAGCTAGAAGAACTTCGTGAAACGTTTGCCGGCACAACTGATCTTGCAGCACTCCGCTTTTAAATGATTTATCTTCGGCGGTCTTTCATTGCCGTTGCGATTGCCTGCTTCCATCCGCGGATGAAAAGTCGGTCCGAGACGTTTTTATGACGGTTGCCGGATTCTGCTCGTGAGCTTTCTGCAAGTTCTACTACCTTCATCCTAAGATTGCGTTACTGATTTTTTATTTAGATATTTTCTTTAAAATTAGAGATGAAGGCTACACATTATAATTTTCTCTTTCCCTCTGTTATTGTAAATTAAATCACGTCCTAAATTAGGCAAATTAGAGAAAATTCTTGCCTCTGGATAAAATCTTAAATGGTTACTTTAAAAAAGTCTTTACTCACAAAACTTGTAGAAATTTCTACAATCCAAATGCACACTAGTTGACCGATTTCGGCGCAAATCACGCCATCATCGGAACTCAGGAAAACTGCATGGAACAATTTGTACAAGTTTTGCTAATAAAGACTATTTTTTAAATGATTTTCCACCAAGTATCGCGGAATGTTATTCATTATGGTTACTTTAATAAATTTACCTGCCAACCAAGCACAAATTATCTCTGACTTCTAAAGTATTGTTTTTATTTTTTTATTAACTGCCAACTAATCGGAAGGATAAAGAAGTCTACCTGTGTAATATTAAATGAATATCGTACATATCGAGAAAAGTTTTTTCTTGAAAATAATTTCGAGTCCAAAGATATCAGAGTTACCATGAGTAGAAACTGCTTTTAGGCTGTCGATATAATTGTATTATCCTTATACCCTGATATCTACTCCATTTTTCAGGCATTTTAAGAATTTTCTTCCACTCGAACTGATTTTCAACCTTGTAAAGGCTGATTTTAATGAAATATTGTAAGTACAGTTATTTCACATTAACAAGTCAATTTTCTTCAGAAAATAAAAGTCTGAGTTGTTAGATTACGTTACGAAGAAAAAGGTTGTAATTATAAAAGCATGGCGTAATTAATAATTGTGGTAGACTAAATCCGTCTATAAATCTAGCTCGAGGATTGTTATTCGGAACTTACAATTGTAGTAGCTTCAAAGAGAGACTAAGGCTACAAGGAAAAATGAGGGGTGAGATGGTTTGCCCCTGCTTTTTCTCTGAGCTAGAATAGCACGGGTGGCAAATGACCCATTAAGTTTAGCACAGGAACCCTGTGAAAAACACTTCATAACATTCAATTAAGGGTGTCCAAAAAGAATTCTATTATTTCGCATCACTCATACATCAGTAGCTTTCTTTTTGCTTCAGCCATGAAGAATACGGAAACAAAAGTAAGCGAAACATTAATATTACTTCCTGTACAGCAAAACAAAAATAAAAAATGTTCTTCTCCTCAAGTTATGACATCACGGGCCTAAATAAGATATAAAACTGAAATAGAGTTTACTCGTTAAAGTAGTCCGCAAGGGTAGCAGTTTCATGATTTACCCTTTGAAGCATGTTACAACAGTAGTTTTCTTGGGACCATACTATATTTAACCTCTGAGTCATTTCTTCCTAACCTTAGTTTCCTTTTTTGTCTAAAAAATAAAATGTTTTCATTTCCAAAAGTTCTGAGATCCACTTTCCTTCACCGTTTTATTAGGGCGGATCCTCGACTCGTTTTAAAACTTAAAACACTATTGAGAGCAACTGCGCTCCTAGGCTGGGGATGTATCCGAACTTTAATGGCGGTCGTAACACCATATCTTTAGAAAAGATCATTTCCACCTAGAAATGGCTCCGCTCCTGAAGAGTGCCATTCAAGCTCCATAACTCGCACGTACGCGATTCCTCGCTTTTTCTCCATAAACTTCATATATGGCTCAAGTTTCCTCTATCGCTCGTATTTCTCCTGTATCTAACTCCGATCATTCCGTTCACGGAAGTTACGTAATTGGAAGTAATTTTTACCAACGAAAATTTTGCGATTCTCCCGTTTCATAATTGGTTCATCAATTGAGTATATCATGCTACTGCGTTCCAGTTTCTGTACCCAGTTGATAGCTGAAAAATGTAGTTTAAAAAATTTTATATAAGCAAAAAATAATTATTTCAATTGCCAGATTAACATTAGTATGTTAGAAAAGTTCCCAAACATATATTTTTCCCGCGAAAACGCCTAGCAGGAGATAGTAAAATTGTGGTGAGAGATAGCGCCGCACATTGTAGGTACAGCTACCTACCACCTACCTACTTACCTACCTATCTCCAGAATTTAACATTTCTCCTGTTCGGCGTTTTCGCGGGAAAAAATAAGTTTGGGAACTGTTTGAACGCATTTGTAAGCACCTCATAGAGACTACTTGGATTAAGACTATCTTTGCAAAGTGAAGAAAAGTACACAGGATTTTATTTCTATTTAATTAATCAATATTGACTAGAGATAGTGGAATGTACTACAGAATTTAAGTTGCTGCCTTTATCTATAATTCATCTATGCTTACATTCTTCCCAAATTAGGAAACCTACCAAGGCCTTCTTCTGGATCCCTTTTATTCCATTTGCTCTCCTTTGGTAGGTTTCCAATCGGATAAAAGTATTGTCGACAGGAAAGTTGGATGCATATTTAAAAGGGATATCCTTTGCATTTTTTCTCTGGGATAGAACCAAGAAATCGAAAAAGAATCGTTCACAATACCTTATTATCGATGAATTTTGACCCAAGAATTGGATAATTTAATCGGAAACAATATTGCCTTCCTTTTGAGATTTTGCCACAGTGTGATTTCCTAAAATTTAAAGTAACGCAACTTTGTCACACTTTTCTTTAGCATTGTATAAAAACAAAGCGCTACATATTAAAATCTTGTTGCCCCATCAAAATTTCCAAAACGAGTATCAACTAACTCGAAACAAACGATACAATTCAGACAGCAACCTATTCATAGCTACGCAGATACGTAACGCAATGGGTAAGTTTATTAATTCTCTATATTTATTCTGCACTCGCAGGAGATCTGTTATCTCCACGTCTCTTCCTGCTCTACAATAAAGCCACTGTGTGTGCAATCCGTTAATCTTCACATTTTCATGAAATAGGTCAAATTTCAGCCTTTGTTGGCTGGAATATAAAATGAAATGACGAATTATATTATATCGAGAGCTCAAAAAACTAAACGAAATATTTGCCTCGTGTATTCACTCGGAAATTGGATATAAAAAACGCGATATTGTCACAAAGGTATTCATTAAGGTTACCTCGTTTTGAGATATATTTTTTCAGTATCATTCCAACGGAATTGTTTATTTTCAATTTTAATTACATAATAGATATAGAAAAGCACGTCAAAATTACACGGAATATACGCTCTGTAACAGAAGACCAACAATCATTAATTGATGAGAAAAGAATGTAAAATTCAATCGGTCCATCATAATTTCATCAAATTCAAATCAAGTCAAATAGTCTTTTCTTCGAATGGCCTTCTAAATTTTCAATAAAAACATTAACCTAACTTAATAAATATTCTGACTTAATTACTAATCTAATAACAGTAAAATTGATATAAGGGAACAGTAAAATTGATACTCTTCATACATTAAATGGAAATTTCTTCGATATTTTCCTAATTAGAGACCGAATTGTGGAAATTAAATCTTCATAAACCATTAAAATAAATATTAAGATTATTATAATAAATAAACATAATCGAAAAATGTAATAACTAGTAAAATTCATCGAATTAAGTTCATTAGAAAAAATAAAAGACACGCAAAACAGGAAAACAAATGTCAGTAAATCATACGTTGACGAGTTTCATTATGAAATTATTTCAAAATATTTTTTCGGTTTCGTCAAACTTAAATCTTACTCTAAGGAATAATTGAATGTATGAATGAATTTTCTTGTAAAGCCTTCTTCTTCTTAAAATTTAAGAATAGGATATTTATTTCAATATTATTTACTTATGATATAAGACTGCCAAGCATCGGCCCATCAAATTCAAATCAGTCAAAATTAATTTTCCTCGAATTGCTGTTTAAATTAGTAGCATAAATATTATCCCAACTTTATAAAAAGTCTAACTTAATTAGTAACCTAATTAATGAGATAATTATTACACATTGTGCTCTTGATAGTACATTAAATTAAAATTCATCGAATTAAGTGCACTAGGATAATAAATGTCAATAGAATGATTTTTATGAATAATGATAATATAAAATAAAAATTATTTTATGGTAATCTACAAACTTGAATCTTGAATCTTTGGGAAAAAATTAATGAATATTTTGTTAGGCCTTTAAAAATTGTAAGAGTAGATATCTCAATAAATCTAATATGGTGAAGCTCAATTTTGTGGAACCATACTAAATTCTAGTGGAATTTACTAAATGTTTTTTATTTGATCTATTTTGTCGATATCTCCTTCAATAATATTTACCTGATAATCGTAATTTGTTTCCCATAAAAGAGATTGACCTTAAGCGGATTCTAAAGGATATTCGCTCAACATCGATCCACATCAGATTTGCGGTACCCGAACATTTTATAATTCCCGTAATCTTAATCTTCCTTCCCTTTTATCTCGCGGCCCAAAGAAAATCAGACAAGCGCCAAGATGCTCCCGAAGTTTTAACTTTTGATCTCCTCCCCGCTGCAGGCTCATAAAGGCCCGGAAATCTGTTCGCAATCGATGTTCGGGAACAAATCTAATACAGCCAGGCACTCGATACACCCGAAAAATAAAACCGGCAAAACTTCCTTGTTCCCGCACACTTTAGGAAGCTCGAGGCACGCAAATAGTTTTAACTCGCCAAATGAAATTTCCGGCGCGGCGCCCGGTTATGGCTTCGTTAAATTTCAGGCTTCGGCGTCGAGGTTTGAGCGAGATGACCATCGTTGCCCTTCCTTACGACAAGGGAGATCTTCATTAATTCCGAACGACCGCGTAACCGACCGTGAAGCCACGTCGGCACAACAGCTCGGAAGAGTCGGAGAGATCTGCGCGGAAGTTCGTTTGTGATCCCACGGGGAAGCCGCGTCGCCTTGTTTTGCTACATGAATGCATTATTCAGCAACGCGTAATGGCCTCTATTACCCAGAGTCTAGCGCAAAGCGCTCGCGAGGTTAATGGCGGGCGGGAAAAAGCGAGAGACACGTTTCCGATGATTTTTTCGGGCCTGAGTAATAGCGCGACAAAAAGTGGCGCCGGGATGGGTGAACGAACCTTTATCCCTCGAATCGAATTCGCCTTTGTTTCGGATGGATAATTCGATGAATTGCGCAGTCCTTCCTTATCTTCCTCATCGCGAGCGCGCTTTATTTCGCGGGGAACTTTGCGTTTCCTACTCCGGCGGATAAATATTCCACGGCCGAATGGCATGGTAGGGTACGTTGTGAAAGGCAGGGAGTAGTGCGGGATAGAGCGGCTTTGTTCCCCGCTTTCAATTTGCTCCCGACATTCTAAGCTGAGGTAAGGACCTCGCTTGACGTTTATTCCATCCCCTCAACGTTCCTTTATGCGCGCTTTCTGATGAAACTGATCAGGAATACCTGGTTTTAACGAGGCACGGGGAATCTGTTTACGAAACGATTCTCGCCATAACCCTCGTGTACCCTTGGATCATTATGATATGTTAGAGCGAATTTATACCCTTAATTTTTCTAAGCATTATGAGGCTTGCACTAAAACGTACGTATGAATGAAACGGTTGTAATTATGATTATAATATGCAATTATGAATATCGTATGATACTTAAAACTTATTAGTTTATAAGTATAACTCGTCTCAGGAGAACGAGAAAAGACATTATTTTCGCTGGTTTAATTAGCTGAACGAATTCTTTGAAGGATTCCAGGAAAATTTCCGGTCCTGCCAGACTTTCTAAGTCTGTTTTTCCCGGGATTTTTCCTAAAATAAGTTTCCTAAGTTTCCTAAAATATTTCCACGCTCTTATGTGCAAATAGACTTTAACTTTTCTTTTCTTTGAAGGATTTTCGAGTATGTATGTACGTGAGCACAAAACTTCAGCAATTATCCTAGCAAATCGGTAACTGCCCGTCGTTGCTTGATAGCTATTTAAATTAGTAATATCCAAACAGTTTTATGAGAATTTCCATATTTGGCGACTCATAGGAAATATTTTACATCTTATTTTTATTAAAGTTACTTACAAGTATGGATCCGGAACGAATAATCTTTGATATCCGAGTTATTACTTTATAAATGATAAAGAGATATCTACTTGTATAAATCTGAGCCTCAATATTTTTGGTTTGTACTCTTTGTGTTTACTGAATCCCATTGCTGCATAGGCTACCTAATATTAATATAATTAATATTAAAATAGCCATATTAATATAAAAATAAATAATAAAAATAATTTAGAAGTATAGTTGCCTACATACGATGACGTTCTTTACAATTCCGTTAAAGGAATAAACTACTAATCCAAAGACTTAATTGGAACTGACCTATATATTTCGTTTTGCAATCATCGATATACCTTATATCGACCATGATGACAAATGAATCATGAAATTTTATTCACAAAAATATAAGCAAAACGTCCTAAGTATAAGTTATGCTTACAAAAACCGTTGCTGGGAAGGCTCATAAACTTTTCAATTCAATCTTCATAAGAGGTATTTGAAATTCGAGCCCTAAAAATATTTTGAATTCCGAAAGGAAAAAAATTGAAGCTAGTACGCTATTTACTTTTTGACACCACAAATATTGATCACACTTTTTTGGATTAAACAAAATGCGCTTATAGTAGCTTATGCTATAGAGTTAATGATCCATCAGTTGACAATTTTCCGAATCAGAATCTACTATTAAGTATACAGCTCACTGTCTTTTACAGCAAATACATTCAGTCCAATTAAAGTGATACAATTACGATAATCCTCCCAGCCATTACCACTCTCGTTAAGTGCTTTTGGAAAGATTCATCATTATTAGTTAGCATCACGCGACGCTATCAACCGATTAGTTTTCTAATCCGAGGAAATAAATTGCCGCGGCAGGTATTGGAAACTACTTTTTAAACCTATGTAAACATTATTACTCCGATACTCTCAGTTCGTGGACCTCGATCAAAAATCTTTATTTGCCCACCTATTCTCTACCTCTCAAAGCCTTCGTTTTGCTCATGCGTCCCCCTTTCTGTCGTCCGGATCCGGATTTTTCTTTCCTGCTTTCCTCCGTGCCTTCTCCGTTCGTATTCCCTCTTCTATGCCCTTTCGACCTCGTGTTTTTCCTTTGGCTTTGATATCGTCCATCCCCTGTCACTCAGCTATGCCTACCTTTCCCAGCTTATCCTCGGTCCACCTCTGTTTACTTCTTTTATCTACGGAAGCGTCCCGAAACGGAGTGAGATCGGATTGACATGGTAGTTCAGTAACTAGAATAATTAAATGACCTGGGTTCGAGTCTCAGTCCTCGTTATTTTTCGCATCCAATTATCCTTAATTTCTGTCTACTCTGGCTTACGTTTTACCTTTTCGATTAATCTTTTATGTTATTCCATCCTTTTTCCTTCCCCTGTCCCGTAGAGAGCTTTCTCATTTACCTACTTGATGGAAATTTTCGTATAAATAATTACATAACTGTTTTACTTTTCGGTAGGTTCATGTGCCTCAGTATACTATTGCCAAATATTGCAAATTTTTCTGAGCATACAATTAATCATTTTTGTGTCGAGGAGTTAACATCAGTGCAGTAATTACATAATAAAACGAATTAATTTTGCACATTTGAAATACAAAGCTATATATTTGAGAAATATCGTTACTGATATCATTGCTGTGAAACTAAATTTATATATATATATATTATTATTAAATATATATGCATGTATTATTATTTATCAGAGCAATATCTCATTCAATTGCATACGACTCACACACCTGAATTCTCACCTTAATATCATGTAATCAACTTGGTTTTAGGTATTTGTGAGCTGATGAGAAGAATAATTTGAGAAAAAATATATAATTATGATACATATCCTGTATTAAGTAGGTCATAGTTGATTCCCTAATAACAGCTAAAAATCTAAATGCAATGTGGAGCAAGATGTTAATCAAAATTGGTGAATTGCATGCATTTTTTGGCGAGGCGAGAAGAATGAGCTTCGTGCAATTTGCTGGCTAACAAATTAAAATATGGACGCGGATATTTATTAAAATTTGGAAAGGGCGAACATATAATGGAAAAACAGAATAAAACTGATTGTACTACAAAACGTAGCCCAATCGAAAAAGTATAAAGGGCACGCGTAAATTATTTGATCACTCCATTTCCTTATTTTTCTCAGTAATATCCTCCTTTCGACACTTTATCTGTTATCTGCCTAATAATTTTTTATCTTTTCGTTTATCCATTCTCCGTTATTGCAATTTATCTGTTAATTTGTTTATCACCCTTCTTTCTCTTATATTTTTTTGCCATATCGTATTTTTCCTTGTATTTCTGCCCTATTTCCTCTTTCTATCCTGCCAGCTCATACATCGGTCTTCTTTAGATCAATATCAAGGATGGCCAACACAGCTGCGATTAACTTCACTATTACGGTGCTCGGGAATTTCTCAGACATGATCAATATACAATTACGGCACCCATATTTATTTGTGTATATTAACGAATAATGCCCAAAGAAAGATAAATAAAGGATATGATTAAGATTTAATCCTAAGCACTATGTATTCACTCAGTGGCTATCATTTACGGAGAATAGTTTTCGAATTGATACATTTTTAGGATAGGTTTATTTGTTCAGTTAGCTGTATAATTACTTAGTTTTAATTTTTAATAAAATTAGGTTGAATTTTTTGTGGATTAGGTTTATGTTATTTAGGTATATCAAGATATATAAAGAAAAAAAGGTTTTGTATTTGTGCGAAGTTTTAATCTTTAGTAACTTTCGGATCAACGAAAATAACTCAATTGGCAACCTTCTTTCTGCAAAGTAAATGATAAAAATTATTTTATCAAAAAATAAGGGACACACCTATGAAGAAGAGGAATGACCTTTAAATTCAGGACGTACAGTCTCCGTATATGCAATGGAACTTTTGGCTTGTATTTTGCGTTTTTAAGAAATCTTAAAGAAATCTTGATCAATAACCAAATGCATGATTGTTAAAAGTATGATGTTGTCGAAATTAATCCGTAGGTTAGGAGCATTTCATTCATTAGTCAGGGTCAACCAAATTCTCTACAGTAATCGATAAGCCGATTGTGATGGTCGTGTAAACCAGTTCTGCTCTGTTGCGTCATGTATATTAATTGGGACCTTGACCATCACATCAATTGAATATTGCTTTAAAGGCGTTGAATATTTAATAAGATTTTAAATTAAGCTAAAAATCACGTTTACAATGATGTATCTAATTACGTATACAACTGAATTTCCAATTATATTTATAATTGACATCAATTTTAATAAAAACTAACAAATTTAATTATTGTCTAGGAATGATATGGACTTATTAATTCAAGCTTAAGTCAAGAATTCATTCTACTAGCAGAAAAACTGAGTTCACGTCCCGGCTGTCTGACTTTTCTCCTTTTGATTCTTTTTCTATCATTAAGCAGGTGTGGGACGCGTTAATCATCGCCGTCCTCAGTTAATTGCTATTATATAATTTTTATAACCCATAGGATGCGTTATAAGACACTAATTGATGTTGTCCATCCAGTATTATTATTATGACAATTATTTCGATATCACATTAAAATTTGACCAAATGTCTGGTGGAAATAAAACAGATGCCTTTGTAGTCGTATTTAGAACAGAACCATTATACTGTAAGAGAATGCACTTAATGAAGGATAGCAGGGAAATATTAAGGAAAATATCAGTTGTTATATGATACCCAAATTCTTTTATTCTTACCGCAGGTATTTCGTACAACCTAGGGAAGAGTTTGGGATGTCTCCAGGTAATTCATTTAATTATTTTATATGTTCTAAAAACGAATGCTTATTTCCCTAAATCTCTCTTCTGTAGTCTAAAAAAAATTTAACTGGGTGCTTTTTATTTGGGACTTAGGAGTTTTCAATATTTCTTGCATCCCTCCTAGGTTGGTTTACCTGTATACTTGGTATAGACCACTCAGCCTCTTTCTTCTCCTTCTTAATTCTATAAATTATTCAGCCCGAAGGCCGGTTGGTACCTCATCCCCTCCGGTATAAACTACTGAGAACTTGTGGAGAGGAATGAAGTTAACTAGGCAGGATGAGGAGTGAGGTAGTATTTCCTTGCTTTACTCACTGAGCCATAATGCTATAAGCGGAACATGTCCACGCAAGTGAAGCACAATAATTATATGAGTAACACCTTTCTTGGCATTCCGTAAGAAATCTAAATTAGTGAAATTATCCACTCATACCTCACTAGCTTTCATTTCATAACAGCCATGGTCAAGACTGACAAAAATAAAGGAAATATGCATTTTTCTTTTACCAGTACCAAATGACAAATGAAAATATTCTACTCATCAGATTATGATACTAGGAAAATGAAAGAAAAATGCTAAATAATATGCTATTTAATTAACAATAAATATACAAATACTAATTTAAAAATATAAAAATTATTCAATATATAAAAATTGTGCTGGGGTAAAAATGAAAATATTGAGTATCAACTAATTTTAAAGCGTATCTGGTGGAAAAAATCTGCATTATAATAGATTTCTGTTAATGAGAATCACTTGTACGAGAGAATAGTAGCCTATTTTAAGGAGTCTAAATAGTTCCGCGTTAGACGAAGATTCTAACACGGCCCTGCGGCCCAAAAGGTTGGACAACCCTGCTCTGAATCCTCGGATACTTGCAAAATCGACCTCCAGGCCTCCTCTGGCTGGACTTGCCTGTCGCGTTCCCTTATTTTCCTCCTACTTGTCTTCCCCACTCGTCTCTTGTCCACACATCTCCTTTCCGAGGCGCAGTCATACGTCCAACGCGCACCTAGCCCCGAGGGACGTGCCGAGGCGGACGATAAACAAGTAATGGGTACAACGCTCCGTGGAACGAGAGCGAACGACGTCGTTTTTAAGTATCCTTACGGAATCGATCGTAAATACTCGTTCCGCGAGACGAGTTTCCTTCGGCTACCGAAAGACGGATCCCGCATCAATCACCTAAGGGGCGTCTAAGTGAGGCTCAATCGTCTAAGGCCTCGCCCATAAACCATGGGATCGGTTCTCCCACCGGAAGGGAGCGTGAATGATTTTCTTAAAGATTCATCCGGACGAACTGAAACCCATTTATTTACCGGAAGGAACGACGGGGGATTTTAGTCGTAACGAGGAAAATAAAGTTGAACGAGTGGAGTTTCGGGCTCCCGGGGTGGCCTGCGAAGTTGTCGGAAAATGAGTTTCCTTTAACGGCGAACTTGCGAGTGAAGGCGGAAAAATACATGGCGGAATTTATTTTGGTGTTTACCGAATTGCGTAGTTCAAAATACGGAGTAGAAGTGGGCTCGAAGGAATTGATTTCGCGTTATTTATTGAGTTAAACAGACTTGAAAAATTGATTTCGACCTGTCTTAAATCCTTCCATACTGTTGAGACTTTCTAAAAGATTTTAAATTCCCATCATATTAAATTTGCAGTCATTAATTCGATACGCAATATACTGAGTAAAAACAAACTTGAAATATCGATTTGAAATTGACTGAAAGAGTTTTGAATGTTTTCTTATTTGAATTTGAAATTTCACTAAATTTGGAATGAATTGTCTTGAAAAATGTATCTTTGCAGTGATTAATTCAATACGCAATAGTACTGGGTATAACAGATTTTAAAAACAGATTTCGACCTGCCTTGAATTCGTCCATACTGTTGAACCGCCCTAAAAGATTTAAATTCCTATCATATTTACTTTGCAGCAATGAATTAAATACACAATATATTGAGTAAAACAGACAAGAAAAATTGGTTTTAACCTGTCTTGAATCCTTCTATACTATTGAGATTTCCTAAAATAATTTAAATTCCTATCATATTACCTTTGCAGTAATAAATTTGATTCTATGCTCATAAAAACAGACTTAAAACATCGATTTAGACTTGTCTTGAATTTTTCCATACTATGAACAACCGTAAACAATTTAATTTCATATCATATTACCTTTGCATCAATTAATTCGGTTTTGGTATCTTTCGATGTTTATTTTCACCTACAAATACCTAATATAAGAGCGAAAAGTCGCTGACAGTAATTAGGCAGCTTATTGCGATGTATTTCTAAATTTTGGTCCTGAAGATAGATTTTGAAGAAGATCCACCCGGTTTAATTTAAACCCGATCCATAGTCCAATCTTTCAAATCTGATACCCTGAAACATCATCGTAATATTAATTTTATGAATCTTCGCGTTTTATTTCCTGATTGGAAATTGGATCCGTTCGAATTTAATCTCCGAAATGATTAAGAGTACATTTTCGTTGTAAAAAAATATATGTTTGCTGAAATATAGATACAATTATATTTATAAAAATTTGCTGACATATATCAATTTAAAGTAAATAATATATACATTATGTACATAAATACATACAGAAATATATTCTTAAGATTTTATTATTTTACTCATAAATTTGGTTACTCTAATTCAGAGTTTCTCAAACTATGTTCCGCGGAACACCGGTGTTCCGCTGAACCTGAATAGGTGTTCCGCGACAATTTGGAGTGTCAATGGAGAATTGGAGAATAAAAGACATTAAATGCTTTATTGATTCATATTTTAAGTTTTTATAACAATATTATAGTTTTATAATTAAAAATCATTACCAAATAAATCATTTTTTGTAATTAAATGATTTTTTAAATTTTACAAGTAGAATTACCTAACCTAGATATAAGCTTAGTGTTCCCTTGAACTTCCCAGATTTGTTTAGTGTTCCGTTAAACTTCCCAGGTTTGCAAAGTGTTCCATTGCAGAAAATGTTTGGGAAACCCTGGTCTAATTCATACATATTATACTAAAAATCACGCCTTTTATTTATAATTTTGTTTCACAAAAACCTTCGTTGATATCCTTCTTTAGTTAATTAAATCTCGTGAATTAATATTAAGAAAATAAATTTTCAAATTTGAGATTTGGTTACGCATTGTGTGCTCGATTTAAATATTTTATATGAATGTAATTTTGCTCCGTCAAGAAAAATGGCAAATAAATATTACAGCTAAACTTTATTAGCCTCTGTAGAACCGATTCGAATACACACGCATCAATATAGATACAGTTTTAATGATATAAAATTAAATTATATTTATAATTACATTAAATAAAAAAGAAAATCACAATTCTTAAAATAGAAAAAATATTTTTTTTCTAAGAAAGAACAGCACATTTTTTTTTGAGAGAGTATTTACAAAATGGCAAACCGTAATAATTTTTCGAAGCCACGTAAGCTATTGCAACATTAGAGGTACTCAGTGTCCGTAGCACCAAATGCGGATTATAGAACAGACTTACTCACCCAACAAAGTCTTTGTTAGGATAATAGAATGAGGAGGTCGAAATTGCAGCCTTTAAATTGAACTGGTAGTTTGTTCAAAGAAAGAGTCAATTAGAATGCCATGATATTTTACTGGACGCTTAGTAAAGCACGAGTTTGAACTTGGAAATATTATTTATTTATTTCCGTCTTAACTGAATGCAATCTGCCTTTGAGAAAATATAATAAGAAACGGTTGCTTGCATGGACTAAAGATTTCGCTACATCTCGGTATGCTTACCGGGGTAGACTAGGTAAATATGACATTATGTTGGGCTTGATTTATTAAATTTTATATCTTAAAACCACAGTTTCATTTTGTTCTATGCTATGGATTTATTTATACAAAACAATTTATTGTAACAAAAAACTTGTGACAATAATATTTAGAAACTGACAATGTACAATTCCACACTATTAGTATGGAATAATATGGAATTGCACAAGTTTTTTGTTACATTAAATTTTTTGTATGATGGAATCCAAAAGGATCATTGAAGCAGTTCGATTTTGGTATTTACTTACTTATAAAGGATTAATTCGGATTTTTGATGGTTAGGAATACTGAAGTATCTTATTATTTACTAAAATAACAATGGTGTATTAGCCGGTAATGCGCCCAAGCTTTGTAGTCTCGTAAACATTTCATTAGTTACGGATAGTCAAAAATATAATTAAAAATTAAAGAACATTTATGATGAGGATTTAATTAATTAGACTTTATATGACAAATATATTCTAAAACTTCAAGGTATTTGATATTACACACCTATTTTTGGGGCTTAAAATTCGTTATTATTTTTTAATTTTATATTTTGATATATTTCTAGAGAATAAAATTTTCCATTTCCATCGCTTAATTACGCGCCGCTAGAATTTCCAATCAAATCCGTTTTCTTTAATTTATTGATACCTCATTCCAAACAAGTTTTCCTTATTTGCTAAGAATTCCGGTCGATAAAATTAATTTCGCTCAAACTCAAAACATTCATTTTTCTCGGTGAAGGGCGTTTTTGAGAAAAGTTTCTTTTGTATCGGCGAGAACCGGAAAAGTTCTAATCCGACTTATCTCAGCTTAATTAATTCTTAAAATCTTGCTCCTAATGACGCAATTTTTCACACAATTGTTCCTACGGTATGTTTTAAGAAGGGAGACAGTGAAACTTTACATTATTTTCCATGGTTGGTTTTTACTATTTACTTACATATAATTTAACTTACTTATTTTAAAGTCTATACTTAACCTAAATCTCAATCGATGGTTGAAGTTACTTAGTGTAATTCCATAACCAGCACGAGAATTTAATAAATTAGTTAAGTTATAAAATAATGAAAGGACACTTTGTATTTGCCGCATAATATTATTTAGATCAGCCATTTTAATTAGCCATCTTCAGGTTCTGAAGATGGCTTTGCGCTGAAACCGGTATTGCAAATAATATCATTATTTGTATTATTAAGGGACTATACTTGGCAAAATTGGGACTTTTGAGTCTCATCTTCCATTTAACCTAGAAATTTAGATAATAATATAAAAAATATAAAAGACAACAAAATAAAATAAAAATCTACAAAAAATATAAAATATACAAATATATAAATTTATATAATATGATACAAGATGAAAATGTATACCAATATAATACAGTCTTATTCAAATATTGTGCTGAAAACCCAAAGTGTATTATTATTTTTTCATTATGGCTTTCAACGAGGCACGGTCAGAAATGATTGATTATATTGTAAGTAAAGTTACTCTAATTTATTTTATGGATACAACTAGTTTTGACTCATCATCGAGTCATCATTGGGTACATGATAAAATAAAATAATAAAATTCATAAAATTTAAAACATAAAACATAAAATTCACAAATTAGTGCAACTTTTCTATTACTATCAATCATTTCTGACCATACATCGAAGAAAGCCATAGTGAAAGAAATTATAAATTAGTGAAACTTTACTAAATTATTACATTCTCATCCTACCTAAATCTCCTTAATCTTACAAATTTCATATTCTTCGAATGGATTCAATTACATCTGGCTTCGAAGACATCCAATTTCGGTCGAAGAGTCCAAAAAGTAGTCTAGATAGATACCCGCAGTTGGATAGTGTGCAAGGAGAGACTGGAATCTATTTGCATGCGGTGTTCTCTTACCCAATTGTAGTACTCAATTACCGAAAAAAATTCCGAGCAAAACCTATCAAAACATTTTCCAATTACGAAAAAATCGCGGGTATTCATGAAAACACAAATGCAACGGCGTGTATCGCATACTAAGTACTTCTTGGGGTACTAAGGCAATTAAATCCCGAAAAAGTTTTCCAGAGACGAAGGAGAAACTAAAAAGCCGTCGAAAAAATTCCTCGGAAAAATTCGCCCGACCCCACTTCGGAATTAATAAATTTCGGTTCGATACCATTAATTAGTTTGCAGATAGCGCACAGCCCCCGGCGAGGACCACCCCTAACGACGTGAGAAGATCCTGCATTTCTCTCGGAAATTCGCAAGCGGGAGAAAATTCTCCGGAACCCATCTTTTTTAAAAACCGTTTTCGGAAGACAGTAACTAGTTTTTTTAACAGTGTATTTTTGCGTGTATATATTTAACAGTGTGTATGTTTTTTGCGGTGTTCTAAACAGTGACATAAATATTTTACATTTAAATGTTTACCTACTACGACTGTAACCATTCGTCTGTTTTACCTGTTATTGCTTATTTTAAAACATTGGTCATCTATTGTTTTTGTGATGTATGTTTTGAAGTGTAGATTTGTTATCATTTATATATATATGTCTATATATATATTTATTTTAATTGTGATCTTAACTGTTGATATCTATTTTGCCTGTTTTTGCATACTTTAACATGTTGTTACTTTCTCCGTATACGAAGTATAGAGAAAGTATTGTTTTCATGAAAAATTTCGACTTCGAGATTTCAACGGAAATACATGTTTTGGGGTCCCTAGAACACGTTTTGACCATTTTCGGAATGATGTCTGTGTGTATGTGTGTGTGTGTGTGTGTGTGTGTGTGTGTGTGTGTGTGTGTGTGTGTGTGTGTGTGTGAGTGTGTGTGTGTGTATGTGTGTGTGTGATAGTGGACGCTCTAACGTGAAAACTATTGGTCGTATCATCACCAAACTTCATATATAGTACTGTGGTGTGTGCTGTCAGAGTTGATTAGTTTTTGGAGTAAATCGGTCAACCGGAAGTCGAGCTTTATTCACTAAAGCTCATTTCCGGTTTTCAAAATATCTCCATAAATATGATATATACGTATATTGTATTACTTATAAAAGTTTTAGATAATGTAATTTACTATAACTTTTGTATTTAACATATTTTTGTATCACCGGTTGATTAGGAGTTATTCGTGAAACACTGATAAACCGGAAGAAGATGATTATGTACTTTGTGGGCGCTCTAACATGAAAACTATTTGGCGGATCAACACCAAATTTCATATGTAGTACTTCTATTACAGTCTTTAGAGTTGATTAGTTTTTGGAGTAAATCATTTAACCGGAAGTTGGGCTTCATTCTTCAAAGCTCATTTCCGGTTTTCAAAATATCTCCATAAATATGATATTTAGGTATATACTATTATCTATGAATGTTTTAGAAAATAAAATGTACTATAACTTTTGTATAAAACATATTTTCGTATCACTGATTGTTTAGGAGTTATTCCTGAAATACTGATAAACCGGAAGTTGCTGATTATGTACTTTGTGGGCGCTCTGGGCTCTATGGGCGAAAGGCCAAATTCATCTTTTTTCATCGAGCATTTCCCGAAAAACATTATTTATAATGTTTGTATCGTAAAAGATAATAATATATAAATTAATCACTCATCTTCCAAGTTTAGTTTGAATATAGAGTTCGAAATTACCTTCGTAGATAAATATTTACATCTTATATATGGAGAAAGTCATGTGCTGGCCACATCAGATTTTTTATCTATTGTTTTCGTATCGCATGTTTGATTTGTTATTATTTATACATAAATATATACTAATTGTTAAATTTACTATTTCTTCCAGGAAAATTGTACATATTTATTTATTTCTTGACTATAAAATGTATATAACGTATGTACACTCCTGGCCAAAATTAACGCAGCACCTCCCTAGCGATCCTTACGGCCGGTGCTGCGTTAATTTTGGCCAGGACTGTACCTTTTATGGAGAGCTGCTGGGGTAGGGGAAGAGGGGTGATATGTCCCTCACCTACCCCAGCACATAGTAAACAACAGGTCAAGTCTCCCTATTTCTATTTTCTCACAGCGGTTATCGAAACCCGTCGCCTCCTCGTATTCCTCCCGAATCTACGCTCTTTCTTCTTTCGCCGACAAATACACGGACCGGACGCTCTTCCACAACAGACGGTAACATGTCTCCCGGTTTCCGCGAAAGGATGGAAGTGAAAGGGTCCACGATCCTGCGAGGATTGTCGACATCCAGGTAGGAATAGAATGAGCTCCCATCTGAAGGTACGCAAACACGATAAAAAGGGCGTAGAGAATATGAGAGAGTTCATATATATTTATTTTTTCACTTTCACATGTTGATTTGACATGTATTTTCTCGTTGTATAGGTATGTAATATGCTATGTGGACTCTCGGATAGCTAAGAGGGCTGCAAGTTTGGATATGGTGAAAGCGATTCCTGGTGGGAGCCCAAGTGCGAAATAACCTAAGCCGTCGAAACCCTTATAACGATACCTATAACGATATGTTATAATTTAGTAATAAAATATATTAAAATGCAATGACTCCACAATTTTAGAGCGACTTAAAAATATATTTCAAATATGAGATCTGTACAGTGAATATTAGGGGTAGACGAGAATTAAATGAGAAGAATTATTTTATTATCATTGGCATTTTTATTATAGATATTCATACAACTACTGTTAGGTAAAAACCAGTTGCAGTGATCGGCGCAATATAAATATTATGGTCAATCTTTACAATGGTATAAAAAAGCGAATAACAAAATTACAGCTGAGTGAATAGTAAAAATTAATCAAAAAATACTAATAAAATGACATTTTAATGCAAATATAATTGTAAAGAATTGTCCACAACATTCATTGTGTCAATTATTACACATTATACTAACACGAACCACCACTATCGATATATAGAACCTATTTACATCACTTCAATGTTTTGTATCACCCTAAGTCAATTATTTAGGATTTTTTTTTAAATGTTCTTTTGTTTACAAGATAGAGAGTGGAAAATTCTTCAGATAATGCTTTCTAATTCAATATGAGTCTCTTTAACAATGAATTTAGCTTTGCATTGACAAGGATAACTAAATCCGAAAGAAATATTTATATTAGTATAAAATGATGTACATTTAAAGTGAATGAAATGAATAGTGATATAAACATTCTTTTAACAGCAAGTCCTTTGACAATCTCCCAAGAGAACAGAAGGAGGAAGGAAGTTCACATTGTTAGTAAGTCGGTACAATAGGGAAAGTTATGCAAAGGATAATCTAAATGTAGGAACAAGGAAAATAGAAGTAATCCTAGTCGCTCTTGGTGGAACATGATATTTATATAGTGGAACTAACTCGGAAGAATGGATGTGGGAGTTTATCATACTGTAAATGAATAATAGATCGACGTTTATTAAGATTTATCTTAGGGTTCTATTTGTGTATTAGCCAAGGTTTTCGTACAGTTCATACGAAAGTCAAATTTGCGGTACCGCTTCCACTCCGACCGAAAATACCTCGGTACTTTAAGTTCGAGTTTTCGTTTCGAATCTATTTGATATCTTGAAAGGTATGCACATTAAGGTTAATGAGTTACCCTTAAGGCAGTGGAGAATACAAGAGGAAGTGAAGATGGCAATTTCCCCCATAAACCATCAGACGTAGCAGGAAATTAGATTAATTGATTTAGTGATACATTAGACTAATTTGCATTGCCTATTCGCTATTTGAATTAATTAGAAATTATTTTGCAATCATAAATATGATTATCAATTAATTTCTCATCGCAAATTATTCTCGTATTAATCCATATGCATATGTTTTGATCAATTGGTTTTTCTTTGATTCAATTAATATTTTTGCTGAATTGCACATAGTGGATATGAAGAGGAAATTATATACTGGCTGGATGCGCTTATTCTCTGATTCAGAAATTTCCGAGGCTAGTTATATAGAATAGATATTTTAACTTTTAATGAAATTTTTCGCATTAGAATACATTCTAATCTGGAATGAAAAACTGACTTTACATAATGTGACAGTTCACTGTGTGTAGAGTAGTATACAGAGAACATTATTATTTATTAACAATCCATTATTTTTACTATATTTTTTATCTATGAGTGATATTGATACGAAAAACATTTAGTTAATTAAATACATCGTAATTCTGCAAAATATAGTAAAAATAATGGATTCAGCGTTTCCCCTTAAGGGTCAACCAGTTTTGTTACCATGATCTGACTGTTGGTTTAACAAACGTCAATCGTAGGCTCCAGAAAACTGTCAAATCATTCTTAATATCACACATTTGTCATTAATCGCCACTAGTTAAATTTGGTGTAATACTTCTATTCACACAAATAATGCATTAAATTGTTGAATTAATATTTTTGAGGTGCTATTTTCAAAGGAAGGACTGTAACGCTTTTACGTTAAAGGTAAGCCTTCGAAGTCTAGATTAGATATGTGGATCAGTAAATATAAGGTGAGCAACAAAGATTAGGAATGAGAGAGGTTATATGGAATCTGATAATTGCGAATTCTCTGGGACTTGAAAATTTTGATTAACCCAAATATTTTCACTGTTAAATTCGGTTTACTTTACAGACCCTACATTCCACTTGATTAGAAACCTATATAAGCTAATTTTAGGTTCACGTCGAAGCGTATGCTTCGGCGAAATTTCATTAGGAGAGAACAATTTAATACGACAAGCATCACTCGCCGAGTTGGAATTCTATATCGTATTCCTTTTAATATTATTTTTTAATTGTTATTTACATAATCATCAAGATAATTGAATAGTATCAAGAGTGATTGCAAGCTTACAGAATCATACCAGGATAATTTTCCAATAATACAAAATGACGCCCGATAATTTATTTCTATTTTTTTGTATTGAATTTAGTCTAAATTAAGGAAAAATGACACATATACCGTAGAATATTTCGACTTCGTTCCATTTCGAAACCTTTCCATTTCCCAAGAGTAGAACGTGGGTGATGAAAGATTTTAATCGACCACTCTTTTGGTTTGAGAAAGACACGACACGTTGATGCCTCGCTGAGAGGGAAAAATGGACGCTGATGAAATCCCATCCGGTGTTTAGATTTGTCCTGTCACTTGCTACTAGTCCAGTTTTGCTAATGGAAATGCCAAGTTTTCCATTTTTTGGTGTATAGTCAGGCTCTATGTATGAGTTTCCTTTCTGAAATTCATCATATTATCAATTTTTATGCATGTTATTTTATTGGAATCATTTTTATCCTATTCCCATTTATATCTTACTTAGGAGGTAGATATTATTACGAAAAACCGATTTTAGATGTCTGGGTCTTCCGAGCCCAGGTCCGTATTCCGTGTAAAATACTGTTTACTATTCGTAATTGAATTCCTTCTCATCGTGTTAAAGGTTAATACATATATCAATAAGGTAAAGCTGATGAGGATTTAAGATGGAAAGAAGCCAAAAGATTTTTTTCCGTCAAGATTACTGCACTGTATATGGAGCTAATTTATAAAGATTATAAATTCATTATAAAGTAAGACTAGTTGAAAAATAGTTTTATAAATCTAGCACCACGAATTTTTTAACGATTTACAGATTAAAGCTTAGCTTCATATTTGAATTCTTGACTTATCAGCGAGGGTGGAAAGAATGCTATCAGCAATGATTTGAGTATCTTCGTTAATGAGAACATGAGCCAGTCCATCTAGCCATCCCTCAGAGGTGGTTCTATTCATGTAGCTCCCTTATACATGTTAGATGGGTTAGGTGTAAGAAGAGACTTTCTAGTCTCAATCTCTCCCGAATAAAAGCCATTTATTACTATTATTATACATAGAATCAACTGCTTGGGCCGTGACTTGGTGGTATGGATCCATCAGGAACGAAAGTGAAAATAACTTTTACTATACCACAGAATATTTTATTATGAAACGACCATGGTTTCGACTCGTGGAGTCATCCTCAGGTAACTATTCCCTACTTATATATATGCTGGATTGTTTTGTATTTAGTTACCTGAGGATGACTCCACGAGTCGAAACCATGGTCGTTTCATAATAAAATATTCTGTGGTATAGTAAAAGTTATTTTCACATTATTATACATATTTGAAACCTCCCTAATGTACAAGTAATACCTATAAGAGAGATGGAATATGATAAAGACAATAGAAAGATGATGTTTACTTTTCCAAAAATTTATTTGATAACAACCGGTTTCAGCTTCATCTTCAGGCTCATATAACAAAGTGAGTTTTATAAACCTTAAAATGGCGATGTAGCCGAAACCGATTGTTATCAAATAAATTTTCGGAAAAGTTTACATCATCTTTCTATTATGAATTTCTACCACATTAAGGCCGCCTCCGTAAATTTATTTTATCATAAAGACAGCTGCAAGTAGAAACAAGGAGAGAGATAAGCGCATTAGAGAATATTTTTGTAATGGAACGAAAGAATCGCCGGGAACGTTTTGGCACGAGATGGGAGCGAGAGAGCCCAATTGAATCGATTTGCTTAATTGGAATCGGCAATAAAAAAATGGAAAATTCGATCAATTCCTTCCCCCCGTTCCGCTTTAATCCTATCTCTTCCAGCAAATCCCTCGGCCCGGAGTCAAGCCCGCAAGAGGAATGCGGTTTAATAACACAGTCCTTCCCGACAACCCAAATCCCTGTCACGTTTCCCTCTGCGATTTCTCTCTTATAATCTCAATTTCCCGGCCTTCCCTTTAAGGAAGTTGATGTCCAGGTCCACTTTGCGGCTTTGGTTAACACGGGGAAACATTCGTTCTTGGGAGCAGATATGAAAACTTGTCATCCCTTCCAGTATCGGTGACAAAAGGCGGGGCGAAAGATAAAGGCCCGAAGCGAAGACGTAATGACGAGAGCCCCAGGTGACGTATTCTTCAAATAGCTAGAGACCCCCCAAACAAGAAACGTCCGGGTTACAGCATCATCCTCGATGATAAAGGGCCTTGCCGGGGGATCAACGCAGAAGAGGGCATTATAAGATAAATATCAGCAGATTTCCGTTCCGTTTCTTCCTTGGGGATTTGTGTGACTCCTGATGGATGTATGATTCGAAATGTTTCGGGGATTCTTGTGTGTTGACACGCGATGACGATGTTTCGACAAGTTAAATTTCATATTTGCTGAGTAAAGTTTTATATCCATCTTTTGCTGAGATGTTTTGATGTGATGGTTGAACTGGGGAAATGTAGCTACATGATTTGAGCCAAAGTAATCAATAGGAAATAACCCATGTATTTTTAGGAAGAATTTACTAATTGTTAAAAATTCCAGTGAAAGCTACTAATCAGAACTTAGATCTCAGTAGTTCTTGTGTTTAAATATCCAAGGCGAGTAATATATCATTATTATAAGGTTCACAATAGGCAAGACGATGACACTCAGTTCTGTTAGACAACTTTGTCGTATTAAAATCCATGTTTCCAACTCCCGTTTTCATCTCGTTCATTAAAGGTACGGTCCATACCAGGAAACGGATGTCTATCCAAGCCCAAAATAATTCCTAGGACACCTACTAAACATCCCTAAAAAATCTTCCTGCACAAATATTCCTACAGGACTACAGTCAGGTCCAGTAATATAGTCCTTGGAGCGCGATACTGAAATACCTATACATTTGTTTTCATAACATTAACGAAATATTTGTTATTTAAACGCTCAGATCAGCGGCATGGTCACAAAAAGGTTTAGACAACAATGGAATGTAAAAATAATAAACAAATATAGCACAACAATTACGATACCGACGTGATTAATTTGCTGGTCCATGATATAGATATTTCTTACAATTCAATGGTATTTGATAATACTTACATATTTGTGAGAATTACGTCCTTTAGTGTTTCTATATTTTAAGCGATTTCCAGAAAAAGAATGTTATTCTGTTTATTAAAGCGCATAAGGAACGGGAAGTTCTGCTTAAACGACCGATTTGATGTTCGAAAAAAGGTTTTCATTGCTCATCTTCGTGCGAAAATACTCGAGAAGCGCAATAAAATCCGAATGACATTTGGGAATTTTCAAAGATAAGGGGATTCTATTCTATCATCTGGTGCGGTAATCTCACATATAAAGTTTTGTTTGAGCGAGCTGTCGCGGAGCTAAAGATATCTCTATCTCTATCTATAGTGATATTTTTCATTAACAAGATAATAAATCCATTAGCTGCCATGGCAACTACTAAAGATAAAAATTTATTCTCCAAAAAGTAGCCTTAAATCAGGGTCGCTGCGTGGGTCAGAAGCTACTCAGTGCAGAGTTATATTCTGGCGCTTCCAGTATTTAAATAGAAATCTCGAATACCAGGAAATGTTAATAAGATAAACTCTATTCTCCGAATGAAAGCATTTAATATTTATTTATACTTTTAATTCTTTTAGAGCGTAGTGATATAAATAGAGTTAATTTTTGCGTCGACAATAAGCCTTTAATGAGCCTTTCTGCTCGGCACAGACGGCGCGTGCACACACTCTGCGGTCCTTTCTAAACTAGAATAATAAAATTTATTAAACTGTACATATAAATTTAAAAATAATTCCTGGAATTCGAAGTTCGAATTGGAATCCAGGAAATGATATTATTGTATAGTTATAAATGCATATCAAAAATGAAGAAGAATAAAAAATATTAAATAAACCCTATTAGCGCAGGAAAAAATATCTATGAACAGGAAACAGTTAGTTGCAATAGTGCCAATAATCATTTCGGTTACAAGAATTACAACTGAGAAATTTTACACACATCCTAAAAAATTAAAATCTCAATAAAATGATTCATATCAATACTCAACAGGCAGTAATTCTGAAAACAGACTCCATAGTAAGAAAATTTTTACGACTGTAATGAAAAGTATGTGTCTTGGTGAAAACCCGTCAAGGGTGAGGAAAGAATATCACGTAAAGTGTGAAAAACAAATAAGGTTAATGGTAAGGTTCTGGGGGTTCACTGTAAAACCCCCTGAACCTTACCATTAACCACAAATAATAATAATAATAATAATTATGATAATTTGCACCACAATCATGAACAGGTACCATTGTGTATATATGCAATTAAGCGTCTCTTTGTATTATATAAAAAACTATTAGGCCTTAACAAAATTTAATGTTTCGTCGTCAACTTTGTGATACCTCTTGATGGTGAAAGAGATTTCTCTTTCATTATTAGGCCTTACTTGAATTGCGTGCTGCCTGCAATCACTGGGCAGACCTCTTTATTCTGAAGGCCGTAGGATCCCCAATTCTGGCCTGAGAGTACCAATGAAATGGCAACTGAAGTTTAGCGATATTTTTACTTCTCCCAGAGGATTTTATTAAAGAATGTAACCGGGCGAATTATCAGATATTTACAGAGAAGGTAATATTTCGGAGAACTTCGCGTTCTAGTATATTAGCAGGAGGAAAAGTTTCGCCGCTTGGGCTTTTGTCGAGCCTCCTCCTTCTCGCCCCCCATTTTCACCCTTATTTTCCACGTCACCCCGAAAAAATTTCCCCGAAATGATAGGATTCTCCATCTTTTGCTTCCCTCTGCCCTTTCTTTCCTCCTCTGCCATCCCTTCTTCCGGCTGAAATCTCTCCCGTCGCACCCGATCTCACTTACTTGTTCCCAGCTCTCCCATCGCCCCCTTTTCTTGGCTCCTAAGTCATTCTCCCCAGAACCCTCCCACGCCGATACCCCACATTCTTCTACATCTACATCTACATAATTACCCCTCTAGCCACCTCCCGATGTGTGGCAGGTGATGCGGGGATCCTTTCCCCTTCTCCCCTCCCTCTTCTGATCAATAAACAGGCATAGAAAGGGCCGGAGTCATGCTGTCAGGGTGTACGGCGTACATACCAGAGTGCTTTCGTTGGTTCGTGTGCATGAAAAACCCCTATTCAACGGGATTGCCTTAGTTTCTTGGTAACTTACCACACCCTCTATGTCATCCAGGATATTCTGTCATTGTCTGGGACCATACAAATTCTTCGAAAACGAGTTCTTGGAGCGATCAATTCTTCGAATGAGGAATGTTTCGAAATTAGACCATTCTAATGAATCTGAAGTCATCCGAAATTTATATTAAAGGAGCTGATTCGGAGTTAAAGGCATTCAGAAAAGCTATGACCCTCGAAGGTTTGGTCGAGTCGGGTTGGGTGTGTGCATTGCATGTGGCATTTTTACCGTGACATGTTTTTTTGGTGCTTTCGAAGAATTTACTTTAGAATAATTTCCTGTAACCTTCTCCTCTGTTTTTCCCCTTGCGTTATACCCCCAATTACATTCTTTAGCAGTAGCGCTTCTCTCAATAGCAGACACACCAATTTCCTCTGCCGATGCGTAATTACTTCAATTAAAGCCCTCTCTTCCCCAAGCATCTCCAGCACCTCCGTGTCTCTTCCTATACACTCAACTTATTTTTTCCAAATAAGGAAAGTTGTGTTGGTGAATATATGAAAAGTGGTGCACCTAGGAAGAACGTACATGAAAAGAAGTCTGACATGACCGGTACTCGAATCCAGATCTCCCGGTAGCCGGTTAGTTGCTCTCCCAATTGAGCTTTCGTGGCAGAATATTCTAACGCAAACTAAAATCAATTTCTTAAATGAAATCAATGTGTTTGTTACTTCGTGGAAGGCCATCATAGAAGAGAATACGAAAACTCTGTAAACTTCCACAAGTTATGGAATGGAATGTTATGGAAAATTTATTTAGTTTGTGGGAGTTTACAAAGTTTTCTTATTCTCTTCCGTATTCTCACATACTCTACGCCACACCCTCATCTCGAAGGCCTCCAAACGCTTGACTTCCTTCTTTCATAATGTCCACGTTTCACACCCATACAGCAAAACACTGGACACCTAGGATTTAACCAATCTTTTCCTGATTCATTTCCCGAGACACCTAGTCATCCAATTCCTTCGCTTCATGAAGGCTTTCTCATGCGGCGTTAAGTTTTGGAGATGAAGGAGGAAAATCGCGGTGTCTTCTCTTTAAGAAAAATAGAGCCGGTAACTAGGGTAATGCGCCCCTCCACACCGCGACCTCCGGGCGCCCGAGAGGAAAAGAATCCCGCGGCGTTTTTCTTCCGCTCTCTGTTTTTTCTCCTTCCCCTGTTTATTTATTACGGCCCGCTTCCACCCACGATCCTTATCCGCTCATACCCCTGCTTATACTTTCCTCCCCCCGGAAAAAATCTTTACAGCAATTGTTTTCTGCTCGTCCCATAATTCTCTGCCCCTCGCGGCTTTCGTCCCGATTCGTTTTCCGCTCTTTATCTCTTCCTTCCTTCGCCTGTTGAGAGAAAGAAGGCCCCTCCCCCGCATCGCTCCCCCCGAAACCCTGACAATCCTTCCTCTGTTTGCCCAACTCTCCCCCTCTCGCGTCTTGCAAACTCGGTGGGTCCGTTTCCATGGTAGCTCTCCAACCCATATCCCCTGCCTTCTTTCCCCCAGACCCCGCCAACCCTAATCTTTCTCTCTTCTCCGGCAGAGGGGGTTGTGTGGCGTGAATCGTTAGAGACTCAATCGTCCTCTTTCTCATCTCCTCCCTTCGGCACCTTTCTCCCGAATTCTTTCTAAATCAAGTTGTAGGAGAAGTGGAAAATAGTGACTTGGCTGGGACTCAAACCCAGGTTTCCTACTTTCCGGGCTGGTGTTCCAACCACTGAACTATCAAGCTACTAATAGCATCAACCACTAAAGTGATAGTTTAATGGTTAGAACATCTGCCCGGAAAATAGGATACCTAGGTTCGAGTGCCAGTCCAGCCACTATCTTTCACTTCTCGTAAATCATTTGGTTCAGACGCATACTTTTCTGTGCATTGTCAAAGTTTATTTCCATTATTTATATTATTATTGTACTCAAACCGCCGGCATGTTGTACACCTGGCAGGCATTCTAACCTCTGAATTACCGAGTCACGTCTTTTTCACTTCTGTGAGAAAGGATTTCTTCATGAAAGCATCCCTTTTACAGAAGTGATGAGTACGTGGCTCGGTAGTTCAGAGGTTAGAATGCCTGCCCGGAAAGTGGGACACCTGGGTTCGAGCAGAGCCAAATCGCTACTTTTCACTTCTCGTACATCTTGGGTTAAGTATCCCACTTTCTAGTGCAAAGTTTAAATTATTTAATATCATTGGATTTCTAACTTATTATTATTTGTTGGATATTTGGCAATTTGGAACCACTTCCATGGTGTCAAACTTATGCAAGATCATACATGTTTATATCTATAACAATATTACCCCAAATAAGTAATAAACTGTTCCTGCTACCATTCTCTGATGAATATTATTTGTATTTAATTGGAATATTTTCATTTTTCATGTGGTACAGGATAGAAAAAAATGCATCTTTCATTTACTTTTGTCACAGTCTTGATGATGGATGTGATGAAATGAAAGCTACCGAGTGTGAATATACTGCATGCAATAAATTTTGCCGACTTTCTGTCGCAACAATGTTGCAAGTTTAAACTCCCTCAAGTTCTTGTACAAGCGCTTCTTATTACTTACAATATAAGTGACCATTCGATTGTTTTCGATTTGGATCAAAATAGACAAAATTAGCATGCACTATGTAAAATAAGCACATTTCTTAGAAATAAGCACGCTATGGCAACCCTGCTAGTGAGCCTCATTCCTCTCTGTAAGCTCTTAGTAGTCTATACCGGAGGAGTCTAGTTACTAACCGGCCTGTGGGCTGAATACTTTACAGACAGAAGTAATAAACACAACACATATACAATGAATAATACAATGAATGAATCACAGTCAAAGTGAGAATAGGGAGAAAAACCACTCCTAATCATTACAAAAATAAGTAAAAATATGTTAATTACTAACTAATTCTTTTCCTTATTCGAATTATCCCTCACTTTCTTCCCCTTTCGCTGCTCTTTCCATCTTTCATCTCTCACGCCTCTTCTTTGTAGGGAAGCGAGAAGGTACTGCACATTTTCAATTTCGCCCTTCAAATAAGAAGCGTTTGTTTGTCCCTTTCCCCACTCTTTGCGCAGTCTCTTCCTCCTCTAATTCTCTGGCCCTGGTGTGGGAGAGGAGTTTTAAAGTCTCCGCGTCGCCATAAAGTAAAGTTTGGAGACTATGACTCGTTGTGTACGCGCTACAGACACGTCTTTGTCGTAAAAATGAAACTTCGCCTACGTAATAAACGAGGTGCACGGCGCTTTTGAGTTCGTCTAAATATCATAGCGCTAAATCTGTGAAGAACTTGCTCGAAAAGTGATAACGCAGGTTATGTGTTATCAAAAGGTGATGGTTCATACAGCTTATTGAAACTTCGCAAAGGCTTCGCGAATCGGAGAGGAGAGGTTTCTTATGGTTAATTTGAGTAAATTAGGACTTTATAGTCCTATACTAGAAAAATTCTTCAAAATTTTAGTTCTATGTCCTCTGATGAGTGTATTTCTAAACTTAAAAAATTGCTATTTACTCATAAAATGCTTCTATTTCTGTAAAAAGAAAACCTGCTATGACATTTAATCGAACGAATTATGTTACTGTCAAGTCTCGCTCCTCGAAAATATTTTTGGCTACTTACCAGCAACTTCCCCCAAGAGTTCAATCAAACACGCACATATAAATAAGTATTCTGCCATTTGGAAGGTTCATTTACTACCTTAAATAATCCTATACAATGTGATTTACTTCATTTATTGGTAAATTACCCCATCTTTTATGTAATATAGCATCTTTTGTCTTTGTCTTCTCCTCAATCTTTTCTCTTCCATTCTAACCTTAATTAATTGGTGTAACCATTGGTCATTACAATTGCAATAAGTTAGAATTAACTATAAAACAAGTTATCTTGTTTATTGAAACCATGTGAAACTTTCGAGTCTCTACTCAAAGAAAATGTTTGTCATTGCCCCGCTGTAACTTACTTTGGAAGTTTAATGTCATTACGCAGTAGCAATGTGTAGTCGAAACTTCGCCTTCATCGTTAGCTAATCAGTACTTTACCGTGGCATTTTCAGTAGGATCCTGTGGATCCATCCGCTTGAATACCATCCATCTTGAGTGAGACATAAATGTCTCCAACCTGTTTTGGTTAAAATTGCAATTAGAAGACCCCTGTCGGCACTAGGTGGTACTTTAAAGTCCCTGCGACCTCCGAAGAAAGCCATTCGTTTGTTTTCCTCCGCATCTTTTCACCATTTCCCTTCCTCTCGCACCCTCCCTCATTTCTCTCTTTCGTTCCAGCTTTTTCCAACCAGCAGACTCTCCCAAGGGTTTTTCACGACCCACTCTTAGTTCTCCTCCTCCCCACCTCCGTCTCCTGCGCACCTCGTCCACGCATTCCCATCCCCCTCCTCCCCATTCCACTCCACCGACCTTTCGACCCGCTCCCCCCTCCCCCATCCGCCCCTCCCCTCACTCTTCCCCACCCCCCTCCCGTCCTCCCTCGCACGCAGCCCGCCCCTGT
This sequence comes from Sympetrum striolatum, assembly GCA_947579665.1. Taxonomy (NCBI): domain Eukaryota; kingdom Metazoa; phylum Arthropoda; class Insecta; order Odonata; family Libellulidae; genus Sympetrum; species Sympetrum striolatum. Next base: position 40,207,711 of record OX388345.1, on the reverse strand, counting down.
ACCGAAAGCCAGTTTAGGGAAGAACTCCGAGCAGTCGAAAGCATCCGTAGCGCAGAAGAGTCATCGGCAGCTGAGGTAGCGACAAGGGGGAATTGTGTTTTGGTGTGATCGACCCCGCATCTCGGAGTGAACTTCTTCCGCCGATTTTTCCACCCAAGATAACAAGGTGAGAGTGTTTCCATTCTCTACCCATTCCCTCCCCAATGAAGCCCACTTTCCGACCGACCACATCGACGCCGTCCACTGTCTGCATTACGTCCCAATAGAGCTGCCCTCCTCACGATGAAAACTTCGACGCCGTTCACAGTCTGCATTACCTCCCAATAGAACTGCCTCTCCGCGGCGATAACTTCCGACGCGGCCCGATGCAAAATATCCTGTTGCTTTCGCGACTAAAAAAGCAGTATTTTTTCGTCGCGACTTCAACCAACTCCGCATTTCTATCCCAACCTTGCAGCATTTATGATCTTTCGGCCTATCAATCTCCGTGTCGTCGGGGGATTCGGGGGCGGCTGGTTAGGGATGTGTTGCAGTTATTCCCACACTAATCGATACTTTAGATTGGTCAAGAACCTTTCTCTTCCGCGTTTGCTCGGTGTCAAAAACCGCGCGCGGGCCCTCCAGGGATCTCGGAGAAATGACGCTTTTAGGTGCGTCGGCTATTTTTTTCGGAAAGGTTGGCGGTTTGTCGAGGGTCCTGGTGGAGGCAAAGACCTTCGGTGAAAGGGAGGCACAATGGCTTTCGGGGATGAATGGACCCGTAATTGGTTTGAAATGGGTGCTGTGGGATGTTGATCACCTGCGCGTACTTAATCTTTCGGAGGTAGTCGAAGAATGGTGTCCTCCAAAGCGTCTTAGATGGCAACACCAGTAGTCGCCGAGGATGTTGAGAGGTCTTGAGTCGTCACCACGCATTTTTCGCATATTTATTTTTGTTTTTCATTAATTTTTGCTCAAGTACGTATTTTAATTATATTAATCGAATAAGTATTAAATATTGCGCTTTCTAAACTCAGAATCGAACACAGCACATCTTTTTATATCGAAAAACGTGTTTCAGAAATGCATATTTCGGAAGCCTATTTTTCGTATTATGCAATAAAATATGGAATAATAAACTAAATGTATAAAAGTTGAAATAAAATATATGTAATAAGGAAACGTCTTCCTCTAAGTCCTCATTACGCAGGGTATCCCCTTACTACGTAGTATCTACATAATTTGAGTTGCTTCGTCGGGCTCAAATAATTAGCAGTTGTTTTCGTTTTCCGTAATAATAATAATTGTTCCATTATATATTATAGTTATTATAATACTCCCATGTTTTACATCTTGATACCGACATCTTGGATGGTCCAAATTTAGGAATATTGGAAATCCATCACGATTCTTTCTCATCTACAAGTATTAATATACTATAAATTATAATTATTATATCACATGTTTATTTTTTCTCGTTTGAAATCTTAGTACCAATATCGAAATCTAGGGTGATATAATGAAAGCGCATTTAAAATCCAAAAAGATTCTTCCTATCGTCAAGGAACCACTGAGAATTTTTTTCAAGGACCATCCTCTTTAAATCGACCCAGAGGTTAATCTTTTTTCGCAGTCGAAAAAAAATTTCGCGGTGGTATTTATTTCTTTCATCTCCTAAAAAATCCCGCGGGGTGGATAGAGCAAAGTAAGCGATCATCGTCTACTTTCAACTCCCAAATGTTGTGAACATCGCTTGTTTTTTCCCAGGCTAACGTTGTTAGGTCGAGCGTGGGTGTTGGTCCATCGGGGGATGGGAAGAGAGAGAGAAGGGAGGGAAGCACGGGAGAGATCGATATCATCTGCTACACAGTATTTCCAAACACTCGAAACTGATTTCCGAGGGGTGGTGAAATGGCCAACGGCCGTAAACAATTCGGCAAAACACCTGAAGAAACCCACGGGCTGTTTATGACCCCCTTGTTCTGGCAGGGCGGAAAAATCGACGGGATAACGTCCTCCGGTATTTGCGCAGAGCAGGACGGTGTCTCCGGGATGTTTTGGAAAGCAAACTACCGCACTTCTCATCCCCCGGTGTTTTCCGACGTGTCTCTCGTCCGCTTTCGCTGGCGAGAAAACGGCATATTTTATCACGCCACGGGTAGAGATCTCTTGTTTTCCCCTTCCCAAATGCCGATGTCTTTCATCTTTCCCGTGTCTCCCTCTTGCCCCCCCGAGGCAAACGGATCCATCTCGGAGTCGTCGGGAAGTCTTTGCATCAATGATGGCGGTGGATATTTCACCGAGGTCGCTCAAGGATGAAGGATTAGGAAAAATACCGAGGGCGATCGCTTTTTGTCTGGGGGAGGGTGATGGAGACAGAGCGAAATAGATTTAAGTCGGATCGGGAGGGGATTGCCGGGACGATCTTTGGGAAATGGTGGGATTGGATCCGTATCCCGGGTGATGGATGAGAAGTAAACAGTTACGGATCATGTTTTATCATAAGCTTATCTAAATAGTGTGCTCCCCGGGATCCTCTGCTCGCAGCGTGGATTACGTTTCTCATATTGGCTGCGTTGAGAGATTTGGGGTGGTTCGGGATGGGAGATATTCCCTATAAAATAAAGTATTACGCTCCCGTACTTTTAGTGAATTTAAAAAAATCTTGAAAATTTCATTTATCTTTTCTTCCACTAAATATAAGGCAATTTTCTTGTTCCATCTTAAGGCCTCAACAGCCATCTTTTATTTGTCTTCCGGAGTTTTGCTGAGCGTTTGGATTTTATTTAGCATTAGTATAGAAATAAAAATATAAGTAATAAATAAGATTCCGCGATACTTGGTGGAATTTCATTGTAAAAAGTCTATACTGCAAAACTTGTACAAAAACCACTATACAAATACAAACCAGTTTGTAATTGGTGTACAAGATTTGCAGTAAAAACTCCTTTTTTTAATATTAGTATTCATATTCCGTGATTGACCAAATATTTCGGTATCATCTCATTTTATCGTCAAAGACGAGGGCATTTATTTTTTGTATATTTCATCTCTAAATTTTCATCACCATGTACAGTACAATTATAAATAATTAGTAACAAGCAGAAAGAAGTTATCACCATTTCGACATTCGATGTAGTTGCTACATCCTCGGGTAGTTATGGTAAACTACGAAGCATATTTCTATGCTGTAGAAGCAGGGACGGTTTTGTCCAAAAGATTTTGGAACCAGAATTATACCAGGAGCCTTTCGAAAAATTAAAACGTGAAATTTCGGGTCGCATAAAAACGACCGCATAAGGAGGATATTGGGACGATGATTAGATACGAATAGAGAACAGGGGCGTATACGTAATGAGGAGAATCAGGCATTCGCTGACGGGCTCTTCGGAAGACATCCTTATTGAAAGTTTTACCTAGGAATTTAAAGTATTTAATTCACAGATCTAAGAAGGCTGCAATCTTTCATCACTGATTGAAAGGAATATGATGAATAAAATTTATAAAATCTATGTTATCCAAAAATTTGTTATACTTAGCAAGATAATACAGATAAATAGAGATAAAACCATGTACGCTGTGTTTTTACAGACTTTGAGGAAACTAAGGTGTTTTATTTTTTACGTCTATATTTTTTAAAAGGGATATCGTTCAAGTCTTTGTGGTTTAGCCATTTGATAGACCAAATCAGTGATGCCCAAACAGGGCCATAACGACCCCCTAGGGTCTCTGTACTAATCTAGGGTTTGTTTGACGCGCAAGACTTTATCCCATTGCCAATCATATTTCATTGTCAATTGAATTTTACTGGCAGTAATAAAATAAAATTGCCAAGTAAGTAATTGGTGAATATTTTGATCGCTGAAGTTTTTTTCTGTTTCTTTTTCCCCAGATTTTGCGATAGAGGTAATAATTTTCACTGATGTTTGAAGGTAGCGGAATCGTAGTAAAGGTAGGGAAACAATAATCTAAATACATTAAGGGTGCTAGATACCTTACTTCTCACGTTTACATAAATAATCCTTCAGCATATATGTATCCATCTATCAATCTCTTGACCATATCCTTCTTGAAAATACTGCAATTACAGCAACATAATTTATTCTCTATCTCATTTGTGCATCTACTCGTTCTTAGTAATTGTATGGTAATTCATTTCATCTCGTGACAAATGTTGACTCAATTGAGAGCTCTAAGTACGTTATAGAAAAGAAAATAAATTCTCCCTTTCGTTTTGATTTCCTACGATTCTATCCCGTCAGGCTTAGCATGGTAAACAGGAAGTCGTTGCTAAGCAGCCCGATTCATTTACAGCAAATACGCTTATCTAAAACTATAATTTAAATTCCTCAAGGTTGTCCACTCTCGAGAAAATCGTCGCGGGTGAAACGTAACTATTAATCAAGTTACGTTTTCTCGGAAGCTTTAGCGAGAGAAAACAAGGAAACTTTAGGTTTATAGAAAATTCGCTGTTAATGGATTCCATTTTCCTCGTTTGGCATTAATGCGGCTTGGAAGTGTTATCTTACTTAGGAAGGGAAAGGCGGATTCGGGCGAAATAGAGATGACCAACTCAGGCCATAACGAGAAGAATACTGTACATAACTGAGTGAAAGTACCGTGAGTAGTGTTCAGCCCGGAGGCCAATTTCAACCTCATACATTTACCATTTGCTACGGATTACCTAAGGGAGAGGATAAGGATTATTATTACTAAGTATGAGGAGTGAGGTAATATTTCTCTGATGAGGAATCCCACGTTGAGGTAACTTAGCCTAGGCAGGATTTGGCGTGAGTTGGTTTCCTCTTGCTATCCTCATTGATGCAGGGTTCTGTAAATGGAAAAAGTACTTGTAAGGGCCCCATGATGAATGAGTGGCTACAATAAACACACACCCATTAGTAGCGGATATGCTAGGAGGTAGGATAAGGAATACTAGGCGAGATAATAATAATAACCGTCTTTAATTGGGCGAGATTGAGACTAAAAGTCTCTTCTTCCATCAACCCGATAGTCATTAATTATAGAGTAATTAATAATTGAAGAGAATAGTATGAGAAAAAATGTGAAGAATTGTGGATGTTAAATACGTAAGAAATTCTTGGGAAGAAAATAATCCGCTGCAGAAAACACCCACAAACCAATAACTAAAACATGGGAAAAAAACATGTGAAAATATAGAAATACACTACCAATAAGTACTTGTATGCGTTACATCAATAAGAATAGTCAGCATTTTAATAAATGATATCAATATACATTGTAACATAAAACAAACAGATGAGGAGCAAGGTAGTTTACATAATTCCATTCACAAGATTTCTTCAAGGAAAAATACCACGTAAATCAGCTCGATTATCGTATGAATCACAACTCGAAGTTTTCAAAAAGGAGTGACCAAAATAAATTTAATATCTCGGCATATACAATCCCCAGTAGATAACCTATTATCATACCCATGTGCAGGACTGAAAAAAAATAAATGAAAGATTTTTCTTTATCCAGTACCAGATCCCAACCTGGGTGGATGAATGGTTGATGCGCTAGCCTTAGAACATAGAGGACCTGAGTTCGGGTCCCGGATAGCTAGGTTTATCCGATCATGGGTATTTGAGGTCTACAAGATCCTTCAAATGATTAAAATGGATATAATTGGGGTTGTTCTTCGTTAAAGAAAGAATAATAATAATAAAAATGGCAACGAAATGAAATGGAGGCAGGAGTAAAATTTTTTCACAGATTTAATATAGTAAAAATGTAATAATAAAGTAACAAAATAATATAATACTAATGGAAAGTTTAAAGTACAAATTTTATTTACCATGGTACCGAGGCAAGATCTGCGAAACTACTATTTTCTAAAGTAAAAGAGTAACAAAGTTAAAAATGTCATAGAATACAATTCCTCGATTTAATTTTTGATTTTCAATCATCTCGTTACTCGGAAAAGATATTTCACGTGCTCTAGTTCAGCTTATTAGTTTTCTTTCGTGATTAAATCTTTCTTAGAAGAATTTCATAGCCATAAAAATCTATTTGAACATGATTTACGGAACAAATGTGATTTCGCTAAGACGTTTTCTAGAATCTTTTTGCGCTAGCATTGAAAATATATTTTACTCTCGAGATTCCGGTCTCCCGGTTTTTTTCTGCTTCCACTTGAAATATTGCTTTCCTTCTTCTATCATTCTGCGACGACTCATTTAAAATCTCGGCGTGAAAACTTGATAAATCGACGGCCTAATAAAGAGACAGCTTTATTCAAGAACCAACGGTGGAAGCATCTTTCGAAAACGATTAATGGACTAGCAAAAATAGGCGTCTTGAATAGAGAGCAGTCCTCGCTTAAATAATGACGTTACTTGCTATGCGCATGCCTTCATTCGAGGTCATTTCACTGAGATATGTACCTTCCAGTCCTTTCTTTCCCACCGATTTTTTTGTAGAGTCGAAGAGTGAAGTAATCCTTTTGGCAGGCTTTTACCGCTTTGGCAACTCGCAGTAAATTCTCTTTCGTTTTCAGACCCGTTCCTTTTTTTAATAGAATTACCATCGGTGAAAAGGCTCTTTCTTTGCCTCTTTGAAATTCTGCTCGTATGAATATAATTATGTGATATGCATTTGCGATGGAACGCTGCAGGAAAATTCGAGTACATTTGTTTGACCAGCTGGACCCCAGCATGGATTAGGATAATTAGTTGCGGGTCAAAATTTCGACATGTTCTATTTAAATTCCATTAGTTCATTAGCCTCTGAATTTCTCGATGATTCTAAATGCGAGATCTAATCATATTTTAGACGTAGATAAGCCGTAAAGGTAAAACAGGAAAAATCTTGGGATGACCTGCGACGATATATTTTGTTATAATGAAGTATTGATATTATTACACAATTAAGATGAATTCATTTTTACTATTATTGACAATATTGATTCTTTTGTTGATCAATGAATTGTGATGTGTATTAAATATGAGAGGAGAAGACTAGATAGTAATAATTGTCTATACCAGGCTTTCATCTAACTGCGGAGAAATTAGAAAATTAATATAAATCGACCCCGTGGGGTTATAGCGTACGGCAGGAGGTGCATTAACACCAACATCTTTACTAAATATATCCTCTTACCTTCCCTAATAGTTTCTAGATATCGCAAACCAGAAAATTCTTGAACGGTATTTACTCGAGTTAGGTAAGATACCGTATTCATTCAATTTGTAAAATCATTTAGTAATATTTTACAGCTGCATGACAAACGTGGGAAAAATATTATGAAAGAATCAAGATCCTATATATTTCATACAGCTGCCCTTTCACTGACATTTATCAAATGTTGATGCTGAAATTGAAACGTGAATGGTCTTTTAGAGAACTTCGATGACTTAAGTTTGAATGCTGTATATATAATTATCATTGAATATATGGTATTATGAGTTGTCAGAATTTATATTATTAATATTTCCGGAGAATTTGTTGATATTGAACCGGTCTCTAGCGGATTTTACACACGCTCTAGTCTGTATTTCCTTATGAGTATTTTGAGGTTGTAACTACTAAAGTTAATTTTACTAACAAAATATGTGGGACTGTCCGTGCTAAACGTTCGTACGATTGGCAATTTTTGAAGAGAATCACCGCCGTGGATTCGTCTACGGAGGAATTCATCTCGGAAATTTTATTTTAGATTTAGTGAATTACAGCGTAAATATATATTTTAGGCGATTCGATCTGTAAAGAATACTGCTCAATATTTTTAGTGAAGCTTCTTTCTCTTTTCACGATCCCGCAACCTCTTTGTTTACCAGTCTCCATCACGAGTAATCTAGCTAGGGCTTGCTCATTCGCAGCATGAACATTTAATCCGAGCTGGCGCCCTTACTTCGCAAGGCATAGAGTAAATTTGTACTGCCATTATCCCGGCACTATCTTGCTTACATTGTGATCGTACAAGGAAAGTAGGCGTGGCGGTAGTACGCGTCGAAAGTATTTGCATTCCGATGCTGGCCAGGCGCCAAAAAACGTCCGGAGTTGCAAATACCCTTTGCCAGGTTAAATTTGAAGCCTCGCAAGAGTGTAACTTTGTGATTCTGATGCGCTGTATGCCGCTTGTGGAACATAGGATAACATGGGAGATTCTGGCTCCCGGTGAAAACTTCATTGATTAACCGTCAAAGGCGTGAACAAGCCATGTCGATCGTGATTTCTGTAGCGTAATCGACTGAAACAATATTATCTTTGTAGTACTCGGGTAAGCTAAACTTTTAGCTCTAACACGAAGAAAGTCAAGTCAATCGGTATGCTCTTTGTAATATGGTTTACTCATTAATATATTTTTGTTTTCTAACACGTTTAAAGCGTTTTTCATATGATTTATTTTGCGATTTAGCTTTATGTTTATTTTTAGTAATCATTAGACTTTATTTTAGAAAGACATAGTATGTCCTTAGCAAAAGGTATTAACAAAGCGTTACAAGGAATTGATCGCGAAAACAGGTTACTTCTGGCCATTATCTCTATGGACTATTAGATCAACTATCAGGGTAGATTAGGTAAGGAATTTTTAGCGTAAAATGAGAGTTACATTACTTTATTAAACATTAGAAGCAACTAAATTTTTCAATTTTTAGGATTAGTTAATTGGGTGTTAATACACCCCCTGTCATAAGCCACTGGCGATTTACGATGTACAAAACACTCATAAAGCAAAACCAAGCTAAATCGTTATTCCACAAAATTTAAAATACATAACCGATTTAGATGTTTTAACTTCATCTTCAGTTGCAAACTAGAGAGAGTAGTTTGTTTTTTTATCTTATGCGAGATAAGATGAAGCTCCACAAAGTGAAGGTCGAAGTGATCGAATTTGCATGTATATATTTAAATCAAAAATCTGAAGTTCTTCTAAGTATCAGAGTCGTATCTTCATTATGTGTCAGACGTCAATTCCTTTCACAAACTGAAAATTCGAGGCATGATTTTTGTTGCCTTTCTAGGCTTGATTACAATGCTCTCTCCTGAGTAGCTCACATGAAATCCTCTTAAAAACTCTATACTCATCCTCTAAACGAGCACTTTCTGTGCTGAAATTTTCAGTCAGATTGCATTAAAACTCGTTTCCATCCTCAGTTAGGGAAATACGTGCCTAAGTTATTCATTTCTTCACGCCAGAAAAGAAAATGTAATCACAGGAAGAACGTTTAGTCGGAGTAGATATTTTGGGACAAATTGGGAAGAAATTGCATGGACATACGTATTACTTTTCTCCGAAATAGTGCAGCGAAAATGAATGCCCGCGTCCAGTAATTACCTCTTCGAAGTCTAGCGAGAACTCTATTGTTTCAAAGTAGGATTTTGCTTGAGAGAGACTGGGGGAGGAATAGAATAAAGGGCAAAGCGAAGAAAAGCCCGTGGGTTCGGATGTTGGGGAAGGATGTAAGGGATGCCATGATCCGTTAAAAGCTGTTGAAGACGAGATACCTACCTAGACAGACAGAAGGAAACGTCATATTTTTGATATTGTCGATTGCTTCATAGCCCCCGACACATTTGTGTAGCTCTAGTACACAAAAATTTTTTAATATTTAATAAATATTTTATAAGATCATAAATCAATTTTTTACGTAGATAGACGAGATACCTCTACCTAGACAGACAGAGGGAAACGTCGTATCTGATATTTTTGATTGCATTGCATTTGATTTTGATTTGATAGACCCCGATACATTTGTATAACTATAGTAAATAAATATTTATTACATAAATATTAATTTTTAATAAATATTTTATATGATCAAACTTTTTTAACGTAGCACCGGGCACTAGTATATAATGTGAACTGCACTTAAAAATATGATTCGCCAACTATTCGGAACTAAGACATGATACGACGGTACGGAAAGCTTTCCAAGATAATGTATCTTCTTTTTTCTTGTTTTCAAACACTATCTACTATCGAGTTTTCAGATAAAACAACTATTAATCTAGATTGATACTTAATATACAGATACTTCAAAAATGTTTAATTTGTTAGAAGTTCAGTAGATACAGGAGTGAAATTTTGTTTTCCACTGCATCGTGTGAATTTCATTCTATACCATATTTTTACAGAAATAAAATTTTCAGATATTAAAGTTCTTCAACCATCTTCAAATTAATGCCAATAATCGATTTAAATTATTAAATCTCGTAAAATCCGTGTTGCAGATATATTCGTTCGCCAGGTTATTAAATCCTTTATGAGTTTGATTAAAAAATGGATCATGTCGCCTTTACCTTGGTGATGCAACTTTTCAAAAGCATGCCAGAAAAAGGACTTCGACACAACTGATATGATATTCGTGTAAATTATTTTTATTTTATACTTTGGTTGTGAAGTGGTAGTTTACGCTACATGAACATTGCAGATGCTGCATTTACTTTGGAGCAACGATCTTGAAAGCAGCAGAAAATCTCATGTGATATTTGAACGAAACACGCTCACTCAGCGAAGCACTCAAAATGTCGAGTATCATCGTCGCTACACATGTAATCTGTATTCATTTTCGGAAAGCTCGCGAGAATTGACAATATTGCCGCTTATGCTCGTAAATCGATTTGAGATAATGACGGTACTTTCACGTCCTGCCAACGGTGGATATGAAGATAGATTTAGATATCTACCTCGCGATACAACAGAGGCGTAATAATACCAACATATTACCTAATATAACCTAGTAGCTTCTCTAATAGTTTGCGGAAAAAAACGACCAAAAGTAACTTTATATTAACTAAATATTGTCAAGCGTAACTTGGTGGAATTTAACATTAGAAACTTTCAATGACAAAGTCACAAGAATAACTTGTACAAATTCCACAAATAGTGGAATTGGTTCATGTTATATCTTGTGACTTTTTCATTAAACGTTTTTTTGTAACTATATATATATATTAGTAACAGTAACGTTGTCGATGTGTTCTTAAATGTAGATCTTTCACAAATTCTAAGAGCTTATTTGTATTCACAATATCTATTTTACTGTTGCAATTCTTTCCTCTCTGAGTCAATACGCTGGATCTCCAGGGTCGGTCTTCATAAGCCATGTAATTGTAAGGGAATGTATACATATATCATATAGACGAGAAGGGCAATTTCCTCTACGAATGGTCAACTTGTTTCCTCTTGTCGACACATCTTGTTAGCTAAGTACCGACTATTTCTTGTAATACTTAAGGAAAAACGTTAATTTCTCTCTTCTCTTACCCTGACATCAATTAATAATGATGAATCATGTATCAGTGCCCTTAAAGAGTTCCGGTTTGTATAGGAAAGGGGTGCTAAATTCATAAAAAAACAATACGAACCTTCTCAGTCGTAACGCCAGCCTCCTTCATAAAAGTTGTCCCATTAGAAGCGTGTTGCGGCAACAGACGTAAATCCAGCAGTTTAAGGTGATCGGTCGGGAGCATTAACTCGAACGGCCTCCTCCTAAAAATCGGAATTAATTCGAAGGAAGGTTCATTTAAGAGGGTGCTTAAGCAACGTCTTCGAGGCCTTTTTCACGGTCTGTGTATCTTGTCGTGGCACCGCATCCCCGCTGTGCTCCTCGGCACTGTTCGCAGACCATGAGCGTTAAATAGGTAGGAATGAGGAAACGAGGCCCGAGGATTTTAGCACGAGACGCGAAAGATCATTTTCCCTAATGGGTTGTTTGGCTTGTTAAATGACGAGGACTTTATTTTAATGCTTGAAATTCTTCGTCAGATGGAGTATAAGATTGATGTACAGCCAGAGACGAAATGGATTTCTCTGGTGATTCCTTCATCTTAACCCGAATATGTCTGTACTTACATAGAAGAGTGGTATCAAACAGGTACGGATTTGTCGTTACTTAAGAGATCTAGGCACAAGTCGGAGGGTCTCGCGGTTAAGTAGGCCCAAAGTATGAGGTTATGTCGTTTTCTAAGATGAATAGTTTATCAGTGCGGCCTCAAATTGGTCATTTAGCCAAGGATCTCTGTTTGCTGCAATTCGCTATGCTCGCAAAACTCATGTGAGTTGAGTAATGAATTGTAAAACTGCTATTTATGAAGTTGTTACATTCAAAATAATCAACCTTTATTGAACTCATTATGGATGAGATGGATATTTTGAAGTGGTAAATTATCCAACGTGAATATTATTATTGTATAATAGTAAAATATTCTGCGTGATTTAAAATATTCACGCTTATATCGCCTATAATTAACATATTTCATTATTACGTTCAAATATATATGAAATGTATTAGTATACATATGAAAATATAATTATTGATATTTACAATATGGAATTAATTTAAAAGAAACAGGTGCATATATTACCGTATATTAATTATCAATAATATTTTATATATATTTCTCCGTTATTTGCTAAATGACAATTATAGATGGATACACAATGAAATGAATAGTAATACATTACAAATAAAATACATACTGGATTATTACCGATTATAATGAGCAGTTGGATATTGAGAACTTTGAACGCATCGAAAATGAAATATTAACAACGAATGTCATTTAAAGAAAATAAGCACATATTTGCGCGTTACATCTAGCGAAACATGTCGCAGCATCAAATTTTCTGTGGAAGCTTACGAAGAGTTTTATTCCCATTAAATATACGTCCTCCGGGATATAGAGTTCAAAAATAAATAGGAGTTATTCACATGGGAATATAAAATATAAGATTTCCATTCCATTAACATGATGCTTCTTTTATCATAAATGCGCATGAATTTTGTATTTCAATTTCGTGGAGAAGACAGTCGGAAAAGGAGAATATTCTGGATTTTACTGCTTTTCGAGAAAATATTCTCCCGAGGGAATCTCGTAATCCAATCGACCCAAGACCTTTGAACGAGCTAATTTGAAAAATGGATCCCGGAATCTCTTTCCCTATGTCTCACTTGTGGACAGTTGCGAAATAGCAAATGTATAATAAAGAATACAAACTCGTGAATACCTTCGTAAGCCCCAAGCGTTCGGAGGTGTGATAAGGTAATCGAATTCAAAGTGTGATACCAATTTACAATACTTCGAACCCAAGGTTTTTCGCATTAGTTATTCGTTTTGGTTTAAATTTTCCATTATTCCAGGAGAGATTCAGTATTCCATCACTGAACAGTGGTTAGAATACCTGCCCGGAAAGTGGAAGACCTGGGTTCGAGTCCCAGCCAAGACACTATTTTTCACCTCTGTATAACTGTGGGTTAAGCCGCATTCTTACATGTGCAAAGTCAAGTCTTTCTTTCCATCATCTTATATATTTCCTTACAGTAGGCACGTAATACATCTAGATGTGAAAATTCGTAAATATGTAAATATTTATTTGTATCAAGTTATGGAAGCATATTTGGTGAAAAAGGGGCGAATTTCTTACAAATGTTTTATTCTGAGATGTTCCTTCAGTTTTCCTAATTTTCCCACAGCTACGAGTGAAATTATTCCATTTAGATTTTTTTTTTCACTCTGTGAAATAGTAAAATGTAAGTAAAATGTTGATATTGTAAAATAGTAAGTAAAATGTTGATATTGTTTCTTAAAAGAATATTCTTCCTTTTATTCCTGAAATAAATAGAAAAACAGAACAACTATTTTTACGACCATAACAATTATTAAGAATTATAAAAAGTGAGTAAGTTGTTGTTGTTTCTTAAGAGAATTCAATTATTTGTCCTTGAAATAAATAGATACGCTTAACTATTTTTACGACCATAACAATTATTAAGAATTAAAAATTAAGTAAATTGTTGTTGTATCTTAGAAGTGCTTCGACAGAATAAGTAATTTCGCACATTGGCTCCCACTGGGAATCGAACCCGGCTCCGCTGTCCGGGAGCCCAATTAAGTAAATTAAGTTCAACCTAAAAATCAAATCAACTTCCTACAAACACCATGCTCGTCTCATCTAATACACTTCGTAGTCACGCTCATCATATCGGAATATTTCATTTTCTAAACTTAACTCTATGTCTATGAAAATAATTCTAATCTGTTAATTAACATCTCCCGGAATTATAGGCCTCGCAACCCGTAATTTTTAAAGACCTTTTGAACGCCTAATTCCAAAAGAGTGAACCATATCGTTTCCACCGCTGATTATACAGGTCAAGTCCGCGGTGAAAATAGCCATCGAAGTTCACGGCGCACATTAACGGGAAGGTTTTTTAATTCACCCCTCGGTCATCACTCCCGAAGAACCGCGTTCCCTCCCCAAAGAAACCTGTAATTATGCGTCCTCCGAGTAAGTGCGAGGTCGATCGAAAGGTTTGACTCGGAACGCGAAGGTTAACCCCGATAAAGAGATGGATCCATTAAAGAAATGAGACTAGAGATCAGCCGAGCACGGTGAATTCCATTACGTTGGTAGCTACACCGAGGCCCGGGTCTTAACCCCGCCGGAATGGGAGGGCAGGTTGGGAAGGAACCCCGATTTCAATACGCGATAACGTCGAAGAGGATTTTCGGACGTTGGCGAGCATCGCTTTGGAATCTCGTGACGCCGACTTGGATCATTAAGGAGAGTTTCTGGGAAGTCTAAAAGGAGACAAGGGTGGGAGTCGAGGAGGTTGACAGGCAAGGAATTTCTCGCGGTATTAGCCAGGTGATGTTAACGCCCCAGGGATTGGGTGGAGGTTTAATTGGTTGCGTTTACCTTCCAGGATGTCTCGCCATTTTGGAGACGCTTGGGGACGGGCAGGAATCTCGAGTTCGTTAGCGTCGCAGCTTCCCGCGACGAAATTCGCAGAAAACTATTTCGCCGTTATCGTGATAAAGGCTGGGAGTTTGGGTGGGGTTGGTTGGGAGTAAATTCTGACTGCGTATGAAATTTGAGTAGCGTCTGGATTGGTCCGGGATTCGTCTCTCGACAGAGATGGTGCTGATGGGACTATACGTGAGAAAATTTAACCTACATTAATTTGTTAGTAAGATATTTGGAATTATTTTGTTAGGAAAAACATTTAGTTGCAGTCTTTTTCCGGAATCCTTTTAACGTTGTTTATGCATAATATTCATTGCATATATTAGGTGATAAATTCCTAAAACCGTCTAGCTTAGCGATGGTATAGAGGTGAGGAAATTTTGAATAATATTGTATGCAAATATTTACACTTATTTTTTACAACTTATACATAATTTAAGTAGATTTATCTATCTGTTTATTTAGGTTACAAGTTAATAAAGTTGATATGCCGTATTTAATTCAATTTCGTGCGATTCCGATTGGTCCTGTCAATAGTGATATTATTAGGGGATTGTTCCTGAATTAATTAACTTAATTCTTATTGAAAAGGGATGGATCAACTCGGTAAATCCTTTAAAATCGCTTCCTTCTGTAGTCTTACGATGTTATTTTTATATAAGCTTATTTTTTGTAGTAATTATCTGGAAGGAGAACTTTATTTAAGCAATGACCTTCCACAAGTGGTGAATGTTCTTTTAATAGGTTCATTGCCTCACCGTTATGGTAGGAACTAATTTATCTCCTTTCAATTACTTTAAGGATTTATAATTATTTGATCAGGTACCTGAGCATGGAATACATTCAATTATTTGAATTGTAAATTCACTCTCCAGGATGTAAAGGGGAGGCAGGACCAAACAATTAAAATTTTCCGCTATCCAAATATTTGGGACCAATTTTAGATTTGGAATGGCTATGAACATACGCTGGAATTCTGTTTCCTTGTTATTTCGATTGATTCCTCTTGGTATTCTTGTCTGTTACATAATTTTTTCAAAAAACTTTCTGCGCCTATTTTTCTGTTTGCCAGCTCATTTAATCTCTTGGCGAAACTCTTTGTCGAAAGTCTTTCATAAAATGATAAAATGTGCATGCGCCTAAACATCCTCTTCTTCTTTCACATCGTGACTTGAATGAAAAGAGTAAGCTGGAAAGCCGTGAACATTAAATTTCACGGCTTTCCTGTGTCGAGGTGTTAATGGATTAGCACATTAAACCGATGAAAATTCAAAAATTAAAAAATCGTCATTCTAGGATATTTTGTGTTCGAAATGGATGGATAAGAGGTTGGTTCATAGTTATTTTACTTTTTATTTCTCTTCATTTTCTTTCTTTTTACACTTTCCGACTGTAACTAACTGATGTTTGTACCTATGTTTTCCACGGGATTCCACCATTGAATACTTCAGTCAGTGATACATCCCCTCGCAGTATATGATATGTCTCCCCCATATATTCTGCTTCCCTTTCCTTTCTTCAACTACTCTTTCACGTCGTCTCTACTCCAGTTTATTTTCCATGTATTTCAGAATTACTTACTTTTTCGGTGTATGCCGTATCCGCACCTCCAGATCAATGCAGGATAATCCCTGCCAATTTCGAAAGGAATATCTCAGAGACTACGTTTCTGATATAGGTTCTTGAGTATCGCGAAGGTACTACTGCTTGTTTGAGTTTTATTGTAGGATGAAGACCAGAGAGTTATAAATCTCTCTCTTACCCAATTCATTCTATGTTTGGTTTCAATGGGGAAGATAATTTTCATAGAAATCGGGCATTTCTAGCAAATAGGATGCAAATCTGTATTGTTTATCATGTGCATGTACGTACTTCAATGATGACCGTATTCCATTTTCCAAACGATACAATGTCTTTCTCTGAAGCACTCAGTGTTTCCCATGAAATCCGAAAGCGTCTCTTTTGAAACGGAGTTAGGATCGAATAGAATTTTTCATACTCGGAGAGGCTTCGTGGAATACCATTATAAATGAATGAAGAATAAAGATGGGAATTTCGGTAGCATTAAATACATGCTATTTTCTCATAAATAAATAAATATTCTGGAAATCCCTACGTTATTCTTCTCTCAATATTGTAGCTAATATTCTTTTTATATCTCTTCCAAAAGGCCGTCTATATCAATTCTCTATAAAAGCTTTGTGCAGTATCAAGGTATACTCGTTACTTTCAAAAATCGTTAACAAAGTTGAGTGCGTAAATGTTCAAGACATTGATTACAAGCCTGGCAATTTCCGAAAGGAGAAAACTTTTTGTATCTTTTTTAGAAGGTGATCAAAGTGATGTAGTGTATTGCGGATCCTGTGATATTTTTTCTCCCATCGTACTTGAAAGATGACTTACGGAGAAACGACGTCGAAGTACTTCCGTTGAATTATTATGTCGCGTTTTCCTTTGGTGCCGGTTAAAGACAGTATTAATCGAACTTTTAGAGTACTCGAATTCCTTTCGAGTGCATGAAACATCCCTTTCTATTCGTAGAAATACTCAGTGTTATTTGAAAAAGAAGTAATAAGTCCGTGGGCGTCTTGCAATTCATTTTTGGTGTCCTCTTCCATCCTGTGATGATATAAATAAAGCGTCCTGCTATTGATATCTTTTGAGTTCAACCATTTCTTGTGTTTTGAGTACCTGTGTGATATTTAGGTTATTTTCAAAGAGGTGTAATCAGTTGGATACGATAACATACGGTTGGGATTTATTTAAATAGCAACGATAACATTATATCGTTCATTGTTGAATATCTATACGTATGTATGTAATGTGAAACAAGTACATTTAATATTTTTTCTGAAAAAACATACATAGTCGTTCTCTTTAGAATTATCATAATTTGATTACATATAGGTATATAAGAAATCATGGAAGGTCTTTTGCTCATACTTAACGTTATTTCACCGCAAAAAGTGACTTTTTCCTCAGTATTCAATTAAAATAAAGAATAATTGTTGATCCAGCGTAGCTTACTTGGTAGCGCCTTGAAATTTTACGGGAGCAAAATGTAATGGGTTTGATCCTCGTTGGTGATAAGAAGGGCACTTTGCAGAGATTTGCCAATTGTTAATCACAATCATCAGCCGACTTTATAAGTGATGGAAATAATGTGGCTGTGAAGATTTAATTAATAATAAGACCCGAGGTGTAAGTAGGAAAGTATTAAACGTATGTAAAATATGAGGAAACACGGGCTTAATTTTATAAGAGATTTGTTTCACAGGCCTACGATTGATTTTTATGGTGTGAAATTTCTTTTTTTTGTAAGCGTATTTTTGTTTAAAAAAATGGTGTTTCTGTGCTATATTTAAAGTCTTCCCAAGTTTTAAAGAGAAAACATTTTTAGAACTCCCTGCATATTCCGTGCATTATCCTCCACTCCTGTTTTTTCTTACTTTTTTTTTAGCTATCATAGAAGCCCCCTAATCCACCATGTTAACATTCCTTTCGTTAGTTACATCTCTCTCCGAATCTGAAGTCAGATGTTTTTTCGGCTGCAGTCCATCCTCCAAGATATGGGTCACTGCCTACTTTTGGTAAACATGTTTGGGAAACAACTTGAAAGGGTTTTGGAAAACTTTGACCTTTTTCGCGATAACATCCCACGGCGGAGAGTGACATTTCCGAGAAAAAGTTTGGGAATTTACATAACGGGGATTTGACTTTGGGGGAAAGATCGATGAAATGTTTCCATTTTCCTGCTTCTTCTATTCGGGCTTTAAATCGTGTACTCGAAACTTTGCGAAAACAGGAGAAACTCCATGCTGATGTCAACTCGTCTCTGATTTTTTCCAGTGAAAGTAAATTAGTACTCCTTTTCTCCCATCGTACTTGAAAGATGACTTACGGAGAAACGACGTCTAAGTACTTCCGTGGAATTATTATGCCGCGTTTTCCTTTGGTGCCGGTTAAAGACAGTATTAATCGAACTTTTAGAGTACTCGAATTCCTTTCGAGTGCATGAAACATCCCTTTCTATTCGTAGAAATACTCAGTGTTATTTGAAAAAGAAGTAATAAGTCCGAGGGTGTCTTGCAATTCATTTTTATCTTTCGACTCTACTTTTAAGTTAAGTTGAGGAAAATTTTAAGCTCAAAAATTCTTATTTATATCTTCGCTCTGGAAAAGTGAGTTATAATATTTGTTAGCGAAAGAGAAGGACTTTACGGAGATTTTAGATGGAGAGAATCTGCAGAAATGTAGATATGGAGAAGAATGTTAAAAATCATTGGATGGAAAGGAAAACAATGTTGATTATAATTAATGTTGAAGTTATAAAGGAAGAGAAGTAAAAGAGGCAATTAATAAATGTAATGGAAAAATGAAAAGTAAAATTCTTGGGTCACTTACTGAGGCATAACGGTATGGTAGGGATAATGTTAGAAGGAAAAGTGCTGGGAAAGAAAGGAAAGGGAAGACGTAGAACGAAATATATCGAAGATACTCAGGCAAGGATGACAGTGGATAGGTACTGCCTACTTAAGTGAATGTCATAAGACAGGAGCTCCTAGATGCAGAGTCAAGGCATAGTCTTTAGACGACGATGATTAAATTGTATACAATATGTAAAAAAGCTGCCAGCAATTTGATGTAAAGTAATCAATGTCGGATTAATCATTGAATCAATGTTCGATTTAGGCGTAGGAACAATATTTCAAAGAAGTTCAAACCTTGTGCATTCGGTCTGTTATGATTGATGATTTTTTAGCTGGGGTTCAACTTCCTGCATTCAATGCCTGCCTTAATGTAAGAGAAATAGGTTCAGATTTAAGTATTCAAGTCATCGTAAAAATCATTTATGAAAGTTTCGATCCTTCATTGAGTTACATTTGTGAAATCTGTCTTCTTCTATCGAGCGAAAAATTACTATATTAATATGATAAAGTAATATTGAGATGAATACAATTACTTCGTGTACAGTAGGCATTCTATAGTACGAAGGATTTTATTTTTACTGAGTAATTGCAAGTGACAAGAAATGAAATTTTAAATGTTTTACATTTACAACGTGCATAATGACTTCCAAAATAAGTTCATGTAGTAAGTATTGCTCTAAGAGAAAGCAAATTAAAATTAAATGCTCGAAGATAAAGGAAATTAAAATTAATCGGGTGGGAAGTCCAACAGAAATTGCTCGTAAAAGTAATTCGTGAAATTTCTCTCACAAAAAATGAGTTGAATAGGATAATTGCTTGATGTCGGCGCTATCGGAAATAAATGAAATAAAATAAATCCATGGATGTGGAAATTGTACTTTATAATGAAAGAAGAGAGATATATACTTTTCCACAAGAAAATTATTGGAGATTGCCGGTTTCAGCAGGTAAATACCATTTTCGAATCTCAAACAGAACCCCCTATAAATGAAATAAGAAAAGGTAGTGAATTTCCACCCATACCAAAAAGACTGGTTTAGGAAGTATTATATCGGATGCTAATTGAGCTGAATTTGATTATTCTCTTGATCAACTCAACGTTATCAAGCCTTAAGCGAGTTGAGCTCAAATTTCGAAAAAGTATCCATCTTTTTTATTTGTTGGTGCTGTTCGCCCAAACGCCTTTAAACAAGCTGAAGTCCTCGCCGAAATTTTCGTAATTGCTTTTTAAAACAGCGCATCTCAAGCCTTTTAAACGCCTCACATAAATCACGCGCAACTTTCACGCTTTGTAACTCGGAGCAGTCACAGTCTCTCCAGAAGATGTACAGATCGCCCCGCAAAGTCATTAAGCTCACTTAATTTTCGCTTTCGAAATTCTCGCTCCCTCTGATGTTATAACAATGATGCATATTTCTTTAAAGCCCCCGCATTCGGGGAGATTAAAAAAACGATCCCCCGTGTTAATGTCAGCGGGGAGAAAAATCCATCCTCCCGTGGACCGTTTCATTTGTAGCGGGATGAAAGTTATAAAAAACTAATTTGGGAGATCATCCGCTGCGACGGCGGCGGGAGGGTTGAGGGACGCGTTTTCCACCCTCACCACCATTATCATTCAATTCTTAAGATTTCTTCACCGTGGAAACGGCCCTATCCATGGCTTTAAGAAGATGCCGAATGGGGGAGGGAAGCCTTCTTCCTATTCTGTCTTGCACCCACCGCTCAGGGCCACGCCCCCTCTCTTCGATCTTCCTCCCTTACCAAACCCATCTTCCTTCCACACCCTATCCCCCACTATCTTCTCGGTAGGTTCCGGAAGACCTTCCGGCAATGAGACTCAACTGATGAATTGGGTGCCACCGGATGATGTTTCCCTACCCTCCCGCTTTCCCTCCAACGGCGCCACCTTCTCCCCCGCTTCCCGCGCTTTTAACAAGGAACTCCTCTTTCCCTCTCTTATCCCGCCTTTCCTTTCTCCATCTTGCCAAAGCCTTGTGCGGATCCCTTTTTCTTCTTCGGAGACGGGCTTTCGTATTCCTCGTCTCACGTCTCCTCCCCCATCGAGAACAGGGTCGCTCGAAATGATCGAGACGTATGGCGAGGGAAGGTTTACGATCTCGAGAATGGATGGGTTTTTTGGCGCGATCTTCGCCGAGGAAATTACTCTTTTTTAACCCGGTCGCGTAAGAAGAAATCGAAGGGAATATTTGCTCGATATCTTTCCCCCGGTCGAAGAAGTGGAACTCCGGGAACATGACCCGGTTCGAACATGCGGCGGAGACTCGTCCGAAAAATCTTTAATTACGTTCGAGTGCCTCGCGAAGATCTTCGATTGAAGACGGAGGCGGGATTTCATTTTTTCCCGCACTTTATACCGTGGGGACCCTATTGAAAATTCTCGAGAGCCCCATTTCTTTCGGATGGCGAAGTCTGGAAATAAAGAAGGTCGGTTGGGAAAAAATGAGTGTCACCGGATGTCGAAAAAATCGAGGATCGCGGAATGAGGGCAAGTGACTCGGGAAATAACCTCGCGGGCCTTTATTCCCATTCCGAGATTTAATACGCCTGAAGTGTTTAGATAAGTCGCTTTTAATCCCCCGGCTATTAGGCGAGAGCTAGATCGTAAATCTGTGCCAATTTTCGAGCGATTCTTCAAGCCTGACGCCTGCATCGGTCGGATTTTTTTTCTTTGCTCAGCCCTCAATTCTTAAACTTTTATTCGGTGTGTGATATCTTCATAAATTTTGCTTGGTATGATTTAAATAGCTTCTTTATGTAGTCTCAATGTAAATATCCATCTTTCATCAAATATTCATTCCATTGAGTCTGTGTCCAAGGTCGACTTTGTGGAAGGGATCCAACAAAAGGATAAAACAATTAGTATTTTTTTACAGATTATAACTGAAAAAAGGTGACTAGTTTCGTTTACAATCAGACATCATCAAGCCATTAGATAACTGATTGCAGACTATTAGACAAGATTTAGATCTTGGTAAATTTCTGTGGAAATTACTAAGTGTATTTTACTCCTTAAGTATTCGTTTCAATGTCAATTACGCTCTTAATTCTTATCCTTGAAGCTAATATTGCTACCATGGTATACGTTTTTATCGTGTGATTAAATTCTCTGTCTATACACGACTTTTTTATGCACGGATTCATACATTTTGCATAACTATAAATTTACAAGAATAATTCCAAAATTTATGGAAAAGTTTTATAGTATTTCCAGATGTTGGAGAATTGAGCTGTTATTTCTAAATCAGGTTTTCTTCCTTGGATTAAATTCCTTGAGCGAATTACGGACAGATTGAACTGTTATCTTCCAACACCTGTCGGTATACCAGCCTGGTATACTGACCCAATTACAACGATTTATAAATAAAAAACCATTATTAATGCGCCAAAATTGATGATGAAGGCACGGTCACAATCATGGGCAATTCCGCTATATTGAAGGCTTTCCGAAATGTACCTCAATTTCTTATAGTGTATCGAGAAAAATGTAACGTTTACGGCCATGCTGGCGTAAATAGCGCATTTGACGAACTCAAAGCAAATTGCATATTTGCAAGCCATCCTCCAAAACTCTCCAAGCGCAACGTCCTCTGTTGATATTCGCGAGGAGCCATGGGAATAAATTTTTCGCCCAGATTGTTATTTAGCAGGCTATTTTCAGAGACGTCGCGAAACGGGTGTGCATAAAGAGTTTTTCGCTAGACCTCCCCCGCCCCCGACTCATTTGCAACTGCGGGTTGTGTAACTTCCGGGTATCCAGCGTAGGAGCACGGCAATTTCCTCTATTTATTCACCAACCATCTCCAGAGCGCCATTATGACTGCGAAGAAGGCGGGGAAGGGAGTAGAATTTTTGTGACCCATCTCCTGCCCTTTCATAAAGGGAATGAGAAGGCACGCAGGGGTCCTCTGTCTCTTTTCCCTCTCAAGGAAAGGAGAGAGGCACCGAAATAATAAAAATAGGAAAGGTCTTGCCTCCATTTCTCCGCGAAAAATTTTTCCTAGCTCAAAAATTGCGGGGAAAACTCTCATTTTACATCCACAATGGGCAGAGGAAATGGCTTCTCCGCGTTCGCCCGCGACGTCGGAATCTCTGCGCTGTGTTTTTGACAGGGATGGGAAACTGATTTCTTTGCGGGGAAAGTTTCCTGTTCTTGAACTTTAGCATGCTGTCTATTATATTTAATCTTGTATTCTTGTCAAAGAAGAAGTGGATCCAAGATCCGTCTGTTTCTGAGATGCCACATACATTTTACTGATTATAACTACGTAACGAAAAATACAGTTGGGAGAAATTTTTATCCGCCCGTATTTATTTTGAAGAAATACTTAATTATCTCTTTAGTGTATGTTTTATACTATTATGTAGACTTAAAATTGTCCACATTTTTTTATATACTATAAAAACAGAAAGGGTATATAAATGGAGTGATGATATAAATTTCAGTAATTTATGAAGGAATAATAGCTGAAGCAGTGTTATTATTTAATTTTCCGTGTCTATGTTAAGTCCACTTAAGGTATTAATTTTTAATATAGCAATTAGAAGGTATTATCAGGATCTCAAGAATGAGGTTTTATCGTAATTTCTGGAGATTTAAAACGTATACTTTCATCTATGTGTTGTCTCATATCAACGGTAATATAAGTTGGTAAAATAATTTATTTTTCGTATATTTATGCATTATTTTTTCACCTGAATTAAGTAATCCTAAGCTAGGCCTAACGCGATGTTTTTCTTATCATTTATAACCTACGAAATTGTTCTTTGTATCATCTTATAATTCGAGTCAAGAGTTGTTTAATTTTTTAAGCATACATTTTGTATTTGTGGTTCTTCTCTACCGTATATTCATAATTAAAATTTTTAAAATGGTGGTAGGCATCTGTAATTATTTCCCATATAGAAGTACTATGTAATAAATTTTCTGTTGTATAAAATCTTGCTCTGATTTTTCTTATCCGAGGACGAAGCTGGTCGTTAATATCTTTCTGCTTTCATCTAACTTTACTCGCGTAAAAGCAGAGATTGTCTCTCCCTACGCCGAAAATTCTCCGCATCGAGACGGTGGCAACGAACTGACCCTAGGGTCAACACCTTTAGGTACTCCCGCACTGCCGCACAGGTTCATTTCTCTGGAGAGGCAAGCAGTTGCGCATTGCCTCCTTTTCCATTCGTTCCTCAGAGGCAGACAAAAAATATTTTCCGCGAAGAGATTAAAATCTTTAAGGAAAATAATAACCGAATTCTTAATTTTTGACGTTTTTAAAATGGAGGCTGGAGACGAAATAATAAATTTCTGGATATCGCGGTCACGGGCTCTTTATTCAGCGGCTCGGCTACGGAAAGAATGGAGAATTACTTTGGAGCAAAACTCGCAGTCAGATGTAGAGGTTCAGTGGAGCAAGTTTCAAGGAGACTCGGTCTGCAGCGGCTTTAAAAAACGGAGTTCTTTTTCCTTCTCTCGGCTAAGGTGTATTATAAATAATGTGGAGGTCTACTTTTTTCCTCTACCTTCCTCGTCCCCTGCTGTTATTTTATAAATAGACTTCCAAGTGCCATCTTGAACTTAGTCTTAAAATGGAATGCTAAAACAAGGATGTTGCGCGCTGACTATTCGGCGAAGAGGCGTGGTTGCGTCAAACGTTTTACGCGATTCTAATTTTGGGAAAGACTTCACCGTGGTTCTGGAACTTCTTTTGACCTTTCTTAACCTTATGGCATGTGCTGTTTACATTTCAGTTAATTAATATATAATGGCAAACATATTCTGTGATTGGGCGATTATGATTTGACGCTAGCCATTACTTTTTTGCCCTTTTACCAGTTAAAAAATGAAACCTTATAATGATTAAGATTAGTACCATGTAATATTAATATTTTTAAATAATGATACAATATATATTTATTGAATAAGAATATACAGAAACTTGTTAGCCGTTTACATACTATTGTTTTGCCAAAATTAATTGAATAACTAATTTAGATAGTCTGTTAGCAAATAATTTTTAAAATCTTACAAATTTCAAGGCGAGACCGTACATAGTGTAAAAATTTAACATTGTACTTCATAATGTAATATGCATTACATATACAATTACATATTACAGTAATATAAAACCCGTATTTTCCACTGTTTAAATTAAAATTTTTTGGTACTGCTAAACAAATATTTGCTTGTCAGCGGGTTCCCAATAAGTATCCTATCACAAATTTATAGAAGATAACAATATTAACCTCTGTTTTAAGATAGAGCACTGAACAAACAGCAGTTAGTGGTTGAAATATATATGAACTTAAGAAATATAGGAACTTTTGAATATTGATAATAACATATAACATTTGAAAGCGAGAAAAAAACTTAGCAGGAAGCATTTGTTGTGTTTACTGAGTATAGTGTGAGGAAAATCAAAATTTTATAATAGATATTTATTTTGAAAACATGAACAATAATTTGTTCTGACCCGAAAAAATTTATATTTTCTTTTTCAAAACCAAAAATATTGTTCACGGGTGAATCCGAAAGCCGACAATCAAAAAAGTAAACAATTTTAGCCAGCCTCCGTTTCATTATATTTTTACCAAATTACCGACTTTCATCGGAAACTTATAAATTCATCGGCGCATAAATTCGTAAAACCGTGTGATAAAACATATTCGCACCACATTTTTTGAATTTCGAATCAATTTTCCGTTCACAAAGCGGACAGCGTAGGGCGTCCGAGCGCATAAATCCGCGGAAACGAAATATTAAAATCAAATTTCCTAACCGCAGATCAAAACATCCGCCAATTTTCAATCTTTAATCCGCGACATAACTTTTTAACGAGCGCGGATTTTTTTCGGGAGGATTGCGTGATTCGTTCCAAGCACTCATATTTTAATTATATTCGCATCCGAACAGAGTTTCTTCTGTTAACATTTCAATTTTTCCCGTGACAACTAATTAAATTT
Source organism: Sympetrum striolatum (assembly GCA_947579665.1). Taxonomy (NCBI): domain Eukaryota; kingdom Metazoa; phylum Arthropoda; class Insecta; order Odonata; family Libellulidae; genus Sympetrum; species Sympetrum striolatum. The sequence goes on along the minus strand of OX388345.1, from coordinate 40,181,611 downwards.
TAATTTCGGGGCCAGTGTACATGATTTTACGATCGCTTGCGGATGTTAGCGTCAGCGGTGAGCTCGTAAAACCAGCAATTAAGTCTCGATAAATATTCAGCCGCCAGAATTAATATTTATTCAACGAAGGACGATAATTGAACTAAATTGCGGCCGGCCTTGTTTTTTGTAGGGGTGAATTATCTACACAAAAATTAGGAAATACATTAAAACGCCTAGCCAGCTTGTTGAGCGATTTGTGAGTGCTTTTATATAAATATACTTACAAAATGTTCAATGTACTTTATACAAAATTATGTATATGACGGTGGTGACGTACTTACCGCACTCCTGCTTAAGAACTTCTTTGGCAAGCCGAACTCAAACGACGTTGTCCTTGAGTTCCGATTTCCATTTTCTTTGTCCACATAAAATCAGCTATAGGTTAAAATTTAAGTTACATTACATTTTACTTGTACATTTTAATTGCTTCACTTTAAATTTTACTTATACATTTTAAAGTATCACTTTGTAAAGAATAACCTTCCATATCAGTCAAAATATTTAGGTTCCGAGTGAACGTGTGTGGTCTTAGTTTATCAATATTGTTAAATGATCATTCTTTGCCAATACCAAATCATAAGCCAATTATTTACGTAGTAACATAATTATTGACTTCATCGCATGTTATGGTTTGTCAACTTATTGGCATACGAGTAATTTATTTAATCAAATATGACCTTTTACCGACAAAAGGTTCGTCATAGCTAGTATAAAATCATGCTCTTATACGACACAGTGATTTGGAATATTTTGATGATTTTTGTTCGTTATTCGAAATTTAGTTGGAGTCACGTCTAAAGATCACGCCTAATAGAAAGGCTCTTCTCCAAATCAAGATAGCCTAGCACTCGGATGTATTTTAACAATATTCCTTCAATTATTTTGTCGCTAAATTCTTTGATATTGACTGTAGAAAAGTGAGTACTAGATAGCCAATCTGATTAAATATTAAGATTATATTGATAATATATAGTATATATCTGTATTCAAATTTTTAAAATTAAATTTTTAAATTATCTTCAAATGCACCCTCAAACATCTATTTGCTGGAACATTACAGTGGCGGGCTTCAAACAACAATAAAACACAATAGAAAAACACTCAACCATTAATATTAATTTCGTTAATTTACTATATAATAATTGCATTAATACAGGCATAACCATCCGTTCTCATAGTAGAAACCTACGGTCTATTTATAGTTAAACTATTTAGAGCTAGATCCAATTTAACTCTTTGAATAATCAGGATGCCACAGAGACAAAACTCATTAAAATCGTAATTCGCCAAATTTGGCGGTCAGATTTGCATGAAGAACTTCCGTTTTGCATTAACAATCCCGCGCTAACGATTCAGCTTTACTCCGAAAGTTTTACCCGAAGATTAAGGCGCTTAATCCTTCCATAAGCTCTCTTTAAGGATTAACATCATTTCGTAGGCTAAGTTAACCATAGAGGACCCTCTTGATGGGCAGTGACTTCCGAGCTTATGAACGCAGCCCTTTGGGGCCCCTTCTGCTTGCGGGGCCATTAAACCTTCCCCCAACTGCGTCGTTTTTCTTCATTATGATACATATACTTTTTAACCCTTCCCTTAATGAGTTTGCATCCCTCCGCGGGAGAGTCCACGTGGAGGCTGCGAAGACTGTTACGTCCTCTACCGACCCTGACGTACGACCCCCAAACGGAGTTCCAGAGAAGTTGTACCCTTCGCCATGTTGTTTTTTTGGAGTTCGATGAATAAATGTGAATGAGGGTGATATATCGTTCTTTTCCGTATGAAATTCTGCTCCAGACGGTCGAATATGTTTTTTTGAGTAGAGGAATTTTTCATTCGGCTAAAGAGGATGCGTCTGTGATACGTACAAGGGAAAAAAATTAAGTGCGTCTGGCTGTGAACGATGTCTTTTGATCTTAAAGTTATAAGGTGAATTTTTGTTTCGTTTGTAGAAACTATTTTATTCCGATTCAGCTTTCGCGTTAAGTTTCGTGGTATTTAAAAGAAAAACTTCGTCGCGAAACTAGAAAATGGGAAATTATAGCATTCAGTCTTTATTTGGAAAGGATAAATTCTTTTATATTTTATTTCGTATGTTATAGATTATTTAATTGAATAATTACATCCATTAATTTACTTTGTTCCATAGTAATATCAATGTTGTAGATATTTGAATACTGAGATTAATTTGAATGAATTTCATAATTTCAGCTTAAGCCTACATTAACGAATCCAATTAGACGTTTATAAATCAACGAGAAAAAATTCGTTTTATATCCTTTTTAAATCATTAGAAAACGGCATGAGAATTATGCGAAAGTGCTCCCACTAGAAAGAAATTCGCACACTAGCTTTAAAGATATCTAGGTGAATGGTCATATGAATATTTTCGTTTCTTGAATACTCCTTATAATTTTTATCATACTATTTTGGCTAAGTTTGTGCTCAAATTGTTTGCTTACCCAAGTGCAGCAGATTTTTTCTATGAATTGCCCCTCGTTTACGGAAAATCAATTCGTACGTATTATATAAAACAATGTTTTTCTATAAGTGTACTTATGGCTATTTGAAGTGAACGGAGAATTTAATAAATCCAGTCAACCCGGAAATATTCGTCATACTCACACGGCTTATCATAGTGGGTCGTTCAATCAACAAGAAGCTTGATCTCGGCGGAAACAAAAATCTGCTGAATGAGCTTCTTTAGTCCATGTTAGGTCCAGCACTTGCTCGTTATGTATGTGAATGGTACGTGAGGGGCTGCTCATTTCATCGTGGATATGCTCCATGTCTATGGACAGATAAGTCTCCGTCTGTGGGGGGCTCGTCTCAGGGGGCGAACCGACATTGACCGTAGTGATTACCATAAGCTGAGATCCATTTAGCGCAACGTCACCACCACTGGGAAATGCTTGCAGAATCCTTGTTCCCTCATACACCTGGCGCATGAATACTGCTTTATCTGTTCTTTCGTATATTTACCACTTGTCAGTCGTTGATGTGAGAAGTAAATATAAATGATAAAAGAATAGTTTTTGACTTTTCAGTTCCTCGTTGAAAATTTCTCCTTTAGAATTTGGGGGCGCAAGTTTAGCGAGAATTCGAAATTCATCAATACACGGGAGTTTCTAAGTACTTACTCAAAGATTCAAAGCTAATTTACTAAAAATTACAGATATTTTATAAATATTGATTTTGAAAAAACAGTAAAATATTTATATTTTTATACATTCAACCAAGATTTTGTATCGTTATCACTGATATTATATGTCATGATAATAACGTAAAATGTTTAGCGACACATACTTTCGGAAATGTTTTTTATCAAGTTAATACTCATTATCCTCCATCATCTATCGATCTCTTTCTCTTAATGAATAGATGCGGATGATCTGTTTTAAAGTTTATACCTTTGTGGAATTACGAAAGGATAGACGAGTAATTATTCTGAATGATTATCTATTTATATTATCCTTATTTAAAATTCATCAATAAAGTAAATAAGAGATTCCCGAGAAAATATCATTTACTAAAGTCTTCTCCAGGAATGAAACGATAATGGTTCAATCATCCAATAGCATCATCAGGCGTAATTTAAAGGTATAAGCACTTTTTCCTCTCCTATATCTGTGTAAGACAAAAAATCAAGTTATTCCTTAACATATGAGAGGAGAAACCCATAGAGGACGATGCTTGTAAATACAGGAAGATGTCACGCTCAAAATACCTCGCCATTCACCCAAAATGTGCGAGACCTGGCGGAAGAAGATCAGAAACGGGAATGGGAAATTCTTCGTCCCATTTCTAAGGCGCCGCCCCCTTTCCCTCATCTCCTCTAATTAATCCCCCGCAAGTCCCGCGGATATTACAGCCTTTGGCTTAGTAGGCCAAATGACTCGGCCTCGGACCCATACTGCGTGCCCAAATTGATTCCGGGCTCATCGATCGACCGGTTCGCACACCTTTGGGCAATCCGCGGGAGTTGTTACTTCGCCGGGGGATAAAATACCTCTCACGAAAGCGCCACACCGACGGCATAATCCCCGGCAATCTCCTATCCCGCGACCCGCTCTCGCTTAAACTCGGGCTCGTTTTTACGGCCCTTTTCCCCCGTCGTAAAAAGCTCCGCCCGCGGACCTCCTAAGGGATAATCCGTCAAAAACACCTCGGCTGCATTAACTCGCTCCTCCATGCACCTGCGCTCGCCATCCGCCGGAAAAAGGCTTAGATGCCAAGATAAATCGAGGAATCGAGGCGTTATTTGAGGAGATTATAAGTTCGCCGATAGAGCGGCGGTTAATTCGGAGTCTTCCTTTTCTCAGGCGGTAAAAGGGTTTCATTTCGCAAGAGAGGATTCGGCTCACTCTTGTTTTAACCCCGTTCGAGGATTTTATGTTTGGTCTACGAGGATGTCCTCTTCCTCTTTTACCGCTTCCTCTGCGTAAACGTCTTTCTTTTTCTCCATCCTTACCCTGTGCATTTTTTTCTCCCCTCTTAATTTTTCGGACTTATATTTCATTAATATTGGGGCCTTTTAATAACTAAGCAGCATTATCTGGTATGCACTAACAGTTTTGATGAAACTATTACTGATTATTTTTTCAAACTAAGGTGGTAGATATTAATTAAATACCGTAAAGATTTTTATTTTTATATTTAGTCAATTTAAAACTCCTTATTTATTAGACAGTATTCGTATTTCATTTATGATTACGTGATTGTATTAAACAATGCATTATTTATATTTATCGATAAATATTATATTAATAATTTTTAAATATTTAACTAAATAATACATATATTATATAAATAATATATTATGATTATTACCATATACGTTTAATACCCCATTATTGAAAATAGTGCAATTATAAAGAGGTAATTACTGATGCACCCTTGTAAGGAAAATAAATAAAAATTTATGAAAATGTTTTTTCTTTCGTTGCTATTTTCTAAACATCTAATTGAAATTGGTCCCAAGAAGTTAATTTATTTTCATTCCTCTTGGATACTCGTGCTTCCTTTCCTATCTATGTTTATCAATACCTCACAATATTATAGGGGTGAAAATAATGTAACTCTTAAGCTGTAATTTTTTGGAGTGTATTGGCACTAAAAATAAATCGAGAAGAATTTACATTTTCTTCTTTGCTCTTCCCAATATCAATTATAATCATTTTGAGCAGCCGTGTCTCCTTTCTCATCTTTGATCATACAGCTTTAATATAATTTGCTATCGTAAATCAATTGACTTACTAGTCCTTCGTTATTTCCTTGAGTAGCTTAAGTATTGTATAAAGACAAGTTCCAGAGTTCTCAAAATATTACCTTTCCATCGTTTTATTTCAAACAGAAAACTTCTTTTCGTCTGAGAATTACAACTTAATAGTCTTAACATCCTACTGTTCTTTGGCAACTGTAAGACTCACGTTTTTGTTCCTATGTTAGGTATCTGCTTTATTTATTTGTTTCTGTCTTAATTGTTTTCAGCTTCTCTCCTCCCAGATCTCATAAGCATCAAGAGATTTCTAAATTTAAATGTCTATTTCGCCTAAATATCCTTTTCTTTACCTCCTCTAAACGACTTTTATCTAAGGCTTATGTCATTATATTTGTCATCATTGTTTTTGTTATTGACATCCTATTTGTATTTTTGAGCTTCCTCCTTTCCGGTGTAATATTTTTATGAGTTGAACGTCAAATGGGAATTAACCGTTGAATGGCATGACGGGAAAACAAACCTTTCGCTTCAGCGCTTCTTCCCTTAGGGATCAGCATCGTCAAGGAAACAGTTTCTCTAGCAGAATCGCTGTCAATCTTCCTCCTTGTTTTGATATTCCTACTCCCTTTCTTTGGGTTCCAAATCTTCTCTTTCTTACATTGTTTTTAAATTCTTTCAGCGGTTTTTCATAAAAGGGCTCCTCTCTATACTTTGGGTAGTCCTTGAATCTACAGAGGCCCACGAGACTAAAAGATTCGAATTCATGATTTTCACTATCACCGCTTGAGATGTTTTTTCGAGATTTTCGCAGGGAAACCTTCTTTTTCCGTTGATTACCGACCCCTCCCATGGTTTCCCCGGAAACATCCTTTCTCTGCCATCTGTTTTGTCTCTCCCCCAACTCGCTTCTCTCCATTTCCTCCTACAGCAATCTCTCTCTTCTCAAGATGTCTTGCCCACATTTTCTGTTTTTCATCTTTTTTCCTCTCTTTCCCACATTTTTTAATGCATAATTCATTTTTCTACCCGGGTGCATCGCATGTCCCTTATTACGTCTTAAGTATTGATGATATATTATTTCTTTTTTGTAAGCATTCGAATTGTAAAATTTTTGATTAACGCTAAAATTTGTCGCATTATATTAGTAAATTAATTACATTTTCAATCTCGTGTATTTTCTTTTTATTTTTAGCTATGGGTTAATTCGGAGGATAAAATTATTGCTCATTGCATGCCATTGAAATACTTGCATATTGAGATATTGCAAAAAGAGAATCAGCTATAATCACTATTTTTTTCTCCTACTCAAACTGTTAATTTATTCTTTAACTATTGTTTATTCAAAGACCTTCTGAGCACGTAGAGATATTATTATCCATTTGGAAAAGATTTCGGAATTACAATTGACTAATTTTATCTTCTACTCAAACTGTTAATTTATTCTCCAACTAGAAAAAATAAATTATTATTCTCTGTTTATTATTGGAAGTCTATTCGTGTATGTGGAGGAATTAAATTATCCATTTGAAAAAATGTGTGTAAATATTTTAGCTGGTACGGTTTTCCACCTAAAGGTAATTTTTAGGGATGAATATATTCAATGACTTAATAATGATATAAAATAATACATGCGAATTGATTAATTAATTTTTTTAACTTAGATCCTTCGTCCCACATTAGTATACTCGCAGCTGAATTCAATCTCCATCAAATAATAGGGTAAGAAAAAATACATGCGTATATTTTTTGTTAATAATTACAGATCGGGGCCAAAATTCTAATTGTGAAATTCGGAAAAAGACCATTTGACTGATATGAATCTGTATCGCCCACTTTATCTTGAATCTTATCTCTTCTGCCACCTGAACATAACTATCGATCCTTTAGGGTCTAATTAAGATACCTTGACAACTTCTGTATCCTTAACAACTGGTGTATTGAGTTAGAGTGAGTCTGAGTACGCTCGAGACAAATTAACCCCGATTTACTTCACCTCGAGAGGAATCCAACTCCCTGACACGCAACTTTCGGAGCAGCACTTCACCTGCTGAAGTAACTTTTTCCAACTCCTCATGAGCTGCCTTTTTCGCGCCAGCCATGCTCGTTCCGTAATATTTTTATTGCCGATGAAATGCTCGTTTTCCTCAGTCTGTACGTTTGCGAAGTAACAGCGGTTCGCGCCAATTTATATAGGAAAGGTTTAAGTGTAAGATGAAACTTTTCAGCCACGGTTTCCCTCGGATGAAGCCATCTGTCTCTTTACCTCCCCGCCACCCACTGCCATTATTTTCCTCCTCTGCGACAGCTTCCGCCATGGCGGAGGAATCTTACGACGGCCCCTTGGCAATGTTATGGCCTTTGGGATCCCCTCCCTCTTTTGCCATTACTCCTCCCTGACGACGCATCCGAAGATGGAGGGAGTCGAATGCGGCAGGAGCTGCAAGGCACCGGAGGGTGGGGCTGTCCCTAGTAGAGTTGAAATCCATTCCCCATGGCGGTGGTTACCAAACCAAGGGGTCGCGCAGGGTTCACGCTGCGAGGGGGATGGAAGTAATGCCTCTGCAATGTTTTAAGGTTATTTCAGTTTGTTTCGGGGAGTTTGCCGAAGTTAATTTTATTGCGTTCCTTTTTCTGGGGGATCATCGCAAAGTAGACCTTATGGAATATATCGTTTAAAGTTTGGAATCGTTTACGTGGAAGGCGTCATCCATCGCGCGAGTCGTTTACGGGACGTTGACGACGGTTTTGTATTCTGCGTAGCATCTGCCCGGCTTACAAAAGTGAATTTCCTCGATAAATCCATCCATTATCTGTCGGTGTTTATATTCTAGTTGTATCTTCATTGTAGAGTCAGTCAGTCTGTATTTCAGGTAATTTTAACTCCATAAAAACAGAAAGAGTAGATTGCATACAATTATTATGCATATACCACCCTTAGTGAAAGTTACGGTATACTTTATTTATATCTATAACAATTTCATTATCATGAGTGTTGTGTATCTATCTATTTCTTGTGTTAACATCATGCTAGCATATGACTGCTACCAGGCGTACAACCTACCTGAGGTTTGAGAAAAATAATTATAATAAAAATGATTGAAATTAACTTTGAAGTTGCACAAGAAAAAGTGCGTCATAAACCCAAGATTGTACGAGAAGTGGAAAATAGTGACTTAACTGGAACTCGAATCCTGGTCTCCCACTTTAAGGGCAGGTTTTCTAACCTCTAAACTGTTACTTAAGTTGTTGATACTATTATTAGCTTGATAGTTTAGAACATCTTCCTGGAAAGCGTGTGTCCTGCGTTCGAGTCCCAGTCAAGTGTCTATTTTTCAATCCTCATAAAACCTATAATAATGATGTTATATGACATGGTAAACAAAACTCTGTAAGGCTTAACTTTCTGTTATTCATGTTTTTGATTCGAAGTGGTTAGAACAACAGCCCGGAAAGTGGGAGAACTGGGTTCGAGTCCAAGTCAACTCACTATTTTTCACTTGTCGTATAACCTATAGTAATAATGATATTAGTATGACATGGAAATGAACCGTAAGGCTTAACTTCGTGTTACTATTCAATGACACTAAACTTCCATGCCAAATACTGCACTGTTTATTTTGCCTGTGGTTTGGTCTACGTTTTTTATGAAACTCTTCGGACCAATGCGGTTAAAACAAATTATTTAAGAGATTTGAATCTCTTTCTTTTCTTACCCTTTGAGTTAAAATCTGTGGACCCTCAGAGAAAGACATTTATCCCCATAGCCAGAGGGAATTTCCTCCCATTGAATCTTCATCTTTCCGGGAAAAGTTTACCACGAGTTATCCAGAAGGGCACCTCAGCCATAGGATCTCTCAAAGGAGGAAGGAGGATAATATTCTCTGATTTTTGGTTTCCTATATTTCAGAAATATTTTTTGGACTTCAACATTTTTATCTCTGCGTCAGGGCACGGAGAAGTTTCTCCTGACGTCTGAGGAAGAATATCCTTCATCTGCTACATCTGACTTGAAATTGGAAATTTATCCAATGATTTCGTGGGTTACTAGGTACTGCATTGTTATTTATGCGATTATATATCCTTTCAGTAACTTCATCCAGTTTCCTTTCAAGCTTTCGTTTGTTATTACTGTTCGTTCAGAAATTTGATTTCTTATTTGTCAAATTATTTCCTTTATGAAGTGAAATAAAAGTAATGTCCGTAAATTTGAGCTACATAATCTAATTAAAAATTTCAATCAGAACGCAAATGCTATTTAACGCCTGCGTTATATTCCCTTGATGCTAATTGTAAGTCATGACGTTCCTCTCGTGAAATTCAGAAGGATTAATGTCCATGGTTTTTCACTAATTAAGCCTATACTACCATCTTAGCAATATCTTTTTGTTCTAAAAAAAAACGATTTTGAAGTCTAGTAGATAGGGAATTATGTTGGCTGTTGATCAAGAAGTGAAGGAAATCTGTAATCTTCGCACAATTAATTTTGCGGATCGTTATCAGTGTCATTATCAGCTGTCGTCAAAGTGTCACTGTCAGCTCTGCGAAGCTTGGCCCAGCATAATGTATTACATTGGTTTTAAATTGATGACTTAGTTTATTTTCTTTATCCAAAATTTCTTTTAGTATTTTAAAATTTCTTTTCATTATGTAGGCAGAATATATCTAGAAAAAAATTTGGGAATTAAGGTTATCGTTCAACAGTTGTAGGATGGCGATCAATTCAATTCCAAGGGGTTATTTATTTAATAAGGTAATAATATATAGAATCAAATGTAATTTTATAAATAAGATTAGTTATGGAAATAATCTACGAAATATTTGTACTTTTACCACAATTTATCACAACTCACAACTTATTTATCACAACTCGCCTGATTCAGTGAAGTTTAAGATTAGTTATATATAGTAGTTACATAGTTATACATAGACTTCAAATTAATCTCCAATATGAATTTCCATTTCAGAAAACTTAATTAAAATAATCATATTAATTAATGTAATAATACATTTATTAAAATAATCAAATACGACTTGGTAATTATTTATCCTTCCCTCATATCTTATGAAAACCCTTGCTCTTGGTTTATTTTCCTAATCCCTGAAAATACATTAAATGAAAAGGTTTCTCCATGTATCAGAATTCTAAAATTTTGCTCTTGAATTACACTTTAGATAAGTGATGTTTGAAAGGGCTTATTCGTCTCTCTCCAGCCGCATACGCGATGTTCAAAAGTCGATTTCACGGAGATTTTCCCATATTTTTTCGGCCGAGTCATGCCTATTGAGAAAGCACATCTCCGCGATCGCTCTCCCACGTAAGTTCCCTCGATCCGTCCCTCAAGCAGGAAGGGACTTCGCAGAGAATCTTTATTCGCATTCCTCTTCCGGTGGCGTATTTTTTTCGGCATCGGGACGCCCTCTGCCGTGTGTTTTCGAAGATAAAAATAGGCGAGCGAGCTCTTCGAGAACTCCTTCATCCTCATCTTTATTTTTTCGATGATAACGGAATACGTCAGAGACCTGTGTATCGATTGCGTGTACCACCTGCGGGTTGGGGCCGTGCCCGCGTGCGTGCAGTCTATTCCGCCCTGGGCCATGTGCCACGGGGGGCTTTTTTCTTCTCGAGGAATCACATACGATCCTGCATTTCAAGATCCCCAATATTATCTTTTTCTTCGCTCCGGGAGGTTTGCTTTTCTTCCGATTTTTTTCGGGCTTTGAATCAATTCCGTCGAAGACTGCCCCAGATTGACTGCAGCGTTTTAGTTTCTGGGATCGAAGGGATTTCACGGCGAGGCAATCTGGCCGTGTGTGCTTAAGCCACTTGAGCCCGTACTCCGTAAATGCCCGTCTCGAGGCATGACTTACATTTTCGTCATCCTTGCAACGGTGGCTAATGGAGAAATTCCCCGAGGTTTTATTTCGGCCCTCCTTCGGAAGGAGGCTCTCTCTATCTCTCTTTTCAATCCGGCTAAAAGGGTAGGAAATATATGTCAGTCATCTATAACCGGAGTGCTCCGAATAACCTACTAAGAATGTTATCCTTATTCGTCTTCCGCTCCGCCAAAAATCACGTGCGGTAAGGTAGGGTAATTGATTGGGCTCTCCTCTTTCGATATTTTGATTTTTCTGGAATTTCGTCCGCGGTATTTCAGCTTATTTCCTATTCCTTCTCTATTTTACCCGTTCAAGTTTCGAGATTGTTTCGTATTTGTGTACACTATTTCAATTTATTCTGTATTTTACCCGATGATAAAGTGGATTGTCTCATGTCCAATCTAGTCTTATTTCCATTTCAGAGGAAAACCTATGTTATAAATAACTTATATTAAGAGCGTTTTGTTAGAAATTTGTTCCCAATTGAATACCTTAAACTTCATTGTAAGATCTATAAAAGTTAATGAAGGAAATTTACGAGGTTTATTTTCTTTTTTTTTACAGAATTAATGATGTGTAGTCTGTTGCTATATAGCAGGGTATCTACTGTTCTGAATCAGTGCAAATAATCATGTTTTTCTTGTTATTCAATCATGAGAGATTGATCCCAATGCTTCATATTTCCAATAAAACAGAACGTACGTTGGATGACACATATCCAACAGGTCGATTACGGTCGACCTATCGATTGCGATCGACCTATTGATTGCTTACCGTTGCGCAATCGATCCGGAAGGGCACTTACATGCATCTTCACCAATAGAAAACTCTTTGATCTGGTATTACCATTAAATACTTCAAATTCTGATGCACGTGTATGATTCATCTCATCAAAGGTTCACGGAACTTCATTGATGTGAATAAGCTACATAACCTTACGCTTTAGTCGTGAGTCAGTATAGTGAATCGTCAATAACATTGAAGTAAATTTTAACGAAACATGCATAGATCAATAAACGTATACTTTATCTCGGAGGTAAGAATATTATTGAATTTTAGAGTGGAATAACGATAAATTTATAAGATTTATTTGCGGTTGATGCATATTTTCTTTTTTCTTTAAAGTTAAATATATATATTGATCCATATGTTATTCGCAAAAAAATGTATAAAAATGGATTCTCATTTGTCTCATCTTATAAATTAGTCTCAAATTACTAGGAATACATAAAGAATATGAAGGTACCAGTATACTAATTTTACACTCAAAACAATCTGTTAGAACAAATCATTACAACATTGAAGTAAATTTCATCCAATAGTGGATGATTTTCAAACAGGCATATCACATTTCCTTCACACATCATTCCATATTACCAAGCTAATTCCTTAGTTGCTTCAAGATACAAAAAATAAAGATAGTTTCCTCTGCTCAACATTTAGTAAATCTTAGCGACAGTATGAAAACAAAATTCGGATCACTTTCATAGTCCGCTTTAATTGATGGCTATAGTCCTCACCTACAGACGTAAACACAATTATCGTCGTAAAATCGGAAATTAGTCGGTCCTAAATGAATCGCGTTGGAAAATATCTCCAATGAATGCAAAAGCCAAATTCGCTCCCCAAATTGCAAAACAAGCACTCATAGACGAGGCATTCGCGATAATCAACCGAAGTCATCGCGTGTGTATCTCGCGGTGCAAAAAATTTCGCAGTCAAATTTGCGCGGAGATGAGCCGGCAAAAAACTCTAGCGCTCCCCGGTCTCTCCACATCGACATGAATCTTCATTTGAAAAGTGTGGCGCTCGCGGAAAAATCCGTTCACTTGACATGGAAAAAAATTCATTTGCCGGTGCCTGGAAGTGCAAACAGCAAAAAGGGGATCCGCAGAAGGGCGAGTTATGGCGGAAAGGCGCGCGGAGATACGTGGTCCAAGTTTATAATATCCGATAGAAAACTCCAGTGCAGACACCGGCGTGATTTATGGTGCAGCGAAAAAAAAACCGTGCCCGCGAATGTTAAAAGAAGGAATTTCATTCGCATTTTCGAATAAGCACTCTATACGGATAATCAAGAGCTCTCCATATCGACAAAAATGCGCGGAAAAACTGATATTTATTTATTAAGCAAGTCGGTGTGGATTCATCAATGCTTGGGACAAAAACATAGTACATGAGGTTCATTGTAAATGGGAGTTGTCCAGAAAATAGAAATTTCGTTATGAAGTAAAAGCTTTCCATAATGAAGAAAAGAAGTGTGGAAAACTGATATTTACTTACTAAGCAAGTTGGAGAATATCAATCAAGACTTGAAACAAAAACGTACTTCATGGGAAATATTGAAAATGGGAGAAGTCCAAAAATAGAAATTTCGTTTTGGTACGAAGTATCTTCTGAATTTTTCTCTTGTGGTCATAGATAACTTGGAAGCCGGGGAACATTCATGTCTAACTTTTCGCTATTCAAAGGAGAGGCTTCATTACTCTTATCTGTCGAACTATGGAATTTTTAATTATCTCGTCATAATTGCCCTTTCTCTAGCGATGATAAAATTTCTGAAGATAAAGTCGAAATTTTGAGCACGACGGGATGGTAGGATAATTAAGAAAAATTGCGGTGCAGTTAAACGAGTAAAATATATAATTGTTACGATATCTCGCTTCGTTATGTCCAGCAATAATAAGAAATATTTTCATTGAGATTTAGAAAAGTTTCGGAGAAAATTTTACTTATTCATATCTTTTGTAATTGTAAGAACTGATTTATCTTGCGATAAAATATCTGTATAAGAATAAAATCTAAGAATCTGGTGTTTAGATTGATGGGTAGTCGTTTGATTTTCATACATTATTGACTATCTAGTTTGAAATGTTGAAATTGAAAATTTAATTACAGCAGTATTAAAATAATAATAGGATTATACATGATTGCTTTCTTTTTTTATGTTTTATAAAGTATACGAATCATAAATAAAGGGAAGCATGCGATTGGAATACATTCCAAATCTTAAAGTTACTTTAATTAGATATTAACTCTTATGCGGTGAATGTCTTAAACTTTTCCATTTGACTCATCGTGCCACCTTATAATAGCAATGTTTCGACGAGGAAACCTTTATGATCCTATTTAAACTAAATGTAACTATGTTCAAACCTGATACCAATTATATCCTTGAGTAGTGAAGATTATTTATTCTACTATTTATAATAAAAGTAAATATATGAAATATAGTGCGTTTCATTATATGATTAAACATTTGGCGTACTCTTTTCGGACTTTTGAGGTTATTTCACATTTTTGGTGTCGTTTTGGTAAATGAGTAAGGATAAATAAACCGTCTCGCTTAATGAGGCAAAGTAATACCAATTCCACACCACGTTTATGTTATTCCCTGTGTACATTAATGTGTAAGGGTGTATACCCTTTCATACTCCTCAAGGCCATCCTATTGGATACACCCGTCATCTCCGCCAATTAAAATTAAAATTTCGGAAGGGACGGAATCAACCATTAAATCAAGCGGTTCCTTAATTAACCGAGACATTCCTGAAAAACGAAGGAAAAAACTGCGACCTTTGAATCCGAAGAAGAAACGCGGGTATATAAATAAATCCGGGGATAGAAATTGGGAGAAATGTGTCGAATACCTAGGTGAATTTATTTCGACTCTTCCCTCGGGAGATTCTCGACATTTCTTTCATTCGGAGAGAAGAATTTGGGTCGAAAAGCTCTCTGGATGAAGGGTCGCATTTAATGAGAGGCGCCCTATTGAGATTGCAAAGGGTGCGAAAATCGAATCTAAAAGATTATCCTCGAAAGATAGCTCGACAGGAATCGCATCATCAATATCTCGCTCTTACTCATGGTAATCAAAGGTTGATCAGGAACGTCCTTGATTGATCATAGTACAAGTTCGCGATCACTGAATTTTGCTGATTTCTGGTGCACTCTTCCAGAAACCTGATTTCAGTTTAATTAGTATAGCGATAGTATTTTACTCGTCTCTCTTATCAATTCCCAGTAGATCTCCAGTGGGCGTGATATAAATTCCACAATTTTCTAAAGTGTCTGATTTTTACATCAATGGTTCTAGAGTGAAGTAGCCAACAGGTAATTGGTAAAACTGAATTGAAGGATTGAGGCAATGACATATGCTCAGGATTTTATTTCGGTGCTAAAATGTAAGATTGTGTTTTTTATCGGAATCAACGTTATCGCCAGTATAACTATTTCTTTCTTTATTTCAATCTCTGAATGATATGTTTATGATGAATAAAGGTGAGTAAAAATACAAGTATAGATTTCAATAACAGAAAAAACTACAAAGTTTTCTATAAACGTAGAAACTTTAAATTTGAAATTAAAAGATCATTTGTTAAAAATAATATCTCATTTAACAAATAATTACTCAGGGAATGATTTTATTGTTACATTTATCGCAATTTATCCGTAAGTTGGAATTGTAAGGTATCTTAAAACTTTGATACGATAAATACGTTATGCAAACAGCATATACTGAAACTATAGTCTTGTCTTATCAATTTATCCGTCAATGTAAATTGCATGCTATCTCAAAAATTTGATACGATAAATATGTTATGCCAGCATCATTCCATTATGGAAAATATGGCCTTATCTTATAAATATTTGCGTAAATGTTACGTGGGTTAGAATTTTATTGCTATGTTTACTGAACTGAATCAGATGGTGCTAGATTGTACTGTCGCTTGAAGGTTATATGCGCAGAGGTAGGAAGTAATATTCTCGTTACTGGATGCAATCGCGCATTAATTCAATCAGTTATTGCATCAGTATTAAATGATAAAATACTCGTCCAATCCGCGCAAAGTAATTGGAGGCGGGTGCTTCTGTGGGAAGAAGAAACCTCATTCATTAATCACCGCTGCAATAAAAAAGTGGAGGTTCGGAAAAAGGCACGGACGAAAAAAAGGAAGCATTCTCAAGGCGAAGGTGCACACCGGGGGGAAACGGGAGGAACGTGGAATATTTCGGCGCATCTATCACTCGCCCGAACAAAAAATACACGAAGAAATCTCTTCCTTCCTCTCATTATTTTGTATTAATCTAATGGAACGAGATGGGCGTAGTCGAGGGAGGGCCTGCAAACAAGTTTTCGAGGAGACGACTTCGGATCTGCGATGATTTATTTTCGGTATCTTGGGGTCGCTCTGTAGGGAATCGGAAGAGGCCTCTATCGGAGGTTGTGCCGTGATCTCGGATGGAGCGAGAGAGCGGAATTTTAGACAGGTTTGGAAGGAACTAATGAATCTCATTGTGCGAGGGTGGCCCAAAATTTCTTTCCCCTTCGCTTTCCGCGTCAGCGGCTTTTAATGAGAGGTAAATCCGATGGAAAAGTTGTTAATTGGGTTGAAAAATCGTGTCGATCGCGGGGCGGGTCACGGTCTGATTTAATTCGCAAATTTTGCCGGACATGAAATTATGCGAGGTGCGGGTCTCATCACAGAGCGATGTGCTTGTCAATGAGGAGCGCTTTCAAATGCAGAAATCGAGGGTTTTCCGAATTGTAAACATGGGAGAAAAATTTGAACTCTTTTGCATCTCTGGTGATAAATGAGAATGCTGGCATGTAATTCCTCTCTTGCTTTATAATTTTTTGTTTCTCGCGACGTATCAATTCCATGCCATTCCCTCTATCTCTGAGTGAAAACTTTGGAACCAGATCACTATCTATACACGCTAAATTATAAGGATGGAATTGTTACGTGAGTGCATATAACAATTTTTTTATCCACATTTAAGTTGGGCCCATCACAGAACTCTAGCAAGAATTTTGCCCTGTGTTAATACTTATCTATTTCCCTACGTTTCTACCTAATAATTCACATTAGCAATTCCTATTTATAATTATCAATTATTAAATCTACATTAAAAAATTTTTTGAGAAACGAAATTCGCTGGTTTATTAGATTATAATTACCTTATTGGCAGCTCCAAGTTTTCCAAACATTAAATCACAATTTTTCAAAATGTAGAAACAATGGCCATTTGATACATTTTATTGCAGTTAGGCGAGAATTTATTACTGATAGCTTTTCCAATTATGTGATAGTTCACTCTTCAAGGATGAGGAAAAGGAAGTACATATCTTGGCACACGTAGGCTCGCGCCTTCAAACCCATGTTACTTATCCGTCTATCCTTGAGTCCACTGTTTTGAAATAGATATCTCAATTATAGGCTGATTAGCTCTACAACCATCCGCGTCTGTGATTTGAGCAAACAATCCTTCAAATGCCGCTAAGTTGTCTCCTATTTTGGTTCATCCAATATACCCTGTATCAATCTAGGGGTGAAAATATTCCTTTCCTGAATTAGGAACTTAAGTTTAAAGTTATCGATTGATTGGATTAAATAAAAAATGTAAAAATATGGCGAAACTTCTGTTCAGCTTTATCACAACGTGAATCAATAACTTCAATGATTCTACCTCCGATCATTACTTGTAGAAGTGGAAGAATTGTATTTAATTAATATTTTACTAGACATCGTGAAGGAAGTCTTTCATCAACTCGTCTTTAACATGATGCAAAATTTTTTATTTTAATTGAAAATTTATTAATTCATCTTGGAATAAAGGGAGTTTTTTCATATTTCCTACCTTTTAAAATTATTTCATCCGATTAAAAATTTCTAAATTCATCACCTTGGAATTAAGGCATTTTTTTCATACTACCAACTTTTTAAAATTATTTCTTCAGATCAAAATATTCTATAGCTACTCGTCTTTCACTTGATCCGTTATATTAATATATATTGTGATTTGACTGAAAAATAACTGTAAAAGTTGACGCATACTAACCTAGAAACATAAAGAGAAATAGTCTCCCGAATTGGAAAAAAAACTTTTAATGACAAAGTCAAAAGATAAACTTGAACAAATAATATGATAATAATAATTTTAATATGAAATTCCACCAATTAACGTTTGGCAATATTTATTCAAATCACTAGTTAGCTTTGCATACTAGTTTTAAATATATAGCTAAAAATTCTTTGAAGCAAGGCGTTTTATTCAATTAGTCTGCGTTTTAAATTTCATTTCATCCGATTGAAACGGAGGAGATAGAGTAGACGTGGCCCATGAAAGGGATCGTCTTATCCTTCACGTTCCAGAGACAGAGCAGCGCAGAGTAAATCGCACACATAGCGTGGCGGAATGTATCCATCTATGCAAGACATCTCTCCGTGCATTGTATCCCCGCCGACCCGAGCACACCACGTACGAAACAATATTGGAACTAGTTGTACATCCAGGATCCAGCTCCTTCCGCGACACTGTCACGCCCCGGGACCTACTCAATTCTGCAATCCCTCCTTCATTCGACAGAGATCCTCGATATCTCTCCCGACCGATGACGAGATTATTCATCTCTCCGCTTCCCGGGCCGTCCATCACTCTCTAAAACCCCCGCACAAACTTCGCGCGGCACAAAACTCTCCCTCGAATAAGAGAAACTTCCCCGCGGAGAGAATTAATCGATCCCCCGAAAATCTCTCAGGGAAAACCAACTTTTAGACTGCGACGTCGCCTTCCCATTGCTATTCCTCCGACGGATCTTTATGGCCCGGCGATTTATGCGGACCCGCTTAATTCAAACGTCTTTCCCCCTCTGTTGTGCGGAGGAAAAAGAACAGGGCAAGATAGCGGGAGGCAAGGGTTGGAGAATTAGAAACTCATCTCTCGCCTTTCTCTTCCATTCCTCAAGAGTTCCTACTTGGTTTTCAAAAGGGAAGAGAGGTATATGTCTCGTGCGCCAGCCGTCTTTTCTCCCCCTCAACCCCGGCGTCTTTTTTAAAAAGAAGGGGTCCTAGAAAGGATCGTGGGGTACACGTCTTCTTCGGATGAGGCATTGCTGCCGCAAGGGAATCGATTGTAGGGAACGGAGGAGTGGGGGATGGCGTAGGCAGAGAGGAAGGGAGGTTATGTAGGAGATTACGTCGGAATATACAGTTCTTTTTTCATCTCCCCCCCCCCAAGATGGGGAGGGGGGACTTCCAAGTTCATCGCCCCGCTCTCTCCGTACAGAGCCCTCTTTGCCGCGGGTTACCGACATGCAAGCACTCGTTATTGGTCCTATTGTTACGTGTTATATTAAAACTTGTTTTCCGATACTTTCCTCTCCGCGGCACGTGGTATTTTAAAAAAATACCGCCCGCCGTCTTTCTTCCGCCATCATAAATTTTACCTTTTCCATCCCTAGGAAGAGGATGGTTGAGTGAGGGATCAGAAGTCGGCTCGAATTCTCTCCCCGGCCCGCGTATTTTTTATTATTTCGGGCGGAAAAGGGAGAAAAAAGTTTTTCGTTCGTTATTTTTGCTAAATCGAAAAAGTTTGCGGAATTTTCGCCTTCTCCACCCGCAGCGAAGGAGATGAAAAAGGATGAGACGGATTCCTTTCATTTTTGTATTGTTTCGTTTGTGGAGTTGGCTCACTCTCTCCGCAAGGAATGAGGCCAAATACGTTTAGCGGCGAGGTCGGCCCACCACCTAATGCTACCAGTTTTCAGTTTCTTCGAGGAATTACTCGCGGAGGGGAATCGACGATAACTGTGAATCTGAGCTTCAGGTTACACGGTTTCAGAAGGGAATGCTCATGGTTACCTCTATTAAGAACAAATGAAAAGATCAACCTTTAGTAACAACATTGATGTTATGTGGAAACGACCATGGTTTTGTTCCTGCGGCTGAGGATAACTCCATGAGTCGAAGCCATGGTCGTTTCCAAATAAAATATCCTGTGGTTAGTAAAAGTGAATCTTCTCATTTTTTTCATGATGAAGACTTACCATGAAGTCACGGCCCAAGTAGTAAATTCTGCTACTTCTATTATTTTTTCTTCTTTGAGAGGGATTAATATTGGTGCGTAGGTAACCTATCTATGATACTCTGGCCAGAGAAGGAATTGTTTATAATGTATTATTACTTGAAAAGCTAAGTTTATCATACCATAAATCAATCTTATTTGTAATTAACAATATCTTTTATGCATCTATGAGTAATATCGTATAATGCACTCAAATTTTTCAAGCTTTAGTTCTATGTATCGATTTAGATGCATTTGTAACGGATTTGGCGGCAAATGTCTTTTAAATGCATCCCTCCCAGTGCAGCCCCCGTAAAAAATTCTTCCCCACATCTCGGTTAGCTTTAGTTGTTGATCCGGGTAGAGATAGTTAATCTCTATATTTTTATGCATAAATAAAAAGCTATTATACTGAAATTATCAATCTTAGGAAGAGAAAACCACAGTAGTAAAATTTTAAAACTTCACCTGTTCAGCAGTTTTGGGTACATTCTGAAAGCGTGTATTGCAGATTATTGCTTCTAAAACATTACTTCATATGCATTTCTCTCGGTTAAGCAGAAAAATTACTCATCTGTAATGTGGGAATCGGGACAAGTATTGACAAATATAACCTATATAACCCTATTGCAACTTTTCTTTTTTCTCGGCTGAATAGGAAAAGGTGAATTCGAATTTTCCGCCATTGAAATCAAATATTTCCATCACCTCTTTCATTCTTATATTCAGATTCTAGCGTCCGAAATCCATTATTAAATTTTCACGTGGATTGCGGGGATCTTCGCTCAAGGACTCATACTCGTTCCATCGGAATGTAATGTGCACGGATGCTATCGAGGGCAAGCGAGTGTTGAATCGGGATGTACGATGATAAGCACCCTCTTTGTTAATTATTTCCTCGAAATCCATCCCATGGTGTAAAAACACGCGTTGCTGGAATGCAGCGCTTACTTTCCAGAGATTTTTTTACTTCTTGGCCCGTGAATGAAGTCCAGCTTGGCTGAATTTCCTCGTTTTTCATCTATATCGGTCTTTTTTATGCCTTTTGGATAAATTCGTGATTCAGCAGATATTGGGAATTGGCTCGTGTGAGATATTAAGCATATCAGGGGATCCGTATGTTTTTAAAAATCGAAGGATCGATACCTGTTTGAAATGAGCCTTGGATTGATTATTATTACTCTTAATTTCGGAGATGGCGAGTATAGAGGCAACGCCAGTCAGTATAAGAGACCCGGCGTGTTACAAAAGACGGACGATATTTATAAATTTCATCGACTATTTTCTTGTTGAAAAAGTGATTTCCAGTACTTATTTTATGTCATCCGTATTACGTATATATTTGGAAGAATTAGGGCGAAAATAATTTATCTTCTGGAATAATATTTTTTAATGATTACCGTTATCATGTAGGCTTTAGTGTGCTGGTAGTAAATATAAACATGATGTCGGAAAAGTTTGAGACGTGTCTTTTTGTTATCTTAAAGCTCGAAAAGAGTTATACTTAACGTAGCACTCTTCTAATTGTCCCAAAAAAGGGGTCATAAGTCTTTATGACAAATATTTTATTTTTGAATCCCATGCGATTACATCGCGTAAGATTTTTTTAATAGCGATGTGGAATAAAGCGTACTGAATTTACTCAACTTTCCTTGTTTTACTGGAATTTCCGAGATTTGGATTCGAAAATTACATGGGATAGCATCGTTGAGCTTGAAAATTATTTGTTTTAGTATGAATTCTCCGTAAAAGTATTTATTTCGCTATGTATTGTATTTAAGCAGGTATAATTTCATAAGGAAGAAAACATGATATCATAGGGTGTTTAATTACCACTGATACTGCTTCTGAAACATTATGTTCATGAGGAAGATTTTATTTAATTGTATTCACCTATAACACTGTTTTTATATATATGAATTCAGGCAGTATTTATTTATTCTAAACTAAATCAAAAAACAGCATTAAATACAAAAACAGGCCTTCACAGTGGACGAATAACAGCCATAATATATGAAAATGATCTTTTAGCTACATTACCGAAGAATATAATGAAACAAAATGTACAACAAAAATTAAATAATAATGCTATGTAATTACCGATTTTACGCAAAATTCCCTATTATGATGAAGTATAATGAGATGATTAAATTAGGCTACCTACCATCAAGACTTCACTATATGAGAACTTCATCGTATCTAGTATAAGAGTGTTTGTAAGCGTGGAATTTAAAATCCAGATTTATCGCATTGCTTTTATCATTGTGCTCGATGAATATATAATTGAATAAGGCGGAAAATAATAGTGCTCTGTCGTATATCATCTCGATATTCTTATCTCGAACAAATCAATTGGAGATTATTTTAGTGCTTCATTTTTAGTCGGGACAATGGCAAACAGACGTCTAGACTCCTGAAATCGAGTTTCGAATGGAAATTCCTGAAAGATTACCAAGGTATCGTTTTTCGATAGGGGTGAATGAATTGGAATAGAATCTTATTTCGATACCGAAGAGAATCCTTGTTTGTAACCTTCGCCCATAGTCGGATTCTCCTCGTGTTATTTTATCCTCTTCCATAAATTAGTAAAATATTGGAAAAATATTAAATTGGGTAAAATATCAGAGAGAGAGAGGATTCTCTATTTTTTATCGGTATGTGATTATCCCTCTAATATTATTGATGTCGAATTCAAGACCAGGCTGACAAAAACGTTTGCCGTGAATGCTACGTTCGATTTTTTTTAATTCTGCTTTTTCTTTACTTGCTTTTTACTGTCATTTCCTCAAATATAACTTTACATCTAATTTTTTTAAGAATGAATCTTATCGCCGTATATTTCAAGGAGTGTAGTGTTATTTTCGTTAATATAAATTTAAATATTCTTGAGGAATAACTGTCTGTACAATATACAGCCCGGATTGGTTTGACAACCATCCGCCATTAGCTATATCTTCCCTGGAAAGGGAATGAGGCTTAGTATACAAAGTGACGACTGAGGTACTTTGCTTTTATTTCCTTACTTCAGTCAAATGCTGCGTAGGCTCACAATAACTATATTATCCCTAAAGAGGGAATGAATGATTGAATTAATTTATTTGCTTTTAATATTACGTATAAAAATAATACAATATAAGTATTACAGTATAATTAACATACTTTTATCAGCTATTAGAGCTTAAGGTGTCAACTAAGGTTATCCCGTATTGTTGACACCGATAATACACAATACGTTTTGTGTTCTCAATACATAGAAATACGTTAAAGTACTCATTTATATTAGAGTAGTGACGTGTGTATTAATATTACGATAGCATAATCCAAATATAAGAAAAATAAAGTGACATATTAATACAAAGGAAAGGCTATGAAACAAAAATTGATAACAAATAAAGAGGAGGAAAGGAAATTTAAAAAGTACACAAATGAACAAAGAATCTTTCAAAATTTTAAGGAAAAAACATATAAATTTCTTCATGATCTAACAGCCAATTTTTAGTCTTCTTTAGAAATAGGTTACAGTTACGTACACTTTTAATTTCATTTGGTAACATATAGTACAATTTTGGTCCCAAATAAAAAAAGTTTTCTTATAAATATTAATGTTTGGTTTAGTAAACCTGATACAATTTGCGTTTCGCATACCATATACTCTTTTTACATTTTCTATTTCAAACAATGTAGGATTGTCACTACATCATAGAAAGTAGATTATTAATGTTCTGTATAAGTATGTCGTCGACAACTTGTTTTCTTTTTTTACAGCTTTGAGATGTTACAGATTCGCTCCTGACCACTCGTCGCTCAAAACACGTTATTATTTTATATCAGTGGAGTTGACAGCGAGAATGCAAATTCTATCAACGTACGAATTTCAAAATCGTTTTATTTCACTGTATATTCAGTCAACAATACTTTTTTTCCGTCACCACCATAACAACAAAACAATAATAATTGTTCAAAGACAACGCGGCGGGCGTAGGGGCGATACGCGTAGTATATATATATAGGTACATATACCTTAACGGCAATAAATTTGAGGCATAACATGCTAAATGAGGTACTTAGGCTTTGCTTTCCTCACCTGAGTCAAATGCTGTAATTAGATTAAGTCCAAATCACTATTAACAACATTTTCAGTTTGACCTTTCTTCAGTCAGCAAGGAGTGACCAAAGTGAAAGACATCATTCAGCATTAAGCACACCTCATTAACTTTCGTAACATCACCTCCACGAAGAATACTGAGGATAATGGAAATAAAAGACACATTTTTCCCTCCCCTGTACCAAAAGAGCTTGAAGATGTATGGAGTCGCATTGCGTTATTATTTACGCACCAATGCCCCAGAATAGGATGAGAGAAAATAGTGGTCGCAACTGAAATTAGTCATCGCTCACATCCTTCTTACGGTAACGTTATTTGTTTCCTGTCAGATTTCCTCTTTATTCCCTTTATACGTCGCTCAGTGATTTTCATCTTTCTTTTTCTTTTCTCGATATCTCATTCTCCCCCTAAAGTCCGTAACGGCCCTCATTTTTCAGCATGACGGGACTTCATAGAGTAAGTCGCCGATGATATTTTGATTCATTTCCCTCGAAACACCGGAAATTTTTCAATTTGGAGTTCCATCGGGGGGAAATGCACCGGAAAATGGAGGGTAAACTTCTCGCGCAATTTGATTCCGAATTATTCTCCCCCGTCTACGGTAGTGATGTCGATTACTGGGGATGTCGGAGTTCGGTCTTTTCCGACTGATATTGCCTCTTTATTCGATCAGGAAATGTTATTTGGTAAAGTTTGACCATCCTTATGATGAAAGTAGCTCTATGGAAGATTTTATTTTTTCATGGTATTTTAAGTTAAATCATCGGACCAGTTATCTATTGTTCTGAGGCAATTACTTCTTCATTTAATCAGGGAATATTCTATGGTAAAGTTTGACCACTTGTGAGATGAGAAGTAGCACTATGAAGACTATTTATTTACGAAATATTAAGTTAAATTTTTGGCTTTGTCATCTTTAGTTTTGTCTTCGATATTTTGATGATTGCTGTATCGCTGTTTCCATCTTAACTACTTTCTGTAACAGCTTTGAGAAATGGATGGAGTACAACTCATTCCTACTACTGTCTGTACATTATTAAGTCCAGCGGTCGGTTTGAACCTTTCACCTTCAACTATTACCTTCATGAGGCCTGGTGAAGGGTTGAGGCTCACCAGTCAAGGTTGTTTTTCATTTCTTTCCTCCATCAGAATGTTGTAAATTATAAAAGTCCACTAAAGTGCAGCACTATGAACCTGTGAATAACATTTTTCATTTCATATAGCATAGTAACCAAAATTAATTTACTTAAATCATTAATTCAGTTAGTCAGCACCATTAATAACTCAGTATTTTTAATTTGATGGCATCCATAAGCAAAAGTGAGGAAATGTAAATGAAATACACACATATTTACACTTTTATGCATCCTGTACTAAAGAAAAATGGTAAATATCCCGTCTATCAATGTATTGTAGTAGAAACTCCTACAAAATTAAATTTTTCCCTGAGCAACTTCTGTGAGCTGTGGGAAACTCGAAATAATTTCTGTTTTTCTTTTTTTTCTACTTTCATCTGCTTCAGTAAAAGCTCCATATTTAAAAAATGTATACACCAAAATCCTCCTTTAGAAGTCCATTCTTAACCAACTGACTTAATTTACGAGTAATTGCATTTCTTTCTTTTAGAAAAGAGTAGAATTGGTTTCCGAGTCGTTACTCATAAAATCCTTTAAAAGGTGTGGTACCTCGGAAGAGATTCGCTATAATTACAAATCACAGATTTTTTTACCTTTACACTTTACCTTTTTTACTTTACTCTTTTTAACCTTTAGACTGTGTATTTACTTTAGCAGCTTAGTGAGTCGAAACGAAGCTTCGCCTCAGATTATTGATCCGTAGAGCTACTTCCGCATTGCTACCACAGTTGGTACCCAATGGTCCGCAAAAGAAAAGACCCTCGTCTGCACAGAAAATAGAAATCAGGTCGTAGACCAACCAGGAATCGTTCAAACCTAGGGGAACAACTCAACGGGAGTTTCGTTCAGCGAAATCCGGCTCCATAAGTGAGAATGAGAGGAAATTCAATTTACTATGGAGCTGGAGCTTCCATTCAGACTGCTTTCCGAAGGAAAAAATAGTAAATTAACTGTTTTATTTTTTCTAAGTGCGATTACATTTGGAACGAAATTACACAACTATTTTAGATTATTAATGTCGACCGAGTCGACCGAATGATGGTAGAAGTTTTGATTCAGCTGAGAGTATTTGTGGACGTAACGGTATCACTTCTTCGAAAATAGCTACTATTAGAGAAAAAAAAAGACTAGGATTGACATCTTGGGTCTCGATGTTCCATTGGCAGTAATAAAGACGGTAAACGTGACAAACAAATTAATATATTTTTCGAAAACTCAGTTTACATACCTTGGATTGGACTAAAAGGACAAATCTGAATGAATCTCATCGAGAAATCTAACCAAATCTTATACCTATTCATCAGCTAGGCTAGGTGACGTGCAACTTGAATAAATAAGTTGAGCTTAGAGACTTCAATTTCGAGGAATTCTCTTGTAAGTTATTACTCTTGAAATGGTTAAAAAGTGACCCCGTTATCCGTTAATATTTGGTGGTTTTACTAAAGATAGAAATGAAAGAAGTCAGAGTTACTAATACTCAAAACTTACTTGTTAGGTTTAAATAAGAGAATAAATGAGAATAAATGAAACTCAAGATGAATCATTGAGAAATGGCCAGGCTACACAACACTTCTATTTAAAATATCATTCTTTTACTGCATTGATACTGAATCTTTGTCTTTTCATCAAGGTATTATAAGAAGAATTCGATTTTTAGGTTTGTTTTAGCTAGTGGTTTCTTTGAAGATTATTTTTTAGTTCTCAGCGACAGCATGATTGAATTCTATAACTATAATCTAATTAATTCGTGTATATATTTATTACTGATATTTTAATTTCCGCCTACTTGGTTACCGATGACTTTAAATATCTTCAATTGTTAATTTATATTCTTTCGTATCTTCTTTTAGCGATGCAGTAATGGTTATGTTCGTTCAAAACTTTTGTATTACTGAAGATTCGTGTGTCGAGATACTACCACCTTGTGGTTAACGTATCTAAACATGTAACCATCGTGAGAATTCTGTGGTTGAGCTGCAAAGGAATTTCGCATGTACTTATTTAATTAGCACCAGAAATAATTTACTCGTAAATCGTTTCGAGTTAACGTACCTGCGTTAAAAGAACGAACATATATTGAAAATTGCGAAAATTATCAAAAACCCACGGAATACTTACTGCTTGTTACCGGGGTTTCGGATCGTGCATTTTTCTTAGGAAGGAAATGAGTCTAAAATCACAGCTTGGAATAATAAAAGTCGAAGAGTTTCATGAATCGTCTCGGTAATAATAGTACCGCATAAAGAACCTCTTTCAGTAACGGTGTGCGGAGCATCGACAACCTACCCCACCTCCGAATATTCCTTCCTCCCATTCTCATGCAGTGAGTCTCTTCTATGCACAGCAGTATTGCTAAATTCTCTTAATTCACAGATTCCTTAGGCGTACACGTCTTACTTTGAAAAAAATACAAGACAACGATTACCGATTGCTGGCAACCACGAGGAGGTGAAGGTCGTTTCTTGTAGTACACGGAGTAAGGGGTGGAGGTATGCCTCTCCTGGGAGGGGGTGCGCGAAAATTTCCGCAAAGGCTATCTACTACGCGGTTCTGTTATAAACTATAAAATAGAGCCAAAATATCAAAATGAATGGAAGAGTACTAATTTTCTTTCACTGAAAAAAATCAGCAACAAGCTGACATTAGCATGGAGTGCGTAATGGCTCTCTACTATGCGGTACTATAATAATTCAGTTCCCAAGTGGACGTACTCTTTCCTCTAGTGTCTCTAAGTTAAATGCCCTCTTCAGGCCATTCGGCCCGCCGTAATGTTTTTCATCTGCTCTTATTGAGTCATCCCCATTTGGAAATCATTCCTCGCGACCTTGAGGAATGCAAAAACGACGTTCAATTCGGCTTGAGGGCACTTCTGTCGCGAAATTCCTCTAGCGCTACGGCAGGAAATCTTCAAGACGGGTCCATCTGGAATCTGTCTCCCGTCTTCTCGGGCTGCGTCCAATAATAAATGTGCTAAATACATTTCGGAGCAACGGGACTGCGAAGTTGACACTTGCACGTCGCGTGAGCAGCCATTTCCTCGACGATGGGACGTTGCGGTCGAAAATGGATCCTCCTTGTCCTCGGGAGACGTCGCTCTCATGCGAAAACGGGGACAAATGTATCGCGCGTTGCATTTTCGTCGCCGAGGCTCGTTTTTTTGCGTCTCGATATGTTTTGCGGGCTGTATAAGCGGATGCCCCGGCATGTAACGTGCCGGAAATGGTTTCCGTCCGTGGCCGAGCTTCTTATCTCCCTCGGACAAACGAGGTCTCGGATGAATTTATTTGTGTAGTAAATTTCGAGGCGAATGGAGATGCTGCAATTTGTCACTGCTGATTGTGTGATCTCGAAAGCGGGAAAAACGGAAGCGAAGTTTATTTATGCCTTCGTTTTTCATTTCTTTCCTTTTTAAATCTCGTCATTATCTGATTGAAAGAGAAGTATTATTTTCATGAATATTTTCGATGTAAAAAGCTGAACATTTTTAAACCACATCAACGAAAATGGGCTAACTGATTTAAAACTGGAAACCCGTAAATCATTATTTTATATGAATCGTTACTAATTATTTTCAATCATTTTCATAATGGATCCCTGGTTTTGAAAGGAAACTAAAAAATAAGTGGTCATAATATTTAATAATATTAATTTGGAAAAGAAAGACAAGGCATTTTTTCCAGCCTCTTCATTAGAGACCGGTTTCGTTGCCAGAGTAAGCTCATGAGGCGCAGAATGTAAAGAGTATACAGAGAAAGAACAGGGTTCTAAATATGCTTCAGTAGCGAAACCGGTCACTTGTAAACATTGTGGGAAAACACGAAGTCTTTCGTCTCTTTCTTTCGATTTGATTCCACAAAGTAACGACAGAGTATATTAACATTATTCTTTCTGTAAGGCTTCTTTCCAATTAAGGATCCTCTTCTCGTGATTTCATTTTTCTTTAAATCATTAATGACGAATTATTCTGGTATTATAAGGTAAATAAAAAATAATGAAAAGTACGCCGTTCATCCATGGTATGAAATTTAATGGATTCTAAAATTTCATTAAATTATCTACATGCACAGATACATTAGAACCTCAGTGCTATGCTTGTGCAGGATTGTTTAATGGTTTGTCTTATATCGTGTCTCTAGTATTAACAGCGCTCGAATTTAAAATGATCGACTTGATATTTTGATCCCAGAAGGCATCCACTCTTTCATCGCTTTGTTTACGATCGGAAGGGATTCCGCAGATTCAGAACGGGTTTATCGCCGAAAGATTAGTCAATCGGACACGTAATAATAAAGCCATCGAGGAGTTATGGAAGCGCTCTATTGCCATCGTTTCGAAGAAGCTCTCCTCGTTTCTCATAAAAAAAATCTTTCGGAAAATGTGCCCTCTTTTCCAACAATACGTCCCCCGCCATTAAAACAATCAAGCCCCAAAAACTTATCAAGGGGCAATAAAACCGAATCGCCTTCTTCCCCGTAAAGATATAATCCATCAAGTTTTTCTTCCGCCCGTTCATTTTTAGCGCCTGTTAAAACATCCAACACCGCGGTCGCTTAAGAACTACTCCATCTTCCCCGAGGGCTTAATTATTTCATGCACCATTTACTCTCCTCCGAACCTCACCTCTCAGGCCCTTACGCTCTTTTAAAGAACCCCTCCATCCCAAATATTGATCAGACGGATCGATCGGCTGTGCCTGCAGCCACCTCTGTTGCTACCCACCTCTTCTCCGAATTTAAAATGGGTTTGGGAGGTTTCCTCCGCTAGCATCTCCTCCGTCGCCAATTCGCCATTTACGTGGCGCAGTCTTGAGTTGGGGAGAATCAGGGTGACAACAGTGAACGGGTGGGAATGATGAGAGCTTATTCGTCACTTTGGCATCGATTTATGATTTAGGTGAAAATTCGTAACCCGATTGACATGATTTTTATAAATCAGCGATGAGAAAGGCATGGTTCAGTTGCTTTGAATTAGACAAAAGAAATGATGGAGACCATATGTCGTTTTTACGATAGATTGAATTAGGTAATTAATGTTTGTGTGATAGCAACTGCGATTTATAACGAAATATTTTAAACCTGTACGAAATAATTCTCAACCCAATTTGATATCGATGTTGATTTGTTAGATGCATAAAATGTTATTTTATTTTTAAAATATTAAATTTATACGCAATACTGCTCATTCATCAATTATTTACTCGGCGTAAGGGATATCGAATTTTTACAGAGTATATTTGCTATTTGGTTGATTGGCTCATTTATTCTTCATTTTTAGTAGCCGCCATTAATAGAAGTGGAAATTAGGAATCTGATGTAAAATACGATATTTTTCATTATGAGAATTATAAAACCAATTATTTTGACCGTAAAGAAATCAAGCCAATTTTGTTTTAAGCTTAAATATTTAAGTATGACATTATTTCCATATTATCCTTATCTTTTTGCGCATCAACGTCTTCCACATCATTCACTATACAATTACAACAGATTTTCTCAATGTATCATTTTTTACGTGAAAGTTCTCTTTCCATGTTTTCTTCGCTCACTATTTGTCCAAGAGAAAATGAAAACATAACTACAGTTTTTCTTCTATTCCCTTACAAATTTAGTGGGTAAAACTTTTCCAAGTACTTCAATAACTATTGAGTAATGAAATAATACTGGAGCCAATCATTTGAAGGCATTTTGCTATATTTATATGACTACTGGAAAGGCTGAAACTTAAAATAGTAACGATAAAATCAACTGACTGACGAGTGACGTCGTGGTATTCCATGACGAAGAAAAAAATTAAAAAGGAAAACTACTTTTCACGGAAAAGTTTTCTTTTCTTTTACTTCTTCCTCTTACTTTTCCGTGAATAGTTATTTTTCTATTTTAATTCTTCCTTCCTAAATTAGCCACCTTGTCTAACAAAATCCATATCGAGGAATCTTTTACTAAACCACAGAAAAAATACAGAAACGACCATGGTTTCGCATCATCGTTTTCTATCCTTTTGCCTGATGATGCAGCTATGCTGCGAAACCATGGTCGTTTCTGTATTTTTTCTGTGGTTTAGTAAAAGTATCCTCAATATGGAGTTTGTTAGAATTAATAATTACCACAAAGTTACCCCTGATTTCGTGTCGTTTAGCCTCCTTGACTCAGAATTGGATGCTCTGAATTACAAAAATATAACTTTTTATTTTTATTTTACTCACCTCTCATTTACCGTTTTGCCCTATCCATCTATGCCTATTTTTATAGAGATTTTAGTTCACTTTGAATTTCCGTTATTTATTTAACTGTTTATGAGAAGTTAAACGGTGTCGTAGTAGTCTACAGCTCCTCTACAACAATCACATACGTAATAAACATACACTATTTAACCAGTTTTGCCTTTTCCATCGATTCCCAGAGATTTTTGTTTAGTTTCCCGTTATTTATTTAACTGTTTATGAGAAGTTAAACGGTATCATAGTCGTTTAAAGCTTGCAACCATCACATGAGTAATAAATAAACACGAGATTCGATTCTCTGGTGTAGAAAGGACACGCTCTCCAATCCGTAACCCAAAAACGAGAGATTCTGGAGCTGCGAGCCGTACGGGGAACAATTCAGTTATTCAGCCACGGGACTGGATCCTCCATTAGTTCTTAACGTACCATTTACTCGCTAGAAAACTCTCTTCACAAAAGTTACGAACCGTCCTTTTTTTCCAATTCACTAGAAGGGAAAGCCGATTGTTTAGGCTCTGCGGAGGCCTCCCGTTTCAGGGTTAGCGCACCTCCTCGCATCCATCTGTTGATATTTGCCTCTTTTTTCAATCCACTCCTGCATCTCGGGAGCGTAAAATGCACCAACTCCGCTTCGTATCCTTCTTTTGTCTCCGCGATCGCTTTAGCGTCGGCGCTGAACTTTGCGAACGCTGTGCACATCTCGAGGGTGCTCCACTTCGCTTCATTTCCTCCAGCTGCAGCCTTCCGTTTAAGGATCGGGTTAAGTAAATCAACTGCGTACGGTTACCGCATGATCTAATTACTTCAGCGCTCATCTTAATTCCCATTAATTGCTGGGAGGTAATGTATTGGGTGGGGAAGAGAGAAATGCATTCCGCCACAACATCGTCGTTAGCTAGGGTGTCGATCAATTTTCCGGAGATGGGATTGGTTGAAAGTAGGTTACGAGGTGCTGAAGTGTCAATAAGCTCGTCGTTGTCTCTGATTGGAGTTTATTTGTCCGTTGAATCGTGATTTAGGTTAATTTATCAACAGCTTATTTACAACGGAATTTTTTACAAATTGCTGAATCAAAGAGATCAAACATACTATCAGGGGAATTTACGAATTATGATCATAAATCGGTGATTATTTATTTATTTATGATTCAAATGCTCTGATGACGACCACTTTAAAGTGGATGCAATAAAAATAAATCCAATACCAAATGAAAAATACAGTAACATAATTTAAAAATCAAATAGAAATTAGCAAAACAGTCGTAAAATACGATTAAGTTCTTACAAAAATATTTACAAAATAAATTATTCACAGGAAAATGTATTCATACATTCTTTAAACAATTAGTTAATTGTCAGTCTGAAAGGGACTATGGAGGAAGGTAGGAAGTTTAGAAGGTTTGGAAGTATATATGATAGGGAACGTTGCGCAAGAGATAATCAAAATATTAGAGAAGAGGAGTAACTAATTAAGGTAAAACAATATATCACTGCTAAAAGTAGACAGGCCGTCGATTCCTTAATCATCCTTGAATTTACATTTCTGAAATGAATAAGTAAATGATATATTGAAATAAATAAATATATATTGAAATTTTTGTGTTCTAAACTATGTGGATTCCCAAATCGCAAATAACAGTAGCTGCAATAATCGACGAAACTAAAATATATTAAACTTAAATTTGTGAATAATGATAATAATAATGGAGTATTTACATGGCGAATAATATAATAGATGCGGAAATTATATATATATATATATATATATATAATAGTATGGTATACAAATATATAGTATACAAATCATTATTTTAAACGTTCATACTATTTTGTCAAAAGAATTTATGGAATACACTAATAAATTTATCAAATAAAGTTTTATGCTATAAACTGCGGATCTATGGATCGACCATTCAATCAAATACCTAGCTTTGTTTTGCCTCCATAAAGACCTGTCAAGATCCATTGTGAAGTATCATTCTAATTTTCCATCGATTTTCAACAGCCGCTTTCGCTGGCCCCTAATATTCTTATCCATTCTATTTACGTTAAGCACGAACGAGCTCAGCCCCACTCAGGTATTCCGCGGTTCCTCCAAAAGCCAGAGAGAACAATAAAACCCAAATGATGCTCGAGAGGTATTTGCCCTCCGTCGTTTATTTTTTCCCGAGCCATCCTTTGCTTCGCGGGACCAACTGGGACCTCTGCCACGCCCTCCCGATAAAAGCCAGGTCAGCGGCAGGATTACGGAAAAAGGAGAGAGGATAAAAAAAGGCTTCGCAAAACCCTATAGCCCTCTCTCTCCCCGATCCCGACCGGTTTCTAACAATGCAAAATTTATTAACGTCCCGGACCCGACCAATCGCCTCGATGCGAGTTTTATCCCCACGTCTCTCGAAATTATCTTTTCGCGAGAGCCATCGGGAACGGATCCCTTCATAATCACGCCGGGGTAGCGAGCGTTTTCAACTCGTGGGCCATAAAAGCAAATGAACTGCTGTTTTTTGGATCGCCAACGGAGCTGATAACTCCCGCGGTCGTAATTTTAATGCGTGTTTTTATCGCGCGTGACGCCATTGGTAAACAGTCGAAATTCCGGCAGTGCTGGAGATGAAGTATTAAAACTGCCGTATCGACGAGGAGATAAATCTGCTTCGGATCCGGGCTTTTTTCCCGTCGTATATATCGGGAACGGCGAGAGATTTAGCGAGGAGGAGCGGTGTTTACATCTAGGGAAGGATTAGGATTTAAAAATTGCGACAGATGGCCGCGTCCTTCCTTTGGGAAATCAGGGGGCTACATCGACGGAGATGATGTAGTGCTCGAGTCGGGGGTCCCGCGGCGTATTTACTGCTGCGGAATCGAACAATTAATGGGCATCCGGTCGAAAAGGTGGAGTGGTGCAAATCCTTTATGCGCGTTCCTTTCCAATGGTCGAAAGACGAAATTGTGTCCGGCGCCCCTCGGAATTCGTGTCATATTCGTTTAAGTGTGCGAAATGCGGATTGTCACGAAATAACCAGCTCAAATCGCTCGTGATACCTGGTTATTGCAATGTAGATTCGCAGTGAAATATCGGTTCTTGTAAGAAAAAATGCTTCTTCTCAGAAAATTTCCGCTATTGTAATTTAGTGTAGAGGCACAGTGAAGTTGAAAGCTTATGGCACCTGAACAGGGGATATTTTCCAGTGTAGACAGGTCAACCTTCTAGATATTCTGGCGGTAATGGTCACGCAGTGAATACAATGTATCACAATTTGTGATCATAAGTGAGAGAATCAAAGCGTCTGCTATGCTTATATATGATATATATATATATATATATATATATATATATATATATATATATATATATATATATATATATATATTATATATAATATACGCTGATATACTACACAGTCAGGGACCATAAACGTTCAGTTTGACAATATCTAGTGTTGGAAGTCCGCGTTATTAATTAGTTAGATTTTGATGTAAAAGAGAATAGTCGTACTCTTTTCACAGTGTTTCAAAAAAACTTGTAGTTACTAGTCGTACTAAAGTTTTATTTACTAGTTGTACTTTTACATCATGAGGTATTCCCACTAGACATCGCCAGCGACTGTGAATTCATTAGTCAGCTTTTATAATTTTCGTACAATCTTACGCACGTTTTAAATTTTATGTCTTCATGTCCGCAAAATCAAAGATTTACTGGAAGCATTTTTCATATGCATTTGCACACTCCTCTGAAATTATATTTAACTAGAATTTGTCCCCAGATTTGGTTAATACAAGTTTGGAATATTCAGTCGTCATAACTGTAAAATCTCCCTAATTATGATGTCACTTCCATTTGCGCACGTTCTTTTTATTCTTGACTATTGATATTCTTCTGTAAATTTTTATATAAATAGCTCTTGTTCGTATTGTTTATCACAATTTTAATTAAATTGATCCAACATGTTTTAAAATATATCGTATATTTTCTCAAATATAACCAGAATCGCGTCATATTCTTCCTAATGATGAAGTTGTCCCCTAAAAATCAGTGGTTCTTTCCGTTGAATATATCATAGAATTGTAAATATTTTTTTTGTTTGAATAATTTGCAGGATATTTAATATATAATTTATTTATGTATTATACTGTACCACCGCGGTCAGTAGCTGGAACAGGTGGCGTTAACTAAGACTGCATTGGACAAATAACACGTATACAACTACAGATAATTAGTATTTAACATCTCCGTCCATTAACTGCAGTAATTTGCAAACTACACTAATTCCAAATTTAAGCAGTTATAATTTGCCGAGTAATCTACAAACAAAGATTCTACTAAATTTAAGGACTTACTTAGGAACACAAATATAGGTTCATCTAGGTATTTAGGAAATCTCTTATGTGCAGCTTCGAGGATAATGGCATAGCTGAAGAATAGCCCTTGAAATGGTTTTTAAGTACTTGGTTAGTGCCTTGAAGGGGTAGTAAAGTGGTTAGATGTCAAACCGCGGGCATATGGTGAAGACAGACCCCGAAATAGAACCAAAAAAGGTCCATTGAAGCCTTTCTTTAAGAGAACCCTCTTCTTTGAAAGTGCACGCTTTAATAGTTTCCAGATGTGTTAACAGTGCGTTTTAAAACGGAGAAAGAATTTCTTAGGAAAGGATTTCCACGAAGGTGGATTCGCGCCAATGCTGTTTTAGGCCTCTATACTTGGGTAGCCAATGCTATATCTTTTCTTCCTATTATCACTATTTCACATTTAAATCTATTCTATTGAATTAGTTGTGTAAATTTGTCTTTTTCGGTTGCCGGGTTTGACGTTTTAAGTTGATCACTAGCGACAAATACATTTTCATCGCCTAATTTTAATCCGACATTTTAATGGAACCCTGGTTTCCGATATTGCTGATTAGCAGTACGGATAGAGTAATTTATTTCTCGTTTCAAAAATCAATTACATTTATTTAGGGCTAGCAAATACATCAGAAGGTAGAACTCGACATATGTACAAGAAGAATTGATTACAACATTGATGAAAACGCATTCAATTTCTCATCAGTGGGCACTATGGTATTCGTATTCTTCATATAATATGCAATACATATCATCGGCTCTGTATAATTTAGGAATGTTGAATTTGATTTAAAAACAAAACTAGATGAAAGTAATATTTTACAGTAATTAAATCAGTAAAAATAACTATATATAATTTGAATAGATAATACCGAATGTCTTTAATTTATAAGTGTTTGTATGTGTACTAACTTTACCAGGTAATTTTAATTGTTTTAATTAATTGTTTACTAAAATTTACATTTACATAATTACACTACAAACCACCAGTGGAGATTGGATTAAGAAAATTATGTGTCATATTAAGGATATTATAAATTTTTGATATTTCATCAATATCTTTTGGGTCTTGTGTTTATGATTTTAATAGTAATTTACATTTCTCATAATTTTTTATTTCCTAGGATTTTAAAAGTATTAACACAATGGTTGCAAACCGTTCTATTCGCTCTAGGACTTTAAAAGTTCAGGTATTTTGTTTTCCAAAAAGGAGATAAATATTTGATTATTTAACAGTATATGAATAATCGTTGTGCGAAATATATCAATTCGTATTTACTCTGTGGGTCTCGAACATTTTTAATGATTCCTGAAAGAATCTTCGATGCATCAATGATCGCTAATGAACGAGCGTCGAGAATGGTAAACGGATCATGCTCGTTATTCGAGTACTCACCGTATTTATCGACGGAACAAAGCACGCATTCCAACGTCAACAGCCCTCAGAATAACGACGGCGCCATAAATTCGACGAGGGCAATGCCATCGAAATGAATTACTTTCGATCTCACTTCCGATGGCGGAGCCTCGGCCTCGCGTAAAAAACGAGGGAAGTTTCCGCGGATCCAATTCGGTATGCGAAGTCAATCTGCGGAGAGAAAGTTCTGGGAAAGGAAAGGAACGAAATTAACGACCGGGTTGGTGTGGCGCTTAGCGATGAAACTGGGAAAAGTGACGGCGGATTCCCTCGAAACGCGGTTATGAAAGAGGGAACAATATTAGCTCCGAATGTGTTCGGGAAACAGGAAATCGAAGCTCTCGGTTTCTTATTTTTTCACCGCTCTTTCCCATCGTCCGACGTGATCATTGGATTAATGGGGTTTGGGGGAAGCAGAGAAGCTGAGGAGGAAATGAAGGCGGATTTCGTTTCATCGCGGAGATACTGGTTGGAGCGGGAGATCATCTGGAAATTCCCGAAGCAGAATTGTTTTTGCCCCCGGCGTTCAAAGTTGATTCCGCAGTTTCGTAATACTCCCGTTCAAAGTTGATTCCAAAGTTTCGTAATACTCCGTGTGATCATATCCATTGCATCCGTATCAGTTGCGTATCTAGATCTTAAAATAGTGTAGGCAGGAAAACATTTTTGAGTATATTCATCCTAAACATGGGAAAATATTTTCTTTAAAATCAGGAAGTTGAATGAGTACCGTTTTTTTCCGTGTTAATCTGAAGAGTAACCCAACATATTTCCCAAATTTGCTACTTTAATACGCACAACCATCTTTATCTTGACCTTCTCATTCGGTGAAGTTGCATGGAACGTTTCAATAGAAATTTTTTCTATGTAATTTTTGTGTCAATCTTCCTAGTGGAATGAAGTTCGTACGAGAAAAGATTTCTTTGCCTTATTTAAGTCTTTCCATACAAATTTAATGCTTCATTTCGTTCCCAGTCCTTACTGCTTGGTATTCAATTCTTGCAAATGATCCAGGAAATAAGTAGTACAGTAATACCGTTACCTTTTTTAAAACAATGCCATAAACGAAGGACTTTTTGAAACAAATGGATCATATAGTTATATTCGGAAATTCTTACTCGAAATCGATTAATAATGATAAACTGTCGGAAATATGAATAACTCATGAAAACTATTGCAATCCGCTCTGATTTATGTTATAGTCGAATGCTTCTTTTTGTTTAACGTTAATATGTAAGTTTTTGCGAGCTACATCAGCGCTAACAATACGGAAATATGCCAAAATGAATTTTTTAAAATCCTTTATATGCCTTCACTAACGAATTCACTGCTGTAGTACTTTTATAGGAGTTATAATCTTGACCGGCATGTACATCGTAATTTTTAGTTCCACTTTTATCCGCTCAATGGCAACGGCTCTACGTGCAGAGAGCGTCACCCTAAAGGACGTCGCTATTCGTGACACGACTCAGCCACCAAATGTTCTTGACCTCCATTTTACTGTGGCCCATTTGGAGATTTTTTTCGCGACCCAAAAAACCTTCTTCGGTGACTGGTAGATCCCAAATGGAGCCCAATTGGAGAAATCCCGATCCGCCGGGGTGAAAACTGGGGGAAGGCCGATATATATAAGGAATCGAGGTCGACGAAAAAAGAAGGATGGAAAGAGTACAAAAAGAGTTGGCCGAAACAAGTATTAGGGGATGGAAAATATGCGAGTCTCCCCTGATGGTCAGCAGACCCTATTCACAATCCCTTCAGAGGAGAAGGAATTTTTTTTTACAATCATATAATGTTTTATTAGGTTAGGTACACATTTACAATGTTTTAGATTACATACATATACTTATACTCCTAATAGTATACAAAATCATTATACATGTATTAAAGACAGTATTTTACAATTATTACGCAATAGTCGAAATGGATTCCTTTTTTAAAGAAAGTGGAATAACATACAGTTTTAATAATAATAATAAAATCATTTCATTGGTCCAAGGGCATAAAAAGCGTGTATAGGATAAGTCAATGCCATTTATTACAATACAATTAATTAAAAATATTTATAAACTAATCACTAAATACATTAAAAATCATACATCTTATTACAATTATCTACTTCTACATTTCACATTACTTATACACATACATTACTCAACAATCACAAATTTTACACTACCATACATTTAATTACATTACAATAAATACATTTACTTTAGTTACTACTAGCTGTAGCACCCGTTGATTCTCAACGGGGAGAATAGAAGTAGAATTAAATACAGTAATCCTTTCACAAAAAAGAAGATAATCTAATATGTATCATTTTAGCTTCGTTCGATGGGACAGATTACCGTTGGATTACCGTAAACGAAACTTTTCCGTGAAAATCCCAATATCCTACGCTCTCATAATTTGTTGCTGAAATCTAAAAGTTTGGTCATCTGAATATTCATTTTCATATAATACTTCTACCAAACTTATCTCAGGTTAACAACAATGATTCTTCCTCATTTGATTTTGCAATTGAAATAGAGCCTGCGAACGATATTTCGATTTATATTTCCAAACCAATAAACCAAGAAATGAAAATTGTACTTAAGTTTACAAAGCCACCTTGACTAAATATTCTATCTCATATCTTTCAAACGAACAATTTCTTCGATAAAGACAGCATTTGTTCAATGATTTTAAAAACATATTCAAAGATGAAATTAGGATAAAAATCACCACCTTTAAGGATTAGTTTTCAGAAATGCACAAAGGTAATACGGAAACGCATAAGCAAATAATAAAAATAAATATTACTGTGAAAACAACCGATGAATATTTTTACAGAAAGTAACTAAAACACCACATAAGCACTGAACACAATCATTAACACAAACACTATCAAGGAAATAAAATTCGAAACAGAAACTTCGATTAAACTTATAATTTTACGGTAAACAATTACGTTGATATAAATAAAACATGGTTGCTACAGAAGCTTAAACGAAATTCGAAAAACTTTCTTAAATATTTCATTAATTATTAATGTCTTCTTATATATAAACTCATGAGCTAGAATCAACAATCACCTAGATCGTCAAGGGAATGGGTTGTTTGCAACCTCAGAATTTGGATAAAATATTCACGTATTTTATCAAACTGTTCGCAATTTCGTGTCGAAAATGATATTCCACGACCAAAATAAGAATCTTTATTTTATTTTCCTTCTTTTGGTGCTTGATTTGACTTTCTAGGACCATTATTTCTAATTTAATTTTGCAAAAGAAATGAACCCTGCAACGAAAAATATTACCTCTACGTGTATTTCTTATGGAAATATTTTGACCCGTCTGGGTTCGAACCGAGGACTTTAGGGAAATAAAAAGTAGCCTATACTCTGCGCGGGGTCGACTTTTAATAATGTAGAAAATTTCAAAGTTTTGCGACTCTCGGCTCTCGAGTTTTTAGCAAACATACATACACATATCCACACCCACACACACACACACACACACCCACACACACTACACTCTATTTATATTATAGATTTTACCTTTTGAGCTATATGAGCAAGTAACCTAACTAAATTACATATTCCTTTCATTAAAAAATTCATCTAGTCCAGAGTCTCCCAAATTTGGAACATCTAACCTGGTGGAGAACCCGAGAAAACTTCATCTCCCAAATTTGTTTCCAATGGACCCCTTTAAATTTCCTATCGACCCCCTAGCCTGCCTAATATTGAATTTTTGTGTCAAAAAGCCATATCTGGTTCCACTTTACATAATCTTTTAAAATGGAATTTCTGTTTTTTATGATATTATTTTTTGTCTTTTTGTCTCTATATTTCATCAATAAAATAAGTTTCCTATCCGTAGGTTATGCAGGGTTTTCAAACCCCCCTTATTAAGAATATTTTCCTGTAGTGGAAATTTTTCCCTGAGCTCTTAGCTTATGTTTCTTAGGTCCACAAAGTAGTCTTTTTCTGCGTACTTTTTTCAAGATATCTCTCTCTCTTTAAATTTATATGACGAAGGGTTAGATGTAAGATGAGACTTAAAAGTCTAAATTCGCCCTAAATAAATAAAGTTATTTTTATTATTATTAAAAGAATCTCAAAAATTGAAAAAAATCTTGGACCCCCATTTTTTTCTCCTTGACATGTGCATAACTACTACTCCTTTTGGAACCTGCTGTCTACACTGTAAAATATCTTGCAAAGCAAGTATTTTTTTGGACTTATAGAAAATTATTTGTCATCATTCGAAAATGCGATGTAATCGCCACTGCAGAGTCGGTCAGAGCGTATGCGTTCTCTCTGAAATGGAATGAAAATAAAACTTCGCAGTAGGTATGGACTAGATCGGCACAGGAAACTATGCAGAGCTCCAGGCGGTCGGGTTGGCTCCGAGTAAAAACTAGTATCACATACGAATATTGTGAGGTTGGAAATGTTTCTGCGAATTGTTTTTCCTGTGGCGTTTGAAACAAGGTTTTATTGCCGTAACTCTGGCATCTCTTTCTCCACTCGGTGGGCCTCATTTTTTTATTTTAAAGTATGTTTTGGGATGTTTTGTGTAAAGTCCCGAACACAATCGTGGTAAAACTCTGCAGAAATGGCTCTCATGGGTTGCATAGATGTATGTTAAACGTTCCAGGATTTTTCTTTACTATCTAAGTCGGCAAAAGACTTTATTTATCGGTGTTGAATGATTTTATATACGAATTTTCCCTAATCCATTACCGTTCAATGTATTTCAAGTACATTTCATGTACTATTATAACATCATAAATGATTCATTGGAAAACCATTTTATCTTTCTTAATCATTTAGTTAAGGGATAATCGTCATATTTCTAATGTTAAATATACTAATTATGCTTTATAAACTGATCTCCTCAAAATAGTTTTTGTATTCAAGGGTCGATTGTTGTCTGGTCGAATGAGTTTAAATTACTCTTAAAAACGATTGCCATTTCTTGAATTATATGTTTGCTATTTCTTTGTTTTTGTATGCTCGTCTTTATAAGTTTTGTCTTAGTAATGATAATTATAATATTGATGTCGTTAGACTAATGCGCCTAATGAAGACATGGTTTTAAAGAATAACAGAAAAAGCAATTATACCTTTTCCACAATATATAATACTATATTTTTTCATCATTATTTGAAGTGGAGATCTACTATAAATTCGAGTCCAGATTAGTGGATTTTATTAAGACGTCATTATTAAACAAGTAATTAAGGCGAGTTAAACCTGATAATTATTTACGAAAGGATCCTCGAAGCTATTTCCAATCTATTTGTTTGTATTACAATCATGCACCAGTTAATGATAGCAGCAAAGTTCGATAAATGCGATTTCAGATTTTAACGAAAGCAATCATCATGCCATCGGGGCCGAAATTTTATCTGAACAATTATAGAATCTCGCGTATTTCCGCATGATTGGCATTTGTTTTCATTACGGAAAATCATTAGTGCCGCAGAGAATTTTTTGCGTAGCAATCTCAGAGATGCAGACCTTTTAACGATGATAATTGAGGCATTTCTCTCTCTAAAAAAAACGCCATATTCATCATGTTATGACTTTATTAATTCCAAAGGCATGGATTTATTAACTGCAGAATCCAAAACTCATTTTCCATTTGGAGTTTTGTCAGACGTTTTTCGTATCGAGGAATTTCCATGGAACGGAATAAAGTCGTCGTATGTGAGAGTCTTCTTTTTTTATTATAACAACCACTCAAATTACCTCGAACGTTAAAACTATGCGTACATGCTTGGATATCGGTATGCTATCGAATCGATGATTATTTTTTCGTGGAATTTCAAAGCGAGCCAGCATTCGTATTCGAAATAAAATAGCGTCCGATTCTTTTTATAAAAAAGCTGCATTCGTCGTGAAAGTATGCGGTAATGGGAGGACGAAATCAATAAGCTAAGGAAATAAATCGCCGGAGTAATTAAAAATAGGAATTTATGTATTTTCTTTTACATCCTAGAAGACGCCATCGTAATTAATGTATAATAATTTAATATAATATCCTGTCGTATTAATTTCATGCTGAATTCCAACCTTTTTTCGCCCTCCGCAATGGAATTGCTAATTATCTAATTAAAATTTGCAGGTTTTTATTTCATACCGTTGCAATGCAAATTCCATTCACTAATTATGCTCTTGTTATTTCTCTATACTGCGTATTTGTTGGGTAACTTATGGTTCGTTTTTCAAAATCAATAACTAGAGATCGATTTCTATTTTCTGATTCATCGGAAAAATCACAATTTTGTTGTATTTCGACCTTAAGTTAAGGAAAATTGTGAGGAACGATAAAGCGTGGTTCTTAGTAAGTATTCCTAAGATAAGGACATGAGTATTTTCGGGATTAAGTTAATTGAATGGGAGTATAGGCCTGGTAACTGACAGGCTTAGGTTCGAGTCTTGGTATTTCAGATCTTTTTTCCTCCGTTGACCTG
Organism: Sympetrum striolatum; assembly: GCA_947579665.1. Classification (NCBI taxonomy): domain Eukaryota; kingdom Metazoa; phylum Arthropoda; class Insecta; order Odonata; family Libellulidae; genus Sympetrum; species Sympetrum striolatum. Next base: position 40,137,941 of record OX388345.1, on the reverse strand, counting down.
ATGCGTTTTAAGATGTTTCACAAATATTTGTGCTCAAGAGCGGGGATGATGGTAAGCTTCTTTAATTTGATATGACTCAGAGAAAAAGAATAATTCTAATTATCAATTCGTGTATTCTATCCTCTGCATAAAGTATAGCCTAGTTCTCCCCTGTATTCTCCCGTAACAAGCGATCCGAATTACGGATTTTATTATTTTGGTTTAATTTATCACCGCGTCACAGTGTTGAATCTGTGGCTGTAATTTCCCTCTAGCAATTGTTGTTAGTAATCGATTATCTATTTTTACGTTGTCATATTAACATTATTGTAGCTCAAGTATTATTCTGCTTCACTATATTCAAATTCTGTGCCCTGGGTGGTACAAGAGGGAAATTTATAATACATATAAGGTGGTCCTTTGAGGTTAAATTATATTCCATTAAGGATTAATTCCATTTTATGGTCAAATCTTTAACATCCATGCAAAGGCAATGATAATGCTGGTAGTTGTAATATCAATTCGAACTCCCATAGATACGGATAAATTATCCGCATTCCTTTGATATGTTGTTGACTCAAACGAACAAGTCCCAGGAATACGAGGACAAACTTTTAGTTAGTTAGGCCAAATAGTTTGATTAGAACTTGGAGGAGATTGTGGGAAACATTCTCATTTCGGGAGATTCTCTTCAAACATGGGACGTTCGATTGGCTCTCGACATGCAAACGGATATATGAATCCACCCCTTTTCATTTTTGAAATATTCCCTCATAGTAGGTGCTAGTTTTCCTCGCCGTTTTTTATTCACTTCTCCCCTTCTCCTCGCCGAACAAAAACACTCCGACTCGAGCGCCATTTACAAAACGTCGCCGCGTGAGGGATCGCAGAAAAAGACAAAAGGGTTCTGACCGACAAATTAATATTTCCTTGATCCGGCGACTCATCCAGAAACTACTGTTAGATTTAAAATGACGTGTCCCAGGACTAAGAGAATTTACTACAGTCTTCCTGAAAAATGTATTGCTAATGTCTTCATGACAAATTAAAGACGATATAATATCCTCTATATGACAAATTCTCCGCTTGTGAAGATTGACCAATTTATTTACTGCGAAGAAATATTCAAACCAAGGTACCCCATAATCGGTACTATTTGAGAGAGGCTTTTTTGCGATGATAATGAAAATAATGTTATTAGTCAATAAAAAATAAACAAATGTAAGTATAGGAGAAATCAAATCATAGTTAAGAATTTTTCATGAAGCTAAAATCACAATTAAAGAGATAATAATAACATACAGCTACATACAGCAATATTTCACAGCAAATAATTACAAAGGTAGTTACAGATATTTAAGTGTTTGCTTTTTATATTTTTCTATGTTGTAATCATCTATTCATTCATGATTGTATCGTAATGAAAAATTTGTATGTTTTAAGATTCAATATTAAAAGTCAATAACAAAGAAACAATAAAAAAACAAAAATATGGTGTTAGAGAGAGAGAGAGAGTATTAATGTAGAGTTTTCGTCTTCGATTCGATAATTCGAGAGATTCGATGTTAAAAGTCAATACCAAAGAAACAATAAAAAAAACAAAAATATGGCGTTAGAGAGAGAGAGAGTATTAATAAAGAGTTTTCGTCTTAAGAAGTAATTGAAGTCACAATATTATTTGGAGTAGTTTTTAAACATTTTTATTGTAAAATATTATAATAGTCTATTTTCTAGAAATAGGCACAGGGGTTGACAAGGGATGGGAGGAAGATCATGAAATTTTGGTGCGCGCGATGGAATGTGGTAGGAAAAAAATAAATATTAAAACCGTTTTTTCCTCCATCATCGCGGAATTAACGACGCGGTCTCTGGGGCAGTTCCATCGATGGGACAGAGTCGAGATGGAGTAAAAAAAGCCTCCTTCTAACTATTTAAATAGGTAACAGAACGAGGAAATTTCCCGAATCGATACCCGATCGCTCGCGTGTTTCCGCGTGCTCAGCGCCGCGGTTTTCAATCCGCAAGGCCCCCGGGGAGCATCTCCGCATCCCTCGGTGTCGGTTCGAGTCGTACGTAAGAAGAGCGAAAAACAAAAGCGATGGGAAAACACGGGCTCGTAATCCCAACGGTTCTATAACGAGGCGAACAAAACGAGAAAGTCGAGCGCAATCCTCATGTTCCCTGTTAAGTGCGCCACGAATCAAAGCCTCTTCGTTCTCCGCCCCGAAATCCGTTCGAGTAGTACACGATTTAGCCCTCTTTTACACGGTTCACGTGGTTAAAAAGCCTGGGACTGCGATTCCGCGGTCACGTGGTCGGGAGAGCGCTCGCGGGCCCTCTTTTGTTTTTAAGCCGGAAACAAAACATGGCGTGGATTTGACCGAGCGCCTCCGCGGATTACGTATTTATGCCTTTTAACCGCGGTTTATTCATTGCCGGCCGCCGATGGAACGAGTCGAGATGATTTAATTAGGACTCCCTGATTGGTCGCGGAAAGGCCAATTTGGTTTATCCCGGAAAGAGACGAAATTTTCGGAATCGAATTTCCGCGACGAGGGATATGCGCATAACTGAATTTGCGGAAGCTGAGGCGAGCTAATTGAATGGAGAGTACCGAAGACTAGCTTTACAGTTTGTTGACGTGCGTAAATCAGGGAACGTCGAGGGCTATTTCCTGGTTTTTCACATCCATAGAGTACATTTTTTCGTTGCTGGATGAGTGTTGATTCAATAAGAGTTTTGGCTTTGCGGCGCATTTCAATTTTTTCTTCCGTTTCAGAGTTGTTTGCGATGAAGGTTGTTCCCAAAAAAACCGGAAATGTAGGAAAATGTCTTGATCCATAAGGGAATGAAAGAGTTGTTTTTTAGAACTGACGATAAATAATTGAACTTAATGTTTCTTAAAGCGTTTGATATATAAGTGTACAGTATTATGATTCATATTTGGAATATATTACCCACTGCTCTACTTTCCCCAGTAAATTTGAACCGCTCCAGTTGTTAGTAAATATTAAGATAATTTCTCTGGATTTTACCCTAAAAACTCATTTTATCAATTTTCGTGTTTAATGCATAACATTTACTTGTGTAGATTATCAAGAAAAGTACGATTAAAGTTAAACTTTATTAACTCGAAAAAAATTCAATTAAAAATATGGATTGATTATTGGAGGAAATATTTAATAAGATAATGTTTTTGGTTTGTTTCTGTGAATAACTTTGAAGCAATGCAATGATGAAGACGTTCAATTTTTCTATCAATTACTAATTGAATTCCATTAAATCTCTAAAAGCTGTAACTACAAACGATTGAGACTCACAATCAGATGCTGTATTTTACTCGATGCACTGCGCTATTTCCAGATCTTTATATTGAGAATTGCAATTTATGGTATTGCCGTGTTTCATATAAAATTTTATAGCAATAAATACACTACAGTTTTCCTTTATTTTCTTATAATAAGTGAAAGTATTGCTTTTTATTATTACTCATGGAATAAGTGAATTCGACAACATAATAAAGATATTTTTCTCTCGGAAGATTTTCGGTGATCTTCAAAGAAGTGATACAAGAGAAAAAATAATCGATCTTTAATCTGAAATCAAGTGTGAAATATTAACAGGTAAAAATAAAATAGTGAGCTTCTTAGTTAAATATTATTTAATTAAATCATTAAGATCACGATAAGAATAAGCTAGGGTGATTGAAACAATTCCACGGGAGTTGAGGGATTCAGAAGTTTCCGAGGAAAGAGAAGGATGCGGTTATTAGTCGAGCGAAAAATGAACTCATTACGAAAGAATCTGCGATGGAGGAAATATGTTGGAACAATCAATTTTCGAAAGAATTTCCGCAAAGTTTTCAGAAATGAGAGAGTTAATCGCTTCAAGAACGCCGCAATCGCAGCCACGTTCCCAACTTTTTAACTAACTCCAAGTTTTCACTATGGATTAGGATGTCGACCATATGCTTCTTTCGCTTCCATTCCCTCAGGCGGTCAGGATTTCCGAAACTTGGTTGCGTCGTGCCAATTTGGGATTAATTATGTCATCGAAGAGCCTTTTCCCATTACTCACTGCTGAAACCCTTGTGATAAATGTCGGACTTTTCTTTCTTCATGCCCTTATTTATATAAAATGATTTTTAATTACTTGTTCATTTATTCTTACATTTCTCGTTAGTTACTGAAGGAAGTTTCAGATGCCCTAACGAAAACAACTCTTCCGTTTCGTACATTGTAGTTTATCGGAGCTTCATGTTGCCATTCTTTTTAAAATGTATCTTAGTATTTTCTCTTCCCCTTCTTTGCGGGTGTTTTTGCATTTGAAATGTTTCCTTTTGGAATTAATAACGACAAAGTAATATTTTTTGCTAAATCGCTGTTTTCTATGTCCTAAAAATAAACATTTCAAGTCTATGATCTCATTTAGATGTATCTTCTTTGACTTAATTTCTACCATAGATAGAGTCACAATATACTCCTAAATACCATCAAAGTTAAACTTTGATGGTATTAAGGGAACCTTAGGATATAAATTTCTACCAGTTTATTATTCTCGTTATTTACTTTGAGACTTTAGGAATATTTGGCATATCGGTCTATTTAAATTCAGCTTAAAAACGAATAAATTTTCCTTTCCGAAAAAAAATAGCCAATAGCAAACAGGTTTTGCTTTCAATCCTACGAGTAATTTTCTGCTTATCTAAATTGCCTGATTTTTCTAAGATTTTCAATTTTTTTCATTCATATGCAGCATTTTTGCCGTCTAACTATTAATAAGATGATAATCAGGATTAATCTGAAGGGAAATTAAATATGAATGTATCACCTTTCATTTGAAATGCCACTTTTGAATAATGGACCACCGACGGACTAAACATCCTGCCATACTTATTTATTTAGTTCCAAATGCTCCCTCAAACATATATTTGCTGGACCACTACAGTGGTGGGCTTCAAACTATAACAACGGACAAACAATACAGCCATTCCCAAACGAAAAAATTCCGATTTGCCGGGATTCGAACCCGGGACCTTGGGGTTGAAATGCTAGCAAATTAACACGCTTACCACCACCGCGATTCAGTTGCATTTAAGAACCATGTCGACGCAGTTAATAGACAAAAATCACCATGGAGAACTCCTTTGTTTTGCTTTACGTTTTCATCGCTTAAACAACAACGCGCGGTTAAGCACGACATAGTAAGTGGTCTGCGCGAAGTGCTTTAGACGAAAAATAGCTCTCCGGAAAAGTTGTAGTGAGCAGCTTGAATCAGGATGCATGAAGTGTTTTAATCCCTGAGGGTTACGGAAGGGAACTCTTCTGTCAGATCTTAAGAGGATTTAACAGGTGTACCCTCTCATCCTCTGCTGGGTGTTTGACAGGGGGTGGAAAACTTTAGTTACACACCTCACGCATTTCTTCTTCCTCCCAACTCTGTACAAAGAGTACATTATGAATAAAAAGTAACTAAAATTGGTACTATGCGTTATTAATAGCTTATTTAACAATTATTCATAGTTAATTAATAGCTTTATCTACCGTTTTGATTATAATTCATGCGTGAAAATTAGCAAGGGAAAGTTTATAGTATTTTACGCGTATTTTACAATGCAGCAGTAACCTGGGGCCCTATAGTAAAAAGAAGCAAGCAAGTGCAGCTGTAGGTACTACAGTACTATGTCATTATGTTCTTTAAAGACTTCCCTTTAATAATATTGCTATTGATTTCTTGTACTTCTAATAGACCTGTACTTTATTGCTGTGGTTTATTTGCCATCACAGCACCTTAGGAGATCACCTGTTGTCTAACTAAATTTGATTTTTTTCGAGGATTAAATTTTCTGCTATCTCTTTCTTGGTAACGGTAAAAAAAGTCCTCTTTCTTGATAAAATTACTGTCATCTCATTTGTCGATTTAGCTTTTATAATTCAACGCAGGGGTGGCTTGTATCTTCCGCGATCAACTTCGATATTAATTGTTCATTCCGTTATATATATCGAAAATTTTCTGGATTCACTAAGAACGAAACGGTTCTTAGCATGTTTTACCGGTCGTATTTAGAGTTTCTTTTAAACTGAAAGAGAAACTCATCTCTTTGATCACATATATATGGAGGGATGGATTCAGTCATCGGGTATGTGGCTGTTCTTGGGGGGTTCATCGCAAAGGGACCCCAGAATATGCTATTACTTGTTTTATTTTTATGCTATACTTCTATAATATACTATACAAATATTACTGCTGTTATATATTATACTACTATTCCTACTACAATATATAATAATAATAATATACTATCACTACTGTAATATACTATACTTATATTACGATTATAATATACTATTTTATATTATTAAGTAAATATTGCTTATTTAATGTCGAATCTTGAGGCTTAAGACTGATCCTTATGCTTCAACTTTCTACTTTTCTGAATAAGTTATGCTTGTGTTTTACCGCTGATTATTTGAACTAATTCAAATAATGTTGCAGTTTTGATATCATCTCAGCAATGTATCGCAATCAACCAAATATATCCTTCCGATTGAGTGACGCAAGGATATATTTGGATCGCGATCGATCTATTGGGTCGGCTTGATACACCGTACGACAAACCGCCTCTTTAAAACTCGGCAGCGTTCAAACCACCCGTAATTCCCGCAACATTCAAACATTTCCGAGCAGGCGTCGAATAAAAACATGCGTTCGGAAAGTGGGCCCTCAAAAAAACCCTCTTCCCTCGCTGAAGTGTATAAAAAATGAAACCCATAAACATCCACGTGACTGACCCTGTGTTTTCTTTCTCCCAATTTTTCTAATGACGCAGGATGAAGTGGGCCCTGTTTATGTTGTTAGCCGCGGCGGTGGTGGCCCTGGCTTACGCCGAAGGCGAGGTCTGGGAAGAGGACGACAGGGAGGTGCTCATACGGAGTGAAAGAGGAGCCAAAAGCAGGAGTAAGAGAAAAACATCCCATTTAAGCCCTTTTCCCACGTCCTGCCACGCCCTCCCTCCGAAGACCTGCCTCCTTCAGAATTACAAGCGGCCGCCATCTCTCTCGCACAAAAGAAAGGAGGCACACGCATCCACTTCCTGTCCTCCGTGGCCACAGGAAAAAATCCCGCCCCCGCCCCCCGCTCGATGGTGAGCTCTCTCACCAAACGAGCCTCATTTCTGAACTCCTTCAGAGTCTCCTTCGTTCTCCTCGACTTAACCAGACGCTATCCCCATTCTCAATGCGCCCCCTCTCATCTCTATTTACTCGTCTCTATATTTCTTCTCCGCTTTCTTTTCCTCTTCCTTCTCCCGTCCCTCCTCCGCGTATTTCATCTGCTTTCCCTTCCCCACTCACCCATTGCCTTAGTTTCTTCATTCTCCATTCCACGTTTCTCCTCTCGTTATGTTCCTCCATTCCAAGCATGCTGTTTAAATTTAAGAAGCTCGATCTTTACGGAATTCCCGAGTGCAAACAGTGGCATGATTATAAAATTTTCCCTGTTAAATGACAAATGTATCTGTTTAATTTTCTCAATTCCGCATACTGCTTAAATATAAGCAGTTCGATATTTACAAAGTTTCTTTTGCATACAGTAGCTTGATCAGAAATTCGCGGTTTAATTTACAGAAACTTCTCCATGACTATGTACTTAACGAAGGAGATTTAATAATAACAATACATAATTATTATGCTCTGGGTAGATTCCCATAGAGCTACACAACATACAAAAATTGCATTAGTCAAAGAATATACAAATTTATGGAAATGACAGAAATACATAATATTTATGAAATTCAAAAGAATGCTGTTAGAAATACAAAAATATGTGGAAACACAAACAGTTTCTCAAGGAACAAAGAAAAACACAAACTTTGACTCATCGCAATATTTATTAGAAAACAACCACGGTTTCAACTTTTAGAGTCAAAAAACAAGTGAGTATTTTATGAGTGAGTGAATAGTATATACTTACTCAGCTTACTTACTAGTACTCTTTCTTTTGACCCTGTACCTGATGATGAGTTCAAGAGAAGAAACTCTAGTCGATTTCTAATGAATATTGCGGTGTGTAAAATTAGAATTTTTCTAGGCTCTTTATGGATTCGTACCACGAAGTCATGCCTCAAGAAGTGGACCGAGTAGAGTAACTTAATTTTATAGATTTAAATAAATCTCACATTCCTTCGTCGTATATTTTTTTAATGACCGGTTTCGCCCAGAGAATGGCCATCATCATGTCGTTAAGTAAAGACTTGGCGGAAGTTACGAGGAGCTGCGTGGTTTTATTTACACCTATGTCATGGCCATTCTTGGGTGCCTGTCCTACGCATATTGATTACTTCTAAATATTAATCTCCATCCGAAGATTTATGATAAAACCCAAGATTTTCGTTTTTATATCAGTAAATGTTATCCCTCTCTGCTTACATTATCCATCCTAATAATTACGAATACATAAGTCCTCTATTATAAAGTATAGCCCCTTAATTCAAAGTTGTATCATTTAGATTATTCCGTTTTATTTTATTTTGCTCCTTACATTATTTCGAGTGATTTATGAGCCTTTTTAATCCTGATATTTTTGAATTACGGTAGTAGTTTATAGTTTAAAGACAGGAAGATTCTTTTCCTCAAAAAGTCTAAAAGTAGTAAATTATTGAATATACCTTTTCATATGATCGAATGAACTACACAAAAGGTCTCATTCATTGCAAAACTATACTCTATAATGCGATAAATGAGAAAAGCGTTTCTAGAAATCCTTGGAGGATCTTCCATTTTATTGTTATCATACAGCATTTATTTTTTTAATTTCACCCGGAAAATAAGGTCACCGTACCGATATTACTTACACGAAAGTATACATGATGTCTTATCTTTCCTTGGATTGAGGAAGTATCTTCCCTGTTTGTACCAACCAGTGTAAATAACTCTAAATGTCTAAATAGAATTTTATTTCACATTTGCGGATCCAGCGGGGGAAGCAAAAGCATTGACTTTGACAATATATGACTATTTAGTACAAATAAATTCCCTTAGATTTGACGTGGGGCTTGAACTGAAATCCAGAATATGAAGCTTTTCCTCAATTTCTTTTAAAATTTATCTACCTCGAATATAACTTTATAACGTAAAAGCGGTGTTTTAAAGGATGACTTGAAACAGGATGTTATCCCAAATTCTCTATCCCTCTTTAAAATTCCCCATTGGAGAGAATGTAGAACCGTCCTTGCTCTTTGGGGGGCAATTCTTAATTACACGACGTAAAACTTGATTTTTTTCCCTAATACTCACCCTCTCGAAATTTCAGCACGATTTATTGCTTATTTAATGAAACAAATATGCACATTTACTCCATGGATGATACCAGATGGATGGATGGATGATACCATTTTCACAAAACTAAAATTATGTTATTTTGATGATGTTTTGTTCGGTTAATTGAGTATTTTTCCAGTAGCTGCATATCTAGGATGCCGACAAAGAATCATCATTTATAATTTAGATTTAGGCCATTTATAATCTATTAATGCGGTCTAAGTTATAATACGAGTTGTAATGAATTAAATTTGACTAAATAATTTACAGGGCATGAAATAATTCCCTTAAGGAATAAATATTTTAAGAGTTAATAAATGGAACATAAGCTTCTCGGAGAATATTATATTCAATTAGATATGAAACCATCAATATAAATGCCCAACGATGTGAGATTTTAGATGGAAAATGTATTTTTTTCCGTGCAGGATTAGCATTTAGCCTAGAATGTAGGAATTAGGAATGTAGGAATTCCTCAAATATTTCCAACGATATGCAGATAATATTCATAGTTCACCCTCCTTTATCTCAAAGTTAAAATATCAAACATCCTTATTTTTCACCCACAACTCCTCTATATCTTTTTGAATTCTCTTTTTATCTTACATGAACTTTTCCTAAAAATACTTATTTTGGTTGAAAAGGGTTAGTCAGAAGGAGGGACCATCATATTCCCCACCAAGACTTGAATACACAAAAGAGCTTATCTTCTTTAATCTAATCTGTACCTTTCATCTTACCTCCTAATTTTTCCTTCCTGATTCTTACTTTTTATTATTTTTTGTCCTTATCTCCATCCTGTGTATTTTATTTCAGTTTAAATATCAGTAATTCTTTTAAGAACGATTACTAATCTAAATGCATTGGCAATGATGCTGAGTTCTGGTCTCATTCTCTCAACAGGGCTTTTGGTGTACGGGTTCATGCCGCCCCTCGGGCTGTATTCTTAACAGAAATAATTCATAAAATTTGTGTGTTGATGGTAGGGATTAGGATACCAAATGCTCTTATGAAAATTTGAGTTGCAGTCACAAACAGTTCTTTTTCTTATTTCTTACTTATCTCTTACAGGGGATAGGATATTGGTTACTATTAATTTAGGCACGTTTTGATCTATTTTCAGGCAGTTCTAATTAAGTTTACCAAGTGCAAGTTAATTAAAACGTAATCCTAAGAAGTAAAATTAGTCGCCTTACTTCAACAAAAGGAGTAAACGAATCTCATCTACGAAGAAATTACGAAGTAATTTTCAAACACAAATTCGTTGCTATTACTTTAGGCGGCTTTTTAATCTACTTTTATGAAGCATAAGTCAAGAGTGTCGTCAAGCGAGACTAATTCTACGTACTGCCTGCAAATTAGTCGCCTCACTTCAATAAGAGGAGCGAATAAATAATTCCGCGAACTTTAAGATTTAGATTTATGCCGTAGGAAAGTTGTTTGTTCGCCTCTCTCTCCATGCGACTCCCCTCTCTCTCCGCCATACGTTACAAGGTACTCTTGGGTCTTAATTTCACCTAATTGAAGTCGTCTGCCTCTCTATCCCCTTAGATATCCATCTTCCTTCTCTCTCCTTTTATGGCCTCCTCTTTTATCCCACTCCACTCGCATCCGCTGTTCCTGCCCTTCTCCCCCTCTTTAAGTCTCTTTCACAGAATAGAAAAGTTCGTCTATTCGTAACTTTTTCGCTCTTATTTCCATTCCCTCTTCTTTGGAGTCTACCCTACGGCTGTCTGCAGCCAAGAATGCCTTACTGGTCTGCACCCACTGTTTACTTTTGAAACTATAGTTTCAATGATACTCTCGAAGCACAAAAGGGTTGGGCAAACAATATCTCTCTTCTATACTTTCATCACTTTTCTCTTTTCTCTCTTCAAACTTATTCTCTTGTTCCCTTTTCTATCTGTCTTCTATTCACCCTTTCCTTTTTTCCTATTTTGTCGCTGGATAACCGTACATAGCTGCCTTCACACAGTTTCTACATCAATGCCATGTTTTCGTTATTGCTTTCTCCTATGATTTTCATTATTAAGCATTGTTTAGTACGCAGTTAACCTTAGTATTTGATCCGGTTAGGAGCTGTGGGTTCCTGAATAAAATATGAGAATAATCAGACGGAGTTTTGGTCTTGTTAGACTTCGCCGGATCTGTTCAAGAACATTCCACATCCCGTCAGTTTTTCCCTTGCTCCTTAGTTTTCCATCGAATACGAGAAAGAACTCTCAAATCTGAATAAGAAGCTATATCATGTATCACTTATATTTTTCGTGATCTGCACCAACTCAGAGAGATCCAATTTGGCGAAAAAAAGAATAGTAGAATAAAGTTGACTCATTATCATTTTAAACTAATCATAATATCAGTAAAAGATTTAATGTACGCCATACGCCCTCAATCGCTTTCTCTCACTTCACACCCAATTGTACCGATCTTCTTTACCTTAACGATTGCTACCATAAGTTGTATTTCATGGTCTTCTTTTCTTTTTTTATCTTTATTTCTTTAAACCCTTATCCTCCAGTGTGTTTTCTTACATATACTTCTTTATAACATCTTCAAACTCAAGATGCTTTGAAGCTCTATTCACAATATACATCAAATTTAAGATCCTTGATCACACTTAGAGAATGAACACTCATATGGGAAATCGGAAATTACTTTGTGCACAATTTAGGCGATCTTTTTTGATAATTTTTTTTCTAACTACTCTATGAATACGATATACTTGGGAGAGAAACAATGTAAAAGAAAATTTACCATATTGTTTAGGATTATTTAATTTTTTAGGATGATACAAAAGGAGTGGGACACCTTTTTTTAGGAAGAACGAACGTTTAACATCGTACCACTTAGCAAAACGTAAGAATTCACAGTTACGTTTCTTTTTATCTATCATGGTCTGCTTCAACGTATATTATTCATTATTATATTTTTTATCATGTATAATTAAATATCAGGTTTTGTATTTAGACTTTACATTATATCATCGGTTGAGTTGTAAGAGAGAAATTCAGGCCCTAAGATTCTATTTGATTATTTATCACTGTCTCCAGAGTCTGAAGGCAACCTCATGCGCGGGAAAACAGCTTTTACTTCTAAACAAACTAAATAAGAGTATTAACCATTTTATTTTAATTCAACGAGGCAAATAGGGCTGTAAAAAGATATTTAATGCCAGGGTTTGATAAAATAAGAGACGGAATGCCGCACGCAGCCTAAAGGGAGCAGCTTCCCTACTTCTCTCTTAGCTCCGGATCTCTTATTTTTCCACCACTCGGTAAATGTATCCTCCCACCCTCCTCTCATTTGCTATTCCAATCCTACTTCGCGTCTCCTCAGCTAGTAGGCTCGGGTAACGGCTGCTGCATCCTCCGATCTCAAAAGAGTCTGGGACACGATCGAGGAGGATTCCTGGGGTTTCCCTTTTCATTCGTGTCTCATTGGAAGTAGCGCGGCTGCTCTTAACTGTCCCTCACTCTCGTGTTTCACGACGAGGGATGATTGCCGTGCGCGTTGGTTTCCTTAGCCTCATGAAATGATCATGCTCTTACGTGTCCCATTGACTTTATAATTGTCCTTATAACCATTCAGATGCATCCTCCAGAACCTGTTATGCCGTTGCCGTCTAAGTTCTTTGATTACATTTCCGATTTGTGAGACGTGCGTCGAATTCGATTGGTATCAGAGCTATCGCGTTTGAGAAAATATCAATAAAACTGGTTACTACGAAACTTAAGTTGCACAGTCGATGGTTGGAGTCTGAAATAATGGCGCCATCGAACAAGTCAAGTAGGAGTGATTATATTAAAATGTAGCCTTAAATACGTTCTGTATTAATGTTTTATGTCAAAAGAAAAAGAGATAGAATACATTTTTTTACTGAGATAAAGTTTCCAAAACGACAACTTTCTCCGTGGAATTTTATTAAGATTTAATAATTGATTTTGTTCATGTACCGTTAATTATAAATATATCAACTAATGGAAAAATTAACGGAAGTTGTACTTGATTCATACTGATTGGTTCTTCATACTTCAACCATTGAACTACGCAATAAACTAGTCGTTTGTCTTATTTATGCATTTTATCAGATCAGATTTTCATATCAGTAATAAAAATAAATCAATATTACTGTAAATTTACTGTAAAGTATGCTATTAAAAAAGATTTTATTTAAGAGTGAGATTGGGATTCTAATTCTCATCTACCCCAACTTTGTGACCCCAAAAATAGACGGTACGCTGTTACTGTTAATCAGTATAGTTCCCTTAATAAACAGCACTCTGAGTAAATTATTATAGTTCCCTGTATAATACTCTGTACATTATAGTAGTGACAGTAATTATCAGTGTGTGTAAAAGTCTAATGCTATGTCTGCAGAGATTCACTTACGATTAGAAATTCAAAACAGAAATATCAGCGCTCCCAGCCCTGGAACATCATTCTGTGACAGAAGTAATAATTTCACCTTCCATCCGCCGGAAACCAGCCTTCATTAGTCCTTACTGGACAACTTGTTTCTCAGATGAAAAAAACAGGCAAGGTGAAGGGAATCTCTCACTAATTAGCGAAAACCGGCTCGTAGGGAGTGGAAAGAATGTAGTCGGTTTAAGGGAGCAAAAAAATTAATTTTTCCCCCAGAGATTTTTTGACCCGACCTTTGTTTATGACGAGGGAACCTAATGAGAAAGAGATACAGATGCGCAGCCCCTGCCTCCTCCATCTCATCCTTCTTTTCCTCTTGCGTGTGCCACTCTTCGCAATCATTTCGGCTTCATTAACCCCGTGGAAAAAAACTCTCTTATGGGCCTCGGAAGTTGTCTTTGGTGGAATTACATCGGGTCTCGTGCATGGAACTACTTTGTAACGACCGTAGCGATGAGATAACTGGTTTCATGACATAACCCCACGCGAATAAAGCCCACAATACAGAACCGTATGAACTCAGGTGCTCACAAGAAAAACCCCACAGTGATAAAAAATTCACATTGGCAGAACCGTACATTGATAAAAGCTCTAACTTAACCTGACCCCACATCGGTAAAAATGATAGCAATATACGACAATGGTACGGTATATATACATTAAATTAAAATTAATTAATTACATTAATTTTTTATGCTTTATTTTGTTCATTTTTATATTTATCATTTTCTCATCGTTTGTGATTGAATACTTTACTGTTATCGATTTCATTTCTTTTTATAATTTCTTAATAAAACTGCTTTTGTAATTTCCATATTATACACAACTTTCTTTTACATTTTTTAACTTGTACTATCAGTAGGTTTGCACAGATTTTTCACACTCCCTTTCTTTGTGGGTGTTTTCCCGCAGTGGATCTTTTTTCCTAAGATATTACCTAATTTTTTTAACATCCACTCATTCTAAAGTTTTCCTCTCTATCTCTGTGCGCCTACTCGTCACTTATATTTTTAATATCATTGATGAAAGGTTAGATGAAAGAAGAAGAGACTATTCATGAAATTTAAATTGTTAATTAAATTAGAGGTTTAAGAAATCTCGAATAGACGACTATTCACGGGCTAAGCACGGTGGGGATGCGCTTTTTAAATAAATGTAACATTGGACGTCACTTCTTCTATTAGCTACTGCCTCACTTCGACAAGCCAATCGAACCGAACTGTGGGGAATCAATGGAGTAAACGAAGTCATTCGAAAGCGCACATTTGTCACATCTTCGGAAATCGATTGTGTTGCCGAATCTGTATCCAAAACTTTATAATATCGCATAGCCTGTGCGAATATTTTCGCGCATCTCCCCCACGGAGGGATGTATCTCCTCTCACGCACACTCCTTACCCTGTGTACTCCACGAAACGACCTTCACTTTCTCGGGGTTGCCTGCTATCGCTAATCGTTGTCATGTTTTTCTTAAGAAAATGGCATGCCTCGTACGGGAATCGAGAGAAGTTGTCAACACTGTTGTACATAGAAGAGACTCGCAGGAATTCGAAGGTGGGGTAGGTTGTCAGTGTTCCACCCACTGGTACCGAAAAAGGCTCTTTACTACGCGGTACTATTATAAATTCACGCAATAGGTGGTGGAAATTGCGCAGTTTTCCTACGACGGAAAACAAAGAAGAGAGATTTTGCGTCTAGGTCTCGTTGTGATTTGCCTACACGTCAAGGTCAATTCTTAGAAGGTCCATTCATTCGAAATTCAAGGACGGACGATGGCGACAGCCCCGGGCGACGGCTTTTTTCGGGGCGGCAAAGGTTTTCGGCTCCCGATCGGCGCTCAGTAATGGATGCTAATGACATTAATTGCGGACGCTCTCTGCGCGGTAGTATTTTTAACTGCGTTTCTCAGCAGGAGGAAATAGTCCACATCTTTTTTGTTTCCCCGTCGATTGGATCGTTCGTCATTTACGTTGCTTCGAAGGTATAAAACAATTGCACCTTTTGGTAAATTGAAATCGGACCTGAATCTTATTATTATTAATTTTCCGGACGAGTCTGGAATACTTTTCGGTGATGGAGAAGTGTGAATCTTTTTAATAACCATTTCGACAATAATTGCTCCATCCCTCTCAGAACACCTGACGTTTTGAGCTATCATCTGCGAAAAAGTCTCATATTAATCGACAAATGTAGTATTTCGGGAAAACGTAAAACTTTTGCCGTCTATTTCACTTTAGCACAAATCTGATCAACTCATAACATAGATTCAGTCAGGGAAGAAGATGATAGATACTCGCTTACACTCTTTAAACGAAGTCTATCATTTATCATTGATTAACTGTATAAGCTAATGAGTTAAATGATTGTAATATGTTATTTATCTATTTAAAATATTTACATTCAGTGAAGCCACCATTTTAGAGTGAATACAAAAAATAGAAATTTAAAATCAATATCTACAGTAATACAATTTAAAAAAAAAAATAAAATTAGTAAATATTTTCACAAAATAAGTTTTAGTACAAATCTATTCATACGATTATAACAGTAATCTAATTGTAGGCTGCAATATGCAAGAAAGATAATTGGACAGAAGCGATTTCGATGATCTTGCATGGGAATTAATTACAAGTTTCCTTACTTTTTAAACATTTATTTAAATATAGTGGTTGTTGTTGTGAAAGAGAAAGTAATAGGTGGTGAAGGAGAATTTTCAAAAGTGTTCATGATTGAGTTTTCTTTGATTATTAGGACGTCATATAACTTGAAGTATGTTAGAAACTTTTCATGGATTTTTACAAATACTAGTATCCATAACGGGATCATAGTTACATTTACACTGTTCTGCTCAGGCCGGTTTGAACCATAAACCCTCTTCTATTGGCTACGAAAAGCCCTGAAGGGTGAATGAGACCAGGCAGGGTGAGGAGTGAAGTGGTATACTCCTCTCTGAGCCAGAGTGCTACGAGTGAAAAAGAGCCATGGAAAGCTGCACAAAGACCCCATGAATACCACTTTTCATAGCTTTTGGTTTGGAAGAATTAAGGTGAATGAACGAGATGGGCATCACTCATATATGAGTAGTTTTTATATCACTATAACCACTAAAAAGGCTGAGAAAGATTTAATTGAAGGATATACTTATTTCTCTATCCCGTTTCAAAACGATTAATGCAAAAGTAAAATAGAATAAGAATGGACTTTGTCATGTGGAGAGGAACGAAAAAGTGATTTGTAGAGACCGACAGATGTATTTGAAAAATATTTATTTAAATAAATATTTAAGAGCTCTTCGTAAATTTCCACAAATTTTATTTTTCGAAATGACCGCTTTCGACCTTACGGTCATCGTCAGGTCAGGAAGACCTGACAAATTGGCAGACCTGAAGATGATCGTAAGGTCGTTTCAAAAAATTCAATTTGTGGAAAGCTACAAAGGACTTTTGTTGATTTATTTATTAAGATAGCATTCCACAATACTAGGCCAGTACAATTTTAGTTTATAAAAATACGTATTTCTTAATTCTATTGAAAAAGAAGAAGATTGAATAATAATGTGCTCTGTCTCAGGATGCAAAAGAATTGGGTTTATTCGCAGAGAACGGTTTTATCTTCATTAATAAAGTATGTCTCCAATAAGCACAATGAAAATGCTAAAATACTCCCGGTATCTTTCGGGGAAAAAAGCATCACCTCATTACCCGAGGAGAGGTTATGGGTACAAAACGTAGCGCGGAGTCATTTGGACGCCCTGAAAACGTCGCTACACTTTTTCCTCTCGAGTCAATTAAGGTCGCGAGTTGTAAAACAACGCGCCGAAACAGTTTGGCACGTCTGCAACGCTCCATTCCGCAGAGTTTTAGCGCGACAGTCCCCTCTCTTTATAAACGGAGAACGAAAGTAAATCCGAACGACTTCACCTCCTTGGAAGTATTTTCCCAGGCCTCACCTCGAAATATTCAAACCACGTAAAGCAGGCGTCGGCCGATTCGAGCGCTCGTGATGTTCCCGGAGGCCGCGATTCCAGAAGCAGATAGACTTGCTTAGTATTCTTTTTGAAAAATGCCTCGTCCCCTACTCCGCATCCCTTCCACGTCCATAACGACGCATGTAGCGTGTCTTAAAACATAAAAAAATGCTTCCGATGCTCATCTCGTTGCCTGCCGAACCTTACTTACGTAATCCTCGGGTTTAGACTCCTGAGTTGCCGTGCTGTAAATTTTTCGTCGTGGCCGCGCTACGCTTGACGCCTATATCCGGCATGGGTTAACCCTCTAACGCATTACTTCCGTACCTTTTTCTTCAATGGTGCCCTTGTGTTTTTCGCGAACCTTCCGAACGGGGATCTTCAGGGTTGTCTGTATGTGTCCCGTGAGGCTCTCTTAGCGGGCATACCAATCTTCCAAGGGCCTCGTAAATGTATTTTGATCTCGAAAACTTGCATTTTGGGATGATATTGGGAATGAAATTAGGTTAACATATCGAATACATTTGACGGTTAGCTTGAAAGTATTCCCGTTAAAACAAATCTGTCTAACCGAAGCTGTCACATTCCAATATGCGATTTTCCATATGATATAAGTAAAAACAACTAATTACATCCTCTCGGCTACAGTGTACATCAAATTTGCGGATGAAACTAATTACAATTTTACATTGATCTTACAAATATAATTTTTTCATTCTTATTTTCATCAAAACTTTATCAGTAATACGATCAAGATTTCATTTTGTTGAAAAATATTTCATTTTTGGGATTTAAATCGTTTTTTATCTCCTCCAGAAATACCATTGGTTGATAATATAGGTTTTAAAAGATAGACCTATTACAAAATGTTGAAAGTTCTATATTTTCCTTTCTTCAACTGCCCCTGAAAAAATACCTTTAAATATTATACAAATTTAAAAATATTATGAAAATAATTGGAGAGATCAAAGACAATAATTAGTAATAATTATTGTCTTTGATATAGACGATATTAGACGATACTCATGCGTTGAAACCGGAGCTCAATTCTTTTAGTAAATTTGTCGTAGGGATTGTCTTGCTCGTAAATTCGTAATTCGAAATATTTTATGCAGCTGTCGTTAGTCAAGTACTCCATTATCTAAATCCATCGTCGACCAAGATGATAAGATATGAATCTGATATATTCAAGTTCAACTTTGTGAAAGGGAGCCATAATACGATAAATGAAACATTGAACACTTAATAACCTCCACAGATATATTTTCAAGGCGACTAGTTTCGTCAATGAATTGGCATATTCAGGCCTTGAAAACATATCTCTGGAAGTGTTCATTATTTCATTTATTACCAAGATATGATCGAGTTCAAAGTTTCAACTTCAAACCGGTCATTGGGCTGGGCATTTTTCAGATAGATCCGGCCATAGTATATTAGCGTAAATTAAGTTGCACCAGAACAGTACGCCGTGGCACACCTCACGAAAAGATCTGCTCTATTAGCCCCTTGATTCTTCGTAAATTTCATCTGCAAATTTTCCCGAAATAGCCCCCTCTTCGGATCCAATTGGAACTAAAAGTCCCAGTGGCTCTTTCTCGGGCAGGAATAAAAGGCGAGTTGAGAGATAAGATCGAAAAAAAGAAGGATGGGTCGGCACGAGGCAAAAAGCAAAAGCGGATCGCACTGGCCGAGCGACGGTCCTTTTTTTTCGCCCTGGAAAGGTCACGACTTCCCCCGAAATAAAAAGAGGTCGATGTATTGAGGTCGTTAGAGGCGCCTTATGAATTCGGCCGAAATTACGGGAGGCCTATATCTGCATGAATAAAGTCGGGTCCCCGCCGGACTTGATTGGCAAGAGGGCGCTTCGTTAAAGGGCATCTGTTTCCCAGAAAATAAACCACAATGGCCGTAATTCGGGTCTACGTATCAAGAGGCCACTTCGTTACATGGTCACGTGATAGTTTTGCAATTGATTCCAGAAATTCGCAGTCCTTGCGTGCGTCGCCGATGTGTGCTCGGTCATTAGGAGCGTCTGATTGGTTGGTCGCATTATGCCTATATCTGTGTCCGAGTGTCGGTGCGGTGTAATTTCGAATTCTACTGAGAAAGGCGCGTTTTTGATCGCGAGTTTCATCTGGTACTGTCCGGCTTTTCCTCTGTTTGTAACGATGCGTCAGCAGCGGATGTTTTTAATAGTACGTCGTTCATTGGCGTATTCGGAGGAATTAAAAGGTGTTTGAAGCCCCGAAAAGACGTGAAAGAGATCCCTTTAATTTAGCTTTTAAATATTAATTCTATATTATTTGGCCGGAACTCATGAAAAGACAAACTGAAGAGTGAGGAATAACTTACTTGTTAGTAATATAAAGACGATTTGTTAATTAAGTCGACCGGTTTCGGCTACACAGCCTTCATCAGGTCTGATTCCATTCATCAAGCTCATTCCTGATGATGGCTGTGCTGCGAAACTGGTGAGCTAAATAAAAATCTGTGTGGGTGTTACTAAGATTTTCTTCTGTCCTCAGCTCTTAAGCTTTAGGACATAAGTTCCCGAAGAGGTCCATACATATGTACAGGTGGTCCATGTCAGGGAATAAAACAAGGAGATCCAAGATTATTATCAAATTCTGAGAGTGCTTTAGAGTTTTTGAAAGCCAAAGATCCCATTTAAAAAAATAATGTAATCGAATGGAAACCAGTTATGGCTTTTTAACAGAAAAATTCAATATTAGGCACTCTAGTGGATCCAAGTTTGGGAACCAAGAAGATAAGCCATATGTTTTATTCTTGTCCTTATAAACATGTTATAATACTTTTAGACAATTTTTTGAATTTCACATAGACGAAAACGAAGCAATTTTTTTTATGCTGGCATATCATCACTTTCGTAGTAAATATTCAGAGTACGTATATGTAGAAACTAAGTTCTGATGCCCCTTTCAATACGACTCCTGAATGCGCGACTTATTTCTTTGGCATTAACAATACGATTGCACTTTAATAAAGAAGTATGTAAGCGTTCAACTGGAGCAGTTTAAACTTGCGAGTTCGTTTCTTTGAAGAGAGTTTATTGCGACACATAAAGACGCGGGGATGTTTGTTAAGTGAAGAAAGCAATCAAAACTTTTCCGAATTTCTGTGGAGCGAAAACTCGGATGTTCATAAATGCCGAAATCTTCCCGAAGTTATATTTGAGTGCGATTTTTGTGCAGAGGTCTTTGGATCTGTCCTAAAATATTTGATCCATAGCAAAGCGATATACTATAGGATTGAAAAATTATCGTAGATAGGTGAGACAGATCTGTAATACAGAGGAAATATACGCTGATTTTTCATGTGGGAGGGATTTTGATATCTTAGGGAGCTGATTTTATTTTAAGTTCCAATTAATCATTCGATATATTTAATTGGCGATCGATAACAATCCGGTCATAATTGACCTCTGTTTTTTAAACCATTCTTGTAATTATTCTGCTCATATATGATATACCCGTTTCCCTTAAAAAATCTAAAGGAAAAAAAAACTCATGCCTTCGTTTTTTTGCACACAAATATTTGTAGCCAAATGACAAAATCATTTATTTATATAAGTTTTGAGTAATTCATGTATGTATATCTTATTTATTATTTTTGATAACGCCAATCAGAAAATGATTGGCTGCTTGCGTGAATAATCTCTAACTTCTCGATTCGGAAGAAATAAGAACTCTGTAAAACTCTTTATAGGTATATCTAAAACTCAGCTACTGAGTCTGACAGTTAAATTGCCATAAGAGCAGAGTTAATGTTCCAGAGGTTGAGGATGCCAAGGATAAAGCTATTTTAATTTCGTAATCTAAGCCACTTTATATTTGAACAAGTCTCGAAAATAAATTTCAAATTTGATATATATACAGCATAAATAAATGAAAAGTAGTTCAAAAATAAAATAGCTTAAATTCGCCTCTTAAAAGAGAATACCAGTTCAAGTATTTGCAAATTTAAACTCGTATTCTGAAAATTTAAGTCTTTAATCGAGAAATGTAATGCTAATTTTATTTTTAAATAAACCTTTATGCCGCTAAAAAAATGTCGCTAGAAGAAGGAAATAGTCGTTGAATTTAGCGATTATATCGCCAAATTGGCATATAAGAGCCGAATTTCTTCAGAAATGCTAATTAGCCATTCGATGTACGTAATTGCTGACTTTAATATAATTAAGTTAAATTTTACAAAGTGTTTTTACTTCTTCCGAACATAGAATTCCGCATAGTGAGGGCCACCACCATCCATCAAGTACCTAATTTTTTCACGCTCTTTGATTGGGCATTTTATCCTTAATCTTATGCAACCAACGCGTCAGAAGCCCTACCCCGTTCCCGAGGCCCACAAAAGCTCTGACATAATGCGGATAAATTGCGTCCATCCACGGCGACCTCCGCTGACATGGTTCCATCATCGAAACTTTGATGAGTTTATTTTCGATACCAGAATCCGTATCCGTGTAGCGAGCCGATATCTATGGTACTCTCAATATAATGAGGTTTCGGCTCATTATTTCACCGGTGCTTGGCCATCCGTCTGCAGCGATGATAATTACGGCTCCGGACGAACGGATTTCGATTAAAACTCGCCACGGAAGTTTTCCCTTTCGGTCCTAGCGAATGACGTAGGCGCGCTCAGATTTCGAAGTTAAATCTATGGGAACGTTTTGATGGTTATTCGACGCATATCTGTCTACGGTACGTGGATGATCCCACCCTTTTTCATCCACCGGAAAGACCCGCGTGATATTGCATCGGGTTTATGCATTTAATGACCCAATTCGGTCCTTCCCATCCCTTTATCTCATGCGGCATACATATATCAACGAGAATTTTGCGGTATGCCAATGCAAGCGTTTGTAAATTCATATTGAGGAAAGTAAAAGACGCCCATGGCGGGTTAAAATGTTTTAACCATAAAGATCTTCTATCCGTAGTATATTCAGGTGGAAGACCGGTTGGTACCATACCCCTTCCAACATTAACTGCTTGATGGGATTGAAGCGTAATAGGTAAGATGAGGAGAGAGATAGAAATTGGAAGTTGTTTATTCTGGCTTGGAAATACTACCAATTTGTGCTAAACTATTACAACTCTATAAGTTGCAAACATTAAAAACATATTTCTGTACCTTCCCTCCATATACAAGAGAAATCCAATCAACCAAAGTTATACATTTTAGGAAAGTATTAATTAAATTTTGTATCGAGATTATCGTTGGACTATGAGTTTCACGTGCTACGTAAAATACAATTTTAGGTTTGATTTCCACATGGGAGGTACTTATACGTATCAATAAATTGTCTCTCTTTTTGGGCAGAGACAATACTTTTCCTGTATATCTACTCAATATTATATATCCATTAATATTATATTCTCTACTCTGTATCAAAAGACAATCGAAATATATTCCATTCACAGAGATTTACAGCAGGAACTCGTGTTAAACCTAGCGTTGGTGTAATCATTCCTAAAAAGAATACTATCACTGCAAATTAAAATATTATTATCTTAACGATCATTTACTAAACGAAAAAAATGTATAGCAAAATACAGCTCCTATTTATTTAGGATATAGAAACCACCAGGAGGTTATTCGCGGTACGCCTATACTCCGCGGCACACTATTGTTCCGTGGCACACTAACAAACAGAGATACACTGTTGCTCTGAGGCACACTTACTCTTTGCGGCACACTAATTTGTTGCGGCACACTAATTTGTTGCGGCACACTAATTTGTTGAAGGACACTAATTGTTTGCGGCACACTAATTTGTTGAAGGACACTAATTGTTTGCGGCACATTAATTCTTCGTGGCACATAAACTATTCGGTGCACACTGATTCTCTTGGATCAAATTTGCGCGGAACACCGGTTGGGAAGCACTGCTGCTCTAATTGGCGATAGGTTCTTCTCCGGATGCCGGAATAATGAGAGGAAATTAAAATTACAGCCTCTCACGCCGCTAAGGCGAAAATCGTTCTTTAGAGCCGCCGAAATTATTTTAACGCCTGTTTTTTTCCGAAGCGGAAGATTGGGCATTCACGGAGGGCGAAAGTTGTTTATTGCTTTACCCTTTTATGGTCGCCTAATAAACCCCTCCGCTTTCGAACGCTTTGTCCCCTTTAATTCGCAAAAAAATCGCATTCGCGTCCTTTGCCGAGATTTTTCTTTTGAGTTCCGGACCTTGTGATGTTTGCGCAAAAACTGATGGCGTATTATCGCTGAAGGAGTCCGCATTTATTTCCGCGCGATTTGGGTATCAAATTGCGAATTACTGCTGGTCTTTGAGAGGATAGGAGTCTGTTATCCTCTCTCATTCAGCCGATCGCTGCGAATTGGCGTTGGTTTTGCATGGAGGATCGTTAAAATAATCGCTGGTATTGAAGTCTATCCAGTAATCAAGGCATCGCTGCTCGAATTGCAATGGGATGCCTAATGAAGTAGGGGTGCAAATAATTCTGCAAACAACTGCGGGAGGAGGATGCGACTAATGGATCGCTTCCTTTATTGATCTTGGTTGCCATGAGATGCAAAATAAATCCCGGCCAACGTAAACCGATGTATCGGGTGTTGTAGCGCACGGGTAACTAGCACTGGAGATTATTAACTCTGCGGATTTTGCTCGTATTACACCTATTTGCGTCTGGATTTCAGCTGTGTTCTAGGATAACTCAGCGATATGAATTTCCGTGGATTTTTTTATCTTCGCAATGTTCACTTAACTCTCGATTCCACTCCAATATACAATTTTTTCCCCCGGGGATTATGAAAATGATTACATCAATCTAAAAATACAGGCAATTTATTGGTCTTATTTCATTTTATGCGTAAATAAAACCAAAATTTCACTTAAATAGGTATGTGATTCCTATATTCCAATAAGGATCTAGTTAATTTACGCAAAATTAATGAATATTTACCTAAATTAATTTCCTTTGATTAATGATATTTTCTTATTAAACCGATGGAACGTACAAAATATAGTTTTATGTAATTTTCATATATTGTGTAATTTGTTAAGGTTGCATTCGTTTCGCGCTAATTAGTAGTACTTGGCCCCTAGGTAATTGATCTTTGACATCGAATATATTAAAAGTTTCCAAAACTTTTTAACGTAATTCGTTTATAATGGATGTCAAAATCAATACAAAAGATTAAATAAGAGACATAAACATATCCTTAAATTTAATTAGATTAATTACGTCTTTTTGGAAAATATTCTTGTTTTACTAAACTAGAATTTTAGCGAAAGCGATGTTTGTTTTTCATAGCAATATTGCGTATTATATACGTATTGTCTTGAGTAATTGGATATCGTAAAGTATGATTTTATGTCTTAAGCTATCTAATATGAAGTTTTCTATTTATAAAATTTTCATAGATACTATCTTACGTCTTTTTTGAAATTATTCTCATTTTATTGAATTGGGAAGTATGTACAATTTTAGCGAATTCTATTGTGGTGTCTTTAGGGAGAGCGAGGATTTCATATCATAACGATAGAGGATTTGTCTGATCGTTTTGATCTGTTGGCCACGACGGAGTGTAGTTTAACGTCTTCAACTACTTAGGAGAAAGTTTGTTCATTATAATAATTCCGTTCCACCAGAAATATCGACGGAATTATTATTTCATCGGGAATCTAAACTTCTTCGGCCGAAATAATTTCTGTAAAACAAGCCCTAGTCACGTGACACGGGAAGTGAAACTAGAAAGAAATGGGTTAATGATCCCTCTTCGCAATTCCAACGCGAAATACTTTCATGCACTCCACCCGAGGACCTCCTCCGCTTTATTGCCAAAATCGATAATTCACACAAAGGACCCGACGTTTTCCGAGAAAGGCGAGAGAAATTCAAATGCGTTAAGCGTTAATTCTGCGGAGACAATGCAGCGAGGAGACGAAACTTTCCGTTAGGTATCGGCGACAAAGCTCCCGCGATCATTCGTTGCACCTCATGGTTAAAAGGAAGGCGGAAACAATCGGAGATCGGCTTCAAACGAACCGTCCGTAATTGGAGAGGACAAGCGGGGCATTCCTAAACTTTTCAGCAGTTCCCAAAAGCTCATGATTCCTTTTCCCGTGGAATGCAGGCGGGGAACTCTCAATCCCCATCCTTTTGGTAATTAAACCGGAAATGAAGAAACAAACAATGGCGAGCCATCTGCCGGATGGAATTTTATTTCGGGAACAAAAGAGCATCGTCGTCCGAAGACGTGAAATATTTCGAGCGAGAAGAAACTTTTAATGGAATTAGATAATGTTTTAATCGATGGGTCGGAAACTTTCCAGGGCGCCTGCAGCTAAAATGAAGAGTCCTCGTAAATTTTTTCCGCGCTTTGTTGGAACCTATTACTGGAATTAAGTGATGAAGGTGAAGAATCACTTCGCCGGATGAATTCCGGGCAATTGAATTCCGAAACGGTATTCGCGAAGTTTGTAAAATTGAGATTTGTGAGGAAGTTGCCTTTATCTTCCGCTAATTTCCCACTTTGCTGTTTTTGTTATATTTTTGCGAAGAGGAGAGGATTTTCAATTAAAGTCGGCCTCCTACGAAAGTGTTACAAAAGATATATTTTTGCGCATATATTAACTCCTTAATTTAATCTTGTGAGAAAGTGGACTTTACCTAATTTACTCCATAGACACAATATGTATTTAAATATAACTATGAATTTATTCATTCCACAATATACAAAGGCATATGTTCGACAATTCATTTTCAGTTATTACATAGCAACGAATGAACATATGTATTAATTATTAATTACATTACAAATTAATTTACTTTATAATTATATAATTACAATAGTTACATCAATAATATCAAATACAATATAAACAATAATACAATATAAACACTCATAGATAAAGAGTTACATATACCTTCACTATAAGTAGACAATCTTTCCTTTACTAAATACTTATGAAGATATCATGCGGCTAAGCATTATTTCATTACATTGAATCGGTATTCTAATAATAAAATTTCGTTGAAGTAACACAGTATGGGATTGAATTAATGTCGATTAGCTCTTTCTCCTCTAGAGCCATCGATAAAAATATTACTTTGTGAATTTGAGGAAGGTGAGATATCCTGTCAATTGGAGTAATATATTTAAACCAATTTAACTCCCACATGGAAATTTTCGTTGTTTCCTTATAAGAATTATAAAATACCTATCATACACAATATATCTATTCTCTGATTGATTTCAGTTTATCAACAACAAGTTTAATTTACAAGATTTCAAAAAGGAAACTCGTTGGACCCAATCTAATTTCATTACGTGCAATAGAATTTCAAATTACAAAGGGTTATTCGGATCTTTAATTGGTTGATACACTCTCTCTCTCTCTCTCGACCCCGTTGAAACTTCTCGTTATTTCATCCCGGAAAAAGTTTCTCTGGTTTAATCGACGACGATTATTTATTGCATTACACCACTGCAATTGCTTAGTTGGTAAAATATTTTCGGCTTAACATCAGTAATTTTTGTAATTCTACATTTATTAATTTTTAATCTTTAACACTAAGGTATGTTATTGGTATTATTATTCATTCTAGGTATTATTCGAATTTAATCATATGTGAATCTAAAGCACACTTGGTAATTTATGACCTTTTGGAGACATTTCATAGTAGTAATCCAAATAAACCTTTCATTGTAGAGATTATTGTAAATAATAGAAATAATCATATTGAATTCTGATATCTTAAATATAGTTGTATATTTATATCTTATAAAAGTTTGAATCGCTCTTGTTATAATTTTTAGGAACAATATATACTATTTTACAAGCATTATGCGTAAGTCAATACAATATTTCTGTCTAAATTGCCGTTAACAAATTGTCAATAAACTTTGAACCACGATGTCAGTATTATCAACTATCTTATTTAATTAAAATTTTCACTTAATTAACTGAAAAATTAATTCTTCAGGTTGGTTGTTGAAGCAATTCTTCGGAGTTTGTCTCCATAAAGTACCCAAGTCTACAGGAAATTCTCCTATTTGAAAATAGCTGCTTCTCAGATTGAATATGTTTCTAGTGATGTAATCAGTTACAAAGATTTTAGTTTTAAATCTTTGCCTAGCAATCCCGTCTATATAAAAATAGGGATTATGGTAATGAGAACATTTCTGTATTTTTGAAACTCCCTTTGTTGCCACTTTAATAATTGGAGTCCCACAGTACAGCGCAAGAATTCATAACATGCACGGTGTCATGCGATTGATATCCGTTCACGGATGAGGAAATTGGACAAAAGCAAGTACTGTTCGTCGTAGAGGGAATGTCGTTTGATTGGGATGTATCACAAACTCCGGTTATTACAAATTCCTAGCTTTTTCACGCCTTTCATGCCAAACAGAATCAACTTTGCCACGTTTTGACTCGCATTCCGGTCCAATCTATTTCATGGATACGCTATTCGAATCCAGAAAGCGAATACGCACTACGTCCGTCCGGAAATCTCTTTTTATTCCCTCAATCTCGACAAAGTTTCATCTGAGCGCTATACCCCCTCCCTCCCCCCACAAACCAAAAACGTCTGTACCCGCGGCGAAAAAAAAACTTTCTAAAAGTGACTCAGAAGCCACACAAACATCAAACGGTCCAGAAAGCATCTCTCGAATGCATTTCCGACAATGGAAGGCCATTGATTCGTAACATTCTCTCCCCCCCTCAAGTCGCAGAGCGAAGCACAGCGACAAAGGCACCACCAGCAGCATGTGTGCATCACAGCGCCATCACCGCTGTCTTCTTCCCCATCCCTCGCGACTTCTTTGATCCCTTTCCTCTCTTTCGACTCGACCACTTCAGAACTTGACATACGCCATGCTGTCAACCCTCCTCCGCGCACCCCTTCCCAACCACTCTTGCCCGCACCTACTGTTTCTCCCGGACCTTCCTTTCTATATACCTCTCTCACTGTGCTTCCAATCCCTCCCTCAGACCAGCTCCATCTACTATTCTTCACATCCTATGACTCATTCCTAAAGAGTACGTCTGGCTCCTCTCTCATACATACGAGAGGGTCGACTGC
Organism: Sympetrum striolatum; assembly: GCA_947579665.1. NCBI lineage: Eukaryota > Metazoa > Arthropoda > Insecta > Odonata > Libellulidae > Sympetrum > Sympetrum striolatum. The sequence goes on along the minus strand of OX388345.1, from coordinate 40,109,175 downwards.
AGGGAGAAAAAAATGGGAGGCGTCGAACGAGACAGGCGAGGGAGAGAGAGAGAAAGAGATTATATTCATTTTTAAAGGATTTCCGTCTGCCGTTCGGTGCTGAGTGAATGCGGGATGGGGAATGAAATTTCGTTGTACGCGCGTAACAATCGTCGGAACCTCTTTATCCCTCCCCCTGTGTTGCTTTATTTTCCTTTCCATTTCTTACAATGTGGCCGCCCCTCTGTTTGCCTCCTGTTTTCTCTTTCTTCGTTCGTTTTGTGCGTTTCATCTACTGAGGTTTTGTTTTTCCGTCTTCTTTTGTTTCTTTTTCGGCGGTTTCGCTTTTCGCTCTTCTCTTGTTTTTTTATATTTTTCGATCTTTTGATTCCCCCCCGAGATAAATGCCTCTCGGTTTGAGTGTATTAATATTTTCCACCGATAATGATCGCTTTTTAAAAGGGGCTCACAGGGGGGGGGGGGGGGAGGATTAATTCCCCCCGTGGAGTTGTTCGATAATGGCCGGGTCTTTTGATGCCGGTCTCCCGAAAGAGGACTCTACCTACTCTCCCTCGCTTTTCCTCCCGCCTTTTGTGATTGGCGGGCGGCGGGAAACTAATTTTCCAATCGTTTCGAAGTGGATCCGGAAGCTATCATCAGGATTCCGCTCGCACTCCCGATATAATTACGAGACGTTTTCCGCGTTGTAATTGCATTTCGAGGGACGATGAGTTTTTCCCATGGTCGCTATATCAAATCGTTTGAGACAGAATTCAAGGTTTCCCTCGGAGGCGTTATGGAGGGACGAGAGGGCTGTATTTTGGGAATTCCCGGAATTAAAGGGCGCGATGGAACATGAACCACTTGTATGATCCAAAAAAGTAAGCCGCGAGCAATGACCAAATGTTACTTTCATTCAGAGAATAAAGCTTGGTGCTTGGACAAGTTATTCGTAAAGTGAGGAACAAAACAGTTTTAGGCGACACATAAATTGAGGTGTACCTCCTGGTTTTTCTGAGGTTACGCTCTACTTAAATAATTTATTACTACGTTTTGAATTCTCTAAAATAGATCGCATGTAATAACTTATAGGCGTGCTGATGATATAAAGAGCGACTGAGAAAAAAAAACTGGAATTTTATATTGAATTGGTAGTGAGTAATAGCAGTTTAAACATAATCAAAACGAGCGACAAAGGCAGCCTTTCATTCAAAATCTGCTTTAACACTAAGTCGATATAATACCCAATATATGAAACAAAAAAAATACAAAACATGCCCAAAAAATTAATAAACAAATATATACAAAAAAGAACTTCCTTAATGAGAAAATATGCATATATATAATTATGTCGGGCTCCGGATAGTCATGTGGACAGCGCGTTTGCCTTCGGTGAAAGCGGTCCTGGATTCGATTCCCGGTGGAAGTCAATGTGCGAAATGACCTAAGCTGTCGAAGCACTTTTAACAATAATATACTAAGCATGTCAAACGAATATCAGGCATTTATATGAAACCCGAATATCTCAGGTGGTCCAGATTATAATTATTTAATCGTTCAAGGCACCGTTGTGGATTGAGATGTAGATTCCGTTGGGTGCTGTTACGATTTATTCTGTCCCAATTCAATCAGTATTTTTCGGATTTGGAAAGCGAAGAAGAGGATCGAATGAGCGGCGTTTTGTCTTTGTCCCTTCGTCATAACGTATTCAGGAATTTCGTCCCCTTAAGCCTTGAGCGCTCGATGCGTAATGCATGTATACATGGATCAGCACCCTTGGAGTCACCCGGAGTACAAAAATTACGTAAATGCGTCCCCTTTGCCATGCTGTACCTCTTAAAACCGCCAATTCAGAGGGAGAGTATGCTTGGAATAGCATTATCGCATTTTTACATATCAAACCGTTGAATACGCGGCGAAGGCCTATGATCACATTTTTCGCCGTCAGGAATATTCTGGAGAGCCTTCCATCGCATATTTTCCATTTCTCAAGACAGCAAGGTATAGGTACTCTATATTAAGTTGTTTTTACTTTCAACTAAATATTTATCCTATTAGGAGTATGGTGGAAATTCTTATTAGCCACGTGTTGTTGAAAAAATGTATTCTACGATTACTACACTTTTTGAGAGTCGATTTTAAAAATATCTGGAGGAGTATCTCAAATAAAGATAGTGCATACGAAGTACATACCTTAATGCAAAATAAGTTAGTCATTTTTATCAAATTTTAGCCTAGCTCAATATCATAATTATCAAATTATTTATAATTTATACGTACAGTAATAAGTATTGCTCTATGTATATAGAAGATACGGGCATCCGGGTATTTCTCTTAATTATATAATGAATAAAATTAAGTGAAACCTATTTGGTGGAATTTATATTAAAGAATCCTTACCATCAAAAATGGATTTTGTACAAGTTTTGATAGTAATCGCTTGAGATCGACTAAGAGACCAATGAATGATGTCTTACCTTAACGTCTTGTCATACTACATTGTTCTCTATATTTAAACGATGATAAATTAATAGGAAATAACAATTCCAATCTATAATTGAGCGATTGACAACTCTAGTGACTAGCCTTTATTATGCCGCATCTTCCGATATCGCCAATTTGAAAGTCTCTATAAAAATGAAGATTATTTTTATCGCGTAGAATAAAAACAGCATGCCAAATGGTTGTGGTTTTGCATTCACCACCGGACAACTTGAATTTCAGATTCGTGCCGATACACCAAGGGACCATGGTCTGCGTGCGATGCCAAGTCAAACACTCGATCACGAATGCTGACTTTGAAGAAGGGTGATGCCTCTCAGTGCGAACAGAATAAGACGATCCAGAAGAAATGCAAGAAAGGTGAGTAACCTTTAGATACTGTAGTTGTTTTGCTTAAAATACATTTTTGTTGAGGGTCAGGGTGGTTAACTGCGATTGCCTTTTTTTAAACTGTCAGTAAGAGCTATTATACTGAGGAGGATATTCCGGACTAAAAATCAGAAAGTTCCTCCATGATGAGCTACATAGTAGGCAAGTACTCCACGACTGAAGATTTCCAAAAATTCTCCAGACAAGAGCTACGAGCTAATATATGAATCTGAAGAATTTTTAGTGTAAACTATACCACCTTGGTGAATAAAGTTTATTTTTGTATTCGTATTATATAGAATATGTACGCTTATTCTATTTCTAATTCTGTAATCTGAACCCTTTCTCAGAGTTTTACGTCTTGAATTTTCGTTACAGTTTGCATAATTCTAAAATATACCTTGATGTTAATCATTTAAATAATGCTGTTAGTGTGTAACCAACGGATGATAGTTTAACTTTGCTGTTGGATAGGCTGCGGAAGGGATCTACGAAGAAAGGAATTAAAGTGACACGGGAACCCGCTGTTTTTATTGACGCCCGCATAAAATTTGCTAAGACTTTAGTAAGATTTGATAGGGGCCCTTTATTTTCACTCTTTTAATGCGTGATATCGTATACAAATCTTCAAAGATGAACAATTATCATAAGAAAATTAAATATTAGATATCTACTCTGCACACCGTACTCCATCTGCACTCGAAATCTCTGTTATTGATAGAAAATAATAAATTTTGCGCATGACCAATGAAACACCCTCATGACCCTCATTTTAAAGGGTGAACTGGTTTGGCCATTATTATCCAAATCTTTATATAATTTATTCCTCCGTGAACGGTAAGGAAAGTCAAGTCACGTGTCCATTTCTGTAATTCGAGTAATATAGCGCTACATGCAAGTTTGTTAATAAGTACTTAAGGAGAAATTCTAGGCCATTTATTCATTGTAATGAACGCGCCTCAGAAAATTCAATGCTGATTATTGAGTTTTTCTGAGCATTGATCAGATTTCTTTGTATCGTATTGTAAGTATCAGCTAGAAAATTTTGTACGATTAATAGAATATAGATGTGCGCTTCAGCGTGTGGTTTAGGTACATTAACAAAGAGAGATGAATATTGACACCAACGGCCATTGGAGTTTGCTAGGAGCGGAGCACAATTGGCCGGTGATGGGATGGATTGAGGGAGCTAACAAGGAAGGCTTTTTCCAGCCCATGATGTCTTTATTTTGAATCTCGGGTTGCTGTCATAACAGAAGATGCAGTTATCGTCAATCTTCAATGGACTTAACGGCTAAGGGAATGCCATTGGGCAATTGGGTGAAGTATTTTGTGGTTAACATATATTAGTTTCAAACGATTTCATGACGTAAAGTGGAAATAACAGATGTTTTAGCCAATGTAAATGTTATTGATAGTCTTTCTCATGGTATTTTATGTATAACGAACATTTTTCTCAAAATTTCTTGTTCTGAAATATGTCCTAAGCTATTTAATATTCCGGGAGATTCATCGAAGGATTTGCCACGAGCAGCTATACGTCCGCAGTTTCCTAACGTCAAATTTAAAAATTGCAGCCACATCGGTTCCAAGTGGCGGCTGATGATTTCTAAATGATCGCTGAATGAGAGTAAGAAAGCAATTCGGACGGAATTGCCTTCCTTATGTTGGCCTATTTAGGTCATGGAATTGGAACACTCAGGGATGGATTTAGGGGAAGGGAAGTAGGCTAATTGAAGAAAATGAAGCTATCCGTAAATTTCCTCCACTCGACGTACTTAAAGTAGAAAAACTATTGACAGTAAATTTAAGTGGAATGAAACAATAAGATTTACTTATTGAAACCAAATGCTCCTTAATGTAGGAACCTTTCCTAAATGTTTTCAAACAATTTCATTTTATTTAGTGGTGTCAAAATTTGTTATATTTTACTGCATATTCTGCTATGCATATTTAGCTATTATTTTCCAGAAAGATATCCCATATTTTTATTTTTCGAAACAACTTAATAGTCTGCTTGTTAGTTCTAGATGTATTTTATATCCCAGCTAGCTGTATTTAAACGTAGCTGTTGAAGCTTTATTTGAAGAACTAATCATTTTGAGTGTGGCTTTAAGTGTTTGCCAACAGTAACACACATTTTATACATTGATACCTTCACTTCATTCATTACATGAACCTTTGGTCATCTTATTCTTCATGTATTTACAAGTAAGCTACAAGGTAATTATTGGTCCATCTCTTCCAAATTATATAGAGAGAAGTATACATTCACATTTCATACTTCAATAACAGGAGTAGGGAAATAAAATCTTACTTTTACATTAAACATCTTGTGTAATTATAGAGTAAGCGTTAAGTAAAAATATTATTTTGATCTACAAAGAGTTGGTCGCCAGATATGCATGCTAAGTTATATTTTTGTAATATTATTTTTTTTATTTTTAAAGACAAGTGATGTAACGCTAAAGGTTTCAGTCTCAAGAATATTCTATGAATATTTTTTGTTTAATTACCTGTTTGGAGGTCCCTATGGGTCGGTTTAAAATACGTGCTCCTCTGAGGAAAATCCAGTTCAATTTTCTTTCTAACTAGCATGACTGTTGTTTTGTCTCTCACAGCATGCAGATATGAGAAGGGAACTTGGGGAGAATGTGGACCTCAGAACCTAATGACTCGGACTGATACCCTAAAGTCTGATTCAGATCCTTCATGTGAACACACTCGACAGTTTAGCAAGAAATGCAAGAGCAGCAAGAGTGGTGGAGGCTCAATGAAGAATAAAGGCATGTATCTTAATTGAGGGCTAAAAGCATCAATTCAGTCTGCATATGATCTTATACTTTTAATGTTTGAGATTTTAAGTTTCAAGGAAAACTTGCCGAGTGTATCAGGTGAGGAGTAGAGAAAACTATTACGCCCAACTGAAAGAAATTTTATATTTGTAAGCACCATATGAGGGATTATTTAACTGCAACAGTTAAAAATTTTCAATGCTTAGGATAGAAAAGGTCTTGAGTTCACATCAACTTCATATTTTCGACTGGAGACTTTACCTGTAATTTAGAATTTTAACACTTCTTTTACTTTTAAGAGGAGCATATAAATTTAACATAATCTTATGTAGCAATTAAGTTTTATATTTCATTAGTTATGTATATTTACTCAGCCAATTATTTATTTCTAGTGAAAATGCTTAACAATTGGTTAATAGAAAAATATTATGTATTTAGTTATTTTTATGTTTCTTATTAATCCTGTTTGATTAAGTTGCTCAATTTTTAATTTCTGAAGGAAATAGCAGGTTTTAATATTTTTACCTATCTCATATGAGTTCATTGTAATGTTAAATTTTGCAAAATATTCTGTCACAGTTTATGATTTTAATTCAGTTTACTATTTTATCTAATTTAAGTTGGCTAATTAGTGAACAAAATAAATATTCCTAATACTTAATGAGTTAATTTTATATTTTATTTTTGGTTAATTCCTATTTCAATCTTAACAATAAATTACTGTATATTATTTAAATATCTTTGCATAAAAATACTGCTAAAACTACATAAAAAATTAGAGGAAGGATGGACAAAAATGATATTACGTTATCTACATTTTTGAGTGATTAGGAAATGCAAAATTTTGCATTGACACTTAATATTATAACTATGCTACAGAAAATTGAGTGCTACTTCAGAAGATCATAGTATGAGATGAAGAAATCGTAGGTATGTTCAAAACCATGAAAATATGTAAAATACAACAATTAATTTTAACTCAATAGAAGGAGGTTGTGCACAAAATGTTAATCAAAAGGTTTACATCGTTATTTTAAAAATGTCATTCAAGTTTTCACAACAGAAAAATTGCAAATACCATAATTTTAAGAAAGAGAGGAATCCACCCTTGACAATTACCTATGAAGGATTACATATATCAATAGAACTCTCAAGTGCTTTTTGTAAAAGTATAAGTATCTTCTGCTTTCATTCACTAAACTGTGTATATTAGTGCTTTTAGATACCTTATTAAATCTATTTTTTCTATTCCCCCCATCAGAAGCAATTTATCTTTAGAATAGAATGAAAAGTAAATAGCAACAGAATGCATGTTCTAAAAAAGTACAAACATCTAGTATTATCATTTCAATACTTTAGTACAACTATGAATATTTTGTCAAAATATTGTTTGACCCTCAACTGTCTTTCATCAATCTTACATCTTGAAATACCATGTATTATTCTCATTAAGTTTTTATTCCTTGTAGTGCTTGAGAAATGGGAAGGCATTATTGAAAATAGTTTTGATGGATCACTGCTATAAGTTTACCATCTTACATTGCAAATAAAAAAATATTTATCACTCTTGTTAGATAGTGAATAATCAAATAAAATCATCACAAATGGTTTACACATTAAAAGTTATTCCAAATAACAACAGAAGATCAAGGATGGAACTAAAAATATGCATCAATGTAGTGCCTTAATTCCTTCCAATTAATATAAAATTCTAAATTCTAAAGACAATCCAATCCAAAATCTTTTCTATTCATTAATAATTTAAGATGTTTATGATAAAATTAGTAACCATGTGAAAAATGATGCATAATTGGTTGTTAAGTTCAACTTTAGTGTTAACACCGAAACATTTCATTTTCTGATGCTCAGATAATAAGACCCTAAAATGTATTTCTACCTCCTCCATTGATTATTTTCATTGATTTCCAGATTCTACAAAAAGAGTGAATTCCTTCTAATGTTTGTATGCTTCCCTTACAGGAGGAAGGCGTAATCGGCAGTAAATACTGTAAATGAGAGAGAGAGATTGAACAAACGGTTAAGGTTATTTCTTCTAAATAAGTTAATTGGGGTTGGCTTTTTACTGTGCGTATGATATGTGTAAATCAGTGCACTATTGCTCGGTATTGTGTGAAAGACAGAAATAATGCCAGAGAAAAATTATCATTTTCTAAATGTAGACATGCGTGTTGTTGTAAGGTCTTCTTTAACCCTGTCTTACTTAAGTGCTATAGATAGCAGCCAACTGCCATAGTATTTGTATGCTAAAGACAATGCAAGAATTTGTCCTTTGATTAAGCTATTCATAGTTATCTTTTTTATTGTCGGTGTTCTTGTGTTCTCAATATTTTGTAAGTGTTTGATGTTAAAAAAATATGAAGTCATTCAATCGTTTTCACAAAGTCTTCCCATATCATTATATCTTTGTAGAAAGAATTAATCCGCAGAACATTTAAAGTCTCATATTATATATGTGTGTGATAGTAGAAAAAGCATTTTTCTCCTTTTTGTGAGAGGTCTTTTTAGTTTCACTTGAAAGCATGCTTTGCTACACATGGGCTACCTTAAAGTGATTTAAAATTACCTTCACATTATTATTATTCATTCTTAGATCATGTGTGAAGTACAAATTATGATTGAATACTTTTCAGGAACTCTAAAAATAAAGTGGAGTTAATTTTTACTTGTGTTGTATTTTTTAATGAGTTACTACTAAGTAATATATTCCTTATAAGCTTAAATTCTCAGAAAATATAATAAAATTTTGTAAAGTGAGTGTAAGTGTTTGTGAGTTTGTGTTATTTTGTTTTGGATAAGTGAGTTATGTTTATTTTTTGTCTTCCTCATCAACTAATCACTATTTTCAAAAGATTTAGATGACAGCATAAAATAACTGAATAGTTATAATAAAAGAATTTGGGGGTACTGTACATAAATTTGAACTGAATTAACTAAATGCCTACCATTAATATAATGAAACATTTAACCTTCTTTTTAAAATTGTAACTTTTTCAATACAGCACTGTCATTGGTACTAAAATTAGTTGATTGATTACAGTTAGCATCCCCTTAAAAATAATGTAAAATAGATATCATAGAAGATTTTAAGCAGAGAGAATAAGTGCACTAAATAATGTATGCATCATAAAATACTACTAAAACCATGTGGCTTTAGATAACAGATTTATTGCTCGTAATCATTTCAATTTATTAATACACCATTAATCAGATGCTCTAATTATATTGTGCATTGATGAGGAAGATGTTGATAGAAATTCATGCTAAAGTAATGTTTCAAATCAGCCTTAGCAAGGAACTTTTTCATAATTGACTAAATACACACTTCCTTTAACCACCACATCCATCTGACTTTTGTATACACTTCAGATATCTTAAAGTGACAATATGGGTAGTGTTGAGATTAGCTTTCAACTGTCTCAGGGACAGAATGTTATGTAGGTGTAGCTTCATTCAAGTATGCAGCAAGAAAAGGATAAATTTGACTAAAAGGTATCCCTTACAATCTTTATGAGTCTTTATGAGTATCTGATATTTTACTTAAAATCTAAAGATGGCATAATCCCTTCTATTCAAATTCACAATTAGCTTTTTCTGTAATGCAATTTATGCTTGTAAGTAAATATATCATGCTAATGAATATATCAGCAAATCATTTCTTATACAGTTTTATTGCATTTATCTAACATATGCAGGAAAAAGTGTTTATGTATATTTATACAGGAATGAATCCTGTTTAATTCTAATTTTCTTAATAATTTGATCAATACTAATAATTTCCAATTAAAAATTAAGAGAGAGCCTTAGTTACTATCTGACAGTATTTTTACCTTAAATACATGCTTTTCTCTCTATATATAGTTCTTCTTATTTATGGATAAAATCCTTTTATGTTTTGTGAACAATTTCAGTGTAACCTCCTATTTGAAGATTCAGATGGAAGATGTAATGCTTGAGATTTATATACGAATTTCTTTATGGGACAGAAGTGCTTTGAGTTTTCTTTTAAATAATTTCCTTTGACACTGAAGAAAAAGTTATAAGGAAGGTATGATTTGATACCCATATGGTATCTATATGTCGCACGACCTCCAAAGATTTTTAAGTGCTTTCATAAATTGCTGTTGATTGGATATAAGACCACCAAAATTGGATAAATTAAGCTCATTGTATTCTGTATAAATGTTTTACAATAAAACAAGCATGTCTTGGTGTACTCAGTCTTTCTTCAAACTGCATCAACTCAGCAAGGTAAGTTGCATCTACATTGTACCATCCTAGGGAATTCCTTTTAAGTTACTTCGATGAATAACTCAGGAACGATCAGTTTAATTATTTCTTTAATTATTCGTTAATTTTTCAGGAAAATGTCACATTATTTTAGTTACCAAATTATTTTGAATTACAAATGCAAGTGTAGATGACTGTTGGATCCACCTCTTTAGTGTTTTGAGACATAAATGGATTCTGAAACAGCATTTTGAATTAACATTAAAGAATTACAGTGAACATCTGATGATTGAAATTTAAGATTAATTCTGGCAAGGATTGTAATATCCACTGGGATTTATTAGTAATCATGAGAGCAGACAATAATTCAAGAATCTGCATTACTGCAATGGATTCTATAACATAATTGCATCAGGAAGATGTATTCTGCAATTTTACTTTTGTTGGAATGATATACATGAGGTACTAAATGAAAACTTTAAAGAAGAAAAGATCCCCACAAGACTTAGAATTTTGAATATCTATCATCAATTGCATTTGGGATTTATGATAAGCAGAGTATAATTGTGGTGAAAGCTATTAAAATTAAATTTTTAATGCATAAGAACTGGCCAGCAAACTTTCCTTTGCAATTGACTTCATTGCTAGTCGTTTTATTGTGTTAAACTTGGAGTGATAACATAAATCTTATCGTTCCAATAGTCCAAAATTGAATTGTTTAATATTTTGAATTTATTTCAACCCTTCTGAGAGAGAAACGCTATATTTAATCATGCATGATTATAAAAAAATATGTGTTGCTAGCAATGAAGGTGTTGGATTGTTTTGATTAAATTAAATTCAATTTCCTGAATGATCTTTCACAACTGATTCAACATTCTTCCATAATTGTTAGGTTGATTTTTATATTTTAGATAAACACCTTGCGAGCCGACAGAGGCGTATGGCAGGGGGTGTAATACACCACAATTATTCATTCCTCCCTATTAGCATCTTTAATAGCCTGGGGAAAAACGACCAAAATTAATTATCCGTCCTTGCGATTACTTCCCTATAACGCTTCAACGATGCCTCTCGGAGATCGCGTTCGCTCCTTACGGGCACTAATATTTCACTTACTTCGTCTATAAATTCTGAACGAATGAACTTTCCGAAAAGTTTCCGACGGTATACAGATCGTCTCATCTGTAGTGAATTCCAACTGAGGGACTATCATTGCCGTAACGCTGCTATCAAACCTGAAATCCCCGCAAACGAATCGGGCTGCTCTACGCTGGACCATCTCTAAATCTGAGACTAAACCTACTTCGTGTGGGTCCCAAACCGCACAGCAGTATTCTAGATTCGGCCGAATAAGAGAAAAAATAGCTATTTCTTTGACTCTCAATGAGTATCCTCTCAACGTTCTACCAGTTAATGTTTGCATTCTATTCGCTTTTCCTATCGCATCTCGAATATGTTCTTTAAAAGATAAGTTGCTGCTAAACGTGACTCCTCGGTATTTGTTGTCGTGCAATAACTCTAATGGATGCCCTGAAATTTGGTACTGCGCGGGAATTATGTTTATGGAGCGCGTAAAACTCATGGCAACGCATTTGTTTATATTTAAATCTAGCTGCCAATTATTACACCATCCTGATATTACATCCAGGCCGTTTTGAAGTACATTACAATTGTTTTCTGACAAAATCTCTATGTATATCAGGGTATCATCGGCAAATAATCTAACCTGACGCTTTACTCTACCTACGAGGTCGTTAATGCAAATCAGAAATAAAATTGGACCAAGAACACTTCCCTGAGGAACTCCTGATGAGATACTTATTTCGCCAGATAAAATTCCGTCTAACGCAACTCGCCGAGATCTGTTTTCTAGAAAAGATTTGGTCCATCTGATAACTTTTTCGTCGATCGCGTAGGCACTGAGCTTTTGGATAAGCTTTTCGTGGAAAACTGTATCGAAAGCTCTCCTGAAATCTAGGAAAACTGCGTCTGATCAAACACCACCGTTTTTAGATTGATAATGAAGAGGACAGCATAAATGGATGCTGTTCGTAAATCCCATTGAATGATAACATATCTTGGGAAATAGAAAGCTTACAGTATGTAAAATAAGAAACCAAAATTCCTATTGAGCTACTATTATTAACAGAGTTGTCTAGGTCAACAGCTAGGGATAGCATGATTACACAATATAAAGGAAGTGGTTAGAGATAGAGAGAGATTTTATACATCTTCGGGTTTTTTGTGATATATTCATAGAATTTCTAAGATCGTTAAAGGATCCATATCTTAGACTTAATTAATTACCTAAATGTTTAAGAAGGATCAACTTTCCGTGGCAGCCCGTGGATGTCCACATTAATTTCTTCGTCTTTAGTAGTTATATTAATGTAATCTAATATTGTTAACCACTCATGGAAATAGAAAAAAAACAAGAAAGGGAGCAAGAAAATTACAAACGTATTGCAAAATGCTCTCCTCCGGCTTCTGTTCTCTTTGCCTTTGTAGTTGGCAAGATAAGCTCTAGAAACGAGGCAACAATTTCTATCCTTGTCTTTAAAGCGAAAATGATTTTTCATCTGACAAGGTGATTTACAACACGCCCTCATTTGCTACAAACCTCCTTTGGACCGATTTTTTTGCATAGAGGTTAAGATGCAATTGCATATATAATTTAGACCGCAAACAAATCCCTTCTTCCGCAAAAACAAGTCGAATTGCTTTTTTGTTTTACGCAAGGTTTGGAGCGACACTGGGCCAAGATCCTTACAAACAAGGAAAGTGTACTATCGCTCATTAGAGCGTTCTTTTCTACGTAATATAAAACTCTTGGGATGCTTTGACGAATGTTTTTCCTCATTATCACAAAGAAAGAATTAATGAAAGGGAACATTTTTACGGTTTAATTAGTCATTAAACCCGTTTCTTCTGTGGAGATTTCGATGTTGGAATGCTTGTGTAAAACTCGCACCACCAGTGCGTGGTCGTTGCTGCTGGCAGTTTTCCATTCAAAAAGCTTGTCTACCCTTCTTTGGTGTTTAAAGATTTTTCATGTCTGACGATAGCACCTACCTCAATGTTTACGAATAGTCAGCTTCCGTTGGTCTTCAGAGAAATTAGTTCGATTCCCAGATGCGATATGGAACATATGACTTAAGATTTTGAAGCAATTATAATTAATAACAATTAATATTGACAAAAAACTGTTATTTATATTCACCATAACGGAAAAAAATCCTTCGAATTTCAAACATTTTTACCTGAACAAGCTCTTAGCCTTTCATTGATTTATCAAAGAGATTCAAGGGTCATCTGCAATTCTTTAAAAATGATTGGAAAGCGAGAAAATGAGCTTATTGATCTTATCACTACGTTTGTTTAGCTATACGTATGATGCTGTAATGTAGCATTTTTCTAATTTATCAAAAACATTTAATCAACATTGTTCAGATTTATGCAGGTTATTATTGTGAGGCCAATACGTAACTACAGAGGATTAAGATCTATTTTGTGGTGAATTTTGAAATTTTTCGTAATCTACCTTATATTCAGCTACATCGTCGAAAAATTTTTTTTCAGCAAACAATATTATATTTATAAGCATGAGAATTTGTGTAAAATAGGATATTTATCTCGGAGAATGTCCTGCAGAACCTCAGAATGAAAATATAATGTATATGTTACACCCCAAACGTGTAATTGCCCATTTCATGAAATGGGCAGGCGCGTTGCCCAAATCATGAAATGAGCAATTACACGTTTGGGGTGTAACATATATATGTATAAAGAATAAAAAATGTATATGTAAGGGCCCTGCAAAGTCATATTTCAGCGTATGCAGGGAGTGCGAGCACTATGACTCTATTTTCCTGATCGATTACTTTCGCGGAAAAGATTAAGGGCCGTATTTATAGTCGACTTCCAGGAGTTCCGCAGCGCCTAGCAGTCCCCTAAGGCCAAAAACGGTATTTATAGTCCTCTTTCTCCCCCTTACAACCCCCTTGGAGACTCGCAAGCTGTGAAAATCTGGGTAACCGAGGTAGGTGATCCAGCGAACCCCTAAGGCGTGATACCGGTGGTGGCAAAACTGCGTACTAATTTTGTAAACAGCAAACATGGTGGTCAATCAGTTCGAATCGTCCGATTAGATTCAACAATTGATGAATAAAATTAAATAGTGGACTGTCAAATCCTCAACGTTTCTTTAAATTAGTGTACAAATCAGCAGAATATTTTCGGTAGATATTTATTTTATCCTAATGCATTTAAAACTATCTAACGAATGTTTTAAAACCTCAGCTTGTGCAGTCGTTAAGAAATGTGAAGTTATTAGTTTTATTAGGTAAAATATTGATTTCCTTGAGGTTGAATTTATTGGCAATTACTACACTTATTGGTAGAGATATATTTATACTGTGCAAGGGTGATTCCTACTCTTGATTGCTGATTCTTTGTGGTCTTTCGTTGTCGTAGTCGTGATATGTAACCTTTGACGCAGATGGCTACCATGGAGAAAGAGTAAATATTTACAGTGGAATGCTACAAGGGTCAGTATTAGGCCTATTGCTATTTTTAATATATATCAATGATATATTTTCTGTGATAAAGTAATGTAAATTATACTTGTTTACTGATGACGCTGTATTAATATCTGTTCACAAATACTTCAATGAGGCTGAAAGAGCTCTACAAACTGACTTAAATAACATTAATAAATGGTGCCATGATAACAAATTAAAACTAAATGTTCACAAGACAAAAGTGACGAAAATTAGAGTTAGAGAAGAAATAAATCATAAAGTGAAACCTCTACAATACCTACACACTTACATCCTGCTTACAGAAAATTACTTCTCCAGTAAGCACAAGGAAAAGTTTGCTACAAAACATGGCATGATAGGGAGAGATAGAATAACGTTTAATGCACCAAGTTATTATAATATATGTACGGCAGGAAGTGACTTGATGTCATAATACCTATGTTATTTAATGACTTGCCTAGTAACATACACTTAAGAAATGCTATGTCTAACGTAAAGAAAGAAATCAAAATATATTTGCTTAAAAATTTTGTACTGAATTTTGAAAAACATATAACAGATCCCTTAGTACATCCTATGATATATGTCAAAATTGTATTGAGTTGATTTTGTATATTTATTGCTCTTACTAAGGGATGCTAATGATTGTATCTAAGTTTATATCTGCTGTTGTACTTTGTGATTTTATATAAATATATATAATGCTTTCTATAGTCTTGTGTAATACATACTTGGTATATGTTTGTTGTTAATCATTATGTAATTGCTGAATTTGATATTGATTTTCATATTATAATAAGTGCAATAGATAAGTAGATGCAGTATTTACAATTTTTGGAATCATAAGTAGTATTTTGTGATAGTTTTTGTAAACTTCATGCTTTATTTTGCTTGAAACGTTTGAAATTGTTTTTAATTTTCATCATTAATTTTCGAAATACTCCAAATTTTAAATAATTTGATATATTAGGCTTTGATGAGCCTATATCTGGTTCAAGAGTACCAAATGTTTACAATCCTGTTTCTTGAACTTAAATGTCATGTAAATTAATTTGTAAGCCGTTCACAGGCAGGCGATATTATTTAAATTGCATTATTGTATTGTTTGAACAAAACAATACAACAAAAGAATAATAACAAACAATTTTTCTGAATAAAATATTCTATTCTAATCATAAATCTCATGGATAGAATCAGTTGAATTCAATGGTGCGTGAGAAAATGTATTCATAGGATTTATCTGTGAATGTGAAGAAAGTTGGTGAAAAGTCTCCTATATATTGTCTTATGACGTCGAAATGTCTATTGTTTGTGTAACAAGTTTCGGTATCTAGATACCGATAATAAGCAATAAATGGATGAAGCAGCTGCTTCATTCATCTAATGCTACCGAGGCAATATTTATTCTTGATTTTTTTATTTAATCGACTTAAAGTTGACATTACCGGCGTTAATACGTTGAGTTACGCTAACTGTTACATCGGTGTCGGGAATTTTTAAAGTCAAAGCTATAACACGAGAACTCGGTTCGTGGGAGGTTTAAAATTTCACAAAATGTCCTTCTTCAAAAGCCTTCTAATGTATAATCACCTCTTCCCTCACTTTAAAAAAAATACCAAAAGGACGCAAATTAAACATTCAAGAACATTTGGAAATATCATACCAGATACAATAAAGTAACTACAACCTCACAAACGTTAACCTGCCATTTCTATCTTGATTATAGTAATGCAGTTTCAACAACGGCTGCCTTAGTAAATTGTTGGTAAATTATTATCAATTTAATAGTTTTGTTGTAAATTGAAGTTATTTTTTATTCATATACATTTCCTTTCTTGGGCTGTTGTAAATGTCATTAACAGGAACATTGAGCTCAGCAGAACCTTGGTTTAAACATGAAAATAAATACAGGTAGAGCTGAAAATGGAAGAGGAAAGACATGACGCTGATTTTTACTGTCATGCAGAGCTTAAATGTTATTAGAATTTACAGTACCTATTCAAACTTTGCCATCAATACAAGATTTCATCTGAACCAAAACAAATTAGCAGAAAGGAATATTTAAAAAAACTGAATAACGAAACTGTTTTTTGGGAACGCTGTTGCCAAATGTATCACTAGTTCGTCTCCTCGTCAGATGACTGCGGGGAGTCGTTCATAAATACCAATAGGTACCGCTCGCCTGGCAGCTTACTCATGAGGGGTTCGTTAGGTGTAGGGGAAGAAGTCGACTATAAATACGGCCCTAACTCTTGAAACTATTCGTTCTAGCATCTATTTCCCTGATCTTCCTCGTGGTATCAGAACGGCCTATACAAGGGGGAGGTCGCATTATATCGGTTACTTCTTCTGGGAATGTAATTTCTCTGAACTTATTTAGTAAATTAATTCTTTGAATTGGTCTTCTATCCTCTTAATGATTCCCATCCCGCGTCCTGTATCATCTGAAACAATAGGCAGAAGCGACTGAAGAAATCGGGATAAAATATTGTCACATAAGAAAATTAGTAACATAAATACAAATGGTAATTTTTATAATTTTAAACATGAAACCCCATGTTTCCTCTCTTTGATTCTCTCTGAGTCTTAACTTCTTTTTGACACTTTCATTCCCTAAATCAGTATCTTTCGCCTTTTATATCTCGAGCTCATTAAATCTCATTCAAAGATTGGGCACATTTTTTGCTGCCCTCGGCGACGGGAAAGGATATCTGAATGAGATCTAATTACTGAATCTGCGGAAAGGGAGTTTTTGCACCCTAAGTAGGTTCTTCTAATCTCTTTCTGCGGCGATATGAACACACTTTGAGGTTACTCTCCATTTCAAACGGATGGCAGATGGCCTAAATGTGCGCCATATATTGATGGAGCTCTTTCCGGAGCGGAATATTTGCATCAGAATGATGTAATTAATGAGTTGGTACTTTTTTCACTCGCTTTTAGGTACAGTTATCAATCACAGCCATGTTGATTATACATCACTTTATAAAACATATTGTAACAAAAGGGATATGCTCCCACATAAATAGTTCAAAAAGACTATTTTGCGTCTCTTTAAAAGTTTTAGCGATATGCTATATATTTGAGGTCTGCTTTGATAAACACGTAAATTCTTTTGACTGCTTCACGAATTTTATTTACTGGAAAACTTATCGAATATGTTTTTGGTAATGATGGTCTTTCTTAGTCTTTATCCTAGATATTCATCTTCAAAACGGTATTCCTCATTTCTCCCTTGAAGACAGGTTTTAAATACCCAATATGATTAATATAATGACATATTTCAATATTAAGAAATAACGAATAATTAAATTTTTACTGGTATTTAATTGATTGCCTTAATAGAATGTTGAGTAAACGAAATTATGACCTTAAAATAAGACTCCGCAACATTTATATTTTGAGAATATATATTTTTTATTGAATTGTCTTTAAATATTACTCTCAGTTCATTTTACTGTTTATTTTCACATACATACACTGCGTAGGTGTGGTACCCGATCAACCCCACGTTTCTGAGATCCATCAAGATCAAAAATCGACAAAATCGTATTAAAAATTGTATTCCCTTTCATGTTCAACGGTGCGGTAGGACAGAAAATTCAATAAATATTCACTGCGTATGTTTTGGACATTCAAATGCGACTGCATCTCTTGATCGATAGCTTACCCGCTGGAAATTAATTAGCTATTGTGATTAGCTCAAAAATTAATTACTGAATAAGGTCAGCTGATTACAGAAGTTCGACTCATCTCATGGAATAAATTTATAGATTTTAATTCATCTTTTAACTGCTGCATTTCGAAATCAATTTCGATGCATTTCCAACGATGGGCATCAATAAATCGCTGGAGCAGGGAAAATTTCCATAGATTGGACGCGAGGAAGTCGTCCGAATATTGTGGAATT
Source organism: Sympetrum striolatum (assembly GCA_947579665.1). NCBI lineage: Eukaryota > Metazoa > Arthropoda > Insecta > Odonata > Libellulidae > Sympetrum > Sympetrum striolatum. The sequence continues at coordinate 40,090,828 of OX388345.1, read as the reverse complement.
AATTTTCAATATGCCGACTCGATGGCTTGGTTTTTATATTTAGGTCGTGTATCATTTATATAACTGAACTTTCCGTCTATTTGTTATTGCTCTTGTGATCTCTTATGACAGTCTGGACGTGTGCTGAATGGGGCTCATGGGTGGAATAAATGCCATACAATGAATAATGGCATACAAGAGATGGCGCCTGGATCTCTATAGGTTGGTGTACCCTCAAATGTTCCCTTTTTTGACCAGAGAGACAACTCATTTAATTTCACAACTGTTCCTACCCGTGGTGTTTTAAGAGACCGATGCGGCCATATCGAGAAACTTTAGACCCCAGACCAAATAGCTTCCTGTGAAGAACAACAAATTCAGTTATACCTCCAATCATATTTGTCATATTTTCTCCTTTTCATGATACTACCAAGCGACAGAAGCCATTTCTGAGTCTGAGAAATAGTTCCGGTTTTTAAGGTAACAAATCCCGAAGATTATCAAGTGGAGAAAGATTTGTCTGTTTAACACATATCGAAGAGGAAATAGTAACACAGAATCATTATTCAAGTACTCAAATGCAATTCTTAGAAGAAAAAAGACTTAGAAACATTTTCCACACAGTTACTTTCCCGTGAATTTCCAATTTCTTGGTATATTTATTCTGTGCTATGGCCTTCCACAAAGTAACACCTGAACATGACCATTTTATTCAAACACAATCAATCTTTCATCCATACCGGTCATGTTGCGTTGTTGTTTGAATGCAGATTATAGTGTTTTAGGCGTATCCTTTTATTAAAATAAGCTCATGCTCTCTGCTTTACTCATTATGCCGCCCTCTCAGTGGAATAAAACATATCACAACCTCGACTACATAATTTCCCTTCAATTAACTATCCTATTCTCCTTGGCAAGGTCAAACGAGCTGGTCTTTTCCATTCACTTGATGTCTTTTTGCCCATTGAGTTGTTGAAGACGTTGCGCTTGGATAGAGCGTGTGGCAGATTTTCTTAAAAGCTTCTATTATAACAGTTCCAACTGTGAGATTTGCAGTGATTATTGAAGGAAAACGAAAGTTTACGCGTCGTCATCCTTATAGTCATAAGAGCTTACTGATGTAGAAGAAAATAGAGACGTGTACTTGATCAGACTCGAAGACAATAACGCTATCTTAACTAGATGATCAATAATGGGATCTATGAAAGAACCTATTAAAATGTTTGTTACTCTCAGCATTCTCGCCATTAAGTTTAACGTAATACGTTACAGAATGCCATTTAATTTTTATTTAATTGCGTTACCAAACGTGAATTTAAGGCTCAGAATTTATGAAATCTCTTGAGGAAAATTTTGAACGAAAATTGTACCTCCTTCAATTAATGGCATGAACATTTTTTCGGGCTCTGAAGTAAGTTACTTTTTGATTCGTTGACCTGATGTAGTAATGCATACTTTTTGGTAGCTCATTGAACATTTCTATTCTGAAATTTTCCGGAACTATTGATTGCTGATATTTCTTTGATTTGGTTCTCGTTCCTTTCATATTTTCCCCAATTTTTAAGCCGCCTTAAACTCTATCCAATCCGTACGATAACCCTTATAAAACATTAATATCTAACATATCATTAAATTTTTCAATTATCTTTTTGAATCAAGTTTTATTTTTCGAAGTAAGGATGGAAGGGATGTGTGGCGTAAAACCAACATTAACCGAAGGACCAATAGAATTAAAAAGACGACACAATATTTAACACAAAACAAATTTAATGTAACTTAATACCAATTTGAAAAATATTTATAATAATGAAAAACAAAGAGAAAGAGAACACCCATGTGCTGTCAGAGAGAGAGAGAGAGAGAGCGTCTGCTCGAACCGGTGTCCTTAAAGAGAGAGAGCACACGCCAAAAAGAAATGACCCTCCAACATTGGAGGGGAAAGGAGGGGAAAAAGAGGGGGGAGTCGGCAGGTGCAGCGCCACCAAAAATAAAAGACAGTCAAAACCGAACAGGATGGTTGCTATATATATTATATTCCTGCTGAATACAGTTACATTTATACGTCTAACTAACACTCATTCATCTCGAATGAAATATACGGAATATTAAAACTACAGCGAAAGAAATGAGATCAGTAAGTTACTATTGACGCCGATTATACAATTACGAGCTTTATTTTCATTGGTGAAATTAATCGGAAAGAAGGAATTATTTCTCAGAGGGATTACTAGCTCTAATTAATGTAAACTTGATTATTCTGGTAACTAAATTATTTGTAGCTATCCGATTCACTATTTCAATAGTGTACTTTCGTTTTTCATTTCCCTTATTCACAAGCCTGTGTGCGAGAGACAGGTTAGATACTTCTGAAATTTGCTATTAGGCGAAATCATTTTCGGTTACGTGAAGAATGCGCAATATGACGATATATTCAAGTTCAGAATAAATTTATGGGGAATGCTATACTGGAAATCAATCCGATAAATAGTCCGACGTAGAACAGTGATACAACTGTCTGTAAAGATAATTACTAATTATTTCAATATTCATCATATATCCTAGAAGAAACACGCAGATATGAGTACTCTGGTACCTGATGGCAGGTCTGCATTCCATTTCATTGTACTCCTGTCCATTCAGTTACAACAGAGAGTCCTTATAAATATTTTTGAGATAGAACGAAGTAGCTCCTGCATTGCAGTCTGTTTAATGGTTCAATGGTTTCATTATAAATTTCATATCTTCGAGCAAAACTTTCTACCGTCGAATGTCTAGCAGAGAGAGAGATTTTAAAGTAATATCCGGTCGATGGCGAATTTAATGCCCAAAAACTTATCTGTACTAGTTCGTAGGGATAATTGCCACATTGCTACTGATTTGTTCCAGGGATTTCTTTCTCAAGATTTCACGCTAGATGTAATTTATTACGCTCGCATGAATGTATCAGCTGGTCGCAGTAAATACTCGATGATTTATTGCTTCTTTCGATACTATAATTTAATTTGCTGAAACTGTAGTCCGTCTTTGTTTTTGGGGTTATTTATTTTAGCTTCTCACGGCCAAGATTCATACCTTCGAAGTCGTTTGGGGATTTTTTTAATAATAAGAACTCGCGCAAGAATTCTTATCATTTCTCCACTTCTAAGTCATGATTATTATCGTGGATGCAGTCTTTTTGGGTGGCCAACCTGGTGGTTAAAGCGGCGAAGATCGGCTATCTTCTATGGCAGAGTTTCCCAAACTATGTTCCGCGGAACACCAGTGTTCCGCTGAACCTGAATAGGTGTTCCGCGGCTATTTGTAGTCTTAATGGAGAGTTGGAGAATAAAAGTCATTAAATGCTTTATTTATTCATATTTTTATGTTTATGTTATAATATTATAGTTTTTTATATACAAATAATTATTAAATAAATAATCAGTTGTAATTAAATAATTTTTAAAATTTTACAAATAGAATTACCTAACCTAAAAATTAGCTAAGTGTTCCGTTAAACTTCCTAGGTTTGCGAAGTGTTCCATTACAGAATTAAAATGGGAAACCCTGTTCTAGGGCCTTATTCAGGATGAACTTCATCATAGAATAATCTATATTGCCTTATTAATTTCATTAGCTCAGTCAAATTGATTAATCGATTTTGGTGTTAATTCGGAAATATCGTAAAATAGGTTGTAGAATATATTCTGATACGTTCCTTTTTAGGATAATTATAATGATAAACGACTTTGTTTTGGGGCAAGATTAAGACTTACAGGTCTCTTCGTACCTCTAACCCTGTGTGATCAAATATTCCAAGAAAGCTTTTAGGAATAAGACAGAAAGAATTAAATATTTTACGTGTATACAAAAATATACTAGAATTAACGATCATATTAGGATCATATTAGGAATAAAGAAGATTGATAAGGTTATTTATGGTTTGGTCAATCAAAGTATGAAATAAAACTATAACGACGGAAACACGTTCAGTTAAAATATTCATGGGTCTCTTCTTCAAAAGTTCACATTCATGTGTTCGAAAAAGGCTGACTGTATGGTTAAACTATATACTTGTGGGTCTCTTCTTTAGAGTGATGTGTTTGAAAAAGTCTGAGTTAAACATCTGAATATCTTCAATTAGACTCGTTTTGATTGTCAGATGATAAAATGCCTCAACTGTTACTTAAACATGCGATCGAAGGCAATAATGGCGACCATCATGTTACGAGATGTTAACTTTATCTTCGCAATGAGCTATCTTCAGACCATTGCGTGGCGGTGTAATCGAACGATGTTCGGGAAGGAAACACTCGGGAAGTGAAACTTGGGAACAATAGCTCGAGGCGAAAGGTTATTCGTAAGGAATTGAGTCTGTTCTCGACTTGTCAAAATCAAGTCCTCTCGTCGCGTGCTCTAGATCTCCCCGCGTCAGACTGATTCTCAAGGTGAGTCCCAGCGGTTATGAGCCGTGAACACGGTGCAATTCATTTCTGCCTTACGTAACGTGGATCTAAAAGGCTCGGAGTTGGCGTAGGATCTTGAATGAAAGGGATTCAAAGGGACTTTGGAATTCGGAAAATGATGAGTGTCGCAAAGATTTTCTCACATCGAAGCAATTTTGTGTCGAGACCTTCGGCGAAGTGGTTCTGAATAGAGTTAATAATCCGGGAATATAAACAATGACAAGCATTAAATTGTTTTTTCTTCTCTACGGAAACTAAGAGTACTTAAATTATTTGCTATCCATCAATGCCTAATTTCATTGAAATCAGTTGCGACGACCTGTCTTTTTCTTTTATTTCTTCGCATTGTCTATCCCATATTAATGTTGCCTCGTGAAAGTTGATTATTTCTAAAGAAGATAGAAGCGAGTCTACTGTTTATCCAAAGTGGGTATTCCCGTGTTGTCTTCGCATAGCAACATTTTGCTTGGTAACGCATTCCCAAGCAAAACGTCATTGAACGAAGAATGTCGTAGGTGGATATGAATTAGAATTACTTATGCTCTGATAGAATGTCGTAGTACACTTGGTGAAGGTTGAGTCATATTTTTGACTTATTTATTAGCAAACTCATACTCTTAGGTAGAGATTTCCGATATTTCTTAAATTAGTATACTAAAATTTGCGGCTTATCCTCAGATTCTTTTACTGGTAATAAAGGGATGTTTAATGAATACTTACACGTTCATTTGTACATATTTTTCATTATCGAATGCAAATCAGAATCGGAAAGAGAAAATTTATGGTTTAATGTTCCATAAATTGTGTGCAAGTGTAGAAAGTGTATCCTGGAGGAGAAAATGGCTTTAAAGATCTGGAGTGAAGTTTATTCCCCTTATCCATGTACTTCTACAATCAAGTATTTATTTTCAGTGATAAAAATAGCGGAGACTGGTGAAACGTTCACAGCTGTATTAAAATCCTACGTCCCGCGCATTCCAACCATTTTTCTCTCATCGGTTGAATGGGATACTTCCCTAAAGGTGATTAGACCTTTAAATTAGTAATGACAAATATGATGAAATATTCTAAAAGCTCTTCAAATTCCCACGAAAATTGGAATCACTTTCTGGTTATTGCTACAATACAGAGTTATACATAATTGCAGTGTCCAACCCGTGGATTAAACCTTTTCCGTGCCCTCCGGCGACTAATTCCTCTCCGATAGTTTTAATCACATTTCTATCTATCTTAATGTTAACGAACATTTTTTCCTCCAAACAAAATTATGATAAAACATTTTTTTAACATTTGCTGAGCGGCTAATCAAATGATGGAAAAGAAATTTATCTACGCACAGTAAGCGTGCGATTTAAGCCAAGGTTGTACAGGAAGTGAAAAATAGTGACTTGGCTGGAGCTCAAACCCAGGTCTCCACTTTCCGGGTGTGTGTTCTAATCATTAAAAAATCCTTGAATATAAAAGCCCCCATTGACAGAAATAAAAAGGACTTGGCTTGGTAGGTTTGTTGGTTAGAACACCTGCACGGAAAGTGGGGAATACCTAGGTTCGAGTCCCAGCCAATTCGCAATGTTTCACTCCTTGCACAACCATGAGCGACTAATATTTAGATAGAATTGAGTATACAAGAAGAGAAAAAATAAAGACCTGGTTTCGAGTCCCAGCCAAGTCACTATTTTTCTCTTGTATAACCTTGGGTTAAGTTGCACGCTTTCCTGTGCGAAGTCAAACTTCATTTCCATCATTTATAGAATCGAGTATTCTATGTGCGGCCCGCGAAGTCTTTTTGGTAGCCGATGAGGCCCACCGGAGAGGAAAAGTTAGATATCCGTGGTAAGAAGGCGTTCTCATGACAATAATGAGTTTCTTGATTGAGGCTCATAAATTTTCAGATACATAATTCCAAGCGAACCTTTCATGATCTCTTTCTTCGAATACACATTCTGATTTCTGTATTAAAATGTAAGATTAATCAAGAAGGAAAAATCTAGCAGAAAGAAGATATCATTTGAAAAGGAAGAATAAAAAAATACAGATCATGTAATAACGTAAGGATGTATCTCTTTTGAATACTCTTTTATGTCACAGCCAAATTGAGGGGATGTGATCGTAAGGAATTTCCATTTATCTGGAAGGAAGTAATATCCCCCTTTCGGATTACAATAGATAAGAATTCCATCAGTGTCTATATTTTTAATCATTGAGAGGAAACTGATTTTTTCTATTTTTAAGATAATGAATCACCGGCCATGTCAAATCTTTCAAAAAAATCTTACTTTGGACGATTCTTGTAATCGTAGTTCATACTCAAACGCAGTGAAAATAAAATCGACCGAACTGATACCAAAGCACATCGCTTATGAGTTCTTTTTATTGCAGATAAACCAAATATATCTTTGTCGTTCATTGAGCAATATTTTCTCTTTTATATTCCGTAGCGTACGCTGATATTCCAAAGAAAGCCATTAATGTTTTATCGTTTCCTACCGAGTGTCGCGAACAAAAACCCTTTTCAGTTATTTGGTTACGTTAACATGCAACATCTTTTTTTCAGGTTGAACTCAAAATAAACAAATTTAGCCAAAAAATATTTCAAGTGAATAATTTTTCTTTCCGATTAAAAAATCATCTTATAAAAATATTGCTCCATCTCAGGTGTTCTAGTATAAAGCTAGGATATTCAAGATATTTATCGATAGTCGAAAGCAAAACTTCATGGAAAGCCGTAATCATTAACGAAGACTTTGTAATTGAATAAATCAATAAAAATCCTTCGTAGTTTTCCACAAATTTTATTTTTCGAAACCACCGGTTTCGACCTTACGGTCATAATTGGGTTCTTTTTTTTTATTTATCGATTTAGAAGGCATTTCACAATATTAGGCCAGAATACCTACCCTTGAGTTTAAAGACTGTGACTTTCAACAGGAGTTTTATTTTTGGAAAAATCCTGTGGAAAATTGCACAGGCTTTTTTATCGATAATATTTACAGCTGGGGAAGTCTTGGTTTCTCTTTGTTAGAATCAAATTAACTTACATCTTCAGAGGTAGGGTTGCAGTCAGATTTAAATGATTTTTAATTGAATTTTCATGTTTTATATTCATATTTTAAGATTTTTATACGCTATGGTTTCTTGGGATTATTTCTTATTCTAGTTGATCATTGAAGGAGATCAAAATCATTCGGACGTAAATATTCGTACAACGGCCATCCGTGATGAGTGCAGAGCTCCTCATTCTACCGGTGAATCACATGAGAACTGTTTGTCAGCCCTGGCATGCTGCATCTTCAACCAACAATGCGATCCTAGCTTTCGATGCAGTGTCTCATTTTCATACTGATGGAGAAGGGATACACGTGCATATCCCTATCATAGATATAGATCTAGATCCATATCAATTGAGGCTGCGTTTTTAACACTTAGCTCAAGGATGACTTAGAATGTTTGAAAACCTTAGGCGTCTTACGGAATATTTTCTCAGCATGATCAATATTGAATGTGTAATCAGATATACTCATCTTACTTGCTACCTATGGAAATTTGTTTAAAGGAAATATTATTTTGCTTTCTTTTGTAAAATTATGGTGTCTCGAAAAAGATATTGTCTTTCGAAGTATTCCAAGACTTCAATACTGGTACCTTTATCAATGGTTTTTGAATGTGAACGTAAGAGTTCTCATATTATAGGCAAATATTCGCCAAAATTAAAGTGGATTTTACTAGTGGATAAAAATGATAAAAATATAACACAGCACAATGGCATATACTTGTTTCATATGTATGTACCTATTTACTGAGTAACGTTGTTCATAGTCAAACGACTGAGAAAGTTACGGCATCCTTATCCTAAAGAACAGTACATAGAGCAAGTGCTGATGTTCTCATTAACCCATTCTATAAAAGTCAAGTGTCGCTTGTACTTTTTACCATCATAATGACTCTTTATGAGAGGCATCAGTTGGCTGATAAGGTCTTGATGATATCGCAAGGTAAATGGTAAATTAAATGCAATGGATTTCTATTTTACGTCCCTAACACGGAACAGGTTAATTTAAAAGAAATATCTCCCACTTTCTTTCGAGTTTGTACAGACAAATTTGGAATAACATGAGAATTCATAATACAGCTGTGTGTGTAATATGGTGTGTTTGAAAAGGAATCCATATTTCTCCATCAACCGTGGTCGTTGCATCCGCAGTGCACAGTTTGCATTGGAATAGAACAGTAGTTTCCTCTCGAAAGCTGTTTATCTTCGGTAGATAATATCATAATATCTGGAAGCGATTATGGCTTATTGACCTTGCCTATGATAACAGACGATGGATAAGGAAATAACACGAGGCGTAGACTTGGAGAACTTTGATAATTGCAGGTACTACTCTCCGACAAAGCTGTTCGCCTTTATCTTATCTCCCATTCAACGGGCTGATATAACATTTTCATTCAGTTGGAAAAAGTCCTAGAAAAACAAGGAATGAGCACGCTGGTAATCGGAAAATTCCCGCAAACATTACACTCTTCAGAGTGAGAGAGAGGGAGAATGATGGGAACTCATCAGCATAGATATATTGGAGATATATAAATAATTGATTCAATAAGCCTCACTTTCTATACGGAATGATTGAAATATGTGTTTATTCTTTTCAAAGAACGAGTGTATTCTTTGGTGGTAAACAAATTGTGAATTGTTTGTTTTGATTAAGGTGTAAGATATGTCGGGATGCAGAATGAAATGGAAAATATCTTTTTTATCGTTTAACGTTACTATCGTAAGATATGAATAATTCAATGAGAAAGATGAAAGTAGGGTGTTTTCTTCATCGATACCATCTATCAGATTGAATAAAATGGTAATATATTAAGGAAACAGTTTTCATCAAAGAAATGCATTCTTTCATTTATTTTCCTCGCGTAAATCCAATATTTATCCAGAAAGATATTAATTTATTTATGGATCAGCATAAAAACTGGCAGGAAAGGGCTAAAACTTCTCCGTGACTTTTAGAAAGATTGTGGCTTGCAGGAATAAGAACTGAGACATAATTCTTTATCTTAATTGGTTAACATGTTGATATGGTGTATTGTGATATGTTCCTCTTTAATCCGTCCATGTGTGGAACATAATACATTTTTTCGTTGCCTGAGGATACAAATCCCATTACAATACTGGGAAGTGATTACGCTACCGTAATACGTTCTATTTTTAGTGTATTAATATCTCTTCCCACTTCCGTTTAAAAATACATACATTTAATAAGAAGACATTTAATTACTTTGCTAAAGAATCTAGTTTTGAGAAAATATTTTCGTTTTCATTCAACGATGCGAAGGAGAGAGGTCTCCGGCGTATGTGGACCACGAAGCCGTTGTTGTTGAAGATGTAACTAAATCATTTCATGTGCGCTGAAATAACTTTTCAGCATAGATTTGTATGTAATCAGAGATAACGCGGATGTATAGTGATCAGCACTTTCTTAGTAGTAGATGAACTTCTTGACGTTAATTCCATCTTCACAATAGTATCGTAGTAAGAGAAAATCCTGAGAACCATTTTGAGGATTACCAGTTTGAAGTCTCAATGTAAGAATAAAGTAAACTAATAAAGATTTATGATTTAGGGAAAAATTTTCATTCAAAGGTTATGAAAGACGAAGAATTCTAATTTATTTTGCATGGCAATTATGGAATGTATACATTTTTGCTCCTTCTAGTTTTCCTTTCATTTAAAGTACCTATGAATCTACCTCTGCTCCATTTATTATTTCTTTTATTTAATCTACTATACGTATCCAATAAAAAAACCATCCACTGAATCCTTAGCTTAATTGTGGCTGTTTAATGAAAATCTCTGCAAACTTCACTATCTCATTTAGAACCAGCAGTATTTCAATCTGCATGATAGAAAGCCTGTTCCATTAATCCACGTGATAAGAGGTGCGAACGAACTGTACCGCCACTTGGAAAGAAGCATTTTATTAGGTGTTTACATCCCCCACTGGCATCGTCCTTGTGGGGGGGCGTTAATATTGGAAAGCACCGTATCTTGATGGAGTACCACTCGTCCGGTAACCCGGATCAACCGCGTTACGTTCAATCGTTCACACGCCCCGCGAAGTTCGTCACAGCCCCAATTTGCCCTTCGAAATGTGCGACCGGCTTGGACCTTTGTAGGAGCCGCGATTCCCGCGACCCTTTCACCCTTTGGATCTGAAGAGTTGACGCTCCCTCTTGGTGAAGAGGCTGAGGAACGTCTATGGGCGGTTGGGAAAGGCTGGACGCAGGCGGGAGATAGCGCGCGGAGCAAAGTGTGGTAACGTGCAGAGGGAGTATAAAAAGGCCTCTCGTTCCGCGAGCGGGGAGCATTGGGTCAGGCACAAGGGATAGCACGGCCGCGCTTTAGTGGTTTGTAGGTGAGAAAGCCGCGTCACGGAGTTCAAAAAGAGGAGGCATAAAACACCGATGTTTTCGGCGCCTGGATAAGTACTTCGCGGAGTAGGTGACAATTGCATTTCCCCATGTTGCCCAACGCTTGCTGAAGTTTTCGCAGAGCCGCTTTTAGTTTCTGCTGCCGAGGATTGGCTTAGAGGCGAGCGGGAGTCGAGCACGAAGTTTCGGTGAGTACCTTTCAGGGTGGGTGGGAATGTTTGGTCCTCCTCTTCGAGGAGATATTTAGATGGGAAATTTGGTTCAGTTTATTTCAATTATGTTCCATTGGTTTGTTGTCTGAATGTTGTAAATGAATAGAGACTTTGAGATTACGTGAAATTTCATGAATGCGATATATTCTATGACTTTCTTATCATATTTCTACTATATACCAAATTAATACGATATTGGTGAATGTATTCTGTATTCATAATATGCATGAACTGAAATATATGCATCATATTATTGCCATTTCATATATTTATATATATTTTGTTTTAATTTCACAATAGTCCGCAAAACGAAAGTCGTCAATGAAGTAAAAGTGTTGATTCAGAGAATGGGAAAACTTCTTGCTATATGTTTATGTCTTCCCAACAACCACAATTAGATACTTGATTGTAACAAGAAGGAAATTAATCTTATGGTTTATAACGAATTTTCCTATAGAAGGGCTAATACCACTAGTTGTTGGAACTTCGTTGCATACTTTCAATATTTATTTGTTTTGTTTTCTTTATGTGTTACAACTCGTACATGGTGAGAAAGAGTTATTTATCTGTTTATAATTTGAAATTGGCGCCAGATTCTGTTATCTCCACTCTATTTGGTATCGCCGATTGGGTTTTGAAGATTAAGATACATCAGACATCGAACGTATCACGTTCTTCTATCTAATCGATAGCTGATCCATCTTTGAGGAACCAAAGTCGATAAGAATATCGCATTGGGCTATTTGTTCCTATCGTTTTATTTAGTTTTATTTTAATATTTTGAAGTACCGTCCCCTTTTCTCCGAAAATATATACTTATCATTATTTAGTTCCAATAATTCTTAAATTTTACTTAAAACGCTTTTAACTGTGGTTTACTGTATCAGATATACAGTTCATTATTCAGGAACATTTATTTACGTTTTATAAATCCACTAATTACATATTATTTTATTCCTGTCTCATTTTAATTTTTTGTTCATAATTGGTTTGTGTAATTTCAATGACCTAAATGACTTTGCTAAAGGTAACGTAATACAATGATAGTAGGTCTGGAAATGCGCTATGTAAGTCCTAAGTTCACATTACGAAATCATCTAACGTATTGAATATTTCAGCTTTATTCAGCCTTTCAGCTGACCTCAAATGACGTCAATCTTTGCCTTTCTTCATTCCTAAGGCAGTTAATAATAGATCTTTATTACGCCAGTGTAAAAATAATAACACATTAAACAATGATTCCTCATTTCATATTGACGGATCACATATCGCATGGATTCCAAGGAAAATTTTTGAATGATCCTACAGTCTGGATAAGTGTTTTTTTATTAATATGTGCCTGTATGTATGTAATTTAATGCTGATTTGACTTAAATATTTTATGGAATGTAATCACTTTGCTCCACTAAGAGTTTTGGTAAGGGCAGCATAATTCCTAAAATTATGCGCTGAAGTAGTATTTTCCGTTCAGAATATTCTGATTGTATGCAATTAGGATTTATCAGGAAATTGATTTATTTAAATTTTACAAGCGGCAAGTAAAGATAATATTTTCATTAACATCTAGTTGAGAGAATTAATGATATGATTAATATTAATTAATAATAATCTCAGAAAGAGCGAAAACTGGATATTTTCCAAGAAACAACGAAACTCTTTTGATTTCCTAATGATGCTTTTCATCTGAGAATTAAACCTGTCATACAATACCTAATAGTAATTAATATTTACTTTGTCCAGTATTCATCACGGAAAAGGGTTTGACTACGTTACCTACTCTATTATACGCTATAAGCCCTGCAGAGGGAATGTTAGGGGCTTACTATGAAAGATTGGTAGTTTTATGTTGCTCTCCTCTGCTGATAGCTTTTAATATTTATCATATATATAGAACTTATTTTATAAAGAATTATTATATTTAAACGATATGTGTATTTTCTATGCTTTGCAGGAATAAATAAATCATACTCAATTTATTATACCCTTCAGCTACTTGGAGGAATAGAATTCTAATACTTTCATTCTTGACCAAACAGATGAAATACGATTTTCAGTAAGAGAGAGAGAAAGCAAATAAGAATATTTCGATACTTTTAAATCATACAGCGTCAACTTATAGGGACATTTTTTGGATTAAACTTCTTACGCCAGTACTATCTTCTGAATGACTTATTTATATAGCCTCGCTTAAGGAAGGTGTCTCCGTAAGGTTCAGAATTTTAAACTGAATATGAATAGTCATTTCGACGAGTTCACAAATGTATTTATTCATTCATAACTAATTCTGAAGAACGAAGCGCATTAAATGCCATATCGCGATGATTATTACAAATGAGAGATTGGCAGATCTTTGACATTCTCATCAAGGATGGAAATGTTTGCCTACAAACCACTTTGTACGGTTTGTACGGCAGTGACCTTTTGAAGGAAACGACAGTTGATAAACAAATGCCCTTTCGTATCATCTCGACCGAAGCGGTCGAAGGCGCCTAGATTTTATCAATCGGATAGCAAAAAACCACTAAGGATTATACTGACATTGACTTTCAAATAAGGAAGCGAGTGACGGATTTGCAAATGCGGGATCAAGTCTCATTTACGACTCCTGTGATCTGTAAATCTAAATTTTAATTTCCGGCTGGTGATAAACGATTGACGCTGATGACAGGCACAGACCAGGCGGCCATAGCAAAAAACTCGATCTAGGTCTTTGGCCTTGGAGATAATCCACCGTGGATTTAATTTCCGAGAAGAAAAGTGAAATATGAATGCAATAAAAATTCACTCTTATGCATGGCTTAGGTAATCGTGAATATTAACGATACCATAACTTCGCTTTTGATAATACTACGTCATCTTCATTTAAGTAAATTGTGGTTTTATCAGTCACTTGGTCCAACTAATAATTAATCTAAAAATGATATCTTTTCGAATGAAGTATCCAGAAAGGGTTATCTTTTCAAACTCGCATTTTATTTGATATATTTATTGGGTATATAAATTTATTATCATAATGTCCATCCCCAATTTCAACCACAGTGCTTATGTCATACTTATACCAAAGCAAGTAATCAATGCATCTATTTCAGCTTTTTCCCCACTTAATTTTGTGGTTCAATGATCATTAGAATTAAAATATTACTATACTGAATCCATGGGGAGTAAGTTCATGGAACTCCATAATGGTAAAAATAAAATTCACTATGTGAAAACTTCCTTTAAGGTGATTTTTGCTGGGATAAATTCATACTTTCAGGTTCAATAAATTACTTTTAAGTGGAATTTTCACACAGTAAATTATATATTTTACCATTTAAGCAACGCCATAAATGTTTCTTAGTAATCAGTTATTACTTTCTCATTGGTATAGCACTCCCATCCATCCATTTATCCATTTTCTATACTTCATCTGCATTTATTTACCTTAGATATATTTAAAACATACAGCAAACAGTCTCCTTAATGTTTAGTTGTCTTATGAATTGATGAAGAAATCGGTTTTTACATCCTCATTGTATTTTTAACGTCTACGTATCTCCTCGAATCTACTGATCTAGATCTAATTCATAAAAGATCAAATATTTTTAGATAATTATTACCACCGAAAGTGGCGCCACAAAAGAAATATTTCTTTTTTTAGTATAATATGTACTATTATTTTAGCTTTTCGAGTCATTTGTATTTAGATGGATTTACTATCAAATTTCCTAGAGGAAGGAGGCCAAATTCCACTGTTTCATTTGTTTTTAGAAAGTTTCTCAGAATTTCGGGAAATCGCTTTTTCTTGACGCGATTTTCTGTAAATAAATGTCGATATGATTTCATTCTTTACTCGTTTTATTCCAGTGAAAAATTTGTCGTATTTATTTAATCTGGAGGACTTTTTTAGAAACGATATTTATAAAAAATCTGATACCCTTTAAAATTCCACTCCGCTAATTAGTTAACTTATTAATTATTAAAATTTGATAGGTTGCATAAGTTCATTTTTTTCTTAGAGATATCAAGGTAGCTTTAAGTTAAATTAAAAATCTTTTTTGCTACATTAAATCGTAGTATAAATCTGCACAGCAACATTCTATGAACACTATGTATCTACCACGTACCACTGAGATATTTTAATCGGCTTAAAATAATGAGTGAATATCTTTGTGACACGCTTGTTTTAATGCCATTTTTATTGAAAGGTCTCTCTCGAGATTAGTTTTCAAAGCGGCAGATCCATATTGGCCATAAAATCTGCTCCGAAGTTGAGCCCTTCTTGAGGAACATCTCCTGTCAAGTGCCTCCTTTAATTTCATCAGAGAGCTGTATTATCTGCCTCTCTCATTTTATTTTCTTTGACATCCATCCTTCGTCTATTTTCTTTGACAACCCCATTAAAACTTGTCCAAACAGCCTCTTTGTAATCACTACCTTTATTTTCATATTGATGGTTCCGACTTCTTATTTGCATTATTCTACGCGTTTACTTCCACTGAATAATGCTCCATTGAAAACTGGAATGTTTAAGTACGTTGTAAATCCTTTTTTTCCCCTTAGGTTCTTCTTTTAAAAGCTCCGAAGGTACTCTCAAAACTTGATTGTTTACTCAAATCTTGAGAATACTTCCATCAAAGTGCCTAGTAGTTATCGATTCATCCTCTGGAATAAATCAGTATTTCGCGGAACTTGTTAAATGTCTTTGTTTATTCAATCTCAAATTGTAAAATTCAATTTAGCTTTCATTTTATTTAACCTTTCTTTGAGCTCTCTTTCATCATTGTATTGCAAATTTTATTTTGAGAAGTTTTATTACCAGATATCACTGGAATCTCTTCAATGGAATCGTAAACAGTAGAGATTAGATTTATTAGCGAAATGAACTCTCACCTTTTTCTTCCATTTCATCCCAGCATCTTCGTAAAGATCCGAATTTCTCAGCAATTCCATAATCCAATTTGAAACTTTCCTCCGAATCTCTTCTGCCAAACCTCAATCAATGCATTTACGGAAGCCACATGTCAACTTTCTATACTCTTGAACATTTTCTTTGTCTTAAACGATAAAAGTATTTAGTAAAACTATCAGATATCTGTGAAAAGGAATTAAATCTTCTTAGATAAAATTCAAATTAGAATTCCACGCGCTGTTAAATGTATTATTCATAAATGTAAAGAGACAAGAAGACTTATCCCAGTTTCCACATAGTTCGACATTTTACTCTCACTTCTTGATTGATGAATACATTTCAACTTGCTTTGATATTTAGCCAAGACTTTCACACTCTTAGGATAGTAGTAATGTAAACTTGAGAATGAAGGTTCGTCAGAAAATTGTACAATGGTACAATTGTACAGTTTGATACAATTAGAAATGGTAATTAATTATTCAAATGTATGCGTTTTGTCCCTTCCCTTCGTCGCTCAATTAATTATAAATACGTTATACATAAGCTTACTGTAATTAGTGTTTCTTTATAATGGTTACTATTCGTTGAAATAGTACAAAATAAATTCTCCAGGAAATTATATTTTCTTCGTTGTTTTTTAAAACTTCTTCTCTTTAAATATACCTGTAATATTTGTAGAGTAAAAATTAAATAACACATGCTGGCTACAAAATTCCATTAAATAATTCCATATTCAGTTTACTTTTTTATATTACTCATTTTTAATTTACTCAATAGCTTTAAATTCATATTCATCTGTAAAAACCTACACCTACCAATGATATACAAAATGTTTGCAACTTTGTCAATAATTTTGGCTGTTTGAAAAATGGTAATCGAACCAAATCCTAGCAGAAACCGAAAAAATCAGTTTATTTTCAGAGTGATGACCAATGTTTATTCATTTTCAATGTCGGCTTAACTCATGCTGGAAATTCCCAACGTTGGAAAAATCCTCATTCTAAATGTCGATAGCTCCACTTCTTCCAATAAGATGCACCTCTTAATTTGATCCAACTCCAAAGGAAGGAGGATTAAGAAATCCTCCTGATTATGTATCACAGCGACTCATTACTAGCTGAGAAAATTCTAAACAAGTAGCTGCGTAGAATAATTTATTTTGAACTGATTTTTATTCCGCATATTGAGCTATGTTGATTATTATTCCGGAGCGTTGCAAACTTTTTCCTCAGACTTAATTTAGTCTCACGTAGTATTTACTCCAAGTACAAAACTCGGAAAGAACTCTATTCTAATCGCAAGAGTAAATATATCACATTGGAAAATGTTTGATAGATGCCACCTAAAACAAAACCGAGACAGAAGGGAACATCTGCGTTTTCAATGGACCGAAGCGAAGACAGGAACGAAGGACATTACGAATTAATGCCTCGGCTGAGACTCATCTCGGGCAATTTCAAGTTCGCCGTAATCATAACTGTTGGCCGTACTCCACTATCCATCATGTATCTTTATCCTCATAATATTATACGTTCCATATCCAAGAACATATAAAGGGACATTTTCATGAAATTCTCTGAGGATTTCTTTCCGAGTAAACCTCACTTCCATCAAAGCAGGATTCGTTCCCATGCATTTGATGTCTCTAATCAGATTTGCAAACGCTTCGCCGTGAAATGTAAGAGGTGTTTATGTAGATCGCCTTGATTTGTTTAGCGGTGGCTCTAAAACCACTAGGATGGCATCCTCGACAAATGGAAGCTTTTGCCACCACCTGTCTCAGTTAACAGAGGCTTCTGAGACTACCTCTTGAATCTGCCTATTGATCTTTCTCAGGCAGAGGGTCTCAACAGCAGAGCTCCAGATAGCTTATCTCTTCAGGTCTGAAGGGCATGGAAGCTCATCAAACATGACCTGGATAAATCTGAGGATAATGCATGTTTAAATTGATCTGGAAATTTTACACTTTATTATTTTCCCATAGAAGTCAGCTGAAACATAATGAAGGGTCAATCTGAAGTATCATCAACTTTAACGGAAATAAATTTCCAAATTTCTCCATATTTACAGATAAGGTGGTATTTCTTTAACTACTTAATACGTAAATATATCTCATCAACCAATTTATTGATAGGAATAATTACATGGTGATAGTTTACCTTTCATCTTTTATTCGAATTGAAATATTGGGCAGCGAAAATTTTAGCAATACTTTCTCCAACGTTATTTTACGAAGAAAATATTTCAATGGTACATAATTACGGACTTACAATCTACTGAAAAAGGTGATTATTTTTGAAGATACATTTGAAGAAATCAATAGATCATTTTTCTCTATCAGGTCTTACCTGATGATGGCAATCTTCCAGGCTTTCCAATAATTTTATTGACTTTAGTTATTAATTTGTCGTTGAAGTTAGATCTAGATTCTTGTAAATCATTTAATTAGTTCTTTTAGGGGTACCGGAGCTTGAATTTTATATTACAATAAACCAAAATGAAGGCGAGAATTCAGAAAAAATCATATTCAATTGCTACCAAAGAATCCGCTGGGATACTAAACAGTGAGCTTGTCCATTATAGTGAATTTTTAATTCTGTCTTTACTCATTACTAGGAACTATTTGATACCTTCTAAACATTAATACAATTATACCCTTCTATCCTTATTGAATAACTTTTACTTTCATCCAAATCCTCAAGCTAGAAAAGAAAGATGAAAGTAAGGTTACTAATAAACAAGTCTCGATCTTTTAATGAATGTAGGTATGATGCCTTCTAAAAAAATCAGATATATTCATTTTTCATGTTTATAAACCAAAAGTATAACCCAACGATAAATTATTACATAATCTTTAAGAAGAAACTTCAAATTATCTACTCATCAACTACGAAATCATCGACTTAAATGTATTATCAAAACATTCTTTTAGCTATGGAATTTTTGGTTGGCTATTAATCGACAAGAAAGAATAGAATTCGGCCAGATAATGCATCGACCGATAAGAGGCAACCTATTTATTTCTTATTTTGAATTCCTCCCTTGTACAGTTTATCAGATAAATTCTCACAGTGATGCCGATTTTTTTTAGATTCTTTTCTTCTAAGCAAAGTTCAACTCAAATGAATCACAGAATATGATTGGGAGTGGGTGAGAAAATCAACTGTTTCATGACAAGAATGGTTTGGATATCTGAGATAAAATTGGCACTACGTGGGGGATTTTAGAGCGCATGATCCCACTAAGTTAAGTATGTGCTATTGACAATTAGATACATGGCAGTATTAGATGGCAGGGTCGGCTTCAGCGTTTCAGCCTCCTTGAGTAGTGCTTCTTGCCTCCCTGACACCCTTATGCACTATGAACTGTTATGTTGCAAACTTAACGGTATCATTAACAGTGAGACCTATCGCCAGAAGTTTTTTGAACGATTTTATCTTGTTTATTTGATTTTTATTTTTTATAGCTAAAATAACTTATAAATTTATATGATGCTAATTTTAATTTATTAATGGAAAGTGATTAGGAGGAAAGTATAAGTTTTTAACGTGAAAATCTTGGGAAGAACGGAAATTTTAACTACTAAGTTAGAAATTTCACCGCTTTTAAACATCGCTTCTTTTCGTTTCTTCATAGTCAAACAGCTAGAAAAAACTATCTGATCGTTTGATAAGTATTTAGTACTTGTTTTATGTAGCATATTATTCTTCATATTGAATTTTTATTCCTATTAGTAACTGCATTCGCTGAGAAGTTTCAAAAGTTGAGAAATATGCTATTCTTCTGACGTTTAAAAGAAATCTCTTGGATTGGAATAAGCATAAATAATTACCATAGTCTGTTTTTGGAATAAAATGGAAACCTTTACCGTTGGAAGATTACCTTCAAGGATTATACTAATGACTAAAGAAAAGAAAATGTAATTTATCTCGTATATAACTCTCGAGAGCCCATTAAGTACCCTCAGCTATTTTACGCCTCAAAACTGATTAAATCTGGAGAGGATTTTAATATACGTTTGATTATCTGCTTACCTTTCCAAAAATAGAGGAATAACCAGGAGTTAATTGTATATAGGTTGAAATCAATGGTAAAAAGGTGCTTCTAAAGGTTTCATCGGTTCCTTTTTATCTCAAGAAGTAAATCCATGTTTTAAAAGCGAAAAAAGGCAATATTTTTGGCAGGATTTTAAAATTTGCAAATGGCAATTAGTTCCAGCCGTCATAGGCGTAACTCAAACGAGTTTAATGCAAGATTAGCCACCTTTAAAAGCCTCTTAAATAAAAGGGGGCTGTTTAAAATTAATTAACATTTCCCATGGAACGCCCTTTCTCAGTGTGAGGAGGCCCACATAACTGCGCCCCCTTTAATTATGTCATGGAAGCGAGCACATCGTTTTGTATTTAAACGTTAATGAATTTCCGGCGTTGGATTTTCCACGACGATGAGCTCCTAGAGTGGATTGCCCTCGTATGTATGTGCATATATAGAGGGTAGTGTAATCACTCACCGAAAGGGGACATTAAGCTTACTTAAATTATTTCTAAGGAATAGATCATCTTCAAATCCTCTACAGTCTGTATAGATACGTCTGGTGTATCAGTAATATTTGACGGATGTGACTTTTATAAAATTTGTTTGAAACAGAAAGAGTAGGTGAACCTAATCATGATAAGCCTTCGTCGATTTTTTTTAAAGATAAATATTGCGGAATAGGTATCATTAAATGTTTATTTTTCCTTTATGAACCCTACAACGCTTAGCCTAACTGGTATCATCGAAGGCTTCCTTTTCTTTTAAGGGCTTCTACAACAACGAGGCCTTATTCTGTGAACATTTTCGGGGCAATTATTAACCATTTAGTCACGAAGAATCTTCGACTTAAAAAATTGTCGTAGATCGGGAAGATGTAAGCATTGCTATTTATCCGTGCGTTTTAGGAAGCGTAAACTAGAAAAGAGTACTTCTTACAATTTGAGAAAACAAATGCTCAGCGAGGTTTACTTTATATGAAACGAAGGGTGTATTCTATTACAGAGATAACTCAGGATTACGTGATGCTCTTATTATAAGGGCCTGAGGATGTGTCGAAGGAATCCGAAAACCAGTTCATTTCCTCGAGTAACTTTGTTTATCATAATTAATGAAGGGGACTCCGAGAGAACTTGCAGTCAGACATACATTTTCAAATCCCTATATATTTGAAAACGTAAATGGTAAAGGATAATGTTTATGTTTTGAGGACTTAAAGATATCAATTATCAATGAGATATTACTCAGACTTTGCCTTTAATTAAGAAACTTTTTTAAGAACGAACTGCTAATGATCTCATTTTGTTTGTGGAATCCCAAATTTCACATTTTATCATCGTAGGATTTTTAAATCTTATCTTAAATAGAATTTGAACATAGCATTACAAGCCGTTTGTGCGTATTTTATATTAGAATGCTTAGTCACTTATTATTTAGCAGATTTAAGATTAAATTTTTCATCGTCAAACGTTAAATCCTTTTCACAAAATTATACATTAATATCTTTAGCTGTGAAAGGTTTTAATTTCAACGAATTCAACTCTCATATTATTATTATTAAAAAAATATGGAATAAAATACTTTGTGTAATTCCTTTCAAAGCTATCTTCTACGAAGTAAAGGCTTACGTAGTCGATATTATATATTTATTTGTTACCCTTTTGTTGACTGCTGAGATTCACGGATTATACAAAAGAAAATTTGTCTCTTTCATTCGATTTTTTATGAAAATTTTAAAACTTTGCAAGTCCTCTTAAATAAAAGGGGGCTGGGTGTAACTCGTATCTCTCAACGGTTGGTATTTTCAAAGGAATTTTCATCTCTCATGCATCCAAACCCTCGTAAAATGGGATAAGTATTCGAAAGGATCGAATGTTATACAATGTGCTTCATTGCCCTATTTCCTGAATCCGAATTCCACCTCGGAAATTGAATTCGGAGCACTATTGGCCTAGTTATTTCAAATGCCCAATTCAGCGGTTGATCCTTACGTAATTTTCCGCGTAAAACGATTCGTATTCAGCCCTCAAATCTGCGCCCCAATCATTTATGCCTCTTGTGCGCGGATGAGCGGGTTTGTATTTAAAATACTTTCTGCTATTGTTAGAATGGAGATCCGTGATATTCGAGGTGTACTCCGTTGAGAGATTTATCATTTCTGTCGCTTTCCGAACGGGTTAAGCTGCAAACGCACGCATTGTGTCGCCCTAAAAAGTTTATTTTAAATTGAGAGAATGGAAACAAAACATATCGAAAAATTACATATTGCAAAATCAGAAGAGAATGTACATAGTTCATTTCGTTATTTTAAAATTTTATAAATACTAAAGTAGGACTTCAGAAATAGAAATGAAAATTAAAGGTTATAGTTACTTGATATCGACGATAGTGTTGCATAAAGAGTAAAATATTACTTTTATTCACAAGGAAAGGGCTAAAGGTCCATTGCACATAAAGGCGTGCACCCTGGAAAATCCCATGGAAAAAGGACTCGAAAAAAGTCTGATGGGGCCGGGAATCGAACCCGGGATGTTCCTCTAACGAGAGAGAGAGGAAGATCCCGGGATCGATTCCCGGCACCGTCAGACTTTTTTCAAGTCCGTTTTTCCTTGGGATTATTTAACTGTTTCACAGGCATTAATCTCCAACACGATATAATTTCTAGAATGAAAATATAGTATGAACTATGTATTTAGAAAAAATCGTAGCTTTATCAGCAGTACCATAAGTATTTATTGTGTGAAGGCATATCAGATATTTGTTTCTATAAGAGACGTTCCTTTGATAATCGCGAAGTCCAAAATCTCTTGAACAATGATCTTATTCGATAAAGTGATAATATCTTTAGCTCTTTTCGACTTATCTTTAATAAGCAATCTCGTTCGAAATCTTGACGTAATTCTTTGATGAGAACGATTTGTTGCCGAGGAAAATAATCAACACAAGCTCAAATCCTTCACAAACAATTGAGGTGCGTAAAATCTACAATCGATTTGTTTACAATCCTCTTATTCTAATTTTTTGGGCTGATTAAAGTAGAGATAATCCGTATCATATCTTGTTACAATGATACAGATAGGACGGCGCAAATAATTTTATGTCTCGTGTCAAAGGTTTACGGTCTTGATTACTGAGAATCGCCTGATGTATTTCTGTTGTCGTCCTGATGAGTTGATCGTAAACATTGTTTAAGACATTAGTTTTATCGCATTCTTATCCTTATCCAGAGCTACGTTTTATTGTTTGAATGTCAGAGGTTGATATTCTTGCTTGTTCCGAAATTACGTAGTTTTTGTGTTCTATATCGTATAGACAGATCCAAAGCAGGTCGAAGGGGTCGATAGATTCCATATTGAATTTTGCAAAAGAAATAATTTTCTTAGTGCATGGCGTAAAACAAACTAAACAATTACAGATAAATGTTTTTAAGCCAGACTTACTTATGTTATAGTTTTCTGAATAAAGATAAATTCTAGCAGTTGATTATAGAGAATCACCACACTAATATTGTATTAACCTTAAGTTATGTTGTTCGATGTATCTCCAAATGGCCTGCCCCTTGGCAAGTTTCTAGATCCGACTCTGCTACAGTATTAATGTTCCTCGATTTGCTAATATATTTCATAAAATATAGTATATATTATAAATTATTACTTTATATTAATTTTAGAAGTCTCTGTTAAAAATATCACAATTTTTATCGCAATATTGTTGATTAAAATGTTATTACATAACATAATTTCAAAATATTGCTATAATTTTATTTACTTCGTGTTCAACCAACATCAGTATTTTAAAAATATTTAAAATACATAAAATATATATCTAGCCATAAAAATATTTTTTATGTAATCCCAAGATTTTGAGCATGGAGTTAGCTCTACACAAACAAATAACGGTTGAATCCCAGAAGTCTCCTCTTATATTTAACCCATAGTTGGTATGTTCATGGGTATATCACTACATGGAGGACTCATATTTCTTATATTTTTTGTTTCTTACTCTCATAAGTATCCATTGCGGAGAGGAGGGAACGAAGAACATGGCTAAAGCCACTCCCTTTCCTTCATTGGCGTAGTTCAGGGACCAGAAGACCTACAGAACAACACCGGCGCCGTAATACAAGCGTTTAGACTTAAGGAGATATCGGAAATCCGGATGGGACCTATCTCGCTAAGAAGCGACTTGGCGCCTTGGTATTTGTATCAGGCGTCCGTTTGCGAAACCCTCCGAGAGTATTGCTCCCGAAAGGGATTGGCCAACTTCGGCTGGCGAAGGAAGAATGAAGGAATTCCCATGCGATGACCATTGACGCTCTCCGTAAGCTGTTTTCGCAGGGTAATTTGGTGGTTCGGAAAGGGTTTACGAGGAAAAGCGTGGAAAGGACTGCATTAAGGGAGCCTTGTTTATGGGAGGAGAAATCCCAATCTCTCATCGTAACTAACTCTAGCCTTGGAGAGGAATGCTGAATAAAGAATTGAGGAATTAACGCGAGCTTGCTTTACTGCGGCGAAACATTGTGATGGTAAAATTCGCAATGAAACTACCTTAGAAAGGCATTCACGGAAGGAGCTATGCTAATGATATAAGCTAATAGATAAGAAATAATAATTATACCGCGCAAAACATAAATAAAAGAATAATAAATTTAATAATGATAGAGAAAAACGAGCTCAAGAGTGTTTAATAGAGAGAGGTTATATAACGCCAACTATATGAGTACTACAAATAGAATGCAGCCCTTTTAATATTCGTCTTACGTCAAGTAGTCTCACATTCAATAGGATTGCGACATATTGAATAAAACGAGGGCAGTAATAAAGAATTGTGAAGCGGAAATGACATAACGAATGATAGCACAATAGCTTTTCTAGCTTTAACTTGTCTTACTTTTAAAAGAACTCTGAAGTCCTATTGAAGAATAAAATGAATGTAATGACCGACACAGTTTTGAAAATTACTCGAATAAATCGAGGAACAATATTATTTGAACAGATGAATTTTCCACTATATCTCCCTGGGATGGGTGGTATTTTTCTTTGCTCTTCGATGATAATTATATGATGACGGCACAGCACTTAAAAATAAAGGGAGTTAATATTTACCACAAAAAATGAAATTAATTACCTGCCTCTGTAAATACTAGTAAAATTTATCTCAAGAAATTGTGCTAGCACTTCGAACTCAAGGTCCCTGGTTCAAGTAATTTTCCTATGTGAATATGTGAAAAAATTAACTAGCGAATATAGAATTAAAATAAACCTGGCCATCTGAAAATAATTGTGATTGTCCTCTCCGGAATTCATTCCCAATGTTTTTCTTTCTCTTCCGGAAGCGCCTCCAGAAAAGGAATGCGAAGGATATTATACTCTCATTAGCACTATTTCAAGGAAATTAAAGCCATCGGAGAATGTTGAAAGCATAAAACTTAGTCCAATTCCAGCCTTTACTCTAATTAGCTATCTTCTGACTTTCATTTATTGTAGAGATCGTACTGAATACAGACCAAATTCTCATAAAGCAATGAATAACGATACTAGATATTTTAGAGTAGTAGAACACAAACTACGGCCCGCTTAGTAATCAGTAATTACGAGTCTGAAGCTACTGCTAAACGATTTGAAATTTTTAAATTAGCTATTATGATTATGCTAGTTATATACTTTACTAATACTTGCTTAATTTAAATCAAAGTTATGAAATAACCAAATCAGGTCGATGAATAAAAGATTTCTGAATAGCATATTATGTCCTTCGAACACTAGCGTGTGAATGTGACCTGCAGACGCTTGATTTATCCGGCCATCGGAGTAAAATACTGCCTCTGCTTTGGATCGACAGCTTTTTTGTGTATAACGGGAATACTCTGGTAAAAGACTTAAAGCAATGGGGAAGAATGGACAAGAATAGTTATTCTCATATTGAAATGTAAACGTCAGTAAAACATAAAGAGATATAGCAGATAGGAGTGGCATATAAACTGTGTCGAGAATATTGAAACATATTTTTCGTAAATTAGGCCATGATTATTAATTTTATTACACATAAGAAAATGCAATTCATCTTTCTTCTTGCTCATTTAATGGAAAAGTCTAAAATCAACTAAGCAGAAAACGAAAAGGCTGGAAGCAAGGCATTAGCGATATAGCATATCCCCTCTCTGATTTTTTAACAAATTTTATATCACCGTCGATTTCACTCTTAATTTATTTTCGTTTTAAATAGGTTTCATCATAAAACTTTTATCAATTAGTATAACTGAGCACGTGTTCACACCGTTCACCAAAACCAGAACTAATTAACGATTAATCACGTGTCGAATTTGAAGTTGGATTAAAAAATTGAAAGAAGGAATTGCGCTGATTCAATTTTCTATGAGAAACAGAAAATTTCATCTGCGCGTAATGTATACTATTTTCAATTCGATAAAATTATTAAGATGCGCGTTATCTACTGGTACGCGGTATCAGGTGGAAATTACAGTAATATAATTCAATGCTCATTACTTTATATTTTAGTATTTTCTCAATGCAAAGATCTCAATTTTATTCAAAGAAAGTTTAATTTATGTTACAAACGGAGTGATAAATAGCTGTAAAAAATAAGCGAGTAAAACTTTCGCAGATGCAATTTTCATGATTGTAATTTTTTCGCGATCATAATTCTTCTCGAGTTTATATATCCGGATAGCTGCGCTGCAATCACGTGCTCCCTGAAAAAATAACATCTGTCGGTGCGTGTAATCTTGAATTACTACGAGCGCATTTTGTTTTCAAGCCGGCAAAAACGCACCCCTCTCTTCGCAACACCATCTGTCGCGCCATGAGCGCACTAAACGAAAAATCTTTCTCGCTCTTTTTTTCGGAACAATTGATCGGCAAATTAGCCTTCTCGTTTGGTAGTTTTTGCCCTCCACGTGCATTGCCCTGAGAACGTGCTTAAAATTTATTGCGCTTCATGAAAGACTGTTGCGTATGAGTTCATCGCTCCCGAGGAATATAACTTATTAAATTTGGTAAATTTTATTATCTCCAGGTGTTGCGGACTCGGTAAATTTTTTTTCGACGTCTTCTAAAAGGTATTGAGGAGAATAAGATGATGTACGGTTTTTTACTTCTATTTTTGTTTGTTTTATGTTATTATACATTTTGATATAATTTATTTAAATGCTGACTGACTACTCTTATTGATGTATAGCATGCATGTGCTTACTGGTATTGTATTTCTATATTTTGTGATGTTCTCATCTCGTATTTTGTAATGTTTCTCATCTTTTAGTTATTGCTATCGGAAGGTTTGCGCAGGTTTTACACACCCCCTTCTTTGTTGGTGTTTTCCTACAGGACTGTTATTTTTCTTTTTCTTTTTTCTGCGTATATCTTATGTTTTTTACATCCACAACTCTTCTATTTTTTTCTCATACAATTCTCTTTAATTTAATTATTCTATAATTTATGGTGATGGGTTATATGGAATGAGAGACTTTTGGTCTCAGTTCCGCTCAAATAAAGACAATTATCACTATTACTTTCCTTTTATTAAGAAACACGCATTTTAAAACTCATGGGAAGTAGTACGTAGTATATCGTAAAGTATACTGTATATATACTGTACACTTTATACTATCCAATATGGTACACCATATAGGACAGTATAATGTGTATGGTTTAGTATAATGTATATATTATAGTAAGTTGGTACAATTTAGTGTCAGGTAATTTGTTCACACAAACGTGTAAAGTGAATAGCTACACCATAGCTTAATGTTGTAGAGGTTGAGTGCTGCGTAATCCGCATGAATATAAATTGTAAGCTATTATGTCTAATTGACTAAATATTTGTCTAATTAAATATATATTATAAACAGATGTTAATCATTCCACATCCTTAAGAGTGGCATATCAGGTTTTTGTAAATTAATGTACAAACGAACGATTAATCTTACGAATGGAAAGTTCTACTACCGTAACACCTTCATAACCTTGGCTCAGACGAAGTCTCCATGTTTAAATGTAAATCACTTTATTGTATCTATTCTTGTATTATCTATTTCTGGTTAACCTATCGCTCCTTTTTAAAACTCTTCCGGTTGCTAAATAGCTCTCATTGTCTATGAAGGCGACGATAAAATCGATATATTCTCATTAGCTTTTAGCGCATGGATTTCGTCATATTTCATTGCACAGCTGTATAACAATGTTCGATTTATGAATGCTAAAGAAGGTTTATGCTAACAAGAACACTGTGACCTTTCCTAGCTTCAAAAAGTTCTGAGCGCCTTAACCGTCTTGAATGAATGGTTTGTCAAGGATAATTTCTCGCTCCAAGGTAACCTGCATTTAAAGAAAATGGGTACTTTAATAATAATATACAATTTATTATGCTCTGGGTAGATTCCCATAGAGCAACACAAAATATAATAAATGCATCAGTCAAAAATATACAAAGTAAGGAAATGACAGAAATACATGAATTTTTGGAAATTCAAAAGAATGCTCTGAGAAATACAAAAATATGCGGAAATGCAAAAAAATAAAGAAAAACTCAACGTAAGTAAACGGAGATTTTAGAACTAGGAGACACACTACAAGAGAGGGAAAAAAAAGATGCATTTCGTCTAACACAAAATAATACTAATCTAATACTCATTTAAACATCAGCAACTAAGAGATGGTTGAATAATTTTAACCGAGCTGGAATATTTTATTGAGTCCGGTAAAGAGTTCCAGAATTTAGGGCCTGCAATCTGAAATTAGGGAAAATGTTTGACAGAGGAGTAGGATTTCATCAAGATTCTTTTGTTTCATCGTTCAAATATCTGTAGGTGGAATGAAGAGCGAAATTGCGAAAAAGAAAGAAAGGTCATGCTTTTAGGGTTTCTGTCCTCCATATTGATAAGCTACAGAGATAATGGAGTACGATGTAACGGAAGCAGAGATAACTGAAGTTCGGTTATGGTGCCACGACCCGTGAAATTTTTAACGACTGTTATTGAATGACCGGATCAAATTTTAACTGCCCTAGGTCATTTTATTAACCTTTACTTGACCTGTTTCGGAAAATTCTTAGGAAATCGTTGAACTCAGTTACAGATTAATTTTGAAAATTAAGTAAACAAAAGAACATGTTAATTTGAAGTTTTTAAGATGTATATGATTCGCCAAATTTTTGTTTTTCTTGTCCTTTTCTTCTTAATTTGTTCTGTTGTTTTTAATCAAATATATTTCTCACTGATCTTTGAAAATTTCAAATCTTAATCAAATTACTAGAAGCCTATATAGACTATTAGGAATACGAAAAATACCATTTGCATGCTATATACTATTTTCATACTATATACTATTTACATTCTATATACTATTTACATTCTATATACTATTCACATACAATTTACATACTATATACATTATTTCTTTGTATATAATAATGTTTGATCATAACAGCAAACTTACTTTATTGACCTGGTTCGCTTGCTAGTAAAACTTGCCTTTCGGATTAACACAGTAGTGTAAGTTAAATGCTGCAAGAAAACACTTAAATGTTCCATTAAGATGTCCCATAAAACCATGAGACCGTATCTTACTTAAGCTAGATGAGGTTAAGCTATCCGAGTTGGAAAAAAAGCACGCTTCTGAAGGATGTATCTTTTGATATTTTACTCGAACATGTTTTTCTGTATCGTTTAATTTACGTGGTATTGTTCTAGCAATTTCAAAAACCATAATAAGATCTCATAAACTCTTACGTGAAGATATAAAACTTTTCAAATTGCAGGATGAGAGGTTTCGAATACAATTTTAATTAAAATATTCGGACTTTCTTGACAGTTAAAGTATCCATTTTTTGTTATACCCTTATTTTTAACGATGTTTTAATGCAACAACATTAGGTATACAACCATTTACGAGGGTAGTCCGTAAAGATGGATACCGATATCCTTTTATTTAATTCAGTAGCTCATTTTAAAGAGGCGAAATATGTAAAGAATGACATTTTCAAAATTAATTTAGTAGTTAAATATATTATTATGGAGCAAATTATGCTCAAATGGTGAAACCTCTATCAGGAAAGAACCATTAGTTAAATAAATTAACAAGGAGTTATATTGGTTCAAATCTAAGTGACTCGCAAGTATCTCTGAGATTCGTAAATTGGTTTTATTTATTTGTATGCGAAGTAATGTGGAGTTATATTGGTTCAAATAATATTTAAGTGACTCGCAAGTATCTCTGAGATTCGTAAATTGGTTTTATTTATTTGTATGCGAAGTAATGTGGAGTTATATTGGTTCAAATAATATTTAAGTGACTCGCAAGTATCTCTGAGATTCGTAAATTGGTTTTATTTATTTGTATGCGAAGTAATGTGTGGAAATAGTATAGTCTTATTTTTATTAAAAATCTCAAGGAGAGAAATTTTCTGATTCCTGTGTCGTAAAAAAAATATTTCGTATGCCTCTAGATCTATGATAGTGAGTGAAAAAATCCCTTCGGGCCGGATTTGAACCAGCGACCTGTAGATATTTGCATCTTTTTCCTCTACAGTCCACCGCTCTACCAACTTAGCTACCAAAGGATCTGAGCGGAAAATACTGTACCTTGTCAACTCGAAAATGAAAGTTTGCAATAGCGTTGGTTATTCGTATAGGAGTGAGATTTCAGGAAAATGCGAGTCTTTTTCAAACTTTTATCTATCAGATCGCTCATAATGGGAATATCTGAGAAATAGAAATATTTTGATAATTAGAATTGTGGGTTACCGTGGCAGTTCTGATAATTGCATGACTTACTGACAGCACTATTAAGCAGTTGTCGAAAAGACAATGCTTTGCAGTACCCGATATGAGCATCAATGGATCATGGTATTTGCAAAGGAATTATTCATATTTTACTGTTACGCTTGTTGGAAGATGAGATATACTCGTAGTAATTAAGGTAAAATAAATACACTAATATGCCCACATTCGAATATTTCTTGAATTTTGAGTATATTATTCAGTCAACATTCAGAGGATTATAATTATTTATTACAATTTCCATAATTATTAAAGGATTTTAAAAATCTTACCCTAATTTCCATTGAAGATTAAATACAGTAAGTGGTATTTTCGTCGCTTAACTCGTATTTAATGATCACCATTATTTTGCTTTGAAATTCCTCTTCCGATAATTCACTGAGAACATAATGAAGAATGCACAGAATTATTCTCATTCAAAAATCGATAAAGAGAGATTACCGGCACAATTAACAGAAATAGAAAATTCTGAAATCATATTTGGTTTCTTAACTGTTTTCAATCTACTCCGCGCTGGAATAGAGAAGATAGAATGGGAATCGATAGTGGAGAGAAGATTTTTGAAAGTTATTTGCTGATGCTACCGTTCGTTATACTCGAACAAGTTTTCCCAGCTTCCATTGGACCCAGGATTCGCAAGACAGATTAAATCTCATTTGAGTGTCTGTAAAGAGGGCGAGTTGGAAAGTATTCTGTCACCGATGAAGTCTTCCTTTTCTCGAGAGTCTCGAATGGCATTGTTCTAGGCCCGCTTTTTTTACCAAGCTCTATGAATCCAAAGTGCAGTATATCTATTCAAAACTTCGACTCCTCGCAGATGGCTGAATGGTTCTAAGAGGCAATAGCTACATGGGGAGACACATTAGCACCGAAATGGAATACAGACGTGCGAGAACTTTCTCATGAGGTACATTACGTAAGGGAAAATAAACACGTCCGCTTAGTAGGGGAAGATTTCAAATTCTATTCGCATGAGTGTCGCGCACTCCCTTTCAGAGATATTGCGGGACGGCGTCGAGAGCTAAGGGTTTTTCTTTTTCGAGAGTTTAAGTAGTTAAGAGGGCGAATGTTTGGAAAGAGAAAGCAGAGGTTAAGGGAGAGATGGGAAAGTTTGGAGAGTGAGTGAGAAAAAGGAGTGTTTTTGTCACAAGACTATAATATGGAAAAAACGGCCCTTACGCACGCACTGTGATGAAAAGGACGGTGAGAGGGGAAAAATAAAGGTTGGAAATGAAAAAGGGATAGGGAGCAAAGGAGGAAATATTAGAGGTTATGAGTCGGAGAAAGAAATAGAAAAAACAGGATGGCGAAGAGAAAAGCGAGTTGAGGAGAAATGAGACTCAATCGGAACAAGGAAATCAAAGACATGAATACTACGGGAAGTTGAAAAGGATGCCAAAACCTTCAAATTTTCTAATAATAATGATGTTCCTATCAGTTTTACCCCATTTACAGTTTAAGGATAGTTAAGAATAGCATATGAAAATATAAAGTGGACTAAAAAATAATTTTCTATTATTTATGCAACACAAATTTACAACTTATTATCTAAAAATGCCATTAACTAAAATTGTATTATTACATATATAATTATGCTGATAATATTGTATATGAATAAAAACATAGAACAGAAAAAGCAAAAACAGATATAACTAAAAGTAAATAATATATATTAGTTGCCAAACCAATAATTTGCAGATGATGATATAATATAAAATACTCTTAACAAAATTGAATTAATCTAATACGCTGATCATCCGATTTTTTTTGAGATGTGCCATACAAATTAGATTAGTAGGAAAATATTAAGAGCCTTGGTTAGCATAAAGAATTCAATGTACAAATGTAAAAGATTAGCTGAGCTAAATGGTGTAGGAACCTTCAAGATCCTCGCTCAGGGTCGTCTCAATACTTTGGATCTCCGGGATAGCCAAGTGGAAAGTGTACCCCGGTACCGGGGTAAAGGGGTACCGGGTTCGATACTCGGTGAAACACTCATATGAGGAATGAACTTATCACTTTAAAAAATTCCAATCGTTCCTCATATCAATTCAAGCAGACAGCACCAAAAAAGTGTACCTTAAAAAGACACGCCGGCCACATTTTTTAAATTTATATTAATGCTTTTTACTTTTCAATGTAGTAACTTTCTTTGCCAAGTGAACATAATCCTGCTCGATTCTCTAAATTTACATAATTAAAATTGAAAATATTTTTTTATCTCACTGTCTTATCACTGAACTGTGAATGATTATAACTGAGATTTTATGATTTTTGCTGACGACGGTGAAGTCCTGATTTTGTGCTATATTACTAATTTTCTATATTCTAAACTAATCATTTCTTAAAGTGCGAGGGCCCTAATAAATGCGGTCTAGCTAGCTAGCCTAGGCCTGAATCCACCTCTGTATATACTGGTCGATATAGAACTCTGTGGCTTTGGTGCGAATATGAGCACTTCGAAAGAGTTTGAACTCTGTAGCGTCAACATTCTACAACATCAACCGCAAATCCTTTATCATTTTCACGGCGTCACATGCGGAGATGATTCATGGCCTTGTCATGTTATTCTCGTGAAGTGGAAATTTACTGGAGATTAATCGCGTACTAAAGTTTCAAATCGTCAGCTCTGGAAATTTAGCTGAGTAAAGGATTAAGTTGTCTAGCTCTGTTGGCTCTTGTATAAAATCAAAGAAATCGATTCTTGGCTGCATTACAGAGTTAAATGACTGTCAGCCCTAGAGATAAAGTTACGCTCATTCCTCGATTCTCCATAAAGAAGTCTCGATGAAATCACGATCTTTGATCGTTATATATTTATATAATCAGTTATCGTTAAAGTTGCAATAATTAGAAATTGTTCGAATTAATGATATAGACTTGAGTGAGTGTTTACTTAAAATGTAATCGTTTTTTTGATTGTCTTTATTAGATGCGTTAGTTACAATTTTTCTCAAACTTGACAACATAATTTGATTTCCTATTCTCATGGATCTCTACCTCCGTAGATTATTTTACTATACGTTATAATATATGTTACATAACCGATGTTTGGTAAACAACTTAAATTCCTATCAAAATGTAGTTCGAAAGAGCGAGCTAACGATAGATAAGTTCCCGGTTAAAACCCTTACTGAAAATAGCTTACAGATTATAGTTAGCAAACCCCTCTAGCTTAACTTCTAGACGTTAAGTATTTGCGGATAATAGTTTAAAATCATCAGTTTATATCCAGAGGAAACTATCTAATTTTTAATAAATGGGAACAATCTTTTGTGGAATTTTCGTTGGAATATGAAATTGCCTCATTTTGTAAGACTTACAAAGTACAATTTCAAAGAATCCGTATAAGCTTTTTTGCCTTATTAGGCTATCAAAATTTCAAGCAATATGTAGAATTACAAGAGGGCCTCTCATGCATTGGGATTTTAAGATATTACTATAATCCCTCCACTATTGTACACTCCTTTCTCAATTTATTAATTTAAATTGATCTTCAATCTATTATTTACTATCTTTATCTACTTGCTGTTACACAAAGAATGTAATGAAAATCCCAAGCATGATGGTAATTGCACTTCAGGCTTACCTCTAATAGTGATATTGCCCTTAGAAACCCATTAATTTTTTAATTGAATAATTTAAGACAAATTTATGCGGATAAAGTCTCCAAGATCCAGGAGGAGTCCTAATTCGAGGGTAATAGCGAATCAAATCGAAGCAACGGTATCCTTTTTATGCTAACTGTCGATCTTTAGTAATCGATAACTCAACTCATCTAATCGCTATAAATTCAAGATAAGGTTGAAAATATAATATCCAATTGTAATAATTTTTTATATTTCTTTTAATTGACCTCATTGCAATATCTTTATACTGATAAAGAATGTCAATACTTTACTCAGTAACTTTCTGCTCTGGTTGTTCTTAAATTTTCTCACGTGATACCTTTCGTTTAGGACTCCACAAGCGGCATGACTTTCTAAAGAGATAATTTTTCCTAAAAGAAGGAGTGGTTTTCTTACCATATTATTCAGAGATTGTCTGGACCATCCTAATGCAATTGTTGGGTGATTTAAGATATAAATGACGATTGTCATCAGTTTTTACCTCAGAACTTGATGGTACAACGGCGTTTTAATCAGGATTGTTCGATAATCAGCTTGAACTATTCTCACCGCAGATCACCCAAGCTTCATATCCGCGTAATATTCCATTATCATGCATATATTAATGTATAGAGCCCGTTCTTATTTCATAGTATGAGCTCCAGCGTTAAGACAACATATCCGTGAAATTTGTCGTGAAGTACATTTTTGTCCTATCTTATCTCTTCGTCGAAACCCTATTGTGTGAATAATTAAAAGTATCTTTCGGTGTTGTTTTTAGTAAGATTAAAGAATTTATCGCATGATACTAGATAGAGAATCAGTAAATGTACATATTTTAAAATCTTAAATGAATGAGAATTACTCACGAGAGACCCATGACATTTCGGCACCCTAAGCTAAGAGCCTTTTGGGCGCCCCTGCAGGTATATTTTCATCATTTTAGGAGTTTGCGGCAATTAAAATAAGTAAAAAACCAACATTTTTTAAATTTACTCACTTTATAGATCTTTTTTTACAAAGATAGGTATATCCGAAAGTTTTCCACT
The DNA here is from genome assembly GCA_947579665.1 of Sympetrum striolatum. NCBI lineage: Eukaryota > Metazoa > Arthropoda > Insecta > Odonata > Libellulidae > Sympetrum > Sympetrum striolatum. Next base: position 40,055,391 of record OX388345.1, on the reverse strand, counting down.
CGTTCTCTTAATCTGATATAATTCTCATTATGTGCTAACTACCAATGGGCATGCAATTAAGACATTTACCCAGGAAAGGTAAACTGCTTCGTTATAGTTTTCAAGAGCAACCGTTTTTACCACATTACCATAACTTCTGATATTGCTATTATGGTTTTGAAACCAGGCAATTACTACCCAATAAAAAGGTAATGCAAAATGTTTCAATCCCGTTGGATACGTGGAATGCTCTAATTGTCATTATTTCCCTGTAGGTATGTGTATCAATACATCTTCATGTCGAGTGTTTAAATATCAATTTATTATTTTCTGCCGCGGACATCCAATACTCTTCCAGCAACCGCAATTTCAAGTTTATGTGGTAAGGAAAACATATGCTGTTTCACTCTTTGAAATTAGCTACCTTGCTTCTCAATCTTAGAGTAATATTACTGAACTTACTAATTTGTTGCAACATTTTTTTCGAAATGAATTCATGCTGAAAGCTTCGTGGAGGATCTATGCCAATTAGAAACTGCTGAAAGTCAAATCCATATCAATCCACGATCTAATCGATTAGTTTCATAAAAACTTGTAGCAAACATACGAGGTGTTAATTTCAGAGATTTCTCGAAAGGGTTCCATACACGCTTACTTTTTTGATTGATTGATAAAACCACGCTCTCTGAAACCGCAGAGTCATGAACCGCAGAGATTTTAATTGGCAGTTTGCGGAAAACATAGTTATATACGGATGAACGTGATGTAATAAATTAAATCGGGCCAAGTGGACAAAGACCAATAAAGGACATGATTGAGATAGGTTTAAAAGAGCAAGTATTTTTGATTAACATTTTCGAATATGGTTCAATAAAAATGGTGATGTTTCGTTGTGTTTATTTAAGTTGAAGTGTAACTCCCATAGAAAAAGTATTTTCTTGCCTGGAAAAGTCTTATCATAATCCTTCTTTTGGAACATATATTTAAGAGATGTATGTATTTTGCAGGAATCTGCTTTTACGATTCTTTTAAATGTATTATTCTGCAAATTAAATATTGTGATTCAATTTCAGGGAATTAAATCTAAGGAAATTTTATTTTAACTTCATGTCAGTAACTTTTTATTTTTCTGTAAAATTTAAATTATATCGGTGATTTTTCTTTAATGATTTTTATGTCTGTCTTTCTTAACTTCTCCATTCTTAGTAACTTTCTTATCAATAAAAACCATTCAAACTCCAAATACGAGTACTACTACTAATCAAAGGGGACAATTGAAATAATGAAAAAATCCAAAAGAAAGAATACTGAAAGGTTGCATGATCAACCGATACGTATGCCAGAAAATATGGTTCTGTCATTATTAAATGATTCAAAAATAATCACAGGAGAACGTTGAAATAACTCCTATTAAAACGTACAACATCTCTGCTCTCATAAGAAGCCAAATTTCTCTCTTACTGCTCGGGTCTGTTCAATCAATATGTTGTAACCCAACTCGCCATCTTTCTTTGTTGATTTTTCTCGCAAATTCCGCGATTCTATCTCGATGGCAAATTTGGCCCCGCTCGGTTGCGCCTTCGCAACCACTATTTGCTCCCAACTCTCTTAATTCATCCTTACCTGCGAGTTTTACGAGCTGTGTCGCACGTAACGTTCACTTGTTTCGCTACAGTGGCGCTCCCGAGCTATTGTTGCGCGCTGTCATCAAAAATAATTTAGTAGAATTAATTTTATGATCCGAGCTACCGCGTCGCTTGTGTTTACGAGGCCATAAATTAAGAGGAACGAAGTCTCGGAGTTTTCTATTGCTGCATCGCTATAAAGTGGCATGAATGGATAATCAATTATTGGTAGTTGCTCGATAGTTTTTTCTTATCCTTAACTTCATTTGCTACAGATACACAAGGTACGTATTATTTCGTATTATCGATATAAATTTATTTTTTATTTTTTCTAATGAGTATTAGATAATATAGAGTATACCAATTACATTCTTTCAAGCTGTAGTCATCAAAGTATCACATTACCAAAACCAAATACAATCAAGCCACTTAAATGCTTAATGAACTATACTTGCATAGTGTAACATATGTTGCTATAATTTAAATTAGCGTAAATTTAAATTTATAATAAGAAATAATTGAGTAATTGAAGTATTATTTTTAATTAATGGAACAAATTAACATAGAAGAGTTAAATGTAATAAATATATATGAGAATGATTTTTAGAATTTAATAGAGATATATAAATATGTATGTCAAGATACTATTAGTGAAACGCAAAAAATACTCATTCATAACAATTTTACTCCTTTTGCTAGAGAATATCTGTGAAATTTTAAAGTCAATAGACACGATATTATGACGTACTCTTTTATGGATATTGCTATTTAATTCGGTGGATAGAAACAGCATGATTTAGTCCAATTTTTTCTCAAAATGTATTCGAATTCAATTAAATTATAAGCGACTGGCATCAATATTCTCGGTGAATATTTGCTTCTGGAGTTGAACAGTTAGAATGAATAATTACAATTATGAACGAATTGAATTTAAAATTACTTTCACCAAACTTAAATCACAGAATTAAACTTCTTGTTACAATATTCGCAAATGGACAGAGCTCGTTCTTGATTGTTAAATTCTATTTAGAAGTAGTCAGAATTATAACTTCAGGGTTATCTCATTAGAAAACCAGTTTGATTTAGGTCAGTGATATAGAAGTATTTTTAGGTAAAGGCAAGTAAAAAAACTTCCTTCTCCTAACATAGTTTCAGATTAAGGAGTGAAGTATGATAAGAGTGAGGTTCTAAAGTTTTCATATATTTATACCAATTATATGCTACATGCATATATACTTTATAAAGTTCAGTAATAACAAACAGTACAGTAATAACAAATGTGTGAATTTATAAACTCAATGGGAAGCATCAAGCCTTTAGCTATTCACAGCACGCAATTAGTATCGAATAATAAACCCTTCAATAAGTTATTTTGACGCTAAAACTTGAAGCAACCCGTCGCCCCTTAAGTAATATCATTGGCAGACTGCGCCTTCTGCTTCATTGGCTATCTTCACCAACTAATTAACTTTATATATCCCAATGAAATTGTTACGTCAGAAATTTTATGGCTATAAGGCCATAACATTTTGATTTACGACCCCTAGAAGCCAGACAATCAATCACGTAGACTGACATCGTGAATTGGCTGAGCCTCCGCTGAATTTTTCAGGCCTACAATATTTGCAGGGGTTCTTTCTTTCCACATAAGTGGAGTTAATAGAAATTATAAATCAACTTTAAAGGAATATGCGGGAGACAATAAATAATTGTCTTGATCAACTACTTTAGTGCATCTGTAGTTTATCTGTTGTTGAAAGTATATATAATTTCTTCGCTCAGTACCCTCCTCAGGCCATGCCGGTTGTTATGGTGTAATGGCAGGTAGTTACTAATTGATTTGAGTGTTCTTTATACTTAAATATATCTATATACTTTTTATATCACATAAAGGGGTTTGGAAATAGGAAATCCCTGTAATTCAATTACTTGACCTAAACAATAGTCTTAGCGTGCTTTATCTATTAATCATTAACAAGCAAATTTTGCCGAGATAAATACAATAAACTTTAAGCAACCATAGATATATTTTTTAAACAGTTTTTAGTTTTATATCTGACAATTAGTCTATAATTAGTATATTCTCGATGATTTATTTGATCGAAGAAATAGCATGTACTTTTTCATAGAAAAAGTAATTCCCGAGGAAGTTAGATGTCGTTAAATCGTGAATGCTTAGTTGAAGAGAACAATTTACAGAGACGAAAGAGTGATCTGAACTTAATTATTCACCGACACAGTATAGGGATGTTAGACGGTTAACATAAATCACCAATATATTACTTTCGGTTAAGGTTAAGTTATTGTAATTTGAGGAATTTCGAAAGACCAAGAAGAATCCTTTTCCAGCATTGTAGTATTGATGCGTTTTCCGTTAGCGAGAGATACCCATCTATTCATTTCGGAAATATCCACGGCGAAAACCATGCCGATCTGCAACCTTCCAGCCTTTCTCCCCATACCCATTTGCTCCCACTCCTTCCAGCATTTTTCTTCGCGATTATCTGATATCGTGTGGTAACCGATTCTCATTGCAACAGAACGAAACAATTATAGTCTGCGAGCGGATTTGTCACAGCCACAGTGGGCGACCGTTGCGCCTAACAAATCATACTCTTGTACTACTAGTTCAATCTGCCCCACTCTCTCCTCCGCCCAGGGCGGGCGCCCCACCGCTCGGGACAGCTGTAAATTCACCGCGAATACCAATAACACGAGCTAAGTTTCGCGCCCAACGAAGAGATAAACAGTTTAGTGCTTAACTTCTCGCCTTTGAGGAGGGAACTCGCATTTTGTCGTTCGGAACGATTCGCGGAGGATTATTGGAGAGTTTCCCCAAAAAAGGTGGGGAAAAAGCGGAAAAGGCGGGAAAAATAGGGAAAAAGGCGGGAAAATACCGGAAAAGGCTCGTAGAATAGCGAAAAAGCCGGAAAGAAGAGCGGGAAGTGAATAAAAATCGAGAGGACTGTCTATATATCGAAAGGAGACACGATGAAGTTGGACTCCGCTATGGAATGAGCGGGTAAGGGGATTAATACGGCAGATCCACGCGGAAGAGTGAGTATCATTCATTTATTTCCCCCAAATGAAGCTTCCCGGATCCGTTGGGAAAAAAGCGGAGTCGTCCCGATCGCAAATGAAACTCCTTTATCCCTCGCAAATTAGATGGAGTGGAGAAATTATTTCACGCGTTACGGACAAGTTTCGAACTCCTCCCTCATCCGATGGAATGGACAGAGGGGAGAATGAAAAACGTCCTAGAATAGATTTAAATTCCAATACGGGGCTAATTATTCGTCCGTGTCGTTCGGATCGACGGAGCCCTTAACGAGCCCCGTGCAAGTCTCGTTTCAAAAAGCCCAATAATTAAAAGTGCGCCGATCCAATTGATTAATTGCTGCCGCGATTTCCATGCGTCATTGAAATGATTCCCGCTCGCGATGATCTGGTTGAAATATATCCCAAGGTAGATTTCCCGTCTTTTGATGAAATTTTCCGTTTTACGAGATTAAAACATGCCCATTTTATGATTACATGAATGTCTCTCGAATCGAATCAATTTTTCATATTTAATTTGATGCGAAATTATCTCCTTGTACCGAGCTTCGCCGTAATTTGTTAAAAAATGTGGACAGTGTGCGTAGTACCATAGGGATTCCACGGAAATGGTTTCAGTATGATTACTCCAACTTAAGAGTTGATAGGCTGATATACTGACTCGGGCTACCTCTGTGATAAGGTGCTGCCGGCTTTTTTGATATTTTAACAACATATTTTAGAAATTATGGGACCACTTCTTGGAATGCAGTTAGGGATAACTAGGTTTTTAATTTCCAATATTACCTTAATGTGTGTCAATATGTGAGCAGCAATGCGAACCAATAGTAGCTAACATATATTTAAATTACTATACCACGAGGATCCGCTTATTACTTGGGCGAACGGAACAAAACATATCGGAGAACTTGTGGTTAAAACGCGAATGTTTTAGGACAACAGGTTTTAATTACTTATAATGTCCCTCAAAATGAATATTTATATTTCGGCTAGTAATAGCCTTTAGCCTCTAGCCTCTAGACAATATGGTTATTACTAGCCGAAAAATGTCGCCAATGTTTTAATTCACGTTTTTTGAAATTGTATAAATTATCAAGTCCCTTTGTTTTAAAATGATTGTGTTTTAATCACAAACTCTTCAATATGTCATCGAAATTCCACAAAGTGTCTTGCCCGTTAATTCTGTCCGAATGAAACACGCATTGTATTTACATCATAAAAATTATGTATTGCCGTAATCTGTTATTGAACCAGAAATAGCCATGAGCTATCAAAAGCAATCTTAGAAAAAAACTTCGCAGTGACGCTAATAAGTTCGGAAACGCCGTTATCTGCTAATGAACCGGAGATAATCGTGAGGAGTCAATCATTCTTAGGATTTCCGCTGAATTAAAACTCACAACACATAGGACGTCGACATTCTGGTATAGGATTATATTTATTTGCGTTAGAAAATAGTTTAAATATAGGAAAACGTTAGAGGTGTGTCTTATGCAAACTATCAGCTGTTTGGCTGTCTCTGCGAGAATCGTCAATACGGAAAATGTTCTTCTTCCACATACTTAAGTGCATTAAAGGCGATGAGTAAGGGATTCCAGTTCCAGATTTACGGTAGCATTACGATTTCCTAACGCGATCAAATATATTTAATGGCATGAATATGGGAGACAACAATGATTTACTCTTGTTAGACATAAACCAAATGAATTTCGAATTACAAACGACGCAATTCACCTCGCAATGTTAATCTTGTCATGTACTGCTTAGCGTCTAGTTCAGCAGCAAATTCTCCAAGTTTCAGTATGATGCATTCTCCTCTAGATAACTTCCGCGCATGGACCACTTCCGGCTGCGTTTAACCCATAATTAACACCGCAGTTTACTCTAAAATAGCTTTCTGCAGCCGTAAAACCCTTTAAAAGCTTCCGCGGCTGTTTACCATGGCGTTAATATCCTCTATTTTTCGGGTGAACTTGGCGATAAATTTGTAGCGATTTTGGCCGAATTTGCTTCGGCGCTGGCAAACTTTTCCGCGGAATAGTAAGGGAAGTCATATTTCAAGGATGCGATACCGCCTTGCAAGTAACTTGACTTCTTAACCCATTATATAAACGGTATATGAAGTTGGAGCAGGTAATATATTCAGAGGTAAATTCGACGGAATTTGAAAAATTAGCCCGCAGAACAGTAGCTATTCCGCTCATCGATACTGTGCCTTGAATGGGATTCAGTGAATTTTTACTCGCCCTGGAAGACTGAAGCGCATGAATAAACCAAGATTTTTCTAGCATTGGTAATATGATTTTAGTTTCCTTTCTGCTACTTGAAAACTCAAACATGTTGAAACCGTATGGTTCTGCATAACTCTCTGATTAAGAGCTGCGGAAGTATGTTTTCTATTTTATATTGCCATTCATATGGAATACGTTTTTAAAGGTCAGATTATTTTGATAACCTTTCTGCTTCCATTGATGTATACATATATATATTAACCAAGTTGAATGGCTCTTTTAATTCAGAATCTCGGTACTTTTAAGATATATTTATAAATAGAGAAATGGATGACAGCCGAATTTAGTTTTGAGGAAAATTAATGCAAACAATTGCTTTACACTGTTTCATGACTGACAGAGACTCTTGATAAATGGTATAATCTGGATATCAATTAAAGATCCTGTTGCTAAGTGTCCAGTGATTTGTGATGCACGTTGGTGCACGTTAATGCACGTTAATGCACTAAAAGGAATTATACAGCCACGGAGTCGTTAAGTTAATTTACATTTATGAGAAGGAAGATGCGTAGATCTTGGGTTCTCCTAAATATAGATTATACAATATGTATGGACAGGGAGTCAAACGTAAGATTGATTTTTGAAATTTTCAATCAAGAAATTTTAAAAAAATATATGACAAAACGTTTTCATAAGAATAAGTTCACTTAAGTGCAAACATGGTATTTAGGAAACTCACGATCCACTTGTCGGTTACATTAAACAAGCTTTCATTATCAAATCTCAAACGGGGAAGTCAAGAATATTAGGTACGGTGGTTTCGGATTTATCGAATATTTAAGAGCACGTACAAACCAGTATAACTTGTGCAAAAGGTTTAATTGAGGTCTGATATCCATCTCGTCCTGTTCATTCAAAATGTGCTTAGTCCATTCGGTAAAACGCCGTGAAAAGAGTGGCAAAAAGTGCGTGCGAACGGCGCCACTGCGCGACGTATAATTCCCTCTGTCGCCTGCACGCGGCTCTCACGGAAAAAGCGTCGACGTCTGAAACATTCACGCCCAAAGATCAAACGACGGCATCGAGAACACCACTCACGGGACTTCATCAGCGATCAGAAAAAGCGCCCCGATTTCACGCTTGCAAAACCTTATCAGAGGCGCAAGAAAAAGCTGGGCTTTGATGCAAACTTCACAGCCAGTTCGAAGCCCAACGGCACCAGCGATTAGGGCGAGTTCTCTTAGGCGACAAGACAATAGCTAGCGAAGTCGCGACTCAAGGTCCTGTAGAAGAGACAGAGCGTTGCGAAGTCGCTGGAGAAGTCCCCCGGTGTTGTTTTGCTGTTCGGTCTGCGTGAAATCCCCTTCCCTCTCATTTCCACGTCTCTTTTCTCATCTCCGCAGCGTATTTCCATGGGTATTGTAACCTTGGAGATGCGGAGATAGGGAATGTATAATGCGAGTTTTGAGATTACCATGAGGCTGAATTTTGCGAGCTCCACGTGGTTATTTTTCCCCCGCCTTTTCGCACGGTAGAGCGCTCTCGAATGGCGCTGGCGTATGGTGGCGCAGCGCGTCTCTCCCTTGTTTTATTTCTTTATTCTTCCTTGAAATCGCCCCCCCGCGAGCTATGTTCATGATTACTCCGCGTCGGTTATTCCGATGCCGTTTCCGGCTCTCTTTCTGATCGCTATGTTATTTACCGGAATATGGAGGGCGACACGTATGCAAAAGGGATGCCTCCCAGGCCTCCGACAGTTTTAGCGGATGGGTTCGCTTGTTTTTAAGGAGAAGCAGGCATGAAATTCACACTTTACTTGTTTCCACGTATATTTACGAAAATGACCGGTTTTGGAACCGATCATCAGGTGAGGAAGATACGACAAGTATCTCTTTTCCCTATTTTGGGTTGTGCGTCTCTTCTGATAATTGCTGACATGTGCCTACACTGGTGGTTTTCGCAAATATATGCGGAAATAGGTATAGTGTGATTGTCATTTATACTTCTCCTTGTCTTAGATTTCCACTAGGCAAAGCCTTCCACAATCTATTTTGTCGCTTGCTTCCATTTTATCTGCTGAACTTTGGAAATAATTTTGGAACCTCGTAATAAATTGTAGGTGCTCGTTTCAGCACTTGTTCAGTTCTTCCTTTTCAAATTAATAGCACTATTTCGTATAATATAGCTTAGAGGTATTTCTTCTTCCTTTTCAAATAAATATCATTAGTTTGCTTCTAATAGCTTAGAGGTTCCTGCCACCATATACAGTTGAATGTTATAGTTTTCATTTGCTTTTACTACATGATAGAAAATCTATCTTTCAACTACTTTAATTCTTTCTTGCTCATGGCTATGATGACATGGAAGCTACTGAGGTTAGATATTTACTGAATAGTGGCTCTAATTAAGGTCTCACTTAATCGAACGCCAAGTAAGGTTTTCTCGTAGAGTCATTGCGATTCACTTACGTGTACATGTACCCCTTATAGCATTCAGACTTGGCGAGGAAACCAAGGGAAAAGTACCTCACTCCTCATCCTGCTCAGTAAGCTTCATTCCTCCCTACCAGCTCTTGCTAGCTAATGTTGGAGGGGATGTAGTGCCAACCGGCCTTCGGCGAAATACTTTACAGACAGGCAGAGGTTTAGAGCTACTTTTTTCATAGTGTACCGTTGCAAGACAGAAATTCACCGCTACTCACGACTGTTTAGGTAATTTATGAGTGGCGTAGAGGCGACAAAAGGAGCTCTTTAAATAGCATTTTTTCCATTCTGTCAAAGTGCTGACTCCAGCTTGTGTTTCTTTTCAAAGGAGATGCAAAGAGATGAGGAAATTCGCTCACATTCCCACTGCATCACGCCCTTTCGACCTTCTTTATTTTTTTATCATCTCTAAGGAAACATGAATACATATAACCCTACCCAGATAACGTGAATGTATTATTACGATTTTGAGGCTCTTTCAGCAACCAAAATACTGCAAAAATGGAGCTTACAAAAGAAAGGTAGATAGAACTGTATTCGACCGCCACCACCATTTAATGTGGTGCATTCCGCTTAATTTAAAGTCACAAAATGCTACTTTTCGAGAAGAATTATCATACTTCTTTTCTGTGATAATTTCAAATGAGATATTAATATCAAAGGATTATTTGTCAAAACTTTTCTACGATAAATTTGGTTTTTATGCCTGAAAATTGTTAACTTATATTCTCCAAACTCAATTTCAATTAACCTCAGAAAGCATTCCAGAAGTCGCCGTAATATCAGATGCAATATTTTATCGATAAATTTCATGGAATAATGTAGCCTCGCTTTAAGTATGGATGGTTTTGTTTAGATCGTGGCTTTCCGGTATGAAATATTTCTGGGGTCACCGGCAAACTATTTGAGTTTTAGAAACTAATATTATATTATGAATTTCTTCTTATTTATTTCTCATTTTAAAATAACATTTTTTATCATTTACAATTTCCTCTTACTTTTAGTCACGATTTCGATGAGTTTTGCTCGTATTTTAGCTATGAATCGCAAAAAAACGTCCATACAAAGCTAAGGAATCATGTGATATTTTAGGAGGCAGTGATCACAAAATAAATATGTAGGAGACGCCATGCGACTTTGAGGCCCGGAGTTTAGATGTATGATTTAGATGACTTTTTTATAAGAATTTGGATTCAATAGAAATTTTGTTGGAATAAGATACAAAATCGGTCTGAGGAAAGTCAATTTTCCTCGGCGAAGAAGGTTGAATTCGAAGATAACCATTATATTTTCTTTGAAATGTCATCATGAATTGTTGAATTCTCTTTTGAATCTTTGAATTCTCAATTGAATTATCTGGGTAAACCTTTCCGAATGGAAGTTTCTTTTAAGTTCTCTAAGCAAGGTCCTCGAGTTCCTTTTAAGTTCTCTAAGCAAGGTCCTCGATTTTATCCTTATCTCTTTGGCCCGTATTACACTAGGCCGCCAGGCGGCGCCGCCAGCTGAGCCACTGGTGACTTTGCGTGTCACTGGGCATTGATTGTTATGGAGCCTATTACACTAGGGTAGCCGGTGGCGTCGCCACAAACTGGCTGCCGACTGGTGGCAGTTCCCCGCGACCAGGACGGCAGCCACGGCGGCGCAGAGTCATGGCGGGGCATTGTATCATACTGAGCCTATTACACTGGGTAGCCTGGCGGCGCAGCCAGTCCCGCCACCACTCGGTTTGGGCACCACGTGATCATTCTACTGTACACTAGTGTGGAGAGAACATGTCGGACAACAAGTATACGCATGTGCTCCTCCTTTTTACTTTTAATGTAAAGGAGAAGGGAGAGAAAGATGCATGTACACTAGGGTGTCCCAAGATATAAGGGAAAAAATTGTTTTCGCAAAATCAAATACGCATACCCTCTATTTTTTTCTATTTGGCCTTATTGACTTACCTAATAAATATTATTGCTATTGGGATATGGTAACCCGTGCCAACTTGATAATAGGAAATTATGTTCTTCTATCTCTTTCACCGATAACCTATATTTTTGCGATTGCATTTCAGTTTGTTACCTTCCAAGCATTCTTTAATTTTAGTTACATTTTATTCGAATTTATCGAAACAAGATGGCCAAAAATATAAAAGTGGATTTTATTTGTGTGAACTTTGGCACTTCGCATAGTTACTGCTGAATAAATTCCGTATACAGCCATTAATGTATTATTAAGTAAATTACTTTGCTTCCTGCATATTCAAATGATACTGAGGGGTTGAAGTTGCCAGTGGAATTACTTAGTAATAAACGGGTATATTTTTTAATAGTGGGCGAAAAACATCAAATTAAACGTCCGAAACTGCCTTCTAATGGGCACATTCTGACAATTAGCTGGTGGGGACAAAACACTGGCTAATAAAGAGGAAAGAGATTTTTTTAAAGTTAAGCAAGTGTGTTTTTCCAAAGATTTTTTACACAACAAATGTTACTGTAACTTAGCGATTTTTTGTGCTGTACATGGTGTTGAAAATCTTTTTTTATATAATTCAAATAATGGTAAAAAGTAAATATTTAAGGAAAGTTTGTAATATTTTATGCAATTTAATTGACTGCATCGGGAGTAAAAATTAAGGAAAACTGGCAATAAATTGCTCTCTAATTTTGAAGTTCCAGTATTACCACGATTCATAGCTATCGGAGCAGATGTCAGGAATAGTGCAATAAAATTTCCTTCGGTGAAGACAGTCTTTGCCCTTTCCATCCTGTCTAGTAAAGGCACTCATGCACATATATGTTCGTGTGTTTGGGAAGAACACAGTTGAACGTTGAAAATTTAAAAGAAAGCTATGGTAATATCTGTGAGCAGATTCTTATGGGAGATCGAACCAGTGATACTTTGGCTCGATGTTTCGGATTTGTTAGTTGGCACCCACACATAAAAGGCTGCTTACTCGTAAATTGCGCAAGTGTTATAAAGGAGGAAGTGCAGGCTTAAAACATTAGGTTATACGATGAATTTCCTCTAATGGATTCAGCATCGGTTTGAAAATGAAGAATTTTGCAAAAAATCTATGACCGGCATTTTTCGCTAAATTAGGTCAAATTTAACTCCCTGTATAATTTAAATGTGCAGGAATCAAAGTAATTAACTCGATAATAGCAGTAATGGCTGTATACGGAATTTATTCAGCAGTAACAATGTGAAGTACCAAAGTTCGCACAAATAAAATTCACTTTTTTATTTTTGGCCAGCTTTTTTAGATTCTAGCCCACTTTACGGAGTTATGCATATTAGAATAAATGCTAAATAAAATTAAAGAATGCTTGGAAGATAACAGGATGAATTATAATCGCAAAAATATAAGTTATCGGTAAAAGAAATGGAACAAAATAATTTCCTATTAACTCGAAATCTATATAAGAGTGCACTTGTATGTTGTGGTTGCCTAACTCCGATATTCAGTTGCTATTTTTTTATAAACAAAAGGCCATTGAGCTAAACGGTTGGGCACGTGTCCGCTATTTTTAATCAAAGAACGTTCCATGAAAGATACGCGCGAGTCCGTTAGTTAATTTCCCACTTACCTGGTGTTTCGGTACAAATTTTCATTTTTCGAAATTGTTTTTGCATCAAGTCGACACGGGCTACCATAATCCAATCGCAAAAATTTTTATTAGGTAAGTTAATAAGGCCAAATAGAAAAAACACAGAAGTTAGCGTTTGAAAAAAATGACTTCGATATTTTTGGGACACCCTAATGTACACCCTATGTTATCCTTACGGGAATCTAAAAGGGTTATACTATATACTTTTTTGTTGAACTGTTTTCAGACGACGACAAGTTTTCTAATTACTTAATAATGTCTAAATCGTATTTCTTTGAATTGTTATCGTTAATAAAGGTTGATATTAACTGGAAAGACACAAAACCGAGAAAGGTTATCACATCAGAAAAAAACTCGTAGTCACTTTGAGGTTAGTATTAAAAATAAATTCTATTTTAAGTTATTGAATTTATTGCATTTTGAAATATTCACTAGTTTTAAAAACAGTTAAAATAAAAAAATGAATATTTTTGTTCGCTATTTCTTAATAAACATTTACTTTTATTCTTTTATGAATCATATTACTGTCTCATTGGAATTATGAGGTTGCTCTTCTGATGCAATCCTCTTCTTCAGAACCTCAATGAGCTCATAGTCATTGCTTGTTCTCTTTCCTAAATTCTCTCGTTCTCGTACCCAAATTGCGGGTCGTTGCTCTACAGCACAAATGAAGTCCTCCGTATTAATTGTTATGTCCAACAACTTTTGACACTCTTCCATATCGGAAATTCGCAAGGGAACCGTTCAGCTGGGTATTACCATCGAACTGCTGCAGGGCCGAACAAGAGATTGGCTGCGCCGCCAGGTGAGACACCGGTGTCGGCCTGGCGGCCTAGTGTAATAAGGCCCGAGTCACCGGTGGCTCAGCTGGCGGCGCCGCCTGGCGGCCTAGTGTAATACGGGCCTTTGTGTTCTACCTGACAAATGCTTCTTCCGGAACGGTTGGAAGCGAGCTAATCTCTCTTGGTCTCCTTTATTTTGAAATAAAGGGAGCCGAGACCTCTACAAATCCTAGGTCACAGCCATTGGTGCAACACTGCCATTTCTTTCTCTTTTGTCCTAAGGAGCCTGTAATGTGCTTCGGCAACGATGAATCAGCCATGACTTCTAAAAAAGAGATAGTATTGTACTGAATGCTTGATAAACGCTCTATCTTCAAGGAATATATTTTTTTCTCTTCTTATAAATAATTATGAGTCTTTAAGAATGATTATAGGTATTTATGCATAAATAAATTAAAATTAACATATATTCATTCATTATACAAAATGAAATCAGGTATAAAGATAAAATAAATAATTTAATTCAAAACTTTTTCAAATCAAAAGTCCAAACGGTTGGATTTTTGATTATTTTTATATTCAATAGGCAATAATTTGCTGCGTACCTTAACAATATAAATGTATTAGTATAGTATTGATTCATTTCAATGGTAACGAATTCATTTTGAATATATAATTAATTTTTTAATCGTTTTAATTCTTAAATACTCTCACTTGTTGCAATCATTCTACCTACAAAATTTTGCGTTTAATTATTCTTATGAATGAACTTAGAGACAATTGAAGATTTTCAAAGTTTTCCCTTACGGGCGTCAAGCATTCCTGTGCCATCCAGATGAATAATTAAGCTCGGATAGATCACTCTTTCGTCACCTCACTTTCGCCACCTCATCGACTAAGCATGCATGATTTAACTGGATCTAACTTCCTCGGAAATTCTTATTCCCTTATATTTTATTTGGAAAAATTATCGATAGGAACCACCGTTTAGGAGTCATATCATAATTAACCAATTGTGAGTGTAAAATGTCGTTTTCATTTATACCAATTCATAATAATGTTATATTCAACATACTTACTATATTTCTTCAAAGTTTTATTTGGAAGTTGATTTGGAATTTAGAACACGCGTATTTATTACAAAATAATTATTCAGTTATAATGGTTTCTTGCCGTTATTGATTACTCTTCACAATAACAACAAAGCTCGTTACTATGTTTTTTTTACATGGCAAACATTGCAATTCAATGCGTCTATCGCTCAGTCTCTTGCCATAGATTATAATTATTATCAATCAACTCTGCCTGATTGATAATAATTAAAAGGTTTTCTTCTTTGTTATTTTACTCCATTTGTCTTCTTTATTAGTTTTTTTTATGTATGTTAATAATTTTCGTCATTCACCACTACTTTTTAAGTTTCCACTGTTTAAATAAGTAGTATTTATTTTTGTTAATAGTTTGTGTCGCTCGTCTTTTGCTTTGCTCTTCGTTCGTATTTTGATTTCGTTTCCATCGCCCATTATAATCAGTTTTGTGAGTCATCCTATAGTGGTGCTTGTAGTAGACTCAAAAGTCCAATTTCACCGTTTTTCATCGAACATGTCCCGAAAATCATCTTTTTCAGACCATTGAAAATGCTGGTGTTTAATAATTAATTTCAAATAATCAAAACAATTAATCATGTTTGGAAAACTGTACCGGAATATATGGAGAGGTATATAACAATAAATGGGAAAACATTTAAATTCATATAACAATTGAGTGTCAAATTACAAGTTCCTTAAAAGGACCTGTAGCTGAGTTTTATACTTTGAATTTTTGTTATTATTAACTTTCCAACCAACTGGTGTCCTGTACATGTTATTGATTAAGAACCTCTACATATAATACCGATATGCTATTAGCAGCTTGTTGCATGAATTTAGAAAATAACGCATTCAGATATTTAATTTGAACATTTAGCAGATTATGAGAATTTATATACGGGGACATATAATCGCACCCTGATACGCATTAAAGATGGTAGCTGGTAAAATATTTATATCGATTTTTCTTCAAAGCAATAAGGGAAAACATCGCTTCCTTTTAGCTCTTTCTTCACTAAATCTGTGTTATCTCAAGTATTTCTGTCGAATGAATTCGAAAACCTCGATCAACATAACCTACATTGAACTCCTCAGTCTCTTGTGATAGAATTCCTTTACCCAATCCATAAACCTTTCTTCTTCCCCATTATTCTTTCTACCACAAAGTACGAACAGTACTCTGGCATCACTCTATTTGTTATCTTTCCTGATAAAGAAGCGTAAATAGTACACTTGATTTCTCTATAAATTCCCACGCCCATGACCTAACTACCGCGGTCTTCTGCAAGAGAGGTCTGGACCAGTTTACTCCATTTCCTTAATCCATTTACTCTACAAGAAAGACTTACATCTTCAATGCAGTATTTACGCGGGAACGAATAAGATTTCTCAGACTTTGATGCTGAGTTCTCACAAGGATAACATGCATTGAAAAAGTAAATGGTGAAATGTAGGTAACTACTTGATTAGATTAAACTTAGAACTTCTTTGTATAGTATGTCTATGTACACATCTCAAGGAAAACTCAGTGGCTGGTCCCGCAGTGTCTGCATAGAATGATTAGGAATATTTCCTTTGCTAGTCATGGCATCATATTCTTTTCATAATGCTATGCCTGATCACATTTATAATATATCCAAGCGGAACAATTTTAAAGTAAACGGATTAAGAGACAGATACAGACGTAGCAGGATGTAAATCAATTGAAAAAGGATATATAACGACTCCGTAAATTCTGGTAATTGAAATACTTCTCTTCCACATTAATTTAAAAAAATGTAATTAAACCTCTTTTGAAATCGAAGGTGTTACCTTATGTTAGGTTTATAAGTGAATTAAATGTTTTAAACAAGCGTAAATTGAGGACATATGTGGGATAAATTTATTTCCCATTGATTTTAATTAGTTATCGAAATAAGAAAAATTCACCTGACTACCTTACTGTCATGTAAGTAATTTCAATTGCTGATTCTAATGCTGATGATAAAGAACACCAACCAAATATTGTTCCATATTTGTTTTAATAGTTTTCCTTAGATTTTGTTTCTCTGGGATATTAGATAAATTTTGATGCGAATACGGAATTATTGTCAATTTTGTTTGTCAGAGGAAGGACGAAATAATTTCCGTGGTTACTGCATGAAAAATAGCGAAGAGTTCACAAAAATTCCTATACATATTTTGATTTTCCTGCACATTTATTATTTTGATGGAAAAATAGAGTTAAAGGACAAGGTAAAAAAGACAAACACGATAAGAGTAGGATCTTTCCAATTCGCCCGTGGAATAACGCCTTTTAAATCTTTGGTATATTTTTCAGCTTTGGAAGTAATTTCATCACTGATTATTTACGTTAATAAACAAATACAATAAGTGAGAACGCCTCTCCTAAATCTCCGTGGATATCATTGTGTTGTGGCCAATCAGCTACATTGAAGGCAAACAAAGATATAGAAATGAAAATGAGAGCCTTGTTAGCCACCTCATTGCGCCTCGCAATTAAGCTTCTTCAATTAGTAGCATCAGATTGAACCAAGTAGTTGATTTGATTTATTAACGATGATTATAGTGAGTAATTAAAGTACCTGAAAGGAAGCTAATTTACAGGATAAAGAGATTATTTAACGGAACGCCATAGGAGTGCACTGACGCAGAAAAGAAGTCACCGCGACTAGGACAGCTATGTCAATTTCTTTCCTTAATGAATAAACATGTATGCTTAATAAAGTTTTATTGATCCACATGATGCAGAGAAAAATAATGGGTTGATCTTTCTCACCAGTAAAATCAAATCAATTCTTATTTATTTAATCTATATAATCTATGTAAGATAATTTGAGTGAAGCAGGTAGTGAAACAAAACTTTCGTCATTCATATTTGATATACGAATGTTTCGCAAGGACGAAGGTAGTACCATTGAACTCGAGCCGGATTTATCGCGACTACGCCGTAAATAAAAAGTTAAAGCCCTGAGATTCTTATTGTGTAATTTGAAAACTAAAGGAAAGGTACGATAAGATATCAAAAATCAACAAGAAACTCTGCTAAGCAAGGCTTACCTAAATGATTGGAGACCTTTAAATATTTCGCCCATTCAACTCGTCCTGAATTTTTCTAACTTTTATTCAGGATTTCGATCCCACTTATTGTACGGAATTCACTCTTAATTACGTGATTTCACGCTAGAGCGATAACTTGTCTTTTCTAATATAATATTATCAAAAGTGCTTCCATAACTTAGATCATCTCGCACTTGGGCTCCTACCGGGAATGGAACCCAGGACCACTTTGACTAAGCCCGAACGTTCTGAAAACTTGTCTATCCATGTTGGCTTCCCCCTTTTTAATTTTACCCGCATAATAAATTTCATATCCTTAAAAAAAAATGGTGTTCCTGCTATCACATTCTAATGAATGGAATATTTTCATTT
The DNA here is from genome assembly GCA_947579665.1 of Sympetrum striolatum. NCBI lineage: Eukaryota > Metazoa > Arthropoda > Insecta > Odonata > Libellulidae > Sympetrum > Sympetrum striolatum. The sequence goes on along the minus strand of OX388345.1, from coordinate 40,037,118 downwards.
GTCATTAGGTACAGAATAGAGAAAATGTATTTTTTCATTTACTTTTTTCACAGTCTTGATCATAGCTGTGATTAAATAAAAGCAACTGAGGTATGAATGGATACTGATGGTACTCTGATCATGGGCTCTCCTTATGGGCTGACAAGAAAAGTGTTTCTCATAGTCGTTGTGCTTCACTTGCGTGGACATGTTCCGCTCATAGCATTTAGACTCAGTGAGGAAAGCAAGGGTAAACTACCTCACTCCTCATCCCGTATAGTAAACCTCATTCCTCTCTGTACGCTCTTAGTAGCTTATGTCAGAGGGGTCGAGGTACCAACCGTCCTTCGGGCTAAATACTTTACAGACAGGCAAATATTGGCAATATCAGTATATAAATTGGTTGGCAGTTTCAATAGATTTAACAGTGGGAAATTTCTCAGTTCGTAAGAGGATAAAAACATAATGTGAGTGGCTGAGCATCTTTTCTTTCGGAAATCCATTTTTGAAACACCGTTCCATCCAACTCTTCGCAGTATTGCTGCAGAGAATCATATTCTACAAAACCTGAATCTGCGTGATACTGTAATTCCCTAATTATATATCACTCTGCCTCTGGCGCACGTCCGTAGCAAATCAACGCGTGACACAACGCGTGCTTAGCTCCAAGGTGTTTCCATTGTCACTCGCCTCTCATTACGTTCATTAAGCCGACGGACGAAACCGCGATAATACAATCACGGCGTGATGTCCACGATCGAATGCGATTTGCGTTGATTAATCGAGGCGGCAGCTCATCTACGCAGTGTCGTGCGTATGAATTCGAAAAAAGGGGATTTGGTTTTGGGATATATCTCCCCATCACCATTTCAATGAGCTGTCGCCGGCAGCGCAAGCGAATTACCTACGCGCAATCGAAATATGGCGTGTTCACGTCCATTTACTTTGAATGAAATGCGTGCAGTAAACTTTAGACGGTTTTCCACGAGCCAGGAGGAAGGAGGCCTTGAAAACTTTTCAGCTTAGATTCTGTTGGTACACCAAAATCACACAATGATTGATTGAAATCGAACATAAATTTGTGTAATTACACTGTAACGAAAAATTAGGACAATTTCCTCTTACCTTATTATCTTAACTTTAACATCAAATGATTTAAAAGGTAACAATGTAAACGAGCGTAATATTGTTTTAGCAACCGAATAAACAAATTTTATACACATCAATATTTTTGAGGGAAGCTATATATCAAGTTTATAAGGGATATGATAAGATATTTTTAGAAGATTAGATAGATATGATATTTTTAGAAACAAAAATTTCGGATATTTTATACGTATGATTAAGAGCCGTACTGACATTTTTGGTCGCCTCATATTTAAGTAGCTTGATTCATACCCTTTTCTGTTTAACTGTACCATGTTATGTAACAAATAAACATAGTAAAATCAGATGTATGCAATAATCGTTATACATTTTTATAATTTAAATTTGGTTCCGTCATCTTTGACGAGGAAATTATAATAATTACGACAATATAAATACATCATAATACTTTGTATGAAATCGTGTAAAGGAATAAATTATAAGTTTACATTACAAGTCAATTTACGGATTGATTCTTCGTGTCAGTCACGAATCACTACGCCAATCCCAACGAAACACCCTTGCCTACTTCTGTATTACGAAACCCTCACCTCGATGTTTCATCTTTCTTCCCAGAAAAGAGCGGACAGGAGAGGATCTTTCTGCGTGCATGGGTTTGCGAGAGAAAGCCTGAGTAAATTACCAGAGAAATGGAGGGTACGGGAGACGAGAAGGTCGCGGATTCTTCCGCCATCGTCAACGGGGGTGGCCTTGCAGACTCGGCAACCATAACACCCGCTCATCATAAGAAGCAGCACATAAAGCATCCGACCTCGTAAGTTTCCAAAGAAAAACATCTCTATACCAATCTGTAACGTGGAATCTAAAGCTTTCTTTTTCAGATCTTCCATGATGCTCTTTCCTTTAGGATCAGCGTAGATTGAAATACTTTACATGTCTTAGCCTTCACTCGACGATAAACAGAAGGGAAAAGTACAGCTATGTGTATTTCCGGGAAGAAGTTCTGAATAGTTCCCGGAATGTGGAAGACTCGGGTCCCACTCACGTCTATATTTTCACTTTTGTTTATCCTTGTTTTTTTTTTCTCTTTGCTTAGAAAACTTCCCTCAGAATTTAAGCCCTTAAAATAATAATCTTTAATTTAAATTTTAATGTTAAGATTTTTCTATGAAAGGCAACTTTTATATGCCACATCTAAACTTTGCGAAACCAGCGTAAGAATTTAAGTAATCAGACTATAATCGTTGCCACTTTATTTCCATTTTCCCTTATGAAAAACTTATGTGCCTATTTCTAATAGAATTTGTTCTTTGAAATTGCTTATTATTGTATCATGAATTTCATTCTATCGTTAATAGTTAATCAATCCACCAAATTGAGTGATATTTCCATCCCAGATATTTACATATTATTTAATCATGAGGAAATATTTAACAGCTGGCACATATCCAGCTTTGTTCTAATCATGAGAATCATTAATCGTCCCTATTAATTTATTTGTATTATAAATACTAAAAATATTAAGCAGCTCTCAATACTTTCACTACGGACATACTGGACCAGATATCGTAACACCTGAATATCATAAGTTAATTTCTTTTAAAACTCCAGAAAAAGAGATAAATTTCCGTATGGTTCAAAAGTTTCTTTAATACTCCATGCATAGAGCAGTATAAAAGCTTCAGCTCTAAGCATAGAGATCACAGAACTCTTTGAAGACGAAAGATGAAAGAAATCGCAAGAAAAATTGCTCGCCTTTGCATATAAATGCTCAGCAGAAAACCCTCAATTATAAGGTGCACATATAATGGACTAGTTATGGTTCAAGATCGCTTTATAATGGCACAGTTACCTATCTTATAATACGTATATTCTTTAATTGCGTCGACTGAATTTTTCCGATCAAACTTTTATCCCATATCTACCTTTTTAAAGCTTTTTGAAACGGAGAAAGTATAAGAGTAGAAAATTAATGAGAAGAAATGAAGGAGAAAAAGTCTGCCGCAGCAAGGACATTTTTTCCTTCATTTCTTCTCAAAATTCAAGCATGTGAATCATGCGTATTTTCATCGCTTACATAGAAAATTAATGTTGTATAATCCAGAGCGAGGGACTTGACTTTGCGGTAAAACACTCGTTGAAAAAATTAATACCAAACCTTACTATCAGTATATATCTTTGAAAAGAAGAAATTACGAGACCTGTCAAAAAAACATCATTTCGATGGTTGGAGTCACTTTTTTACCTGATTGAATTGTGCATCTCAAGAGTCAACCACGAATTATTTTTTTTGCGGTACACTTTATTCCTAATTAACCAGGAACCTTATTTCTTTCGGTGCGTAGTAGTTTGAAGATGCAAGACATTCGGTTCAAGGAATTGCGCAAAAGGAGAGAGATAAACTAAGCAAACGATCTCGGCTTCCTAGAGTTTATTTGGAGCTTAATCGTGATTTGATGCACTCCCGCGGCAATATGCTATTCACGAAGTGGACTACGAAATCATTCGCACAGCTCTTAAACGTGTTTTGATGCCTAAGCACACGGCTGAGAGCATCCTTTTTTATTAACACGCCAGAAATTTGGCAAGTCTTCAAATGCCATTAACCTTGCCCCACTCGCGCTTGCTACCGGAACTGCTAAGATCTAACCGTGTTGTTCTGCCTTCCTCTCAAATATTTTAGTGGACAAATTAGTGTGAAATACTATGTGAAAGTGAAATATGAATCTCTCAATAATCGCGAAGTGATATTAAATTTCACATCGTGTTTCCAATGAAAATGTTTCTTAAACGGCTCGGCAGTTAAAAACCACGATTTCCCATGTTTTACGTATTTCCATTTTTCCAATTTCTCGCAGATAAACCTACCATCTCCCATTTTTCCTAAATATAATACAATATTTTAAAGAAAATAAACTTTTTTAATCCGGTCCTCTTTACAAATTTATTGAAGCGGTCAACAGCAAAAAAAATTGCGATCCTCTGGTATAGATAGGTCCTAAGACAGTCTATTTATCTTACGATCTGATATCGATCTATCGTACTGGAAGGTATAAATAGGCATGCACCCGTGGAGGGTTTGCAGCCTTTTCTCTTTTTATATTCAACAAGAATATTTGTGCGAATAAATTGTTCAGAGTTCATGTTTGCAAAATGTGTTTGCACAAAGCATAGGTACTGTACTACCTACTGTAATATAGGCAGTTTTTTCTTGATCCAAACATGCATTAAATATTTTTATTGAAACATATTCGTTGCAAAATTGGTAGGCATAATTTCTTTAGAAAGCCATATTTTCGAGGAAACTTACACCGGAGCACCAAAGCTAAACTCACAGGTGCTAAGCCTTCAATATAGATGTATGGAAATATAAATCTTTGAAAAGAAATGTAAAAAAAATAAAGTCAAATTTTTCGTTCTGTTAGGGGTGTTCAAAGTAACAAACTTAATTTTTCAATTGTATGAAAATTTGTTGAGGTGCATCATAGGAATGTTTGATACTGAGGCCAAAACAGTAAAGTGGTGCAGCCTGGGAAGTAGGTTTAGTGCAGCTCATAAGTGCGACTAGCTCTTCTCAATCACTTTCTGAAATACCTCAAGGTCGGCAGCTTTATTACGTTGGAGGCAGGGTCGTAAGCAAGGGCTACCGAAAATGAACAAGGCCTCCTCAAATTTTCTAGGTCTTTCATCTTGTATTCAATTTGATGGCATGCAATTCTAAATGTACGATTTGGAATTTTTTAGTCAAATAATTCCTCTTTATTTCCTTCCAGATAAGCTCTCATGTATAATATCTATAGAAAAGTGTTGCTCTCTCTCTCAATTTTCATTGAATCTCCTTGCCCCTATCCATTTGGTTAAAGCCCTGCTCTATCCAAAGTGGTGATAAAACCGTCCATTAAAATTGATGTTAGTATCCACTTCATTCAGAAGCATTGCTTCAGGAAAAACATTAAGAGATTGATGGGATGGATAGGGTTACAACTGATCTATGTTGAAAATGGCCCATGTTCAGTAAAACTTGATTTCACAAAGAAATTTTAATGTATAAATGTAAATTTGAACTTCACATAAATAAAATAAATTTCCTTGTATTAAATATGGCTATCATAATTGGAATTGATATCATCAGGATTAACTTATATTGACTTATTCTCCTCTACTATCAATTGAATCTTAAACATAACATCTGTCTACCATCCCATCAAAAAATACCCCACTATCTACTTTAATAAGGACTAATGCATCTGAGGTTCCTCAATCCATTACCCTTTCCAAATACCTCTTTATATACTATCATATGGCGTTCAACCTACATGCCCCTAAATATTTCCCACCTTGATAACGAATTATGTATCTAAAGAACAAAGCATGTGTTAGCAAAGATGAGAAAATACCGGGCAAGACCGACGTATCGAAGGGGCCGGATTGTCGTGTCTGTCTCAAAAGAGAGAGGACGCGGATCTGCGGTCACATCGCTTGTCAGTCTCCCGCCTTCACGGAACTATTTCTCCTCGTGGAGTAATCTATGACGTCACAAATATATTCCTACGCCTGACGTCACGTCACTCATTTCTAACACGGCCATTCTGACTATCGGCTCGTCCCCGAGCCACCTTTATTTGCATACTTACTGATATGCTTTTCTTTCACGGTCAGAATACTGCTCATCCACCTAGATGGAAAAATCAAATCAACCACCGGAGATTCCGTCGAAAATTCAAGACAAAATCTTATGAACATCTTCTGAAAATAGAATATAATCTATTTCAATCACAATACCACAAACTGTAATTCATCCTCGGCAATCATCCAGTAACGTGGCATTTATCTGAGCAGTAGCGGTCGTTACTATCACTGCATTATCAACAGACCGCATGAAGTTCATTTAAGTTCATGGACTCAGGTTTGTTCCAACACAGGCCAAACTCAGCGACCATGGGGTTAACTTACATCAACAACAATCCACCGTAGCCAAGTTCAGGGACCCGGGTTTGTTCCGCCACCAAGGCTAGACTCAGGGACCATGGGGTTTAACTTACTACCAACACCAATCCAGCATAGCCAAGTTCAGGGACCCGGGTTTGTTCCGCTACCAAAGCGAGACTCAGGGACCATGGGGTTTAACTTACTACCAACACCAATCCAGCATAGCCAAGTTCAGGGACCCGGGTTTGTTCCGCTACCAAAGCGAGACTCAGGGACCATGGGGTTTAACTTGCTACCTGTCCGAAATTCACGTAGTCAAGTTCAGGGACCCGGGTTTGTTCCGCCACCAAGGCAAGACTCAGGGACCATCGGGTTTAACTTGCTACCGTTGTCAAGTTCAGGGACCCGGGTTTGTTCTGCCACCAGGCAAGACTCAGGGACCATTGGGTTTAACTTGCTACAAACAACACACACAGTCATTCAATCCAATCATCCAATCCAATCATCCAGTAAATCAACTCTCTTCTTTGATATAGTCGTATAAACAAGTCAAATATCTGTGAGTCCACAGTACAGCTTACTTAAAAAGCATATGAATTGTACATATTCAACAATTCAGAACAAATATTAAAACTGCAATAAAGCGTATGGTAAGCACAAGAAATGAACATCATACTTATTAAGAAAAGAAAACTTCGATAGTTCATTTCCTCAGCAAATTCACATGTAAATCAATATTCGCAAAAGTCGCTTGTCCAAATTCATGGCCAATGCAATTCGTAGTCAACGTAATAATACGGAAACATGGTATGGAATTTTACTCCGAAAAATATTCAAAACAGTTTCGAGTCATAAACAATGAAATAGTAAACACAAAGAAAGGTATCAACATTTACCTGGAAACCCATTCCATCTGATTAAAAAAAAGCAAAGAATAGATAAACGAACAAGAGAGTCTTCTCATATCCACATTCCTAAATTGCATTTCCGGAATTCCGCATTATTCTTTAGCGTCAAGTGAAAGTCCGTGGTCTTCAGGAAGCAACTGAAGCAGTTTCAAAACAAAATAACAAAAATGATAAATAAATAAAATGATTGGCCTTTGTCTGGAAACGCATACAAGTCGGTTCAAAACAGAACGAAAAATCGTGAGTAAAGAAAAGGGTATCTCAAGCACTTTCTGAGATTACTTCTGGGTTCCCGTATTCTTCTTCAGGGCTACTGCCAAATAAAACAATTAGCAAAAATCATCATAAAACAATTGATCTTCCGTGAACCAATATCCAGAAAACTATTTCTGTAGAACAGCATCTATAAAACAACTTCGATACAACTACGACTCGTTCTCCAAATCAAATAGCATTTCTAGTTCCTCTTGGAACTAATCTTTTGGCCACCCATAGCTACTTTTCAACAATCCTACGTGGATTAACGTTGCATAATTTCGCAAACTTAATCCTGCCTCTTGGCTGGATTTCATCACTTTATTGAGCACTGCTAGCGGTTTACCTAATACAGTCTTTCGTCTTGTTTCATGAAAGGCCAAAATAAACAAAGAAGTTGTTATGTAAACAGAATTGTGACGCTTCTCGTCAAAACGTCCTTTTGTTTACAAACACTACCTGTGGAAGAATTCGTGGTGGTAGTATAGCCGCGGTCTTTTCCGCTGAGAATTCGATTGAAGGACGTACAGCGAGCATAACGGCTGGAACCATCGGAATATACCGTCGATGTTCCCGAGAAGACGCAACCTTTTACCTGTTTACTTCTGGCGTCTCAATTTAAAAACAGGCTGGAATGTGAAATGCCGCTCGCCCATTCTGACTATTCATTCTCCTTTACTATGCAAAGTTCAGAGATAGTTCTGATGTAAATTACGCCGCAACGATTTCCTTCTAGGTATACCTATGGAAATAAATTGCAAAAATAGGAGCATTCACGAACAACTGCCGCATCAGTCTTTCATTCCGCTTTTGCTTACTTTATAAAGACGTAATATGACATAAGGAAAGGGTTGAGGTGACTTTTTCCTTGGGACGTAATATGATATTTATTTCTTCAAATACAGTTTCAAAGGATAGAAACCAAAAACAACCTGATAGGTCTAAAATTACCTGAGCAGATCCCAAGCGTCAATGCTCATCGTAACTAGATCTTTTAATAAAATCGACGCCATTTCCGAAGAGGTGAGGTATCTACTTCGAGATAGAAAGTCCAATTGGTAATCCACTAGGGGCAATGGCCATCTATTTTTAACTGTAAATAGAGCTAACGCTCGAACACCAACATTTATTATTTATTTTTTTTTCTTTGCCCTTGACAAGTCTAGAGTTGGCTTTTTAAATACAAAGCTCATTACATGTGAGACACCGTTTCAGTTGTGCCCCTTATGACTGGGCAAAAATATCCACAAGCCCTCGCTTTGCTGCCCACGAGAGATATATTTGCCTCAACGAGTTTTCGATAATGGAAGAGAATACAGAAGTGCCGAAAATAAATCTCGTAATATTTTACGATTTGAGTTAATCAAAGAGGCGCAAACGACAGGATCAAATGTCCCGAAGACAAATATAACTATTACGTCCTCTATAGGCTGATTAGATCCAAGCATTATCACTCATTCACACTGTACGGGAACAAAATCCTCATATTACCTCTCTGACGGCTCAAAATATTAACGGCATCGTATAGATATCCCTCAAAATGAACATTCAAAGGAGAAACCAAAGCTGAATCGTTTTGCATGGCCATCAAGGTACATCTGGTCCGATGCCACATGTTGACCGTCTTTTGACGGAACCCAAATTAGACGACTCTACTCTTACCGGAATCTCTCCTTCGGTCCATCCGAAGTTTTGTTACCAATTCCTCAATTTCTCCAGTCCGATCTTCCAAATCTTCCTCTGGGTCGTATTTTGGGATGGCGAGATGTTCTGATGAGCCAGCTCGAGGATTCGTCGCCATTCGATCCCTCAGATCAGAAAACAGCCCCGAAAGGTTCCTCACAAAGTGTTCCATCTTCAATTGATGTTGTCCAGATCGCAGATAGGATCCCACTTCTGATGTTAGCAAAGATGAGAAAATACCGGGCAAGACCGACGTATCGAAGAGGCCGGATTGTCGTGTCTGTCTCAAAAGAGAGAGGACGCGGATCTGCGGTCACATCGTTTGTCAGTCTCCCGCCTTCACGGAACTATTTCTCCTCGTGGAGTAATCTATGACGTCACAAATATATTCCTACGCCTGACACATGAATGACGTACCTTCACAATCGATTTAATTTACATAAATCTATCTTATTCAGGGATATAATTGAAAAAGATGGTAGCAATAGATCTCCAACCTATTGAGGAAAGCCATCTTCACTGAATGACAAATAATAACCACATTATTATTTCGAATTGATATTTATTTCTCACTAATATAGAAACTTACTTTGTCGATGAAGAAAGCTTATATTCTTGAAAGAGTATATATAATAAACTACACTGAGTTTCCCATCCATAAACAAATAAAACTGCATTAAAATTGCTTTCTCAGATCTCTCATTGAAATGGAAGAGAATCAGCTGATTACTTGAAACCTGAGCTGCATTTGTTTGCTTTTTATTTTTGTTTCACTGGGAACTGTAATGTAAAAACAAGATTGTTAGCTTTTGTGGTGGTCTTACTATTAGATATCTTAACTCTTCCTAAGGTGGTATATGTTTTCATGAACTAGAATTTTATGATTAAAAACTTTTATTCAAACACAGTAGTTCCATTTATGTGTTATTAATCTTCTTTGGTGTACCAATACAAGCTTTCCTTATTAGATATAGAACACTTATCCTTCACATAAATTTTCTAAACTAAAAATTCTTCTTAAATCTCCCTTTATGGTGATCAAATGAAAAGGGATTACCATAGTAGATCCTTACTTTTTGCCTTGCATTAAACATTCATACATTTCCAGAGCTGGAAACAAAAATGTAAGAAACACATTTATTTCTGTAGTCTTAAGAGGTACCCACATTTTCATTTTTATGTTGTTAATATTTCTTTGATATATATAAATAATCTTTATTGGATTCATTTTTTCTTCTGTCCTTTTTTTACTTTATTTCTATAATTGGTAGTAGTAGTTATTTACCTTCTTAGTTAATATACAGAGCACATTATTCTACTTTGATTCTGTAATTTTTCAGTTCAGTGGAAACCCTAATCCACCTCTTGAGGGGTAACATCGGGTCTGGCATAATGGCCATGGGTGATGCATTCAGACATGCTGGACTTGCTGTTGCGTCTCTTTGCACTGTATTTTTTGCTATTATCTGTGTACATAGTGAACACATCCTAGTGAGTATGCATCTTTTCATACATAAGTATTTAAAAAATAGCATCCAAGATATCTGGTATTTCACAAGGTTCTACCTCAAATGACCGACACTCGAGATCCCAACTGCTTGATTGCCTGACAGCTTGACTGACCAACAGCTCAGTTAACCTACAGCTTGATGGAGTGATGTCCCAAACTAACCCATCCATATTCCCATACATTTAACTTCTGTGACCTAAGAAATTTACGACAACGTATTTCAAACAAAACTAAGTTGAGCTATTGGTCAACCAAGCATTCCTTGCTCATTGGTCATTTGAAGAAATCCCATTTCTCAAACCATAGAAATCAATTTAATATTGTTTTTGTTTGTCTAGTCATAATAAAACAGTGAAAACTGATCTGCCCAAGAAAATTAATAACATAGCACCTATCTGACAAGAACCATGTTTGAATCTTATCAAAGTTTTTATTTTAACTTTACTTACCTCCAATTTGCTTTTCATGTACACCATTTAAAGTTGTAGTGTACACACTTTGTAGTGTAAAGTGTAACTGTAATACAGTTTTAGTAATTATCCCCTTTATGATTGGAGAATTTGTGCTAAAAATGTCCTCTAGTAAATTGAGTATCAGCTTTTTGTCAGGGAAAATTTGCATTCCTTTAATGCTCTGTATTACTGATGTAATGAAGTTTCAATGTACATTGAGTCACTCATGAAGCCGCATTAGATAATTTTAGGTTTTAATACAATTGCTATCATACTGCAATTTTACCAGCTGATCATGCTAGAAATTTTAATGTAAGGATTCATCAATTAGCTTAAATTCAATTCATCAAAGAAATAAAGGAAGCAATGGAAAAAACTTTGGTTAGAAAGGCAATTTCCCTGTGCAAAATACAAAAGAGAAATAGAGCTGAAAAGTTTCATAAGACTTAGCCTTTTTAGACTGCTCTATATTCAGGATGTTCTACCAGGTAGCTCAGCTGATTCAAGGAGCAACCTGGAGAGCAAAGTCATGCTTAAGATACAGTCTTTTGGAATTTTTTAATTACATACAATAAATAAAGGCAGATTTTCTAGGTTCAGGGCTTGAAATTTAAAATTGTCACCATATTGTACACAATAAAAATATAACAAGGTGCGGCTACATTAAGTAAAATAAGACCCAGAAATAAATGTAGTCAAAATCATAGCTTTTTTGAAAACTATCATTATGGATCTCTTCCTAGAGGAAAATATAAAAATATCATGACTTTTATACAGAAATATTCACATTATTTACTCAGGCATCCAATTATATTTTATGTAAAATTCAAATTATATTTGTAGGTTAATGTCTCAGATGAGATGCAGTATCGATTGGGATTACCAGTACCCCCAGATTTTGCAGATGCTGTGGAAGCATCATTCAGAACTGGACCAGTTAAATTAAGGAAGCATGCAAAAAAATTGAGGTATGAAATATAAATATTGGTAGTATATTGTATTGAGATAATCAGAGCGAAGAACAGCAATTTTTTGGAATAAATTATAATTAAAGTTTGTGCATAAATTTTAAATTCCGTCAATTAGATACTAAATATTGTTATTTTACTGCCATTTTAATTTATTTATGAACCATGGATGCAATTTTACATTCTCAAATTTTGAAAATGATATTTTCTTTCTCATTTTCCAGAACAATTGTAAACTTTTTCTTGTGTGTGACGCAACTTGGATTTTGCTGTGTTTATTTTGTATTTATTTCAACCAATCTGAAACAGGTTAGTTACAAATGGGATCTATATATCAGAAAAATTTTTTAAACACTTCTAAAAATACTAAGATCATAAAGAACATATGACTCTTTCCTAAGGAAAGATATGCTCATGATACTTTATAATTAAGTCAATATTATAAGTTATTTCAAGCATAATACCATTGGTCACATCAAATTCTTTTTTAAGTTTATTTTCCTTATTAATTTATATCAAAACTTTTTCATTATTGGAAGAATACTTTACATCACATATATAATTGTTGAAGAACCTTATAAACCAAGAATAAATAATACTAATTTCATACTACATGAAAAGTATAAAAATAATTCAATGAGAAGAAACAAAATATTGTAATTAACCTTTGGCATCATTCTCATAAATATTTTTGCATTTATAGGTATTGGATGTTTATTTTCCTCCTATGGATTTACATTTGTTAATGTTCATAATCATGATTCCTATGATGGCCACGGCATGGATTCAAAATCTCAAGTACATTGCTCCTCTTTCTATGATAGCAAATGTACTGATGGCTGCTGGTTTAGGAATCATTATTTATTATGCATCTCAAGATCTGCCTCCTATTTCAAGCAGAAGGTTGACACCTGAGTCATTTGTTAAGTTACCACTGTTCATAGGAACAACTATATTTGCATTTGAAGGCATTGGTTTGGTAAGAAAAGTTTTTTAATTTCTCTATGCAATTATACTGTTTATTTATTCAAAAATGCTGGTTCAGAAACATGAGTAATTAAATTACAATTATTGGTAAATTATTGGAAATTATAAAATTGTTTCAGATGATTTCATTAATGCTTTAATCTGTCAAAATGTCAGTTCAAAATTTTCTTTTGAACTTACATTTTTATGATATTACATTCACACAAAATTTCTTTATTCTGAGAGGTTGTTTTGAAATTTTTAACAACAATAATAATTTTAACTTATAAAATCTTTTAATGACACTAAGAGGATTCCAAATTTACATGCCTCACTTAATAGAATCCTCCTTCACCCTAGCCAGTTCATCTTGTAGAAATATAAAAAAATCTTCTTTTTGAATCATAAGTCTTGCCAAATGTATTTTAATGAATTAAGTAAGACAATTTATATGTTATTGCATTTATTCAACAGATACAAATTATTATATATTATGGAATGTTTTTAATTTGTCTGTCATGGGATACAGTATAAATTAAATAGATATTAAATCATAACTAAAAGCACAGTGCCTATGATGTTAAAAAAAGAGAGTCATGTCAGCCTGCACTATTTAGATAAACATGAATTTCTTGCTCCTTGAAAGTTTGTTCGTATACTCCTCAGTCGTCTTTTTATTTTACTATTTCTTCAATTAAGACTTTGAACAAAATTTTCTTTCTATCATCATAGGAATAAAGTTATTATGCATTTACTTTACTGCTCTAATGTTTGTAGACTATATTTTTCTTGTATGACAACTTTTATGGCCTTCATTTACCATTCTTTAGTTGAAAGATTTACAGTAAAAATTTTATACAATGGATGCAATTTTAACATATTTTCATTGCTTATATATCTCCTTGGAATTTAACTTAACTATGCATTAAACTTCCCAGTGGGAGCCTATGCTCAAAATCACCTAAATTGTCAAAGCAATTTTTAGCAATGCAACCAACGTTGCATTTAACTTCCCAAATTGCTGTTTGTAAGGAATTTATATTTCAAAGTGAGGTTTACCTTTATTTAACTCTGGTCTCAATAGCACTTTGAACATAAACTCATAATGTTTTTTCAGGTCCTACCATTGCAGAATGAAATGAAAAAGCCAAAGCATTTTTCATCTCCCTTGGGAGTGTTGAACGGTGGAATGAGCATTGTTACTTGCCTTTTGGTTACCATTGGATTTTTAGGTTATCTTCAGTATGGAGAAAATATTAAAGGGAGCATAAGTCTGAATTTGCCCAAGGATGACATGTAAGAGTAGCAATCTGAATTCAATATGCTAAAAAATTGAACAAAATCATATTGTTCGAATATATTTTAATGTCATTCTTAACAAATCTATAAATACTAGGAAACTGTTTAAAAAGCAATTTATTGCCTTAAAGGTAGATATTGCTGACAGTCATTTAATATCTTATTGGAGAATAGCGATCTTTAAAGTTAACAGGAGTAAGATATGGCCACTTACACAATATTTATGATCTACAGATTGGTTCAGAATTGAAATATGTTATATTTCTTAATGAAAAGCAAAATATATACCTCTATTTAAATAGGTTTGCTTTGATTCTTTTTCAAAATAATGCTGTTTGAATTTAACATTCAATAATTTAAGCTTCATAATATGAAGTTTACAATAGAATATAATTGATGCAAAGTGAATAATCTGGCTGAGGTGAAATTTTTCTATTTTTTATAGATTGGCACAATCTGTGAAGGTTTCGTTATCAGTAGCTATGATTTTCACCTATGCTCTACAGTTTTATGTCCCAATTGATATTCTTTGGCCAAGTATTATGAAGAAATATGGCCCCTTTAAGAGGAAAGGATTATACCAAACTTTTTTCCGCACGGTGCTTGTGCTAGTCACATGTAAGTATCTACTGTTAACTTTCTAAACAACGATTATGACTTTTATGCTTGAGTAAAATTAAATATTGATGTTGTTGGGCAATCATAACTCAAGTAATAGAATTACTTGGCGGATAAGATGTGAATTTGAAAAAAATTCAATATGAATTATTTTATGGTAATGCTTTAGTAAAAAGATGTTTCAATGAATAATATTTGATCAAACTTAGGAAAGAGGACCAATAATGGAGTAATATTGATGTTAAGAGACATTTGCTAATTTGAATATCAAATTTGCCTTGTTTTATTGAAGCATTGTTAGGAAGTTTCAGGTTTGGCAGAACAAGATGTAGCGTTGGATAGATTACACTTTTTAAAACCTACCTTTGACTCAAAGTTGGTGAATTGGTCTCCCTTATGATTTAGAAAGAATTCATGGTAATATCTCTTGTTGTCTCTGAGGTAAACTTATTTATTTTTAATAATTAATTTTCCACTCTCAGACCCTCTGCCAGACAATTTGCTGTGCACACATGGAAAATTCACACAAAATTTTGTATCAAAAACTCTTCTATCAATGAAAGAATACAATTTTATTTTTTGAATAACAAAGATATTTATCCTAGGAGCAATAATGAAGCAATATGGTGAGCTAGAAATTAAACGAACTTCATATTCATCTATGCTTTGGTTTACTAAATTGCAGTGCATTACAACTGACCACTAAGACAACTGAATGCATCCCGTTTGCAGACGGTATTAATTGAATGACTATATACAAATTAATATTAAATTTTGAACCAACCCAATGCAATCAGTAATCAGGTAAAAGATACCCGCTCAAATTTGTCAGAGTTAAAAATTTTATATTACTTTATGCATAGTTGTTCAATTAAAACCATCTGCAAATGAGACCCGCTCAGTTGTCATAGCGGTCAGTAGTACTAGCACTCAATCATCATGTGCTTAGTTGTCCGCATTGAGTTGTTGGGTCACGATTTTTCTAACTATTCTTCTTTCAAATATTTTTAACTTATCTTCATAAATGGCTATTTGGGTTTTCCCCCCTGCCCCATAACTTGCTTCCAGCCTTATTAATGGTTGATAGATTTTAATTTTACTGGTTTTTTCCATAAAATTTAATTTGAGGATTCGTTTGTAAACCTTATGTTTTCCAGCTTTTTCGATTCAATCTTGTATATTTCCTCCTGGTTTGTTTTTGTAATTTATTTAAATCCCTAGGTCAAAGTTATAGTCAGCTGTTTCTATATCTTTCAATCTTTCATTTTCTCTATTTATTGATATTTTAAATATTTTGTTCTCTCTTTGCTTATGTCTAGTCCTATTTTCTTGGTTTCTTACTTTAAATTCATAAATATTTCTCTGAGCATGACTATATTTCTATCTATTATCTGTATCAGTTGATCCAGTAATGCTCTATTCTCTGTACCACATAAATTTTAGATTATTATCATAATTATCTTTTGAAATAAATATAGTCAATATCTATATATTTATTTTCTTGGCAAATACATTTATAAATTAAGGAAACATCATTATTAATGCTATTTTTGTTAACAGGTTGATGCTTTTGTTCATGAAACCATAATGAAGTTGTTAAAAAATATATCCCACTTCACTTTGAATTATCAAGAAATGAAACTACTTCCATTACATTAAAGTTTTAATTTCATTAGCAAGAACAAATTTCATTTTTTGTTTTGCATTATCAAGTAACTCATGAAAATGACTTCTTGTATCTTGCAGTTGCATTAGCAGAGGCTATTCCAAAGCTTGGCCTTTTCATTTCCTTGGTTGGAGCTGTAAGCAGTACAGCACTAGCTCTAGTGTTCCCACCCCTCTCTGAGATTGCTTGTTTGTTGGGTCGAAAAGAGGCCTCAGCAACACAAGTTCCAATGGAGACAGAAGTAATTGCAGAGTATGATGGGAATACTATGGTGGAAGCAAAGAAAGGCCAATTTTCTTCAGTGAAAACAACCATTGTTGGTCAAAAATTTGCAGCTCTCTCAAGATCTCGCTTTTGGCTCATATGTGTTAAGGACATATTTTTGATATTAGTTGGTGCTTTTGGATTTATCTCAGGGACATATGCAAGTATAGTTGAGATGGTTGAGGAGTTTTCAAAAGGAGTTGATTAGCTGACATAATATTCCTCAGGTACAGAAGTTATTCTGCTCTATCATATCATTTTATGAAGTTCATCATTCCATCCATTAGGTGAAAAGTATTAATACTATAAACTAAATGAAGACATAAGAACTGGATGCGTGAAATTGGATGCAAGTGATATTAATCAACCCCTGCATCATGGTTACCTGTACATATATTTTAAGAAGGATCTATAACTATATTAATTAGTTATCATAGCTACTGTTTCAAATTTTTATATAATTATGTTAAGGTAGAGTATTTTACCTTTTAATTTGTCAATTTTAAGGAGAGATTTTAAAACTATTTTTATATTTACAGACATTTCATTTTAAAAATGAAAATTATTACTATGGCCAAGGATTCTATTGGCTAAAATATACAAATACACAACAAAATCATTTAAAAATATTTCAATAAAGTATTGATACCAATTCGTTATTCCCTTTCTCGACTTTATTTATTTAAATCCATTGTTAGTGTATATTCTTCTTATAGCAGGAGGAAGTTAATATCCTAAGAATCCTCGAAACCAGCTTAATCATGAAAATTCACAATGGCGTATCTTATGTAACTTGCTCATCTTTCATTATTCCTTTCTAGCCTGAAATTCATCTCTTACTTTTAGAGCTTCACTAGGTGGGTGAATGACACTTCAGAGCAGTATACATTTCAGCAGCCGTAAAATTTAAAATAAAACGGATTTCAAATATTAGCAGAAAATCATTTTTATTCTATGGATACATACATGATGCATACGTCGACGTTTATTTATTATAAAAATTTATTAAAAGGAAATTTAAGATAATTATTGTGGTGGTGACGAGTCGCCTTTGTGTAGCGCCTTCACTCTCGAACTCCTTACTCATACTCTCGGAGAGGTAAACTCGAGGGGTGACAGGCAATAACACGCGGATTGTGCATCTCGGTCCCTGGGCTCAGGCAGCAGGTGTTCTCAGTGTCAGCCGCGATTGTTCCGTCCTTCAAGTGCCAACGTAATCTACTATTCACAGTCACACCGTCCCTATTCGAGGTTGCTCTATTTCTGTATCTGTTCCCTCCATTTACTTGTACGATTGGATTCACTAGGAGCAGGAAAAACAAAATTCAACGGAGATATATTGTGATATTTTTATTTAATAGAATATTTGCTTCTTTGTGGGTGAGTTTTGTTAGAGTTGAAAATGTCACATAGAAGTGTATAAATAATCAGAGATGCCCAAAAAATTGTTAGAGGTCTATCTGATCACACGGCAATTAATTGATATAGATATAATACGCAATGAAAGTGAGAGGATGAGAGTTTTCATTCATTCATTAAGAATTTTTTTGTAATTGAATGATTCGAACAAAATATTTGCGATATTGCATTTACTTCAATGCTTTATTTTCTGATTTCGCAATTCCGCCTTCTCTAGGAAATTTTCCTTAAAAATCGTTCAATCAGATATCTGTTATTAGTCCCTGGGAGTTAAACGGCTTAATATGCAAAAACTTCATCTTTATAGTACAGGATAATAGAATTGATCATTAAGTGAGTTATAAAATTTCAGTTCATTTTTTCAAGACTGGTTTTCCATAATCAGTTAATGCGTGTAAGATGGATAGTTACATTAATGGATTCATTAAGAACAAGATTGAACAAGACGCAAAAGAATTCCGTACCCTGTACTAAAAGATATGATAGAGAAAAGAGTATATTTTATTCAAATTTGCCTCATGTCCATCTTCTTCAGCGATGACAAGAATGATTTCGAGGAATTACTTTAACTGAGTAATGGTACTCATTCGGGCCACTCCTAACTGAATGCTTATTCATTGAGTCATTGTTCTGAACTTGCGTATTTCCCATTCATATCATTCCAGATCAGTGAGAAAAGCAAGGGCAATGACATAGCTACCTGGCTTCTTATCCTTGCTATTAAGCTTCGATCCTTATCCGAAGTTTTTGCCTGCTATCGGTAAATAGAACCAGGTTCAATTTGGTTTCTGGTCTGAATATTTTACTGACTGTAAAAGCTAACAGTTACATAAAATGCAGCTTTGTTGGTAATCTCTCTTCATTCTACCAGTGCGTGCTTTTAACAGTAATTCACGTGCAGTCAAGTTTGTTTCGTCGACTTCCAGAAAGTCCCACCACCAAATCATCGTCAAGACTGGGGCAACTTTTCCGTAAGGTATATTATGTCAAAAGCTATTCTGTGCCGGAAAATTACGTCAGATGAGACGATTACATTAATTACAGGAATTCGTTGAAACTAACGAATATTATTAGAAAATTAAAAATGATTCAGATTTGTTTACTCGATGATGCAAAGTAAAAATAAGATTACATGTGCTCACAAGAAATCTCTTTGGTAACAGATTTACATTTTATGTATTTTTTTAGAAGATTATACAGAACCAAAATGAAATGATATTGTTTTTGTTTAGGTAAGAATTTATTGGAACGGTTGATTGCAATTGAGAGTTAATTTTGATGTTTAGATGCCATCAAAGAATCGTACTATCGTATGGGAAAATTTTCTTCGTTGTAGGTTTTTTGCCGTGGAATAGACGCGTTCTTCAAATATTGCCCTTTATTATTCATGAATCATTGACAAAAACTTGATTTTTCTGATAAAATGAGCAAAAATGCGTTTTATATCCTCAAAAAGGTAGTCTTCCGATTGCGAATATTGCACTATATTGTCAGTACACTGTGAACGTGGAACTTTTTCCATAACGACTATCTCTTGATCCATTCAAAGTTCTTCGGCTAACATTCGAATAATGTCTCACTTCAAAATGAGAGTTGTCGATAAGGTCTAGCGCAGCTTTGTGGAAGGTAATTTCTAAACAAAAGTACCTCGTTGAGACGAATAAACCCTAATGGAACTCACACTTAAAGCCTCCTCTGCCTCGCAAAGAAATATTTTTGTGCCTATCTTATTCTTAGTCCTCTCCAAACCTCTTCTTTACTTATTCTGTATTCAGACATCGTAAATATATGCTCCATAAATAATTATGCCACCTACTCAGTGATACGTAACGCCGCTATAGAAATACGAATTGTTCATTTTGTACAACCTTCATGCTGGAGTTTTAAATGGCACTTTGTCCTAAGAAGCAATTGATTAGAATATCTCCAATAGCCGTCTTTGTCGGCGCACCTCACCTCATTCACCGGTGTTCGGAGAAAACAGGATGGATCGCCGCTCTTTTTAGAAACACCCAATGCAGTACATTTCAAAAGCGATTCTTTCGTCCTCAGGGGCAATGCCCAATAGCAACCAATTAACTTTTGTTAAATCAAAAGGAAGATATGATTCCTCCATCCATTGTTTCCGCAATGATTTCTTCTGGTTCTATACCTTTGAATTGTTTTAATAAATGATAATGATAATAGATTGAATTAAGGGAACAAACTAATGTTAGGTCATATAACGTGATAGTGTAAGAAAAGTTTTCAAATAAGATTTTGCAGTTGTTAAACCAGTGTAAGTGGGTTCAATGTGTAAGCTTCCTCGTGAATCATTTAAAATATCCTTTCTCTGATAACAATTTAATTATGAGTATTTTGCACGGGACTAGGGAAAATAATTTATCAAAAATAATACAATAACGTCTCAGGTACAATCACAATATACACAAATATTGAGATAATAACAGCTTCGAAAGAATTTGGTTATATTTTTTTAATTAGTGAATATACTGGCCGTCTTACTCCTTCCTTTCTTTGCAACGAATATGGTAAGTACCACCCCAACACACAAGAGAGCAATCCCAACGCCGATGAGACCCCATTTGACGCCTTCTAAAATTTTCAATACGCTGATCAATTCGTCTTTCAGTCTGTTCACGTTAGCGTCATCGAGTTCCAATCCCTGGAAAAGGAAAGAAGCATTTTAGTGAGACAACGAGTTTTGGGTTCGAGGAAACATTCCGATGTGTAGATAGACAAAGAAGTTAGTGGGGAGCCATTTCAAGAGAAAGTTGAGCCTTCAGTAATCAGGTGATAGCAAACGAAACTCGTGCTGAGTTTTTTTTACCATTTCTCATCTGATGATCACATCTGCATTGTCTCAAATATCAAGGTACTCCTTTTGCGGTTACCTATATTCATATAGTTAAAGATCGAAAATTTATGCAAGAATACCAATTCCTGTGCTAAGTAAACTGAAAGAGAACATTTTTCACTATAACCGGATGTCAATTGGAGGGTTATAAAACAAAATTGTTCGAATCGGAGTTTATTTTTTATGAAAAGACTGTAAGGCCGCTCTGAAAGCGTAAAAAGGCCGCATGTAGACTGAAGGCATTAGTTTTTCCACCTTTGTTTAAAACAAAGATATATTCCCTTGTTAAATTCGTCCATTGTGCACTGAACTGTAAGCTTTCGTAGGACTTATGAAACATATATTTAATATATATACGTATTATTTCAAGCACGGCTATAATTTAATCAATTATATTACTATTAAAAAGAGACTAATTAATCGATGCTGGAAATTTAGTAGCATTTATCTGGTTTTCTTTCCGCGTGTCACCACGATCACAGTTTCTATATTTCTTAAATAAATAGCAGGTTAAAAAGCAGTAAATTTTCTATATATCAAAATGAGTAAAGTTAACTTTTAGCCCTGTGGAAACATCGGATATTCCTTCACTGAACTTAATCCTTGATATTAATTCCTGGGATCAATTCAGGTTGTTGTTATAGCCAACTTACTGAATACCACATAGTCAACCCCGAGTCTGTATTGTTAATGTTCACAAGTTTGTATTTTTTCAAGTGTAGCACAAATTTCATGTGACCTCTTTCGTAAATATAAGTTCAATGTTTCGCGCTACGCTTTAGAATTTCAAAACTGTTAAATTTAGTGCACGAAGCCTGTAAAAATAAATCTGAATATGAATGAAAAATGATTCGACGGCACATAGTTTGCTAGAACGAATTCGACCATACATTACCTCATCAATCCACAATATGGGAAACAGTGCTGTTGGTACATCAAACGTGAAGGGCACACCTTTCACCTTTTTCATCAATATATTAAACTGCACCCGCTTTGCTCCTCTCAGCGGGAATCCCGTGTTCTTTAAAAACAAGAATAGAGAACGATGTTAATGCCTCTCAATGATACTTGTCTACTTTACGCAATTCAGCTTCGTAAATTGCCTTCACAATCGCCTTTATACTAAAGCAGAACAGGCTTGCGTACTTGAATCTTAACTCAAAACCGTATAAAAATAAAAAAATGGAAAGCAAAATTAGTAAACTGTAATTAATCTCAATTTAATTGCATTAAACTAAACGATCCCATAATCTCAAGTACACTGTTTTGGGTATTTTTAAATATTTCAAGGTGCAATTAATTTTATCAAAAAAATCCTCATAGCAGTAGAAAATATAATAATAATAAAAGGACTTTATTAGGGCGAGATTGAGACTAGGAAGTCTCTTCTTACATCTAACTCTTAATACATGATAAAACTATTTTGCAAAATCATTAATCGTGAATGAATTGTTTATATCGATGCTTTCTAAGGTAACGGATACATGTTTCATCGAAATTTCCTGTTCCAAGCTTATTTATTTATATATATATTTATTTTCAAATTTACGGCAATACCATAGCAAGGCTAGGGGTGAGTTTGTCACATGAAATTAAATGAATATGAAGGATTTTTCAGTTAAACTAAATGTAAATGATAAATTTTTCGAAAGGAATAATTAAGAAAAAGTTATTAGCACATTACAGCGGCATTCAGCGTTCCGGAGAGAAATTGTGAAAATATATAATGATTTATTAAAGAAATAATTTTGTAGAGTGTTATTTTAAACTCACAGGTTCCAATTCCAGAAAGGTCTCATGTATATCCTTATCCGGAGAAATTCCGATAATATGATTCTCGTAAATTCCACTGGCCATAAGAAAATGCGGAAAAGTTAGGATTACTGGAGCACCTGAAAAGGAAAGAAGGAATATTATCATACCGAATATTCCTGCTACAATGAAACTATTACTTACTTATACATTATAAGCAGAATTTGCAGTTTGAATAATTAAATGTAAAATTTGATTAATATAAAGTTAGAGTTAGTGGTATCTGGGGGTTTCACTGTTACTTTTTTCAGGTAGAAATTTGTAGGGTCACCGTCCTAATCCGGACCCTTAGCTCACCTTCGCAGCTCAGGAGCGCCCGACCATACATGGGGGACCATAAAAAACAGACCGCGTGGAATACGATTTAAAAAGTTATAAACATTTAAAATGAGCAACAATTTACTATCTTCGTCGTCTCACTAGTCCAAAGATATATACAAGCGTCTTTTAATCGACGTTATACGATGAAAATTAAGATTTTTCGTGATTTTGCTAGAAGTTACCCGTTGACACACGGCAACGTTGCCCCGGGGATGGGTTGGGTTGGGGAGAGGGATTTCTAGCAAAAATCTAGAAATCTAGAAATCCTCCCCCCCAGCCCAATCCAACCCCCGTTGAGATATTTAAAACACCCGCCTATCTGACTGAGCAATGTTGCCGTGCGTCAACGGGTCATTTCTAGTAAAATCACGAAAAATCTTAATTTTCATCGTAGAACGTCGATCAAAATACGCTTGTATATCTCTTTGGACGAGTGAGACGACGAAGACAATAAATTGTTGCTAATTTGAATTTTTTATAACTTTTTAAATCGTATTCCACGCGGTCTGTTTTTTATGGTGCCCCATGATGGGAGGGTCGGGCGTTCCTGAGCTGCGAAGGCGAGCTAAGGGTCCGGATTAGGACGGTGACCCCACAATTTCTACCTGAAAAAAAGGAATGGTATAACCCCCAGATATCTACCATTAACCAAAGTTAGTTTATTTGATTGATCAGCTCAGGATAAAGATCGCATACCAAATCACTTTTTGAACGCTTTGGCGCTTTCAAAGAAAGTTATTCGTGTTACTATAAAGTTCCAAATGTTAATTTCACGCGGAAGGTGGCATAACGACTTTTCGAACTTAGGTTTCTTGAACTGAATTCTTTTTCAATTATCGATCGGAGTGCATTTCAAGAAGGGCCGGAATAAAAACGCCAATCACTTGTAATATATGAAGAGATAAGGAACAAAGCAACATTTACCTTGGCATGGCGTCAGATCAAGCAAGCCTTTGTATAAGCAGGCGTTATTCTCTGGACAATAGCAATTGTTATCGGGGTTAACAGTCACATTAGCCAGCATATATTCCTTCGCAGTGAATACCAATGAGTCTATGTCTTTATAGCTGTCTTTCCTTGAGTACGTTGCGTAGAGAGATCTGGAGAAAAAATTAAACATTTTCACTAAGCCTAGGTTTCGTTTTTTTTGTTTCAGTTGTTTTAAAATAGCTCATTATTAAGTCAGGTGATGGGGAAGAAAACTTATACCCTTTTACTAATGATAACAAATGATACAGCTATGACAACCAGCAATACCCATTTCACTAACGACAACTTCTCGAGGGGTCGAGCACACGACCACTTCAGTCGTGAACTCGACCAAGTTAGAACCTGTGGTCGAGTTACTGTCAATATGCACGATTACTCCCAAAGGATGAATGACAATAATGATAAATGAGCCTCTGATGATAAAACATTTAGATTAATTATGCTTCTATTCATGAAATATCTACATAAAATATTAATATACGCTAATTGTACTCACTGTAAAATGGTCGTAAAACTGTATGCGAATCTTTGAATGAATAAATAAAAAAAATTAAGTCGCGGGGGTCAATCTAACGTACTCCTCGTAGATAATCCTTGAAATATAATTGTGTTCACATACATTTACTTAATACCCTACATCGGGATCATATTTAATAAAATTTCAAAATTCCACAAAACATTGTTGAATTTAAATATTATTTAAATTTTATTAATATGACCCCGATTACGGGGTTCCACCAAGTTAAGGCTACTTCGATTGAATTTAATGCCCTACAAGTTGTGCTCTGACGTGTGACTGCAGGTATTACATTTAGCATCGTATTTAGATGTTTTAGGCATAGTTTGATCTAGATATTACGTAATTAGATGGAATAAATTAAAATTCGTGTACAACCTTTATGCATTGGAACACATTTAAATCACAATTTTCACTGATCTCAAAAAGGTTAGAACGAGTACTATTGAAACAATCGTTAAAAAATATTGCAATCATTTCTATAACTTAGACGAGAGCAATATTAATTGAAAATATATAAAAAATTCATTTATAAATCAAATTAAAGACTTAAATATCGAGTTGTTATAAATATATTAATTTTAAATTAAAAGTTAAAAAAATAGAATAGGCGACTTTAAATAGAATCAAATAATACCTCAAGAATTATATCAACACATTCGTATCATTAAAGGTGTAATTTTTACGTGAATTTATATATTTCCGTTATATTAGTTGAAGGACAAGGTCTTCCCTATTTTTAAGTATTACGGGAAGGAAAGCCAAAGTATACTTTATTTAAGACGATTTTGGAACCGATGAACCAATTCTTTGTCACCCTTTTCAGCATACTTAAGCATTGAGTGAGAGTAGATGATATTTGGGAGAATATACCTGCATAAATCAGTGCTGAAGATATCAATTCTGGAGTCTTCGGTGAGAAACGGAGGGAATATCGCAGCATCTGTGCCAACAATCTCGTTGCAGCGATCGCCTTGCCACGTTTTCAGTTTGGTCGAGTTCTCCCACGACACGATTTTGCCGATCGTACTTGCTGCCTCGACCGATGGATATGGACCATCGCCTCGCCAACCCAACTTCACTTCGTAGTATCCGTCGTAAGAGTTGTTTTTCTGTCACAAGGGAATACAAGATCAATGATATAATATGATGATGGGAATTAGTGGTGAGGACGTGTTATATAATGGGCTCAAGTCAATGGGATTTAAACCTAAAGATTTCGCGAATGAATTTAGTTGGTAATAAGATCGCTTTGAAAGTCAGAGGTGCTCGCACTTTATAAGAAAATTTGAGTTGTGAGAGTCGTTAGATGCGGTTGCAAAATTTATCACATAATCGACAGAATTATTTCATGATTTTATTAAAGCAATTTCGCCTCGGTAGTTAAGGAGCTTGCATTATCTGCATCTTCTCAAATCAAATGCTAATCTTTAGGTTCTCTCAGTAAAATGAAATATTACTTAACAGGAATTTTTAAGCAAAACTTGGGTAGCCAATTTCAGTAGCATATTACGATATGCTCATAAAATAATCCAGCCGAGTTGCTTCATGATTTTACGACTTTCAAGTATTCCTCGCTCAATAATATTGATAATCGTTAGTATTTTCACTTAATTTGACATATAAAATTAAATTTATAAATGAAATAAAATGAAACTCATTCTCTATAATTTACTTAGTACAGTTGATAGTATCGTCACTTAATTTGATATACTTTAATTCATTGTATGTTTCTTGAACGGTTTAGCGATTTTTATTTTCCGTGTAGTGCATTGCTGCGTAATGTGTAACAATCGGATGGATTTTAATCATTTCGACACAGTAATAATTTAAAATGGCGGACCTCGTTCTAATACTTGCGCCTTCGGACTCCTTCGGATGATTTAAATGCATTTTCCCCTGAACGTGTGGAGGGAAAATGGGGACCGGAGAGGCTAATAGTTAGATTATGCAATGGTTATGTTTATTCTTGTGTAAACTTACGTATGCAAAGAGTGCAAACAAAAGATTGCCGTTTCCATCCTCTCTCATTGCGGCCGGGTGCCTCTCCCTTATTTTCCTGCATGCCATTGAGGGCGCCAACCCTTTGCAGTTGATCGGCATCCCGTCGAAGAGGACGTTCCTGATAGTGTCGGTGTGGAAGATGCTCTCTTCTCCCACGAAAATCTCTCCCAATGCTCCTCCCAAAAGTGACACGAGGTTGGGGGTTTCGATCTCTGCTGTTTCAATCATTCCCTGCGAAATGAACGTTTGGAAGTATTCTCTCCA
This sequence comes from Sympetrum striolatum, assembly GCA_947579665.1. Classification (NCBI taxonomy): domain Eukaryota; kingdom Metazoa; phylum Arthropoda; class Insecta; order Odonata; family Libellulidae; genus Sympetrum; species Sympetrum striolatum. The sequence goes on along the minus strand of OX388345.1, from coordinate 40,010,330 downwards.
AGCAAGGTTCTAACCGTCGGAAATCGATTACGCTTTGCCACAATCTTTATAAACCTCGAAAGTACTAGGAAAGGGTTAAAGGTGTATTGCACATAAGGGTGTTCATCCAGGAAAAACTTTTCCCGTCTGACTTTTTTCAAGTCCGTTCCTCGAAAATAATACTAATATTTGCAAGCAAAGGTAATTTTAATGCTCGATGAATTTTGATAGCATTTGTTCAGACGGCATAACATACAGATAATGTCGTTAAAATCAACTGACTGACGAGTGACTTCGTGGTATTTCATGACGAAGGAAAAAATAAATAAGGAAAATAATTTTTTACGAGGAAGTTAGTTCCCTATTTATAAATAACTATGTAAAATAAAACAGAAAAACTACACCGAACACGGCATGTCTCAACGCTTCAAACGTCAATATCAAGGTTTTTGATTGTCACTTGTCAGATCACTGGATGATGACGCTTAAGCGTTGAAACATGCTCTGTTTGCTGTAGCTTTTCTGTGGTATTTTACGTAATTATTTATTAAAGAAGAAACTAGTTTCCCCGTTAAAACTTTCCTTTTTATTTTTTTCTAAATGATGCTCTCACAACCATTGGTTAAGTATGAAGACAAGAATGAATTTAAATTTGTTTATTTAATTTACAGTATCGTCGCAGTCATAAAGAAAGTAAAACTCACTTAGTAGAGTCGACAGAAAGAAGTAACACCTAAATTCACCATGTTCAACATAGTCGCAATTAGTATTTAACACGTGGTGACGTTATCTCACGCTACATTTAACGTCTAACGCACAAACTGCTTCAAAGCTTTACGTATACAACAAATGAACATTGGTTTTAGCAACTGCTTTAGTTTATAACTTACGCTACAATTACTAAATAATCTTAAAACACTACAAACACCATATTCGTTTAACAATTGACTTAACTGATTTTCCAGAAAAGGAGGATTTTCTGAAAGGATAATATTACTCGGCAAGTTTAATTTTATTCAATTTTTATTTAGTAATAAGCTCTACGATTGTCAAATACCCTGCTACGAACAGACTGCTTGTCAGCAGGTTCCCAATAGCGAAAATATGTTGTATGTGCATACATATATAAGCTAATCAAAAATACATTATGATAATAATGGTAACAATCAGTGGTGATTTTTAACTCATATTAAAACTTAATTACATTAACATATGTGTATTATATGATTATAAAATTTTAATTGCACATCATTTGAGAACCAACATATACATAAAAAGGTATTGGTAACAAAATAACACTTATATACACGTATATTATATATGAAATCAACATCTACATACTAATATTGGAACTGATTTGATATAAGAGTATACAATTTTAATAGCACAACTTCTTCTTCACATTTGTTAGGCATTATTTAACCACTTTTATTTTTCTCTGTACTTCGTTGACGTGAGTGAGATTTTTATACGTATCGGGTATTTAACTATACACAAAATAAACTAGGTGGAAAATCCATGAGAAAATGTGTTTTTACTTTTCTTTCGATGAGTTCTTGAAAAATGCAAATGGGTGTGAGATCACGAGCACCATTGCCATGTAATCAATTACCATAATTCCAACTATGATCATTCCTAAGGGAAAAAACACATTGGAGTATGGCAGGTCGCATACCCGCTGGTCGCTTATTTCCTAGCTTGTTACCTAGCAAATCCTGTAAACGCACAGTGACGCTTAGTTGGTGTCATTCTTTATATAGATTTGTATGTTTGATTGTTATCCCGAGAGTCACACGAATGAAGTCACGTCAGTTTCATTTCATTATATCCATTCACGCAAGACAAACAGAAATTACTCACTAGACTGAAAACCAATACATTAATATACTTACCATCATCGCTACGTTGATCATTGTTATGGAGTCTGATTCTGTAAGAGGAAATGATTTTTCTTCGTTGAACTCAAACAGCGTCCTTTGATAGTACGCGGCCGTCCCGTAGTCTTCTCGGATGTCAATGTGTTCCTTTTGTCTGTATTCACTGAAATAATTGATAACGCAAGGCTTTGAAAGCTAGTGAATGTTCGTAATGTGTTTAGTACTAAGTATTATTGTAGTAGCGGTTTACAACTGAGTGCTGCGATAACTGAGCGCTAGGACAACTGAGCGCCATGACGATTGAGCGATGGTACACTCCTGGCCAAAATTAACGCAGCACCGGCCGTTAGGATCGCTAGGGAGGTGCTGCGTTAATTTTGGCCAGGAGTGTATAACTAACCGCTACGACAGCCGAGCGCGTGTCGTTAGCATACGGTTTTAATTGAACGACCCCAACCCAATCCAACCTATCCCCATCTACAGCAACTCTCCCGTTCAAAATTTAAGGTTAATGGTAGATATCTGGGGGTTTTACCATTACTTTTTTTCAGGTAGAAATTTGGAGGGCCTCCGTCCTTATCAGGACCATTAGCTCGCCTTCGCAGGTACTGAGCGCCCGACCTTCCTATCAGGGGGGACCATAAAAAAACTGACCGCGTGGAATACAATTAATACAATTTAAAAAGTTATAAACAATTCAAATGAGCAACAATTTACTACCTTCGTCGTCTCACTCGTCCAAAGAGATATACAAGCGTCTTTTGATCGACGTTCTACGATGAAAATGAAGATTTTTCGTGATTTTGCTAGAAATGACCCGTTGACGCACGGCAACGTTGCTCAGTCAGATAGGCAGGTGTTTATATAGGATGTATATATCTCAATAGGGGTTGGGTTGGGTTGGGGGAGGATTTCTAGATTTCTAGATTTTTGCTAGAAATCCCTCTCCCCAACCCAGCCCATCCCCGGGGCAACGTTGCCGTGTTAAACACAGTAGCTACAGGTAAATTTCAAATTAAAATGGATACCAAATAAATTATAGCAAATACGGACGGCACGCGATTGTGGAGAAAATGGACAAAGAAATTTTAACCAAGCAATTAAGGGATTTCCGATTTTCGGCAGACTACTACAACCACTAATTGTATTACTAATACTTACTACGACTACCATTTGTATTACTGCTACGGAGAACTTTTTCCACCGAAGAATAGGCAAGTGGGACCCTCACTCGAGCATAAGCGGAAAGGGGGTTTTCAGCATAAAAAATGTATCGAAAAACTCGGCTTGTGCACGAGTATTTACGGTAAAGGATTTATCAATCAGTCGTAAGAGATAGCCTTATACTATTATGTAACTGTGGAGGAGTGTAGTTTCTAAAGGAGCCGTATGATTGATACGGAATTGCGTATTGGTATTTATTTGTTTTCAAAGATAACACCATCAAGTTCTAGAAATTTCTGCTGAGACTGTTGTCATTTTTGTTAAGCTATAAGAATAGCTAAATGAGAAATGCTGAAATCAGAGGCCTGTGTTGAAATTTATTTTTTTAATTTGCCAAAGATGAATGTTTTGAGTACAGGTATTCTTCTTAGTTAACCGATGGAGGATTACATAGATACGATTCTGAACCAAGAAGGAGTTTTATATATACATTTTTGGAATGAATATGTTATACATAAATAGATTGCATCGATTAGGGATTTTTGCCACGAATTGGAGATTTATTTTGATACTCACTTGTAGACGTACGGTCCAACCTCTGTCACATTTGGTTTGCCTCCTGCGAGTATTTCATCCACGTTGGTGACGTTGAAAAAGTAAACTTTAAAGTCCATGGGAATTGGTAATTTCTGCCATACTTTCCACGATTCGGAGCCCTCTTTTAGCATAACTTTCTGAAAAAATACATCCGAGTATTAACTTCTGGAATCCGGTAGTTTGAAAAATGTTCCAAAAAATTTAACAATTCTCCTCGATTTTAAGCGCATAACTAATTACTACTACGTCCAAAAAATTCCCGAGCTTATCTTTCCCCGCGAAAACGCCGAGCAGGAGAAATGCAAAATTCTGTTGGTAGATAGGTAGGTGGTAGGTAGCTGTACCCACAATATGGGGCGCTATCTACCACCGGAGTTTTACATATCTCCTGCTCGGCGTTTTCGCGTGAAAAAATAAGTTTGGGAGCTTTTTGAACTGTACGAGCAGTATATGGTAGTACTCGTTGCATATGGAAAATCTATGATTAGCTGTCTTTAATTGTAACCACGGTAGCCTTTCTCATAACGGGGCTTCATTGATATGGAAATTTTAATTTTACATAAGTGGTATCTAACAGAATTACTTACTGGATGGTCGGAATCGAAAAGAAGTGACCTAACCGGGTAGTGAACTCGATAGTCTGACACCAGATAACTTCTTTTTCACTCCTACACGTCCTTTAAAATGTAGTCTCTATGTCTGAATAACTTACTTTTAAACCTGATATTTTGATCCAAATGTTAACATAGAGCTGAAGACGTATTTGATGGTTGGAAGGTTTATCTTGCGATGAGAGATTGAGATGAATTCTTCTCGGAAGTCCAAAATATTTGGATGGAGACCTCATCCATTAAAATTCACTGGAAGCGCACGAGTTCATTTTAAATTATTTGTAATTAATTGACATTGACTCTTAGGTATGTATTTACGAAGCAATATTCTATAAATATTGAAGCAAATCTATTGTAAAGGGTTGCCTTGTTTCATTTTATTATATGATCCTCATTTTTCACAATCCGATTACCTCACGTACCTGTGCGGTGATATTGATCATTCGGTTAGCATTGAAAACTCTCTCGTTTAGCTTCTAAAGTAGTTCAGCTTGTTTACGATATCGACTTGAGTGTGCAGCTTCAATATGTTTTGTCTCTTCGCCTTCATCATGTCGAAAGGATTCATAATTGCTTGTTCGTTCAACGGCGTCCAAGCTGAGCAAACATAGAGGGATGAAGATAAGACGGGTGCAAGAAAATTGATTATATTCCATCCTGAGGATCATTCACGTCATGAAAAGGGCAAAATTACTTCGCAAACACCCTCAATTGGCCTCTAACTCCTATCCTCTGAAGCAATGCATATTCCAGAGTAACAAAATGTCGAATAAAAATCTAGAATTCGAAAACGATAAACCCATGAGAGGCACGCGTGATGTATTTGCTTTTCTTTATACTTTATTTCAATTTTGTCAAATTAAAAAATCAAATTCACAAAAAATATAAAATAGACGTATCACAGATTATACAATGCTTGAGTTAGCCAAGAGCCAATACCTGGATAACTAAATTTTGTTCAGGTATTATTCTATTTTATCTATCATAAGATTCTTTCTATTACTATTCTAACACTTAAAGTTTCTCTTCCAGTAAAAATGAACTTATATTTCATAATACTATTGGCAAACAAATATTGGCAACCAAATTTGAGATTCATTTTGCTCTCTTTTCTGCTGAAATTCTGTCACAATGAAATCACCTTATTTTCGTGTCAAATTTGCTACGGAAATAATGCACGATCTTTACAATAGCCCATAAATTTTAGTCCAAGCCTATTTGTCTCGATAAATTGACTGATGTTTTTATATAAACTCCTCGAAATTTTTCATAATTCGCCATATCCAGAAAGTAGCTAATTGCGTATAGTTGGGGTAGGTTGTGTATGGTGATGGTTATCTCCTTCCATTCCTATTATGTAATGTATTAGAGATTAACCTTAAACAATAGAGTATTTCTTGGAATAAAGAAGATGATAGGTATTTCCTGTAGTCGGGAAAATCATAATTCATCTTTAAGAATAAATGGAAGCACACATTTACTTATCGTATTTATAGTATTAGTAAATAAGGCAATCAACAACTGTGGTGATGAATTTGTCATATTTTTTATATTTATAAAGTTTTGAACCAAGAGAAAGCCGCAATTAATAACGGTCGTGGTTTTATAAAAGAAAACCATCCATACTTATCATTATTTATGATGTTTCTTGATGAGCTTCCTGTAAACTTTTTTTTCTGAAAAATTTCTATGAAAATAGTTTCTTTAGCTCGCACCCTAACTGATGTTACCATCAGAATTAACACTTGGCCTTGAAAACTTTTACTATATTTCCTGTCACTAATTTCCTTATAACTTGATCATTGACTGTTCATGATAAAAACATTTTTGGAAGACTTTCTTATTTATCACACTTCATAGACCTTCTTGTGCAATACTTTGAGATTTATAGTAGAGGAAACAACAAATATAATTGTTATAAATACTTTTTACAAATAAAATTACAGTCAAAATGATGATATGCAAAGGGAAACTCACTTATTTTGTTTTTTTTTGTTTCAAATTGCAAGAGTTAGCACTCACATTTTGAAATTACACCGATGACATCCAGCATAAGTCCCGAATTAGAATTAAATTCGCATATTTCTCATTTAAATAATTTTGACGGTACTGTAATATCTCTTTTTTCGAAAAGAGCTATATTCTTTCCCAGACTTCTGGGCAGTTAATACTATAGTCTTATGCCAATATCTATTCCCTTAAGTTATTTGTATGTTACTTAGTAGAAGTTTGTGTTGAGTTTGGATAATAATCCTTCTAAGTTAAGACGGTGGTAGAATATCGCTTATCCGTGATAGGCAAGTTTAGAAGAAATAATTGTCACAACATTTCGGAGAGATAAAATAATTTAACGCACTAGATGAGGAAGAATATTGCATTGTCGAGCAAGAAGGCATCAACGCTGTGTTTAAAATTTTTTCTGAGGTTGATTTCGGCAGGACTTACATAATGACAAGCAAACAGCTTATTGTTTTGGGATAAGCTTGCAGATAATTTGTTTTCTTTTTTAGTTCCTTCGCGAATTTTTATGTGATTCAACGAGTAAAGACTTGAGGGATAAAATTTGGTTGGATGAAAATAAACTCACCTCGGCGACTTGTTCCTTCACGGTATCAGGGAACACTTTGAAGCCCAAGACAACTCCTGCAATTAAAAGAACAGCCCCCAATCCAAGAGTGGACCCCGCCGCTGTCTTCATGCAACATCCGACCATCGTTAGAAACGTATCCTTTACGGTATAGGGGACAGATCGCTTCAACTCCCCTGCAGGAGTGATTGGCGTACAGCGTCACTGTGCAGCTTCCTAACTCAGGCTCGGTACATAAACTGCGCAACCACCGTAATCATAAGATAAGATTTGGATTTCCCATCCCTTCGTGACTTCTCGGATAGCTAATCTTTCAGAATTTATTACAGAAATCCACCGATAAAACATACCTTCTTGTGGAGTGTAGAAGTATTTGTGAAGGGGTTCTAAGGCGGTAGTTCGCTTACTGGTGTTTGCTCCCAGACACATTTGTAGAGGTACTTCTCTTTCCAAAAGCCACATCTCTTTATCGTTGTCACATCCTCGTAATCTTTTTTTATTTTCATATAAATAAGTTCTCTAACCTTGTTCCTTTGACTTATTTCTTATCTCTATCAACGTCCCTCGCCGATCATTCTGTTTTATGTTTACCAAATTCTGCGATGGTTTTTCTTTCGGTCATGGTTCTCCAGCTATTATTTCGGTTTTAATATTAATAGAATGAACTCAGGTTAAGTCTGTTTTTTTATATATTTTATAATCCTGTCTAAAACTGTTCTTAAGGCCTGTTCCTTCAGTTTACTTTTTACCCTTTGATAAATTAATAATTTTTATGAAAGCTATAGATTAGTTGAATGGATTATTTATTTTTAGTATCACGACTCGCGCTTCTTGTAATGTTGATACACCTGAGTATAGATAATCTGCCTCACTATATTATACTTCAGTTTTGTTATGTAAGGTGCATTTGATTCTTATGGCACCTATTTATTCCTTCAGCTTCTAGTCAATTAAATGGCTAAGGATTTTTGCTTGAACAGTCTTTTCCATATTCTGAAAAAATATTCAAATAATATATAATATCACTTAAGAGCGGTAATTAATAGTGCATGTGGATTCCTCTGTGGGTGATTATGTTAAAAGAAGAATACCAACATTAAAACGATAAAATAAATAAAGTTATTTTCTACAAAGAAAAGGTTTCGAGTGGAATGAGTTAAGAATATTTTTATCTCAGTAATGTTCTTTCATTTTGATTTGAAATCATATATGTATTACGTTATGCCATCATATGAGCCTCCAAAGAAAAATGGCAGATCATTGTTGTGATAAGTTGCGCTATTGCATCCACGCACTTACAACAATCAATTCAGATAGGAGTGAAGGAGATAAATCTAGAATTTGCAATCTTACGTATCAAATCCTCCGTAGCGATAATTATTGAAACTCACCGTTGAGTATAAATACTAGCGCAAGTGCTTCTAGATTACCCAAAGTCTGGTACATGGATTTTCCACTATTAAGACATTTTGCGGTTTTCCAGTAGCTGGTAGAAGGCTTACTTTCGAGATGAATATTGACTGTTAAAAAATTAATAGGCATACTCTGTAAGTATTTATGATTTTCTTGATTCAAAAATCATTTTTTTTTTCAAAGCTGAGAGCAGGCAAGTGGAGACAATTAATTATAATATGCTTGAAAGTACTATCTCTGATAAAATACAAGCTCAGAAGTAAAGAAGTTCGGAAATCTGGGAGAATAACTTGATACAGAATGATCAAGCGTGATACATTTTTTCATTCAGGCAATGAGTCTCAAACAATCATAACTTCTTATCCTCTCAAAGCTATTGCCATTCTCCTTCTTTTGATATGGTAAGTGAAAGAATACCCTTTCGCAACTTGAATTTCTCCCTCTTAATCCTTCTTCGTATTTATAAGTGAATACATATTTCAGTTCTCTATGAATATGAAGGGAAGACAATAATTACATTCTATTCCCATCAAAATACTATTTCCGTCAAAGGCAAGCAAAGGTCAGGTGCATTTAAGTATTCTTCCATTAATTATAAATGTAACGTTTGGTGATTCAGATGCATTAATAATGGTTTATAAATCAGCAATATTTCTTTAGAAATTATTCCTAGTAAAATATGCCACTTCTTCTGGTGGTAGAAATAACTTTGGCGACGATGTTGAATATTTTTGATTTTTGGTTTCTACTGCCATAAATTGGTTTATGAAACATTTTTCATTCGTCATTTTACACGATATGGAAGATAATTTCCCTTTTATTTAGCTTTATCTCATTGTCAGTCTTGTCCATGGCTGTGAAAATATTGAAGCTACTTAGTTACGATGATGGGTCCCTCTTCGACAATCCAATTTGTATTCTATTGAATGTGCTATTCATATGGCTAGCTTACATTTACGTGGAGGTTTTCTATTTTTAGTATTTTAGCTCAGTAAGAAAATTAGGGCCTACTTCACTCCTTATCCAACCATTTCCATGCCTTTTGCTTGGTAGTATCCTTCTATTTTCAAATGGGTTTTCTGACTATATATTGCAGAGACGTACATTGAATACATTGATTTATTACATTTTTCCGGAGATTGCAAGACTTCAATTTTACTTTTAAACGAACAGAACCCTTAGAGTCAAATTATTAGAACCTTTCAGGAACGGATCTAGAGAAAAATTTTGGGGGGGGTCCGATCAAAAAATTTAAAAATAAAAGACATTTCGGCTTTCACAAACGTGAAGTTAGAATTGTGTTAGACAAATTCGAATATTTTCCCTAGTGATTGCTTATTAAATTGTGTGTTTATTTGCATTATTTGAGTTTCATTTTCGAAAAATAGGCACAAGTGATATTTCGGGGGGGGGGGGGGTCCGGACCCCCAGGACCACCCCCCTGGATCCGTCCCTGGAACCTTTTAATAAATAATTATAAATCATATCATCAGAAATATGGCAATTATAAATATGGATACCTAAAATTTCTTTATTATTTGGTTTTCGACAAAATCTTGAGTATTTCTTTGCAAATATTCACTGTTATACAGCAACGAATTTATCGTTTCTCTTACTTGGGAATATAACACGATAAGGAAGTATTGTGTTTCCCTTTGTATCACCTTATCTGCTTGGATTTATCATTTCCTATTCTTAATCTACAGGAGCAATATGAAAAAGTTTTCCACAGTAGGTACCCAGCAGCTTATCTACGAACAAGGGTTTCGACATGTTTCTTCATCTATAAAAGTTTAAAAAAGAACAGATTCAATGAGAATTTTCCCTTAAAGGCCGCATTGTCTCGTTTTCATATCTTCTAGTCCATTGGTCACTTCCAGTTCAAGCAGGGATTAGTATCCAGCTTACTTCATCTCTCAGTTCTATCCACGTGTCAAAGATCGGGTTTTCAAGAAAAATCTGTGATAATAGGTACGCAACATTGTGACGTTAAGCATTACAAAGTATACATCTCGGTTATCCTGAGCCTTATCTAGTTTTGTTTCATTACCCACTTATATTTATATTTTCGTTTCCATCCAGACCAATGGAAACTGAAATATTAGATAATATTGACAGATCCGAATTTCATTTGCAGCTCGGTTATTTGTCCTTAGATTTCAAATAAAATTAATACCTCAGTAGAATGATATCGTATTGCATTTCATGCCTAGTTTATCCGCAGTATCACTGTTTATCTGTATCATTAATAAACTAGAAAACTTGTATTGGTCAGAATAGAAGATCTTTCTCAAAGAAGTAATGCAATTACTCGATAATCAAAGATATGAAGGCACACCACTTCAAGAACGTATCTCAGTTGAAAAACAAATCCGCAAGTGTCTTAGAATGTTTGAAAAGCAGAAGTAAAGCTATTGATAACGCACACAGGAAAGAATATTGTACTTTTTTACTCCTCAGATATTTTCTCATCGGCTTTTATGCGATAATACTTATTTTCTGTTTTTTTTTGCGATAACACTTATAGGTTTTACGTAAATCTTCGTCCCGGCATTGAAATGATAAGAATTGTAATTTAAATTACTAATATAGAATATTCATCAAAGTCCTGAAATTGTAATTGGTTACATGTAATTTAAATACGACTTAAAATTGAGAGATAATATTTAATACACCATAGCTTAAGCTCTAGCGATGTCATAGAGAATATGGCTGATTTGATACTAGGTACCTCAGATTGGTAATATTTCTGAAGATTTGCATTCAAGAGTTTATAAAATCATATTAACATATGACATGGTTAAAAATGTCTCTAAACCTAACATATGGTATGAAAATCTAAGTTAAAGTTATTGTCCATCGGATTGCAGAGGAAGCTTTTTCACTCTACTTTTAGCTTTCAAATTTATACCAAAACATGAGGTATATACATAAAAATTAATTATACTTCCAAATCCAGATAATTTTAAGAAGGCACTACTACTATTGCGGTAGTACTGTTTTCTTTAGAGCTGTGACGCTTCAAAAGGTTGAGTTATTTAATTCTCGGCTTTCTTATCGCACTCAATTCCCGAAGTCTCTGCCACGACCCGTGCCTCTGGTCTTTTCCTCCTTTCCAGAGCACGTGTTCTCAATTTGAGCCTGTCAAAATGTACTTAGGAAGGTAAAGCATTGCTAACGCTTTTGACAAGGAGATTGGTGGAACTATCCAAATAAAAAGCTGATGAGGTCGTAGTTGCGAACGGTGGGTTCAAGCATGTCGCGAGGGATTCGCCTCCTTTCCCAATCCCAAACCGACCTTACCGAGGGGTTACCTCAGTAGCCCCTCCCCGCAAAGAGGAAATGCTACTGCTTTTCATGTCTGAGCGAATTCACTGTTTGAGCATTTCTATGTCGAAAAACATGGCTTGTCTATTGCGATATTCATTCAGATTAACTACCTGGTCATGATGTTCTCTATTATGCAATGATCTTTTTCCATTATCTGTCGTAATGATATTTCTTTTGTAACTTACTCTTTTTATTTTCGATCGTCCCGTAGCCCGTCTCCAGTAATTGATTTCTGTTGCCCTTGATGTTTTAAATACTTTCCTTTACTGGCCAAACCTGACACCCTTATTTTATTATACTTTTGAAAGTAGCAATATATATTCTTGATTTATTTTTTGATCCCACAGAATACTATTTAACAGTCTAATATTTCATCTTACTGATTATTTCTGTCTTATATAGCTTCATCTAATGTTCCTTCATCAGTTATTTTTTACTCCTTGGTATTTATACTTGTCAGTGTACGTTATTTTTTCCCCATCTTCTAAATTAAGGTTCTACCTCACTCCGCTAATGTTCATATATTGCGTCTAGGACATGTTCACCTCCAACCACGAATTTTGATATTCTTCCATCAGTTTTCGAGTCATATATTGTAGATCTTCATAATCTCATGCCAATAATATCTGATCATCTGCAAAGCATATAGTATAGATAGTGTTGTTAAGGGGTATTCCAGTATTCCTGTGATTACGTTTCCAGTTGCTTAGAGCTTGATTTAAATATGTTTTAATTTGTGTCGGCGATATTAGGTATGAAGTGCAATAGGACGTGTAAGTAAAACGACGCCTTTTTATATTTCCATCAGATAAATCGTTCACGGTCTGAAAATGATAAACTTGTGCTCCTTTAATTCGCAATTATTTCCAATCTATGATATTAGATGAAGTGGTCATCCCTCACTCATTACGTTGCCTAGAAAGCCTCATCATCCCTACTTCCTCTTGATCACTTTTAATAGCACAAGCTTATGCTTCCCAGCCTTTTTTCTTCCACCGCAGATTTACATGCTCTGTCAAACTTCGCGGCCCATTTAAACAGTCCGATTAGTTAGTCTAATTTCGAATTGTAAAGGAAGAGAACACAGAGTGTGGAATAAAATAATTTATAGCTTTTATTACGCTTTCTCATTAACCCTCTGTAGCAAAACGGCCGCAAATTTAGTCTTTTCTGAATAAATTATTCAGATCGCAAGCCAATGTATTATTTCTTGTGCCTAATAAAATGTTCGTTTTACATGAGCGTGTTTTTCAAACGTTTTTATAGCCTCATATAACCGAATAGTTACGATATTGCATAATGAGCAGAAGAAACTAATGATTTTCGTGCTGCCAATTTGCCACCACGTGAGTTCTACTGTAACTCCAATTTACGCAAGTTCCAGAGGGTTAAGCGAAATGGCTTGCAATAGAAGACATACGAAATATGTTACGCTCGAATAGTTCGCCGCACTCCAAGAGCTTACACGCTGCGCACCACCGTGCCGCTGCATACCTCTTTGGAATAAATGATAACTCCTTCTCATGGCATAATTGGCAAGTAGGTCTCTTATGTTATGAGAAACCTTCAACAATATTGACGTCACTCTCCTGCTAGTGCAGTGCCAAGTAGGATTTGATTCCTGATTGGGAGGTATTAGAATATGGCTTATATGAGTCCCGTCCCACCCTCCCGTTCCACCCTCCCTTCCCACCCTCCCTTCCCTCTCTCCCGCCCCACCGTCCCACCATTCCTTCCCGCCCTACCGTACCACCCTCCCGTCCAACCATCCAATCCCACACTTCCGTCCCACCATCTCTTCCAACCTTCCCGTCTCATCCTCCCTTCCCACCCTCCCTTCCCTCTCTCCTGTCCCACCCTACCGTCCCACCCTCCCCTCCCTCTCTCCCGTCCCACCATCCCTTCCCGCCCTATCGTCCCGCCATCCCACCCTCCCTTCCCATCATCCCTTCCTGCCCTCCCTTCGCACCCTACCGTCCCACCATCCCATCCCACCCTGCCGTTCCACCTTCCCTTCCCATCCTACCGTGCCACCCTCATGTCCCACCATCCCATCCCGCCCACCCTTCCCTCTCTCCCATCCCACCCTACCTCACAAACTCCCATCCCACCCTCTACCCAACCAACTTCCATTCCACCCTCTCCCCTATCCACTCGCATCCCTCCCTCAACCCGACCTACTCCTATCCCTCCCTCTACCCCACCCACTCCCATCCCTTCCTCTAACCCGCCCATTCCCATCCCTCCCTCTACCCAACCTACTCCTTTCCCACCCTTTACCTCACCCACCCTATCCCTTCCAATCACTCCTTCACTCCCAGCCCTCTGTTCCACCTATACCCTTACCACCGATTCTCAACCCTATGCCCCATCCACTGTGAACCATCTGTCCTACCCAATACCTTCCCTTCCACTATAACGCCCAACACTCACTCCAATCCAACCCTCTCCCAATCAATCGCTTCTTCTCTTCCTCTCCCATAACCATCTCCCTTCTATTACCTTTATTCTTTATAACCAATTAGATATTAGGTAAATATCCAATGAATAGGTACAGAATATATAAATTATACATAGCCCCGCCTTACACATCATAATAAATCTATACATTCTGCACTAGTTAGTTTGGCTAAGGGCGTAAAGTTTTTTATATCCATATTATTTACATTTCAAGTCATGGTAAATTATACAAGTTCCGGCCTCACAAATTTTATGCTATACACTATTGAAAATATATTTTGGCTCGGAAGAAAAAGAATGCATATCACTTCTTAATCATCTTCCTGGGTAGAGTGATGCTTTAGTGGTTTGCTCTCGGGTTCTTCATCCGCTTCGCAACCTGGAATCGTTGTCTGGTAGTTCAATACTATGAGAATGTGCTCAATGTAGAGGTCCTTAATCATCCTACTTTGGAGCACCTGGATTTTTCGGGCAGGATGCGGAGACGCTAGAGAAGGAGGGCATTTTAGGCCGTGTTGCAGATGCAGAATACAAGGGCATCAACTCCTTCCCGCAGCCTTAGGCGCTGTGTAACTTCTTCCCTCTTTCTACGCGTGGACATCAAAGGCGTTCTCCTGGTTTTCGAAAGGCACCATGAGGTCCTCGATATGGAAGGTAGATTGAGGAAATGAATCTTAAAATGTTAGATCTTATCTAATTATTATGCCAGAATTGGGAAGCAAATATAAGCATACATCCAAGGAAAACAATATTATTAATACCTAGACTTCATCATTATATATACAGAAGTAGATCGCAGGAACTATATAACATTCCATTAAAATAACATGCCATGTGGAACATCCAATTTCATCTCAATTGTAGGGCTTAAGAATATGCAGATGCATGTTACAAACAGAAATATCTGAGAATCTCAGGAAATTTTACTTATTCCACAGGTTTTATTTTTGCAACCTAGCAAAATCAAAAACAAGACCGGTTTTGACGAATGATGGTCATCATCTGATCATGTTTTTGTTACTAGTAGATAAAAATGTAATTTGTGGGAAAAATATATTTTCCTAAGAATATTTCCACAATATCTCGCCTGATTATCACATTTTGTTTTCAAAATCCTTTGACTATGTAGTGAGGTTATCAATTTTTTTTTGAGTGGAGAAAGTAATCACAATAATCTATATCCATCTATCGATAATCAGATCTATACGTTTGCAATTATGTCGGAAAATTTTATCGTTAGGGTAGATTTGGCTTAATTGGTATCCTACTTTATGGCCTTTCAATGTTTTATTATGTATCTTTGTGAGTATTCTTAAAACCAAAAATACAGATTAATCCTGCGCCTGTTTTGATGGACAGCCAAAATTATCTAATAGAATTTAATTTTCTGGCAGTGTTTAGTTACCGATGTTACAAAACTGGGCCAGCTAAATATTGGCCATATCCTACACCATCTAATTTATATATCATGTACGCAATCTTTGAATCCTCATATTAAAGTAAAATTCACAGAATCGAAGATGATGGTTCTCCGTTGAAACCGGAAGTACGATTAAAAATTTGTGGAAAAAGTACCAATTTATCTCCTTCATTTTGCACTCATATTAAAGACCTAAATCCAGCGGCTTCTCCGAGTTCTCAGAGTCTCGCGTATAACATCTTCTGAATTTCTGGAGTTAACATTTACTAGAGAGGGATGATTTTTAAGAGTGACTCAATTTCACTCCTGATGATCGGGATCAGTTAGTTGATAATAATCAATGATTTGAACAGATTAGATTGCCTCACAAAAGAAGTCATTTATGGTTAGAAACGAAATTACTTATTGAAGGTGGCTATACGAAAGCGATTCGAATTCGCGCGTAGATTGAAATATTTATGCCGTTAAAAATTGATATCCCTAAATTATTCATAATTCTAGCCCTAGTCATATTTATTTTTTTCCTTTGCGAAGGACGATGGGTAGGCCATTATTTCCAGTAAAAACCAAAATATACCGTTTAATTTTTTGCGAGTAGCTAGTAGCTTTGAGTTATGAAGCATGAAATTACAACTGTAATATCAGAACCGATATCAAACCAAACACTGATCTTACTGCATGTTATCGCCTACATAAGGCAGTGAAGAAACAGGAAAATTAATTAAAAGCTTTGTTTGATAAGGAAAGTAAAAGACCTCCTTGAACTGTTAAAACATGAGCAAAATATTCAAGGTCGCTGGAATCTTATTATGGCTCCTACGGAAATAATTGCGAAACTACTTTCTCTATCTTGAGAATAACATTACAGAGAAAGTAAATCCAAAGGAAAGCAATATAGCGGTTGGCATTGTAGATATCTGACGGCATGTATAAATATACTTCTACTTATGACTCGAAACATTCACAGAAAGAACGACCAGAAACATCTATTTGTTGTCGCGATGACCTGCTAGTAATTCTTTGGCGATACCAAGGGCGTCGCCAGCCACTGGGCTAGGGGGGGGGGGGGCAAGCTGCCTGTTAAAATGAAAAATGCCTAACTTACAGGGGCTAGTTTATTCATGCCCGCTTCTTACTACAAATATGTCAAATCTTTTAAAAACTAAATGTATTGAAAACTAGAGGAGTTGAACGCTTCTATGGCAAACTCATTAACACTAGGAGGACGGCAGTTTCGGCCTACCAAGAAGGACGGGAGGTGGTCATTTAACCACCTACTTTTAAAATTCGTAATAAAATACTTTTATGATTTTCAAGGACCTGAATATTGTATAACTTCTAAGTTTGACCATTACACAAATGCTGATAAGG
This sequence comes from Sympetrum striolatum, assembly GCA_947579665.1. NCBI lineage: Eukaryota > Metazoa > Arthropoda > Insecta > Odonata > Libellulidae > Sympetrum > Sympetrum striolatum. The sequence goes on along the minus strand of OX388345.1, from coordinate 39,993,521 downwards.
TGTTTTACCTCGTATTTTGTTTAAATTTTAATTAATTAAACAAAATGTTGACCGATGTCCTAAATCTGCAGAATTTCATATTCTAGAATATTTTATCCATTCATACTGGACCAATGAAACTCATATTTTCGGAATAAGTGGAAAAAAGTCCGAATTGTTGATAAAAGTCAGTCACGTCACGCCAAGATTGTTATGCCATCTGACGGAAACCATATAAAACCACTCGTTCGTGCCTCGGAAAAAACCTCCATCAAATACGATGGCGGAAGAATTTTTCGAATTTCGTCGTGAAAATTTCCAATCTGTGGTTTTCGTCAATGCCAAATCGTTCTATAACATTTAAAAATTCATAAAAAAATTTTAGCAGGATTGCTAACATTAATTATTATAAAATTTTCTTCCAATGTTTTTCTCAGGTAAATCTCAAACTGATATCTCAAGTTTACATTCAATCACCTTTCTTGAACAATTAGAATTAATGTCAAGGGTACTAACTTTATAAATCAGGGCTACCAATCGTAAGAACGGATCTGTAAACAGAGAGTTATGCGTTCGCAGAATAAATAACTAAAGGGATATTTTGAGCACAGATTTGTTTCATGTGATTTGTCGAAACTCTTGGGGATCCCGAATAAGCTTATAAACTATAAAGAAGCAGGGTTACTAACATTTTCGGCTGTAAAGTGAAGGCAGCGATCAGACCTTTATGGAAAACCTAGCAATTAATCATGCATTTATCGAAAATGGCCTTTTATTACTCATATCTCATTCTGCGCTTATCCACTCTGGTGCTAGTTTTATTACGTTGATTTTTATTTTAGACTTACCTTAATACTTACATCATTCTTAAAACGTTATTTCCTTCCATCATTCGCTAGTTTACAATAAATTCAAGTCAATATAGTAACACTTCATCATATTCACAATGTAAGGTTTGAAATCATAATAAAGCTTCGCTATTGTTCTTATAAATTAATATTTATTCCTTATTAAGTAATGGGTTAACATTTTTAAGATATATGATAAGAGAGAATATCACTCTATGTATCCAAGAGTACATAATTTTTTACCGCAGATTCTGCACATTCCCACTTTTACAGAGCATATTCCACTGTATATTTTCCTACATTTTAGGCACAAATTACTGGATTTGTTATAACATCCAGGTGAGATCTGGCACTTTCTTCTTTTCTGCGGTCTTATTGGCGCAATTGCTTCCCCTGATGAAATTCCCGACATTGCAAAGGAACATGAGGGAGGTGGCTCTATTATTATCATTAGGGGTCTTTATTAGGCGAGATTCAGGATTGAGACTAAAAAGTCTCCTCTTCCATCTAACCTGTAAAGTAAAGCTCTATCTATAATAAGATTCCAATAATTTCTAATACAAGTCTTTGAATTTACTCCTTCCGGCTGAGTTTACGCCCAGTGGTTTCTTTGAATAGAACCCAGCTATTTATTGAGGCCAGGTCCAATCCGTTAAAAAATACATGCACTGGCCATCTCCTTGCAGCCGAATGAGTTGAATATTTCCGGCACATTCTATCCATTATATCTACTCCTACTTTGTTGCAGTTGTAAAACAAAACTGTATCCGGTTTCTTTTTCTGAGTCAGAAATCATCACGTCATGATGCATTGTACTGATTAAAAGTAAGTTTTTATATTTTTTGCTTGGTAATTTGTCAAGCTATGGCCTAGTCTATTTTTATAAACTCTAGTTGAGTACATTTCATCGCTGTGTTGAACCGAAGGAGGTAATTCTCTTTTATTTTTTCTTATCGTTCCAACCAGTGAGATTTTGTTATTTTTTAGTTTTTCAGCGAGGCTGATTGGATAGAAGTTGCAAGTTATGTTGATACCGGAGTTTTTGAACGGCTCTGCCAACCATAGCACAACATATTCTCCAAGAGACTGCCTTGATCCCCTAGCATCATCTTTTCCACAATAAGGAATTGCATTTAGGCAATATTTAGACTTCACGTCTGCTAATACACAGTACTTGATCCCAAACTTATCTGGCTTATTCGGCATGTATTGTATGAATGGGCATCGGCACTTCGTAGGATATAATTGTTCATCGGCCGTAACACTCTCGTCATGGTTGTAGCAGGCACGGGAGTTAGTTATAAATGTATTCCAAGGCTCAGAACCTAAAGCAAATTTTCTTCTCTCAGAGCTTGACTCCGAGTTTCTCTGTGATCAAACCGTAAATGTTTCATTATCGAATCGATCCTTATTCTTACTGCTGCAGAATATTTTAGATCTCTATGAGTAGATACAAAAAGTATATCCCAGCGCGTTTCAAGGTCATTCTACTAAAAACAATGTTTAAAAGCAATTCCCGCGCTCCCTCGCGCGTCACCGCTTGCCCCGCCGCTTACCCCCGCCCGCTAGTACTTTCCCCGCCGCATTTTTAGAGAGAATTATAAAAATGTTCACACTTCTTTAAAAATTAATTATCAATTGATTAACTTAAATGCTAGAATTGCTTATTAAAGAATTGCATGTTTCCAAAATATTCTTTTTTATTTCCTTGTCGTAATCTTTAATTTTCCTTCTTATAAAATTTCATCAAAAGTTTTCCATAATTTTATTCCTATCAGCTTGAAAATATTATTTACTAGGCAAGTAATGCTTACATAGGTTTTAATGGACACTTTTTATTTAGTTGAAAATATTTTCAATACTAGTTTTTGCATCCTCCAACTCACCACTTTCAGATTCACAAAAATTGTCAATTTATCTACTCTGTTTAAAATATTTTTTGCTTTTTCACAAGAGTACGCGGACTTATTGGTATGAATTTTAGAATACTTGAAAGTAATTTTGCATTTTATCAATCAGCAAGGTTATGAAAAACGAGAAAAAATTCTGAATTACTAGAGATAGTACGCTCATTTAATGTTGTTAATTTGTGAACAGTTCTTCTGAATTATTTAACTCGTTTTTAAAAATTCACGCAAGTGCAAAGATGATGGATCTCGGGCTCTTATAGATAAACTTATTCACCAATAGAAATGATTAAGTGGAATAAGGGATTCTCTTTTGAAATAATCTTTCAACACGCACGTGCTCCTAGAATCCGCTGATTATGCAGTACTTGTAACTTCTGCTGACCAAGGACGATATCAAATGCTCTCCTCGAAACAAAATCTCATGAAAATGATGTAAAAGAATACCTTATAATGAGTTGGTGAGAAAATTTACCTAGGGCCATACGAGTTAGAGTAAGGAAACTAGGGGTAGCGTTTATACTCCCCCTAACGCGTTGAAATTATGCTTCAATAGGAAGAAACGTTTGCAATGAAGCGGTAGTGGGGGTAAATAATTTAATTGAACTAAATGAAGGGAACTTTCTCATTTACTCCTATGCTTCGTCATTGAAGACTTGGTGTGACTTTGCTTCAATCTTCCGTTTCAAGGTTTTGGAGTTATTCTTCCTGTTTGGAATTATTTCCTCTAAAAAGAAATACAGTAAAGTATTAACAGTTTAAACAGAAATCTGAGTAAGTATCAGTTTATATACTTTGGAGTTATTCCCTAGTATTATTTTTTAACAATTTTTTCAAAACTTTTAGGATGGAGTACAGTCAGTTGAACCCTCAAGTAGGCGGTGACCATTCGATCGTTGAGATTGACAGGGCTATAAAGGGTCGACTGAAAACCTACTGGGTGGTGAGTGAAGCGCATAAAGACCTTATATCATTTCGAAATTATACTTCCGATCGTTTAATTCTGAGGATAAGGGATGAGCTAATTAATTCTGCCCTTAAAAATAATATTGTGGTTAAGGCAAACTTTGAGAGGGGTGAGGAGACGATAGAATGAGCATTTAAAACGAGAAACGTTAGGGTTTTGCTAGCCGATGACGTTGGGGAAATTTTAGAAAGTTTATTTGGAAAATTACTTAAGGAAAAATCCGAGATGCAGGTGAAGGGATCAGGGTGGGCGCTGAGTAAAATCTTGGGTTTAGAACTCCGAATTAATCGTTACACTCCGTTACGCGGATCAACCTTTATTGAGTTGCCACCCAAGATCGCAAGCAGAAAATCTGTTGTAAATGTTAGGAATGACGATTAGTTTTGTTTTAAATACGCGGTTTGGGGAAAGAACATACATAAAGACCCTCAACGAGTCTACAAATATAATACGGATGAATTCGACAATGGGTACGATTGAGATTGTATTGAATACCCAGTCAAACTCTCCAATATTCCTAAATTCGAGCTAACAAATAAAATTTCTATTAACGTTTTCAGGCTAGACGAAAAAAACAATGTCAATCCAATAAAAATTGTAAATACCAAGCTCGCTGACCATCGTGACCTATTATATATTACATATGACAACACGGCTCATTATTGCTGGATTAAAAACTTTGAGAGTCTAATCCGTCTTCAGATAGCAAAAAAATGTCGTAGAATTTACATTTGCAAACGATGCTTCATGCATTATCATGACGAAAAAAGTTAGAGACGCATACAGCGAACTGTAATAGTAAAAAACCCGCGAGAATAGAGCTTCCTATCGAGGGGGATAAGATATTAAAATTTACCAAACTCGGGCATTCATTTCCAGTTCCTTAAGTAATATATGCAGACTTTGAATGTATTCTCCAAGGTATCAGCACTTGTGAATCTTTACCTAACGCATCCTACACGCACCCTATTCAGAAACACGAACCGTTCAGCTTTTGCTATGTTCTCATAACGCCCAATGGATGTGAGACACCACAGCTTTACCAAGGTCCCAATACCGCACAGGTCTTTATGCAGAAAATGAAAGAGGAAGCAGGGAGAATATTCAAGTTGTATAAAAATGTTGCACCAATGGAATCTCTTAGCCCGGAAGAAGAGGCAAATTTTAAGAATGCGTTTTCTTGTCATACTTGTGGTAAAGAGTTGAAGTCAGATGCCGTTAGAGATTACGATCACATGACAGGTAAGTATCGAGGGCCCGAACATTCTTTTTCCAACCTGCAGTACAAAATGCCAAATTTTCTACCTGTGTTTATTCATAATCTTTCATCGTATGACGGTCATTTCTTGGTTCAGGAGTTAGACAATGATGATAAATAAATTAATGTGATTCCGAACACCGAGGAAAATATATTTCATTCGCAAAGTCAATCGAAAATAATTTCACCATTAGATTTCTCGACACATGTCGATTCATGCCAGCGTCATTAGCTTCACTGGTTACATATTTAAAAACATTTAAATATACTAGCGAGGTATTCGGTGAGAAAACGAACCTAGTCACACGTAAGGGGATCTACCCATAGGATTACACAAACTCAATCGAGAAACTTGAGGAAACATCACTTCCGGAGAAGGGAAATTTCTACAAAAGATTCCCACACATTTTTTGTATGTTTGTAGTCTTTCGCAGACACATGCTCGTCCGCTAATCTGTTGTAAATCAAATCTGTGTTCGCATATTTTAATATCGTAACAAAGAGCAGCTCAATAAATATATTTGAATGATTTTCTTTTTGAATTTAGTAACCCTGCTTCATGAAGTTGTTAGGCTGGATGTAGGTTAAGAATGGTTAATTAATAACAAAAAGTTATAATAACATTTGTAGGACCCAATTTTAACACGATTCAAAAATATAATTTTAAATTATACTTTTACAGGTTGGTGAAAGTGATAAGGAGTAATTTTACAATAATGCAAATATTACTAATCGTGTGTCATAGTCGAAAACTGCCAAACTGGAAGTTTCATAAAAAAATCGAAAAATTATTTATGCGCTTTATTTTGACTTTTTTCGAAAGAAATGAAATTAATTTTCATTATTTTCCTACGGCATTTGAAACATAGAGTGACTTCGTTATTAAAAATCAATATAATAAACCCTTTTTACATACTCTAAAAGTTTGAAACTGTTAGGTTACTTATAAATAGGAAAATATCAAAGTTAATGCAATATTGGAAGATGAATGATTAAACATTTCTTTAATTATTATAAATAGAAAAAGATATTTTGTTAAAAAAGTTAACATTTATTTTTTTAACCCGCCTTCCTAGGTAAAGTAAACTTTTGCTAAATATAGTATAAGTATGATACTGAATTATATCTCAACTTATGGTAATGTTACAGTTTACTTAGGGATATTTTTATTTTTCAGTTAAAAAAAGTTCACATTTTTCTGGAGATGTAGCATTAATGTCAATTTTTAATAACGAAAGTACCAATTTTCTTCAAGAGATGGCATTAGTGGCGAAGTTTATAAACAAAAGTTCAAATTTCCCTCAAGAGATGGCATTAGTGTCGAAGTTTATAAACGAAAGTTCCAATTTTCCTCAAGAGATGGCATTAGTGTCGAAGTGAATTATATAGTACATTTGATGTATCGAATGTCAATTCAATTATGGCTATCGATCTCGGTATGGACAATACACGGAGATCGTGACAATTTGACTTTATTTGAGATTTGACAATAGAGAAAAAAGATATAAAGATTCCTTCGATAGAAAGAGGAGATATTATAATTATAATATATTAATAATCGCTTCTTGTCTGGCAATGGCGTATGACTTAGTGGGAGCATCAGAGACGATAACAGGAATGAGGGATGTCGATGTGTTCTTTTTTACGCACCACTTCCGGATTGTAAAGCCGATACATTAAATGTAAAAATAATCATCAAAAAAATTTCACATTGCTGCAAAAAATTACTCATGTATAAAGGGTAGATTATGATACAATTTGATGTAAATATCATTGGCACAAGTTGCAATGTATTGGAGAAATTAGATGATTAAATACAATGTGACGTCACCATTCTGCTGGTTGCGTACTCAATTTTCGTTTTGCATCCCTGCAAGTGCAATTGAAAAAACTTGGAAGAAATAAATATATAGGAAGTTATTGCATAAAATTGACTACAAACTTTGTTAAAAACCATGTTTCTACGTAGCAAAGTTACGAATAAAAATATTAATATAGTTCTCCATCGCTGAAGTACGCATTTGATAACATCGACATAATTCATACGTTTCCTTTTTTTAAATAAAAAAGTTATTTGTATTAAATTATTTACTTTTATCAATTAATTGTTATTTTGTTTATTGATATTGTATTAATTATTGATATATTTTAGAAGTAAACGTCTCGAAAAAGATTCGATTCCCATGAATACATCGAAAATTGCAAAGGTCTATTTACTGATCGAACTTTTTAAATTAAACTTTTACATTAACGCTATATTTTAAAACTTACGAGGAAAATTGGAACTTTTGTTTATACATTTCGCCACTAATGCCATCTCTTGAGGAAAATTGGAACTTTTGTTTATAACCTTCGACACTAATGCCATCTCTTGAGGGAAATTGGAACTTGTGTATATAAACTTCGCCACTGATGCCATCTCTTGAGGGAAATTGGAACTTGTGTATATAAACTTCGCCACTGATGCCATCTCTTGAGGGAAATTGGAACTATTTTTTATAAACTTCGCCACTAATGCCATCTATTGAGGGAAATTTGAACATTTGTTTATAAACTTCGACACTAATGCCATCTCTTGAGGGAAATTGGAACTTTTGTTTATAAACTTCGCCACTAATGCCATCTCTTGAGGAAAATTGGAACTTTGGTTTATTAACTTCGCCACTATTAATGCCATCTCTTGAGGAAAATTGGAACTTTTGTTTATAAACTTCGCCACTAATGTCATCTCTTGAGGACAATTGGAACTTTTGTTTTTGAATAAATCACCACATTGGTGCACCCATCCTTATTTGAACATCATCAGCAGCTTTCTTAGGAATGACTTCATCCGTTGCTTTTAAAATTACCTCCTCTTCTAAGAAACAAAATATCATTTATATCAGATGAAATATTCTGGTAGGCTTACATTTAAGCCTGATTTCGTTATTTATGTATTAGCTAAGTATTCAATTGAATGCGTCACATACCGGAGAGTACAAATTCGGCTGCATTAAAATATTCTGTAGACTCTTGATTATAGTAGATATTATAATTGAATTTGCAGAAATCAAGTTATATACCAAGGTGGAAAAAATAAAGACGTCAACTTACAATTATTTAGACTAAGTGATTGGTGGTTTAACCAGCAGAGAGATGATACAAAACCCAGTCTTACGCACTGAGTGTTCAAAGGAAACAAAAATTTTCCACGAATTGAAATTTTGAATGGGCATTGCATAACCAGATATGAGATTCGTGGGATTCTATCACAAGAAAAAAAATTGGCTGCATCGAAAAGGAAGCTGAAGAATTTAAGTCACAGTTTTAAAAGTTTCTCAAATTTATTTCAAGTCATCAAGTCACAGTTACGATAAATATGTGCGTAACTTACGCTCACAATACCTTTCAGTTGACTGATTTGCTTCCAAAATGGTATATTATTAATAATATTATCGAAAATTAATTTTTACTGATATCTTGTAATGCTCCAATACTTTTACAAATTTCTACGGAAACCCGGTTATTGAATTGTTTTCGTAACTATACAGCAAATTTACGGGTAATTATAAAATATGGATCGGTATATTTTATATCATCCCGAGTAATGAAGAGCCTACTGTACAGACTTTTAATCGTCCAGAATGCTTAATAAAGGAACAAGTAACTTTTCAATTGTCGCTAACTCATCTTGAGATGTGCCCTCCGATAACAGCCCTAAAATAATACAATCCTAATTTATGCAACTAATAATGGTCATTTTACAAAAAACTACATAGACATTAACTTACGTTTTCCTGTGAAAAAAATTTTCGGATGTCCATCTGTACCTTATGAAATCCAAACTAAACTCTTCTTCGAACTGTTCCCAGTGAATTTCTCAAAAGCACTATTCAAGAGCCTAGCTTTGCATTCACACTCTCAAAACAGTCACATGCAGAAGATCTAACTGAGCGTTTTATCAACCTGTTTGTCTCTCAAACGTAATCTTAATATCTGTTTTCAGGGTGTAAGTTTCGAATTTCTTCTCGAATGTTCCCTTGTGTTTTTGCGAGGAGTAAACGAATCAGCACTTTCGAATTCTTCTCATGGGAATCTTATCTTATGGTGTGAGTCATCTAACAAAAGGATATGGTTAAGAATTGCATGCGTTGAACATTGTGTGCGAAACACTCGTAGCGTCCCATTGATATTAATGTCGGCTCTAGGCCTGCTCTGCTGCCGAAAACATCAACTTAGCTGTAATCTGAGCCATATTTACTGCCATGCAAAGCTAGTCATAGGACTTCTTGGGGGGGGGGGGGGGGGGGGCGGTTTGAACCCCTAAACTTCCCCCCTCGCTGCGCCACTGCTTGGGCCTATTTGCAAAATACTCACCGCAAAACTTTCTTATGTCCATTTTGAAGGGAAAACGAAAAAAAACTGAATCCTTTGTCTTCTGCCGGCGATTGTCGGACGATACTCAAGGTAGTTTGAGAGAGAAGACATAATCGCATAACCTCGCGCTCTGATCGCATCGAGAGGCAGTTAGTTCTAACTACATTGTTCACCCTGAAACCGAACTTTTCTTCTCTTGGGAGGGAAGGGGCGAAGGACTCTACTACAAAGTATTGTTGAAATATTTGTGCTGCGCTGGAGGTATAAATGAATTTCCTACGAGGAAGTACTTTTCCCATCACTGGTGTTTACACGTGCCAACACTTGACTTTGTTTTGGGTCTAAATTCTTTTCAAATACGCTCGTGCCTAAAAATTGTTTCTACATCCCGAACCAAAATACGAATGGGTCTCCAGGGGGGGCAGCTGTCCCCCCCTGCCCCCCCCTGGCGACGCCCTTGACTGAGTGAGACATATGCAATACGTTGCATTTGTCTAGAATGCAATTTTATGTCTATTTAGTTATATGCATACGCCTTCATATGCATCTTGTTTTATATTTCTCTGTATTTTTTTTACTAGTTCAATGTTTTCTATCTGTATCAGATAGTTTGGATTATAATATTCTGGAATGTGCTTGATTCTATAATATTCAAAATGTGAAAAGCATTCTTTTTATCAGGGAGTTGGTCACATTAGCAATTCTACTCTTTATAAGTACCTATTCTCAGTAAAATTATATTTTAATTAGTGAAATATCTACAACTTTGAAGATTGAAGGGAAATTGTCATCACAATGCCACTTGGGAAATGAACACATTAGATCTACCCTTGGAAACACTTCAGATCAGAAGAGATCAACTTTTTAAAAGTATAAAACTGTTTTTTTTTATTTAAGCAGTTCAATCCCCTTAATTTTCTTACCAATAAATGCTTTTCTTAAAGTAATCATACCTTACCATGGCCCCATGATACACATATAATGTATTATCTGGCCACCGGAGTAAAACTTTTGGGCACCATTGCCTAAATGAGTGCCATGTGTAGGACCACTTTTACGAAGGCTTACAATTTGTTGAGTTGCAGTATAATGATCCTAGGTATACAGTTATGTCACATTATTTCATACCTTATTTCAAAACCCACTAAAGAAAAATCATTCAAATGATATTCCTTGAGATTATGAACTAAGGGACAGAGATTTTGGTAAACATGAGGTACCCTCAAAAACATTTACTCTGTGTCTTTAGATGTTAAGGCAATATGTTCATCTTATTATCAGTACATGTTTCATATAAAAAGAGATTGACCTTTAAATTTTAAACTCTATTTTTGCAGATGTTCTAAAGTCTTAGACTCTGATCTGCAGATATGTACGTCTTAATGAATTTAAAGTTGAGTTATAAGAATATTTTCATGAGATGAATCAATTGAAACCGATTTTTCTAAATAGTAGAAGGCAAAGTTATTAAGAATTAATCAATTAATGCCATCTATAGGACGGATTAATTAGTCATGGTTCAAAGTTTTTGGAAAAATCCAAAAACTTTGAACCATGTGTTTTGGTTGACTTCTGATGTTACTGCAGATTTACTAAGTTTAAGGTAAGTTTTTTCCTTAATTTACTGATTTTGATTTACTATAAACATAAGAATTAGCGTTCAAAGTTGAGTTTGTAGTCAGAATAATCATAACTATAGAGGTTGTTCAAACAGCCAGTATTGCCAAGATATTTTTTTTAGTCGAGCTAAGTTACATTTTCAAGACTTCATCCATAGAATTTATACACAATACCCAATATAATACCTATACCCAGGTTTTCCTGGTTTTTCAGGTTGCCGGACACCCTGAATCACTACCAATTAAATACTCTTCAATGTAAGGTAAGGGATTTCACTTTCCATTTTCTCTGAAATTACTTTGATCACTTTTTCATATTTTGTGGCATACAAAGTAATAAGTCCTTGGGAAATGTACGGCTAAATCATAACCCTTTCGAGATGATTCCGGACACCTCTTACAAACTAAAGTAGCTTATGGAAAAGGAGCAGGTAGAATGTCACAAAAGAAAATATTGGTAGTTATTGAAGCAAATTTCCCGAGAAAATTGAGTGCATAGCAAGAAGAGTAGCATTTGCTTCTTCACCTCTTTTCGTATCTTTTTAATTTTCATCCCTTACCGATAGAGTAGTGCAGGGGTGGCGAACCTATGGCATGCGTGCCCAAAGTGGCACGAGAGAGAATTTTTTGGCACCCGAAACTCCTGCGACATTATCTTTTTTGCATTATTCTCTTAAGAAATAAAGCTCCAGTGTAAACAAATGTGTATTCTGTTTATTAGTAGTGACAACTAACGACCATTTAAGTATTAGTATACAAGAACTTAATCGCATCATTGTCATTATAAAATGAATAATATCACCATCTCACTGAATGGTTTGGCACCATATTGCCACGCAAGCCCTTCATATCCATCAAATATGGCACTCTTGCCGCAAGAGGTTCGCCAACCCTGGAGTAGTGGTATTTGTCAATGTCTTGAGCTACCTTTTTAAACTTTGAATGTCTTACTACATAGGAAGATCGTAACAGCGAATATCGGCAGAAAACCTACTTCCATACTCCATATCTTTAAACAGTGAACGCTGTCACGGTTGAGTTATTCATCCACTCGTACGTATATAGCACAAACTCTATGAAGAACCAGCAACAACCAACCAACACTCGCCACTGGCAATTAAAAAATGTTTGCTCAATTACCGTTTATTAGCAGGCCTATGTCTTACTACATAGGAAGATCGTAACAGCGAATATCGGCAGAAAACCTACTTCCATACTCCATATCTTTAAACAGTGAACGCTGTCACGGTTGAGTTATTCATCCACTCGTACGTATATAGCACAAACTCTATGAAGAACCAGCAACAACCAACCAACACTCGCCACTGGCAATTAAAAAATGTTTGCTCAATTACCGTTTATTAGCAGGCCTATTCCTCGATAATTTTTCCAAGTTGAAGGGAGTCATTCCTGGTTACTTTTACTATTTACATGTTTTTAGGAGGGCTAAAATGCCCACAGAATACCATCTTCGACCATTCTATCGCTCTTCTAGAAACGAATCACAAAAATGTTACGAAGCTCATATCGATATACTGAATGAGCTTACCAGTTTAAATCAATTTCCGAATATTTAAATCGTCCGCCTACCCATAATGCAATGTAGGGAAAAAGTTGGCATAACTTCTTAAATTTCAGATTTTTGATAGCTTATTAAGATGAAACAGGTGAAGATTTTCCGCAGAAATTTGGAATTGGGTTTCTTGGAACTGTTACTGTACATTTAACTTCAGGAAAAGTCAGTGTTCTCATTTTTAGAACCCAGGAAAAATGCCATTATTTTCAACCTGTGAGCTTAGCTGGGGGTCTCTGAGCTTGGAATAAGTTTGAACAATATTCCTATGAGCACAGATGCTAAAAATTCTATTAATTTCTCATTAATCTCTGCTGTATTTGGATCTAAGAGGTATTTTTTTATGTTTATGTGTTTTTTCTTTTTTTATCCTTTTCTCAATCTTTTTTATACTTTTGACGAAGCTATGCTATGTATGTATAGCCAGCAGTGAATAAAGAAATATTATTTTACTTAGATGAGTACAAAAGCAATGATGCCTTAGTAATGGATCTCTGGTAGTATAGCAATAACATGTGACCAATAGCAAACGGAATGTCTCTCTTATTTAACTTATAAATTATCATTTCTGTAAGAAGATTTGTCCAAAACCACATGTTTTAAGTCTATCTGATTTAAAACCCTAACAGGCTCAGAAATAGGCTAACTTTATAACAATGTGCTGTGTATAATTATATATTGCATGATATCATCCACATTCATTCTCTTCTTTAAACTAATTATTTAAACAAAAGACCATTGACTAGCTTCTGATTCGCCGTATCTCAATACTACATTATCGAGATTCCAATTGTACACATTAATTTCTACTTTTAATAATAATAATAGTTTATTTCATGGACAGACATTGCCCTTTACTAAATGGTTACAATACAACTTGGTTCATTCAACTGTAAACAAATGTTCATAGTGAAACAAGGCCTTCCAGAAGACTCATTCAAGCAGTTTGAGCCATCGTTATCAAGGTACACTCTGCTAAGTAGATTAGATTGTGACAAATGTCCCTAAAAATATGTAATTTAATTTATGAATTGTAAATGTATCTATCCAAAGGAGATAGAGCAGAAATGCAGTGAATGATGCTGCTCTACAATACAATTTTCTTCTTAAAATATTTCTTTGATCAAATAATTTCGGATTAAAAAATCAAACAAAAATAAAAAAGTAAATATATGACAGGATTTAATTCAACACGAAGAAAACTTACTCATAAAAACTGAGTAGTTGTTTCTCATTAACACAAGAATTTTTCTATTTGTCTGATCAGTAAAGGCTCATATCCCACAATGTTGTAAATGCATTATGGCCTGTCCAAAACATCTTAGTGGCTTACATGTGGAACAAATTGTGGAGTAGCAGTGATAACGCATCACCTCATGTATGATGTAATTTATGCAAAACAATTAACTGCATTCTTATAGTGGTGTATAAAACCAAATGAATTATCTATTTTGATATATTTCTTTATTTATTGTGATATATTTCTTTATTTATTGTGATATATGAATTGAGATATTCCAAAACTCAAATACTAGAATCTTCACAATGCAGAAGATAAAGAGAGATATTAAGCACATACATGTAAGACTTGGGAAGGGTTCACCCTGATTTGTGTAAATAATATCATGGTTAAAATTTTTACTTAATTTCCTGTTAAACTTACCACTTTGACAACTTAGTAGGTTTGTTTGATGCAATGAAGGCACCCAAATCTTGTCAAAAAGATTGTTTGTGAGATCACTTGTGCAAAGAATTTCCTTTAAATTAATACAATACATAAATGCTTCTATAAACCTCCTAAGAGCCTGTTGTTTGCCCTGGTCTCTATTACAAAGTACCCTCACTTAGATACAAGCAAAGCTTATCTTTAAAGAGAAAGTTTTCTTAACTCCTCATCATCTGATTATATTAATGAGATATTCTGACAATTCTGGTCGGATAAAGAAAGCGGTAAAATAATTTACTTATAGGGTAGTTTATCTTATTAAGATTAAACTACCATTATTTCAGAGAGTGATAATTCAAATATATCCATCTAATAACTCTCCCTATCCTCCATTGTATTTAAATATATAATAATACATAGAAAATAATTAGTGGCCACAATCAAATTTTAGAATGCCCAAGGTGATTAATCCATCCTGTTGGATACAGAAAATTATTTCCTATAGTATTTGCAGTCTCCAATCCAAATAAACTTCCAATACTTATAACAGCTATATGCTGAATAAGCAACTTATGTAAACAGGAAAGCTGAAATACCACTTCATTCAGTCAGGATGAAATGATAAAATGTTTCAAACAAATATTCTTGGATGAATTTCCAAAGACAATGTTTGATGAGGGTTGAATCCAATAAATTGGTGAGGTTGAAAAGATAGAAATTAAGGGATGAAGGAAATTAAGACACTTCAACCCTGGTAGGGATATTTGTTTCTTCCCTAAGTCATGGAAAGTTGAGGATAGGAAAGAAAATTGAACTGATTGGATGAGAATCACTAATCTGTAAGTTAGAAGTCGTGAAACTTTTATTTCATAACAAGCATACAGAGGAACAAGTTTCCGTATGCATAAATTATTACATTTATGTCTGAAATAATCATCTTACTTGTAAGTCTTTGAGTGATAATACCTTAATGACTTGATGTCAAACCATCAAAAGAAATGACTCGATGACTTTTCAAAAAAATTGACTGAAGTACTCAAGTAACTTAAACTAATTGAAAGATATGATTTTGTGTCAACTAATCAATAACAAAACTGAAACAACAACATAACAATATTTCAGAAAATCTTCCTCTCAAATACATCAAAAGGAAAAATATCACTTAATGGAAATAATGATCAAGGTTTTCACTATCAAAAAATTGTAAGAAAAAGTAAAACTTTTTTCACCCAGTGTACAAGGTTTTTATTTCTAACATCCTTGGTTTATTTTACAAAATGTTTTCAACTGCCCAGTCCTGGTAACAGTTGAAATAATAGTTTAAGAGTGAGAAGAACGCATCACAATTGAGGTGGTGAGTTGGGGATGAGGAAAAAACAATTCATTCTTCTTCAGGAAAATTTGCAAGTTCAACCAGGTTTTGATAAAACGTCCACCAGTTGAACTACGAACCCAAAATCAATATGAAAATGACTATATAGGGTAACTTGTACTTAGGGCGAGAAAAATTAAAAAAAGTAATGTGTCCATCAAACAATGAATAAGAGAACAACGATGGTACAACAACTAAACCTATAACTAACACAATCAATGTGCTTCATTTCAAGGCTTCTTATTCTGCCCATTTCGACTGTCTATAAATGAGGATTCAGATTCAGGGAATTAAGGTGAGAGAAGTAAACGTTATTCAGTGCTCACATGAAAGATCTTGAATGACAAAAGAAACAATCAGAAAGATGGGAGGAAGCTACGTCTTCCTCTTGGCCGTAACACATGATGATAATGTCTTCTTTTAATTATCCCCGCCCAAAGAACACTCTACAAAACACAATGCAACCATTCACTGATTTGCTTTTGCTGTTTTGTTGTCAACAAATACAAACTTCCATTCAGGAATATGCATACAAGTGTATAATTAAGCCTATTTATATCATATTTACATTTTTGGCAAGTGTTAAAGCTTACCCTATTTATCCACCCATTTTAACTTTTCCCTAAATCAACTGCCAAGTATTTACCCATGCTATCTGGTGATTGGTTATAAATTTTACCCTTTTGTAAATATAATCACTCACACAGGCGCACGCATATATCTAAATCCCATATAAAAAAAGAATAATATATGTTGTGCACTTTTAGGGAAAACAACCAACTCTTACTTTTATTATTATTACAACAATTCTTTCACATCCCTCACATTAAAGGGTTCGGCGAGAAAAAAAGAACAACACAGTCGCAAAAAATAAAATCACCAATATTTTTTTGAATTGTTAAAATTTTTTATTGTTTGACTAAGGGCAGTGGGGAGGGTATTCCTTTTGCTTTTCAGGCTAGCACCTGCCTCTTCATCCGACAGCTTTGTTTGTTTTTTTTTGGAGGCAGCTTCGTCAAACTTTTGTTTCAGTTGGCCTCCAGGCTCGGATCCAGCCGCAAACCCTGGCCACACCGCCACCCAATGGGCTATGGGGCAACCCCTCTCTGCCTTTAGCCCTGCGATCTTGTTTGCAGTAAGGAGAGCCTTTCTTCATTTTCCCTAAACATTATCTCTCTTGTTTGTTCGAACACTCAACAGGAGGGGAAGGTAGATTGTAGACGTTGTCAGGGAGATGATCACCAGTGAGAAATAGGGCACAAAAACATTCGAAGGAGGGTCTTTTCTTTCAAATTGCGTCACTCTCTAATAGGCTGTGTGCAGAGAGCGACAGAAAAAAAAAAACCTTGTGCCTCCCACCCTCTCTATCACTTTCTTTGCATGGCAAATACAGCAATTGAAGCAAGAAGGCAAGAATGAGGCAGAAAAAAGAAAAAATGCACTTTCAAATACAAAGATACAAGGTGATGCTTCTAAAAAAAAAAACTTAATGAGGGATTAATTTTTGCTTGTGAAATTTTCCTTTTTATCGGGTTAAGTGTTAATATATGTGCAGCTGGACTGAAAATGTTAAACAGCCAATGTTAAAAATAAACAAAAAAAAAACATGAAAATTTATCACGAATGACATAAATTAATGTGGTAATGTTTTCATGAGAACTCTGCATTGCTACTGACCAACCAGCATGCTGCATTATATTGCTTAGATTTATATCTTTTCTAGAAATGGTGGGCCAGTGATTGAGAAAGCCTCATTTAAGATACACTTAGAGTAATCGAATTACTTCCAAGTGTTGTCAGCTTTAGCAGGAACTGGAATAGAGAAAGAACAGAAAATGGAAAAGTTAAGCTCCATTGCAAAAAATAATACCTTACTTAACCGAGCGAATATTACAAGTTAATTAACAATAGAAATGTTGCAGAAGCAAGCAGCCTGCCTAGTCTATTTGGGCAAGTGAAGAGGACATTTGGTAGCGTTCTCTTAAAGCTTGAAAGAAAGGGTAGAAAGAGGGGTTAAGTCAACTAAAACAAGACAAACAGGGCAGCTTGACAGGAGGTAAGCACAAAAGAGAAATAAAATGTGACACATGTGATGTTGACATGGAGCACCGATGGTATTTCAGAAACAGAGAACATAGCAACAAGCACAGCAGTAGTCTTAATTAAGACTCTTGTAGCATCTGACATGGCTCAAAATCTACTGTTTCCCTCTTTTGCGCTTTCAACATGGAGAAATTTTGATTGGTTCTTGTCCTTGCATTTTTGTGGTCTCAAAGAGTCCTCACTGGCCCTGAATGGCGTAACGCCTATGGGCTCACTTCAAGGCAGCTGTTCAATACCTTGTCTCAATTTGGGCCGGCACTGGAGAAGAAAAATCAATGGGTCAACAAAGTGTATCAGGCAAGAGATTAAATCATCGAAAATAAGATGATTATATAACTGGAGAGAAAATGCACCTTCAAAAAAAAAATAAAGAAACTAGATAGATTTTGAAAAGTGAAACAGATGGTTTATGATTTCCAAAATAAAATTAATATCACGTTTGGTGAAAATCCATAAAATTATGATGGTGAGTTTTAAGAACTTGGATAAGTTGAGACCAAAGAAAAATAGTTCCAACCAGTGATATCAATAGTAAAATCAAAGACTATACAAATAAAAATTATGAAAAAAAGATAACTCAAAAATATATATACCATATGAAAGATCATTTAATTTATAAGAAAAAAGATCAATGAGGAGAAGATTTTTTAAATAATAGAGGTGCACAGAGTTAAGAAAAAAAACAACAAAATTTTCTCTACACTAACTACTATTTAAGGTTATTTGTTCAATTGTAAAACTATGATACAGTTCAAATGAGCGCACTAAAGAAGATAGAGTGCATGCTGCTTTGCAAATAAATATGCAAGGTGAAGAAATTTCAGCCAAAAAGAAAATAAAAAAATCATAAGCACCATTGGCAGTATAACTATCATTGATAGAAAAGATTGCTCAAAAACTTACAATAATGATTTAAAATACTTTCATCAATGTGCTATCTACTATTTTCATAATAAAATTAAAAAAAACAAGAAAGCTAAAAATAACTGTAAATGATATGGTGCCATAACTTATGAAAGAAAATAATTTAAGCAGCTCTAAAGAGAATAGCAAAAGAAAAAAAGCAGCATTTATAAATAAAACGTGTGACAATTGCTTAGCTCTAAGCTTATTGCATAGATAATTTGTTGCAAAAGATGCATTCTCTACAATCTAGAAGAGAGAAAATTTACAGCGCTAGAAATTTACTGCAATAGCTAAAAGAAAAAAATAATAAGAGATAAGATAATTAGCAACAATGATGTTTTTTGCAAATGATAAATTTTATGCCAACTTCTGCTCAATCTATGATAAATTCAACTTAATGATAAATGTAAATCAATACTATTAATTTATCTACATAATCTCTAGATTTATAAAGCAAAACAGTTGGAGACTGAACAGTCATAAAATTATCAGAGGCAAAAAGCATCCAGCAATAAAATATATACAGCAGCAAAATAAATAAATATGTAACATAATAAAATGTAGCTCTACAAGGCAATATTTAAGCTGCCATTTCCTCCACTCCTTGAATTTGTACCAGCCAAACCACGGCATATATTCCTTTACTCACACACTTATCCGAATTGGGTACAGCAGATGTGGAGGGTTCTGTAAAACTTCCAATATTAATCTCTTGGAGCCACTGGATTGAGAGAGACATTGATATAAAAATAAGGGTGCTGTTTATCATCTATGAGTATAAATTATGTATGTACAAACATATAAGGTTTTGAGGTTGAGGTGGATTTAAAATGCATGCAAAAATCCACAAATTCAAGCAAAATAACATTTAGTGTACTTGAATTAGGTATTTGATACCTGATTTCTGATAATTACATGTACAGCAAATACAGCCTGAAAAGTAATTTGTTTTAGCAAGAGCAAAGACAATGATTTCAGAGAAGAAAATGAATTTAAAAAGAATTTCAAACAAGATTGACCAATGATCATCAAAATTTCATCATTAAATAGTAAAGCGATATAAAAATATACAATCTAACTATAGTTTTTGAAAAAATGATAGCTCAAAATTCTTGCAGCTCGTAAAAAATACAGCTTCGGCAAAAATTAAAGCATAGATAACAACCTACAAGAAGACTCTAACATGAAAAAACAGTACCTACCAAATAATTAAATTAACTACTTAACATAGAGCACTATGGTGATGAATATCTACTCTGCAAGCTAAATCCAAACCCTTCTTTCTTTTTGATTACATTCTTTTTGCTCACCTGACGAGATGGTAACGCTCGCTGTTTGTGTTGATGGCACCACTGAGTAGTTAGATGGGATCTAACAGCAAGCTGGGGTAGTGGGTCTTGCAGGCAAGTAGCAGGTACAAAAGAAAATAGGTCCAGGGAGGAGAAAATCACTCCAGAGAGATATGGTTAAAGATGCTGGCACTTTCAAAAGATCTTATCCAAACGTCACAGGGTGGTAAACCAGTGAGAGTAATTCGATTCCATGAGTAATCTTCAAAAATTCATGCATTGAAATAAAAACAAGTACCATAAAAAAGAAACAAAACCATTCTGTTTAACTAATGGTTTTCTATTTCGTTCTTGAGGTGGTAAAACAAAATTCATTCAAGTGTAACATGAGATATGGAGTGGCATTAAGTGGTGTTTTTTCACTCTGGGGTAACAGTTCAGTTTTCTTCTTTTTTTTTTAAATAACACAACATCACTTTGGTAGGTTATCTTTAGTCAGGAGGGGATTCCATTCTTCATGGTGCATACCATAAAAACAGTTACAAAATAGTTCCACTCATGTTCATCTGGGGTAACAGGGATGTGCAGGCTCTTATTCAAATAGTGCTTTCGTGTAACAGTGGTGTTAGTTAGGCAGGCAAAAATGGATTTTTAAAATGTTCAATTTTATTAGTAACACAAGTCAATTTATAACAAGATCCACATTACAGTATTTACATGATAATCAGAATTTTGAGGATGAATCTGATAAAAATTAAAATGCTCATGCCTGGCAACAGAACTGATAATGTACGTCCAGGTACATTGAGGTTTCTCATGTGGATATTTTCTATTGTATTATTAAAAGTGGAAGCCCCACTATTGTCACTTATAGTGATCTACTTAGGATGCTTTCTTAGCCCTTTTTAAATTTCCAAATTAGATGTAATTGGAAGATCACTGAACAATCTATTAAAAGACTCTTTCAGAAATCATGATTATTTTCCAACAATACATTGTTTAATTTCACTGTCTAATACTTTTAATAATTACAAAAATGCATCAAAAATCACTGTGGGGATGGTTAATACTTGCACAGCTGTTTTGCAACTGAGTGCCATCAAAACAGCACTTTAATAACAAAAACACATTCACACGAAAAATGAACCAACCATATATACTTACAAAAATTATATGTCCTTATTCACTGCAACATTGCTACACCTCAAGTATTTTTTGTTTTAAAGGGCAACAATTTTTTTAATTTAAATAGCATTATATATTAATTAATGGGTGTTTTGATGGTTTCATTCACAGTTAATTTTAACTGATGATGTCCCTTCAATTTGTCTTGCTACTCACAACTTCACTAAGTTCACTGGCATGTCAGTAGTTGAGAAGCAAAAAAACTGAAGTGATAATTACATAATTAAAAATCTTCGTGTAACAGGTCCTAATTTACAAAGCTCCCACCTAAAACTCCCAAGTAAGGAATAGCGATACAAGCCATGTTTCATGTAAATATTTCATAAGACTTTCCTCAACTCCAGACAGAATAGTTGGCAGCATTGACAACTTGACGCATTTTCCATAAAAAATATATGTCCCGGAACGAGACATTGAAGCACTCTGGCCCTGCCACTCAAAGTTTTCATTTTTTTCAGATCCAAAAAAATTTATCAAACTTTATTTAACGGCACACACATACACACACCTGAGTGATGATCAGAGCCAAAATAAATTTCAACCACCAGCTCATTCAGTCTGTGATCTCCACAAGGTTAGCTCTTTCTCTCTTGCGTACACACATTGGCTAACAACAGCACTCCTTCACATAGGCCTTTGTAATTTATTATCAACACAACAAGGTATGCATGCACTGGTTAAAGGATGGAGGTAAGGAAGCCTTTTGATGAAATTGGAAAAGGAAACTAACTCAGAAAGAAAATGCGAAAGCAGTCATCTGACACTATAAATAAAATACAACATTCAAATTTTACACCATTTTTAGAAAGGGGCCTATTTAACTTTTTTTTTATCGCTTTTCCTTGCATCTCTACTCATTCACTGCAATGCGCTGCACCAATAATATCTCAGCATGCTCTGCATTGGCAGCCAATTGTCCGAATAAAATACAAGTTGTTGACAAGTAAGGTCATGCGTTTTCCCGAGAGTAAAGGGCAATCTTCAAAACATACATAAGAAGCTAAACTTTTCTTTACGAATGCAATTACTGTAAAAAAAATTGAGGAATTAAATAGCAAAGGTCATCATACATGCTACATTAATCATTTTCTATAAGACTTGGGGCATAACTCAATTCAAGTATTGTATCTATGCCAGTTAACAATTCAATTATCCTTGATTCAACGAACTTTGCATCTCATTAAGATGCAGATCTGCAAAATCAACAATGGAAGAGGAAAACAACTTTTAAGAGTTGGACTAAAGCCTGACTTGAGATGAAAAAAAAAACAAAAACTTGGATTGTCAAGGTAACTAGAGAGGAGGGCCTAAACGTGGTTATCAAGAATTGATGAAATGAATAAATAATCACTTCTCACACGTATGAAACTCGTTTGCAATCCAGTAACAGGAAAACAAGAGAAAGAAAAATTATTTTTCTAGAAACAGTAACACTTGCTAAAAGCTAGAAGAAGTCTCCTTTACAAGAAGCGCTCTAAGTAAACTAAACAGCAGCATCTGCAAGCTTTTATTTACAGCTGCATATCTTCAATAAACTTTTAGGTTAATTCTGTTCAACATAAAGCAACAGAAAGGAAGAATAACTCTTTTCAGGAAAAGAGAGGTAACATGTACAAAGGCGGAAGTTAATCTGAAAGACTGCATTAGGATTGATATCTTTTTCATACAAGAACTAACAAATGTTCAAACCTCTTTGTCCCTGTCTAGTTTTGTACCGAAATACATAAAAAGTTTAACAATAAAAAAGGCTGCCTTGCAGATGTACAGCTTGGCACTCTGTATTGTCTGATACTCAAAATTTATCAAATGGTGTTTCGTTTCAATGAATTGAACAATTATCCTAAATGAGTGATGACAGCTAGTGTCTAAGTACACTATGGAAATATAGGGTTAGGGGATAAGTCAGGAACATGATGAGACCGGATGAAGGGAAGGAAGTCAAGAAACTGTATTAATGTAAACCACCCATACAAAATGCAAAAAAACCAACACGCACACACTTCATGCCAAAGGGAGGTCAAGAAAGATCTGGTATGTCAACAGACATGATGTTATTGCTTTCTTCGGAGATACACACCAATTCAAAACCAAAATATACAGGGAAGAAAGGACAAGTTTTCTGCAGCCTCGTTGCAAGGGTTCACTCAAAATGTGCTATTAGTTCATAAAACTTCTTGGATTTTTTAAATTTACGGGTTAGCGTAAGAGGATCGACAGATCCTCTTCCGAGGGAACATCGTAGAAATCAGTGGAAGTGTGCTTGTCTATTTTTGTGGCCGACGAGACCGACTGATGTGTATGGAGTGTAAATGGCATGACCCTTAAAAATGACATCCCTTCTGATATCCCTTGTATTTCATCCAAACCCATGGCTCTGCGAGATACCACTTTCCCGGCAGGCTGGCCCAGAGGTTCACAAGTGTACCACCAGGGCACACCCTATGATTATGTCACAGCTCAAAAAACAGAGGGTGCCTAGCGCGGGAGTGGTTGTAGAGACGGATCTTTGGCCTTCCGTCACCGATTTGGGTTTCGTGGCTGTTGCTAGAGAACAACCGTTCCCCTCCACCTCTCCCCTCACTACGTTAACTCCCTATATTGGGCCATAAATGATGATCACAAAGAAAACACCCCACATCACAAAAATCCAATGCACGGTGAGGAAGGGGCTCTCACCATCAGTGATCTTCCTGGCAACGAATTTCAATGTTTCATCCAAAAGGACAACTGGGATGGAGAACTTCATCACCGTGATCCATTCCTCCATGCCAAGAGGAATTACTTGGAATACAGTCTGTAGAACAAGAAGAAAATTGAATTAAAATCTGGGCAAGGAGGCTGAAATATAGTGGAAATCCAACATAATCAAAAGGATTGTTAAATAAAACAGGTTTTATAAAACAAAAAAGTACTTATACTATTCCAATTTACTTATTCCAGTGCTGAAACTAGTCCCCACTGTAACCTCAGTATGTGGAATAGGTAAAGTTGCCTTTTTGTTTTATAAAACCTGTTTTATTTAACAATCCTATCAATTGAATTTAAGTTTTGCGTAATTCTAAAGAAGTTTAGAGAATCGTTAGTACAAAAAACCTAAATAAATGAACTAGTACTTCATTGTTTTAATTGACATAAAAAGTAAATTCTATCATATTTGGCTGTTCTTTGTGGAACAACATTCTAAACGGAAAGAAATAAAACTTTGTAGATTTCCACACTAAGGATTCTAATTATCAACTGGTTTTGCCTCATAGGCCATCATGATCTGATTTACCTAGTTCTATTTCTCTCCGTTTAGATAAAACCAAGATTTAGTTTTGATCACTTCAGAGTGTAATAGGCACTAGTATAGTGATATCAAACACTCTTTTTACGCAGCAGAAACATTAATAGACCATACACATTAACAATAGTCAGTGGAAAAAATACATTTAAATCTTGCTTAATTTGCTATGCCGTGCAAGAACTATTTTAAACTTGTTCATCAAAAAAGTTACACAGCATTTTGTAACTAAAAAGGAAAATAAATGTGCTACAAAAATTTTTAAGCTAATTTTTATTTTAACAATTCCATATTTCTTTTAATTTTTAATACTTATGAAACTCATCTATGAAACCAATTAGATATTAAATTAAAAGCTTGACCTTGGAGAATACCATACTAGAGTTTCTCATAAATGGAGAACATTCAAAGTTTGAGGAAAAGAATTTCCAAATGTACTTACTGAAAGAATCTCAACGTGCAAGATGACGAAGTGAAGGGTGAAAGACAAGGCCATGGAAGCCACCAACCACATATTGGACCAGGGTGGCATGGCAACCAGAGACTGGTTCTCAGATAAGCTGCACAAAGAAAAAGAATTATTCTCTTAATATTTATTACATCAAATTTCCTTTGATATTAGCCCAAAGAGATTCATTCACCACGTTTACCAAGCGATCTCAGATTGGTGCTGCCAAGTCAGTTTGAGTTGGTAAACAGAAATGCGCTGAGAGGCATGGGCTAGAATAGTCTTAAAGTGAGATGAACTCAACCCGCCAAAAAAAGTGACCCGAGGTATCAGCGTGGCCTCGGTGTTCTTGTGGACTCTGCTTCTCTTTTGTCAGCGGATGAAAACAAATACAATCGTAATAACTTCTGGTGCTTCCCGCAAATGCACATGTTTATAAGTGAAGTTGTAATTGGCGAGAGCTGTGATAGCAGAGCAGGACAAAATATCTTAGAAATGTCCAGCAACAAAAAGAGGAGTATTTGGTCGGTTAAGGAAATGCATGCACGATACACGCTAACTCAATGCAGTGAATTTATGATGGTTTGCAGTCGATACGTGAATATCGCAAATATCAATATGTTAAGCTCATGTAGATAAACTCATCGGTCCGATGAGATCAGTACTACATTCCCAGTTCATGCTGCCACCAGATCGAGCAGAGATTGCTTGGTAAATGTGGTGATAATCATAAAACACAGGTTATAAACAGAAGAAAGTATACCTCTTAAGCAAAAACCTAAGCAAAACCATACCTGTTCATGGCGTTCAACATCTCAATGGTTACAAGTACTGAGAGAGCCATGGTCATTGGGTGAGGGTCACTGAAGATGTTGCAATCAATACCCTTGAATTCATCTCCTCCACCGATGCAAGCCAAGTGATGGGTCTGAAAACGTAAATAAAAAAGAGATCAAAGTTGTAAAAATACATCAATGTTACTGTCACAGAAAGAGGAATCCTTGAGACGGTTTTCTATGAAAGTATCACTTACCAGCTGGTAGTAAGTGAGTTGAGGTCCATCTGGGCTGTACATGAACCACCAAGTGGCAGCTCCAACAGTGGCAGCACCAACATATCCACCAATGGCCATGTAACGGAAGAACAGCCAGCCAGAGATCAAGGACTCGTCGGCCTTTCGGGGAGGCTGTGCAGAAGAAGAAAAGATATGGTTGTTTCACCTTTGCCAAAACTGTTGATGACATTGTCTTTCATACATCAAAGGGTTTAAAAACTCTTTCTTATCAAACCTTGTCCATGATGTCCAAGTCAGGTGGATTGAAACCCAAAGCAGTGGCTGGCAGACCATCAGTTACAAGGTTGACCCACAAAAGCTGAACAGGGATCAAAGCCTCAGGGAGACCAAGGGCGGCAGTCAAGAAGATACTACAAGAGGGAATGGTAATATATCGTTAATATACAAGACAATAGAAAACTTCACGTATTCACTGTAAAAGAAACAAGAATTAAATTTTTATCCTTATCCTTCAGTAAGCCAGTCTGACAATCCTTCTCTTGAATTTTACTTTTACTGATAATTTTATGAAGTAAAAAGGCACCAAAACATTTCATAGTTAAATAAGGCAAAGAGAACAAAATATTTAAAATAGATGTAATACTAGAAGGAAACCAGAATTTAATATTATAGTAGTTATTGTGAATTATGGTCCTTTTATATTTTCTAGATAATATAATGAACTTGGGATGCTTAATTTATACAAAGAGGTACAATATCAACATAAACGGTGTTAGATTAAATTACAGTATAACTCTGAAAACTCACCTCACGACCTCACCAATGTTGGAAGAGATAAGGTAACGGATAAACTGCTTCATGTTGTTGTAAATGGCACGACCTTCCTCAACAGCAGCCACAATGGAAGAGAAGTTATCATCAGCCAACACCATCTCAGATGCAGACTTGGCGACAGCAGTACCAGAACCCATGGCAATACCAATTTCAGCCTTCTTCAAGGCAGGGGCGTCATTCACACCATCACCAGTCTGTTGAGGCAACAGAGTAACGACATTAAGTAATCTGTAACAGCTTAGGCAGCAGGTAATGAGTCAATGGCTACAATCATGGAGGATAATTAAGATTAAAACGAATCTGCAGTAGTTTTTACAGGGCAATTTCAGCATGGAACTACATTTTTGATAGATGTACAAATTAAAAACAAGCCACAGTATGATATGAGTAATGAAATAATCTAACAAATATGATAAATGTTACGCAAACTGGAAACTATAGGTTTCTTGATAGATAAATGATACGCAAATTCAACTATAACTAAGTATGCCATTAATGGGAGAAATCAGGCAGAGGTAACTTTTAAGGACTGTGAGCTCTACTTTGTCACCTAAGCAAAATTCTTTGATATGAATAATTTCAATTGATCTACGATGGCTCTTACCATAGCAGAGATTTCATTCATGGACTGCAAGTACTCAACAATCTTGGACTTGTGAGCAGGCTCCACTCGGGAGAAGAGACGAGCCCGACCGCAAGCTGCCCTCTGTTCACTGGCTGGGAGATCATCAAATTCACGTCCAGAGTAAGACTTGCCAGTTGTGTCCTCTTCCTCAGTAAAGACTCCAATACGTCTGCAGATAGCTTCAGCAGTAGCCTGTGAAAATGAGATTTTGAAGATTCCCATTACATGTCACAATTAATCATTTCTGCCTCTATTGACATTGAACCAAGAAAGTATTATATCTACTTCAAATCAAGGCCAGCGAAGATTAAAAACATGATTGAGAATAAATTTAATTGAAGAACTTCCTGCATTTCCATTCTAGGGAGCACGATTCAGTTACAAAGTGTAAGTTCCACAAGAAGAAATACTTTTATTCGAAGCTAGTTCAATGATAAGTTCCTCATCAAGCAAATAGACACCATATGTGACATATTTACAACTTGACATTTCTTCCATACTGTAAATAAGGATGAGGTGTCTAATGCTCCCCATACAAGTTAAAGGGATACAAAAAAACTATCCAATTTAAATGAGCAATTCAAATATCATTGAGTTACTTTAAAGCAAAAGAGGTTTACATGAAGAGACATGGAAATTGTGTTTACCAACCTTGTTATCACCAGTGATGACAATGACACGGATTCCAGCAGCACGGCACCTGACAATTGAGTCAAAGACTTCCTTACGTGGGGGGTCCAACATTCCCACAACACCAACAAAGGTAAGATTGACCTGAAAGTGAGAAAGAAATGGTAAGAGTCAGAATTACGGTAAATCAATAATCATAAATGAACGCATTGTTTCAATTATGAGGTTCAATAATTTTTTTAGAAACTTGATTATCATTACTACACTATAAACGAGAACCTTGTCCTGCTAATAAATCACTCATTTTTCAAATAAAGATACCAATTGTACTTGAAAAAATACACACCCTATTTCAGCTAAAGAGATTAGTGTGTGTGTTACACCCCAAACGTGT
The DNA here is from genome assembly GCA_947579665.1 of Sympetrum striolatum. Taxonomy (NCBI): domain Eukaryota; kingdom Metazoa; phylum Arthropoda; class Insecta; order Odonata; family Libellulidae; genus Sympetrum; species Sympetrum striolatum. The sequence goes on along the minus strand of OX388345.1, from coordinate 39,965,264 downwards.
AATTGCCCATTTCATGAAATGGGCAGGCGCGTTGCCCATTTCAAGAATTGGACAAAAAGTTGCCATTTTCATGAAATGGGCAATTACACGTTTGGGGTGAAAGGAACCCTACCTACCCTACCCAACCCATCGGCGCCGCGCATATTTCACGATTTGTAGCGGAGATTCATTAGTTAATTAAATATGCGCGGCGCCGATGGGTTGGGTAGGGTAGGTAGGGTTCCTTTCACCCCAAACGTGTAATTGCCCAATTCATGAAATGGGCAACTTTTGCTTATTTCATGAATTGGGCAATTACGCGTTTGGGGTGTAACATGTGCATCAAAATTGACGGTACGCTAGATTCAGGTACAATACTACTCGCGTGCATTTCCCGTAGCACAGGGCTGGACTCAAACACTCACCCTGGTTCCATGTATCTCGTTAAACGTTCTAACAATACTTAACTAATGTTTTGACTGAAAGAGCCTCTACAGACTAAACTGTCGGCTGATGGTTTTAAATTGAAAGGGAATTGGGAAACAAACTTTGTACATGACCAATTTTGAATAGGTTAATGTGCACACTTATATAGGAATTTTGGCATAATACTACCGCTATTTCATAGTGTATAGGTGTACAAATATACATATGTAGCATCATATAGATGTTCACTGTACATGGTGCTGTAAATGGCACGACTGCGCGTCTTTAGGTGCACTTTGGTTTCATAGGAAAATCATTTTTCTTTCTCCAACACTCGAATTTCGGGGCATTCATTACAATTGATGGTACATTATTTTCGAGTATATACAGTACTTATAAATAGATAATTCAGTGATGATACTGAATGAGAAGCAACTTGAGTATAAAATTCAATGGTTGATTTGCAAGAAATATTAACCTCATAAGTGTAGAATTTGGTGGAATCGCCAAGGTCCATGTCGTCGGGCTTTATTGGGTTGTCAGCGGTGGCAAGAGCCAAGCAACGGAGAGTGTCACGTCCAGTACCGTATTGCCTGGTCAATTCGAGGATCTTGTTCTTCAGAGCAGCAGTAAGAGGAACCTGGAAGGATGAAATGTAAATATTTGTTTCATATTAGCAAAGATGATAGTAAAACGTATGATGATTATCATAAAATAAGAATCACAGAAGATCAAAGATAACAATTTTATAAAATATCTTCAACAGTAAGGAATGGAATTTTGGAATGGAAATGAAATTTCACTTAATTCAAGAAAATTTATTTAATTTTTCTAAAGAAATCTTAAGTATAATTATCACAAACATGGCTTAGTCATTGGATGATATTCAATTTAACCAAATAAAAAGATAAAAAAATTCAGAATTTCTTGAGTGACTGAGACACATCAAACTTCAATCCAAGATGGTAACAAATTGAATTATTCTATAACAAATATCAAATTTAATGTAGAGTAACCGCTAAATTATGTTGATCACATTAATTTATCTACATCTGGTGTTTATCCAACGTAGAAGCTCTTATAGTACACTTATATGTAAAACTGAAATGATTGATGATATTTTTTGGAATTCCATCATACAAAATAATTTATTGTACAAAAATATGTACAATAAAATTTTGTAAAACTATACAAGCTTATTAAAATTTACTGAACATTCTTTTTGTTGCAACCAACGATTTTATAAGACTTTTAAGTTCCAAAATGCGTTTTTATAATTGATTAACATGAAAATACTTTAACAATGTCTTATTCCAAAAGCTCAACATGAATGGAATTTTTTTATATGATTAAAATAGAGAGTTATGTATTTATAATGACAAACCTTAGAAGCTCCAACACGGGCATGAGTGCAACGCTCCAGGACACCCTCTGGTGCACCCTTGACGAAGAGCTTGGGTCCATTTCCAAGACGGGAGGCCTTAAGAGGTACGCAGTATGAGGACATGGATTTACGATCTCGGGAGAACTCCAGGGTGAATTCCTATTGAGATTAAGCAGTAAAATCAATAAGGGGAGAGAAGCTGACAGAGATAAATCACATTATTCATAAGAAATGTTTCTAATAATCTTAAAATTGAATCAAGTAAAGAAAAACCATTTTGCCACACCTAAACTTCTAGGTAATGTGGATAAGAATAATGAGAAAGAGATAAAAAAAATTAGAAATTATACATAAAACCTCAAACCTCATGGAAAATATAGTTATACAGAATTGAGAATGAAGAAAACAAATTCATATGATGACTGAAGAGAAACAAAAGTAAAATGTAAATTGAACAATAGCTTAATCAATGTCCTTTCGGGCATTAAATATTTCATGACACAGAATGAGCCACTTTCATTCGGCAGATATACCAAGTTCTCTTCAACTAACCAATGAATTCAGCAATTCCCTCATTAATTTAAGGAGAGAGATAGAGAGAGATGATGACATCAAATTTTTAATGCAGATATGAAGGAAAAACTATTATCAAATTCCATGTAAGTTGGGCAAATTGTTTTGGATTGATAACTTGAAAACAAACAACAGTGATTGAGAATCAATTACAATGTCTTGGAGAGATTTGTTTAGTTATAAATTAATTAAATGTTGCCTAAAGATGAAAATGAATGTAGACTTCAGAATTGTACCTTCTTCCACTTGGTCTCAATGTCCTGTCTGACAGCAATAGCAGCACTGCGCCTGTCCATTCCCGTCTTGCTGACATTGAATGGATTCATCTTCTCAGCCAACACAATAAGGGCAGTTTCAGTGGCCTCACCTACCTTCTCAAAGGCATTCTTGAACTGTTTCCAGAGAGAGAAGAAAACACATTAGTAACGTATCTAATACACAACACTGTATGAGTATAAAAATGATCACAAATTCCAAAATAATGCATGGATTCGTTAAAAGAGACAGGGTTAGGGAGGAAAACATAACATTTCCTCTTAGAATTTACTTTGTGAATTATCATTCATATCCAAAGACTTTTACTAAAGCTATCTTGTTTGAGATTATAAGAAAGAGAAGCCAGAAACTTTACCTCATTGAAATCAATGGCGGAGTCGTTGCACATGATGCAGATTGTTCCCATCTCATGGAGAGTATCAAATTCGCTGGCCTTGACTTTGCTTCCCTTAAGGAAAACATCACCAATGGGCTCGTAGGTGGATCCAGTAATCTCGAACTCATGGAAGGAGCTGTCACTGCCTTCAATCTTCTCGAAAATGAACATTCTAAAAACAAAAGGAGTTTTGTCAGAAGAGATTAAGAGCAGATCAAAAGCAATATTTTTATGCTTATCGATTAAGACTAGTGCACTTGCTAATTTATACACAGGTAATCTATCTATTATATACATATATATAGGATAGAATCTAATGAGTTGATTAAATACCCTACTTTAGTACATAGTGGATGGGAGTCATTTTACTTGAAGGTATTTTTTGGCATAAAATACATAAATTTAACAGGTGAATTGATAAAGATCTAAATTAGGGTTTCAAAGATAAATTATTGAGTCACATCATGAAAAAATAGGTTATTTTTCCCCGTAAGTCACAATCTAAGATATATATTTAGGTTCAATTATTTTGAAACAAATGATTTAACAGAAAATAGCCTAAATACAAAAAGTACATAAGTAACATTGGAAAACTTAAATTAATCAATTGCCTTTGTGTTCAGAAACTCATTACAACGTATTTCTAACACAAATTAAGAAGTTCAAAATACATGGCTCAGTCAGTTGATAGATAACTACTAAAGTAAAACTCTAAATTACGAGGAGCCAATCTTAAACTTTTTCCTTTGACTACTATGCAACTAACTTGAGATTGAAATTTTCAAGATAAAAGTAACAGAAAGGTAAAAGTAAAAGCATACCGGCTGACGGACATCTGGTTGGTGGTCAATGTGCCAGTCTTATCAGAGCAGATGACTGAGGTGCAACCAAGGGTCTCAACAGATGGAAGAGAACGGACAATAGCATTCTTCTTGGCCATACGCCTGGTACCCAAAGCCAAGCAAGTCGTGATCACAGCAGGCAAACCTTCAGGAATGGCAGCCACAGCAAGAGCAACGGCAATCTTGAAGTAGTATACAGCACCCTGAAGGAAAGAAAAAGATACAAATTTACATCATATCGAGCAGTTATTTTGACTTGGAAAGCTTATCAAGAAATAAACAGCTAAAACCATTCTACAGATATGATGAACAATTTTCCCAAAAATTTTGCTTATGAATGAATATCAGATATTTTCAGTTATTTTACTCAGAATAACAACAGATTTATAAGGAATCTCTCACTGTGTTAGCAAACACATTGTTCTACATTGTCTTGATATTTCTAGTTATGGTATAAATTTTACCATTAATAACCTTCATTGCAAATATCATGGGATGGTTATTATAACAAGAATTTTAGGATCATATTTAGACTCCAAATATTTATTGAAAATACATATAAATGATGGGAAGTTTGAGGGGATGTAATTGCTGATAAGAATAATTTCGAGAAGGAGAATGACAGTCGAACCTTTCGGAAATAAGTATGAATACAAAGTTTCACACACCTTAATCCAGGAACCACCGTGGGCGGGGTCATTGAAGTGGCCAATGTTGATGGCCCAGACAGCGACGCAGATGAGAGAGATAACCTTGGACAGCTGCTCACCAAATTCATCCAACTTCTGTTGAAGGGGAGTCTTGATTTCCTCAGTCTCAGACATCTCAGTTCGGATCTTACCTGTAATGATTAGAAGTTGCAAAATTAAACTTGAGAAAATTAAACAAATGAGAACATAAAAAATAAAATTTAAACTAAGAACTTAAAATTCTTTTAAAATTAAAGATAATGTGGGAGCAAACATTGCTGAATTTTATGCAAGCTAAACTTCAATAGCAGTACTAGTTAATTATGACAAAAAAAAACAAAATCTTGGATTATTTTGATTTATGCATAGATGCATTAAACTATGGATGTGAACTAAATTGCACTTTACATAATCATACATTGAGAGTTTGTTAATAACAATATAAAAAGTAAATTGAGGACATCAATATATTTTAATACTCAAAAGATGAGAAGCAAATTTCAGATTTAAGCCAGTAAAAGAATTCTGGTATTGAATGCTAAATATTAATTTGCATAATAACAAATTTATAACCAAAACTAGAATAGTGCTGGTTGGATAACCAATAGATATTTTTCTGCGTAGATTACTTATAAGACATATAGGTAATAGAGTTTAAAAAAACTTAATTAGAATGCTCAGTTTTCTACCATTAATAATTTCATAACTTTTATCAGAATACCAGGGCAGTAATTAAATATCTGACTAAGCAATAACATAGACGAACAAGAACTCGTATACGTACCAATAGCAGTGTTCAAGCCGGTTCCCATGACAATACCACGTGCCTTTCCAGCAGCCACATTGGTACCAGAGAAGAGAATGTTCTTCTTGTCCTGGTTGACAGCCCGTGGGTCTGGGATGGCATCAGTGTGCTTGATCACGGATACGGACTCACCAGTCAAGATAGACTGATCAATACGTAGCGTGGTGGAGAAGATCTTGATGAGTCGGATGTCAGCAGGGATTTTGTCACCAACTGTTTAGGAGAAAGAGAGAGCAATTACAACCATGTCAAATATTTAATTATAACAGAAACTGGTGATAATAAGAGAAACCTCAGAAACCAGTAAAAGTCCGACTTTTATCATAGCAAAAATTTTTTTTGGGAAAACTTTAAAGGTTTCCTCGATTCATGCAATAATGCTATTTAATATAATAAAAAAATAGCTTTTTTTAATCAATGAACAAAAACTTACTTTGATTTTTACACGAATTTTGATACATAAGCAAGAAAGACTGATGCAAAAATTTTCCATACAAAAGAAAAATATTTGCACATGAAGAGGTTTTTTATATAGCTATTATTTTCAACGTAGAAAAACTTACAGAGAACTTGTACTGATAAAATAAAAGCTTTCCTCTACTTAGGTACAGTCATTTTTAAGGTTAGGAAATAAAACAAAAAGATTGAGAATGGTAACTAAGGAGCTTTTACTGGGCTTGATTGTACTGATATAAGGGATTATTGACAGAAATGTACAGAAATTGTTAAATGTGTAGGATGACTGAAGAGGTATAGGATATCAAGAGTCAAAAGAAATGCAGTCTCTATTATACACGAGAGAAGTAAATGAGTTTGATAGGTGCAAAAAAGAAATGTTGGAGAAGGTAGAGGGAGAAAAGAGTTCAAACAGAGGAAATGATTGTTAAAATACTGAGAGAATTGATAGCTTGAATCCCAGATCTTTGAAATAATGCCACGAAGATGTTAACAAGAGAGAAAGTTAATCATGAACTTGGATTATATAAAGGGGAGTTAGTTATCAGAATGTAAATAGTCAAACTGAGATACTGTATAAGCAAGCCCGAATGGCTGATATTTTCGTACCTGACACCTCAACCATGTCACCAGGAACAATCTCCTTGGCACGCACTTTCTGCACACCAGCTTTGTCCCCTCTTACTACTTTACCCATTTCAGGCTCATATTCTTTTAAAGCTTCAATGGCAGACTCAGCATTACGCTCCTGTGGGACAAATGGAGACAGATTTTAGTACTTCCACAAAATATCACAGGAGAGTTTTAAACACTAAATTTAACTCAATACTTAGTGAGAATAATTGAAACTAGGCATAAATGTAATGATGCTACTTTATTAATAATTGGGCTTCTATTTTAGAAAGAAAAAGCAGTTTTTATAAAGAGTACAGCTTTTTCCAATACTTTGAGAGAAAGAGAGCATCAAGGATTCAATATTTTGTTAATAAATTTAAGAAAGGCAGATTAATTGCCCATACTGCTAATTTAATGAACACAAATCAAAATAGATCAGTGATTGACAACTTTTACTGAAAATGCACGAGGACTTGTAGGATAAAATTTCAAATATTTGTAACATAGAAAATACAAACCTGCCACACTCCTACAATGGCGTTGGCGATGAGGATAAGCAAGATGACCAGGGGCTCAACAAAGGCTGTGATTGAGTTGTCATGCTCCTCAAAGAGTGCAAGTACCTGCAAGAAGAGAAAAAGTACTTAGTTAATACTCTGAAAACAGGTTATCAAAACAACAATTTTCAGAGACAGATCCATGCAGGTCTTTTAAAACATAGATCTGAACAGCCATAAATAATACACTCTAGATATTCAGGCAAAAATAAATTATTTAAACAGACATCTCATACCAAGAGTTAGATTTAATATTTTTTATTAATTTTTAATATCTTTGAAAAATTGCATATATGCAATATATGTAAATATGATAGAAAAATTATATTTTTCAATTTGTTCTATGTTTTTAGTTAGCATTTTAATGGAATTGCTGAATAAATATATATATTTTACTGAAATGACTTCAACAAATGTTGCTATGCAAATTCGTAATAATAACAGCCATGAGGGAAATTCACACTTTAGTATTCAGTCATCAATTATTAAGGTGAATAATAAAATGCTAATAAGAATTAACCAGAAATTGGAGAATATTGGAGCAAAGGAGGATAGAAAAGGCTTCCCTAAAAAGGGGTAAAAAGGGGTGATAAAGAGAAATATGATAGGAATTAAGGGCATGAGAGGGGATGGAGAGGATAGGTAATGGAGAAAAAAGGAAAAATGTTGAATGACAAAGCATGAAAGATAGGAAATTTAAAGGTATAACAGAAAGGAAGAATAAAGACAAAGATAGGAGAGAAGGAAGGTTGGTCAGTCAAACGATTTAAAAAGAGGGAGGAAATATAGAGAAAATAACACTCTCAAGGATCAAAAGCAAAGGAGGAGGAAGAGCTAGAGAAAAACATTAAGAATAAGTAATTGATAGTGAAGTTTGGAAAGAAAAGGAAATAAGAAACTGAGGGTGGAAGAAAATGAGATGATAAAGGTAAAACTTTGAGAGTAAATGACAGATCGATTTTTTTAATAATACATATAGGAAGAAAGGATGCTTAGGGAGGAGGAAATGAATTGAAAAGGTACAGAAAAAATAAATGTACGACGGTCAAGGGAACAAAATGTTAGCTTTTATACTTAGTAAATTTCATTTCACCTTCGTTTATAACTTGTCATGCTATAATAAGAGAAAATGTTTACAAATATGACAAGGAAATATGTCTTAGATACCTCATTTAGAGATATTCAACCCGCATTTTTTCCCAAGAATTTCTTAGGTTTTTTACATCCACAACTCTTCTCATATTTTTTCATATTATCTATTTAAATTGATTCTTTATATATTGTATGACGATGGGTTAGATGGAAGAGGGGACTCTTAGTCTCAATATCGCCCGAATAAAGACGTTTTATTATTGTTATAATTATTTTGGGCCAAAATTATCAACGAAATATATCTCATTAATAAAATCATGCAATGAAAATATCCTGCCCTAGACTCCAATCTTCTCCAGCTCATTTTTGAGCGCTTCTTAAAAAAACGGGTCTCGGAACGTTCCGAACGAAAAGTTGAGAGCGCACCCCGCTCGAAGTCTTCCTTATTCCAGGCAACTTGTGCTCTAGTTTCGCTTAGAGATCTACTGGCACTACACCATCCTTATCACCCCTTTCTCTCCTCGTATGCTTTCCTCTGACGCACTAAGACACGTGGGTAGAGAGGAGGCAGCGCGTGGCGATAGAGTGACTGCGGTATTCAAACGGGGGTTACTCTCGTCAGAGGTTTACCGAAGGAAAAGTCGATCAAACGAAGACGACGTTTTGCTCAATCTATGCGGCCACTAACGTTAGAGCCACAAGGAAAATTCGAAAAGGGCCGAAAATAAAACCGCCTTCTACTTCCCTGACTAATGTGACGAGCATGGATTATCCGTAAGGAAAGGTATATGGTGACTTTGCACGATAAGGTACCAAGGACATAGGACAATTCTCAAGAACGGACACGAAAAAAGTCTGAACAAGACCAGCACTCGAACCCGGACCTCCCGATTGCCGACCGACCTACCAATTAAGCTATCGAGCCAAAACAAACATGCCGTTCGGGAGAATTAGTAGGCAAATTTTCATGCCCCTTCTACCTTGGGAACACATTAGCCATTTTGCTCATAGTATTAATTTCAGAAAATTTCGCTAGTGAAAACGCTTTCCTATCGACTCGATCATAGAAAGCAGTCGCTTGACTAGCGTAATCGCGCCGCAAATAGTAAGTGCAGAGGGATAACTCTACTATTATGGGCTGAAAGCCGTGACACGGTTCCCGATAAAACTGGAATCCCGAGTAATTGCCTTACGACCCGAGGGCAAGAGAAAGAGCGTGGGGCAGGAATTTCGCTTGTGACTTTAAAGCCATCAATTCGAGGGCGCTAACGTATCGCGCGGACAATTTTTGACTCCGTGTCCCAAATACTTCAACCCTTCCTTGTCCCCACAGGATGCGAAAAACGGGAAAATGCACAAATATCCTTCCGAGAATATCACTGATTGCAACACTGAGCCACTATAATGCTGAACTTTGCTTTTGGTGACTCTCGCTACTTCATCGGAGTTCTTCAACACGAGCACTTGCACAGGCAAGACGTAATACGATGATAGCGGAAAACGTGAGGGTCGACAATGGAGAGGTACGAGTTTGCGTATAATTATAACTACTCGTAAGAAAAAATCCTACCATTACCATACTACAGAGACTATTATGAAAAGGAAAAGAAAGTCGCGGAACGTGATTAAAGGTAAATAAACTTGGGCTTTTAACGCTTAGAATAGTATAGCAATTTTACAATTAATTTTATAAGATAATCGAACTGTAAAAAAAGGCCGACAGCGCTAAATAGTTTGAGCGCATCAAAGAAAAATCTCCCAGGGATTAAAACATAATAGGATATCCGATTAATGAGCGCTTACACACAATTCAACCGACTAACCCAAGAACGAGTTATAGACTAACTTGCTCGCATGAAAATAATAACATATCCGACGGATAATTAAGACGAGAATCAGCAGATGAAAAGTTTGGACTACTTAAAAAATATCTCACCTAAAAACAAATGAGACGAAATAATTAATTATGATGATACTCGTGCTATTTCCACTGGCCAGCCTCCCTTCCTTCCTCCGACGACGGCAATTAAGAAATGAATTACAACGATTTATTTCAAGATAAGCATTCGCCGGCTAAATTTGGCTCCACGAATCACTATTCCGAAACCCTTTGAGAGTTTTTCTCTTCTTTTTGTTTCTAGCTGGGGATATAAAACCGCGAAAAAACTGGTCCAGAAAACACCGAATGACAGGCACTCTGAGAGGAGGCAGTTGCATTCGTACTCATATTGACGCTACACAAACAAGACGTCTGGCAGGGCATTCCGATGTCTCTATAGGTGACAGGTGGCGAGGAAATGGAAAAAAAATATTTTCGGAAGAAGGCTTGCGTCACGAAACACCACCTAGGACTACGTCGTTCCCTTCAGAACGATCCTCCTAATTTCCATCAACAGATAATTATGCAACCTTTGTCGGGGAGTATTATGTTGAAGGGAGGTGATGAAAAAAGCGGACAGACATTTAATTTAATTTTTCTGGGCTCAAAAGTACTACCCCGTGATTTATTACTATTATTGATGACGAATCAAAATTTACAGTATTAACTATAGGTACCTTATTAATTTTTCGCCACTTTATGGAACCTTATTCATAATATTGTTTTTCCCTTAGACTAACTTGTGAGACAGGCTTAATATTTGCCTTATCTATGGAGAAAACTCTTTCTTTCATGCTTGTAAGGTATGCAGTCCAAAAGCTGAACCTCAAAACCTCCACCATTAGATATCGAAACTTCTGGATAACGAATTATATTTACTAGGCTAGATGAATAGTGAGATAGCTTGCCTTACTTTCCTCACTGCGTCAGAATGTAACTGAAATCTTCCACGTTAGAACAAGATAGTCATTTATTGAGAATCTAAATATATGCAATTATTCAGCATCATTCATACCCGAGCAACTTTCGTCATAGCAATGAGCAACACTTGATACAAAGTTAACGAGACACATTATTCCTGTTCTGTATCGAAAAATAAATGAGGAATATCACATCTAAGGAGAACCGTGGCGGAAACCACTAATAAACTAGAAAAAATTTCAACTTGGATCCCTTGCCAAATTTCCCCATCATGAGCGACAGAGAGAAACCTCCCGAGAGAGTAAGACGACTTCCATACGGCCGAATACCGGTCCTTTTACTTCAGACGAGCATACTTAACGATATTTTTCGCGCTTCTTTACGCAATGGGTCTATCCTTCCAAAACTCGCCCACCGTCCGAAGTCATCCCAGTATAGAAACGAGGCCGCCTAAATCAGTGACGGGGGTGGTCGTGGGTGGTGCGACCGAACTGCTCTTGGCTCGTGCAGAAGCCGCTCACTCCCCACACTGCCAACACCAACATTTGGTCCGAGCCCGAACGAGAGAAAGAGGTAACCCAACACGGGTTCTGAAGATAGTCCGCATTAATCCTTTCGCTTTCGGAGATACGCGGGGGACTACTTTTTTATCATCTCCCGATCGAGAGAGAAAAATCGCGGAGTAATCGAGTCGTGAATGAATGGTTGGAATATCGCACCTCGTTACGCAATTGAGGCGGCAATTCTAGCCGAACGAAAAAATTCTGAGCAATCAACGCGGTGGCGCGGCGAACTACCATTTTTTGCCCGCGCTAAAAATGCCTTGCCACGTAACAGAATTTTTATATTTATCTTTCTTTTTACCTACGTCATGCCTTCATTCAGCGGTGCGTCAATTATCAATAATTATGCGCGAAAATGAATGACTGAGTTAAATTGCGAAAAGGAAGCGAATTCGACCTGGCTTTTCATATTTGTATCTCGCTCTATCGGGATATATCGAGATCGACCACGGTATCGAAAAAAAGGCGCAATAAGAATAAGCCGAAACGCAATTCGATTTAAATACGATTCCAGCCAAGTTTATGGGATGAAAATGGCTTAAGCCATTCTTAAGATTCCAAGATGCTTTTAAGTTAACATAAGTAGTAGTAGATTTATTTAGAAATACTTTCTAATAAGTACAAATGAGAATTACAAATAAAAGTACAAGTAAGAAAAAGAATATATATACATTAATTTCTAAAGAAAGGCTTCGTATATAGAGAAAAGCGCATGTATCTCTCTACAAATCGACTTTCGATAAACAGGAAATTCAACGAATCGAAAATTTTAAGTTCTGTTTCTTTCCTTTCTCAAAAAGCCTAAAAATGTTCTCTTAAACTGAAAGAAAGTTAGAAGGTACCAACTCAGAAATCGGTAATTATCACAACCGTAAGGCGGAAACGAGTCCTCACTTCTTTGGAAGAGTTTCCTCAAAAAAGAGTCAAGTGGAGAATTTCGTCTACCTAACTCCCCCTCCTGAGATGTAATCCCTCCATCCACTTTTCCACTGATGAGAAGGAAAGGAAGGCCACGTCCTTGAAAATACTTCATTCCTCACACATTGACGTCACAAATGCAAACTCCTTCCCTTTATTACTACGCAATGAATAAAAAGCAGAAGTTATTCGTGTGGTTATTTCAATCGAGAAGAATCCACAACTGAAATATGCCCAAAATCATAATTTCGTAATTACATGGGAAAAACAAAATTCATCATCAAAGTTGTACCCTAATCCCTTGCTACCTTACTCTTTCTCGATGGAATTTTTAAAACATGATTTGGAACTGAGGCACAGTCTGTAATCGACTGCTACACAAAGTTTGACTCATTAGGTCACTGTGCTGCGCTACTCTTCCCGCAGGCTACGAATTGGACATAAATGACTTAAATCCTTCTGGGTTAGTGAGAAAGAAGCAACAATACCTCACTCTTAATCTAGCCTAGTAAGAAATATGTGATCAACCTCAACTTAGTGGATGGGATCCATACTAAATAAACGAAAGACTCTTAGTGACTTCCACAGAAATATTTTTAATTGCAACTAATTTCGTCGATACATCGACATCGTCAGAGCCCGAAATTAAAAACGTATCAATTAAATAATGATAATATTAATTAAAAATATTTCTGCGGAAATTACTAAGTGTATTCCGTTGATTTAGTAGCCTGATAAGCCCCATTCCCTCTCCATGGCTACGGCTAGCCAATGACGGAAGGGATGAGTCTCAACCAGGCATCGGGGCTGAACACTTTACAGACTGGCCCTAACCCCCATTCATAATACATAACTACCATGAGTCACGGCGACTGGAAGAACGTCTTTACGTTCTCCTGGCAGAATACCGGAGATCATAAACCACCGAGGAGGAAAATCACGGGGATAAATACATCGCGAAAAGCAATCCCGCCGGTTTTCTTAGCCTTGGGATAGGAGGAAGATAAAGATTGATTATAAATAGGTCTGGAAGAGCGGATAAGACAATAAAACCGTGCGAGGAATGGCAGAGGTGGTAGAAAGGGAAAGGGTGATGCTGGGGAGAAGAAGAGGAAAAAGATCGACGTTGAGGATTTTTTCGCGAGAACGGGGTGGAAAGGAAAGCGCGTTGGAAAACAGAGGCGAAAAAGGTGTTTCGAATGAGAAAATGGAATGTCCTCGCAAATTTACTTTCACTCGCTTTTGCCTGGAGTGGGAGAGAGGATTTAATTCGAAAACTTTGAGGGACCAGAAAGGGCGAGCGCGAGGGCAGGTGAAGCTGCAGAATTTAAAAACTCATTAGCTCTGTGATGAATCGACTAGGGGATGCAAAATTTCAGATCGGTGGCAAGGTCGAGTTTGAAAACCACGAATGAAGCGAAGCTGGGAAGACGCAGATTTAATTGGGAGCGCGAGTGGTGTAGACTAATGCGAATATTATCTTGTAACGTGCGTGATACAGTCTCGGAGTTGATACAATTTTACGTAGATATGTACTTAAATTGACGCCATCATCATATCTGACTTCAATAAGAATAAACTAATGGTAATTGACGATGGAAAATTATAATCAAAACATATCAAATTTAATTCAAACGATGGGTCCAAAAATATAAAACATTAATTTAAAGTTTATTATGAAATCGAATTTTTAGTCAAACACCTAATGGCATTTGATAATAACAATATTTCAATGTTCATTAAAACTATACACGATGAAGAACACCGTGATTCTTTCTAAAGCTGCACGTTTATTTCACATATTTGTATTTCTAATATTCAGTCTGGATGCTGGTTTAAACCTCAACTCTTCCACCAATAGTTTAAGGGATGAAATAGGACTTACTTGGCAAGAGGAAAAGTGAGGTAGTTTGACTTGGCTTCCAGCTTATCCAGTATACATTGATAAATGAAAGCTATCAATCGGAAACTTGGATTTTAAAAGAAGAAAATATTCGATGGACCAGAAGTTAAAAATAATGTTTACAAACCAGGCTATGATTAAAAGGGAATTGAATTTATTACTAAACATTCATTGAAGTAACAATTACTTTGTTTGAGAAAGGTTCAAACATCGTTTAATAACGCCATAGTCGCCTTTAAAAATGTACATGATAAGTAACAGACATAGAATCTTAAAGAGGTTTTCAATCTTTCATCAGCGGAAGTTCAGCCCAACAGAAACGTCTTCATCTCCAAGTATATAGCTCTGGATCAAGCGAGACAATCTTTCCTCACTTCCGCTCTATCAATCCCAAAATATCGCAACCATTTAATAATGGTTACGAATGAGTCCACATCAGTAGTGATTAAAATATTTTTACTTATTTTTTACTACGCTATTTTTTAAAATGAAATTTTTGAAATAAGAACCACAGGGAAATCTGACCAACCACAATAACTCTTAAAAAAGAATGTCTTTGGTAATAGATGTGGTTGAACGCTTACACGGAGGAATTATTTCGTTTGTAATAAGCGTGCAACAACTAAAACCGAATGATATCTCCGATGATAGCATTTAAATTTAATTTATTATAAATAACAAAAACGTGCTTACGTGAATTTAAAAATACTACGTGAAGGCTAAAATTATATTTCCAAATTTATAACTCAAAATATACTTAGAATTTAATCTTTAAACGGTTTCCCCGTTCGATGAATGCCGATGAAAAATAAAAATGAATTGGAAACTCAATTCAAGGATGTATAAATAAATAGTTTCCATTCCAAATACAAGCTATTGATAGCTTAAGTTCATATAGATTTGAGCAGAAAGTAAAAAATGAAATTACTATAACTTGAAAGATAAATGGTGCAAATAGCACATAATTACTAGTAAACGGAGCGATATTTGTTCTTTCTATAATTTATTCTATATTTTCGATCTTTAAGTTCCCTTAAGAAATCATAATAAGTCATAACAGGAGTAGCTGATCCATGGCAATCTGCATAAACGAGTCCCAGGAACTTCGTGCAAAATTCTCCACCAAACCAGTACGTGCAGTTAAAATGCAACGCAACAAATCTTGCTGCTCGGTTAGCCAAAAAAACTGCACCGAGAAGCTGATAGAACCGTACCATGGGCGAGATTCGAATCCAACTAATGATACGCGATGAATAGACTGCGTGGGTAAAGGATGCAGAATAAAACAGCGTGATAGAGGACGGAGTAGAACGATTCACTTTCAAAAGAGATGGTCGGGATGTGAGGGAAGGGAGTCTTGTGGCAGGGGGCGGCAGATTTATGGGAAGCACTTACGAATGAAATGATGGCAGCCAACAACAGGATCTTCACGAGCAAGTCGTCGAACTGCTCCAACACCAGTTGCCATATGGACTTTCCTGAAACATGAAAGAGAAACATTAGCGACGAATTTTTTTTCTGAGGAGAAAATTGTAAATACGGAGAAAGAATGGGACACGGGGATATGCGCCGTTCTACTAGTCAAGGTGCGGATACTTGAGGACAGGCGATATTGAATGAGTTAATTTACGAAATAACTTCGATAGAATTTTTTTCTTCGATATTAACGACACCTCATTGGAGAGAATTAAAAGAGCGAAAAAACACAAATTTGCGAAATCTCCAAAGCTTTGGCACGGGTTGATTTCATGAATTTTTCCCTTATTACGTAACCCATCTCTATGTTTAGGAAATTGCATTTTTAACGATGTCGATAAATAAAGTCCACAGAAGCGGGGCTTAGATATCAAGGATATTAAATTTCACTCCGAAGCATAGGGAGGCACACTAACACAATTTTAAATACAATTTTTTCTCTAGGTTTCAGCGTTACATAACCATAATCAGGTCTCTAGATGACAATTTTAAAGCGACAAACATTAACTGATGTTAGTCAGCGATAAACTAGGTACTTCTAAAACGTTTAATAGTCGAGGCATTGCGTGGCCTATTTTTAATACTTAGGCTTCTTCACTAAAAACTTAAATTAGCAACGGACTACAACGACTGTCTAGAACCAGTTCATCAACCTGCATCCCATTTTTAGTTTAAAAAATTGTAATATTTTCCTGTTCAATGAGAATTTTTTTTATTCTTGAACATTTTTACATATAACGTATTATAAATATAATTTGTTTTAATATCTATATTATCTATTATATATAGATGCTTCTCCGGATTCATTCATATATATACCTATATAGATAGATAGGATACAAATTCACAGCCTAAACTACAAGCGTCATTGATCTGAAATTTTTATGACATATTGGCCATAACGTGAAACCCCCAGGAAAAAAGAGACTTTGATCCTCAGTGTCATAGGTTCGATTCCAGAGGGCCCCAAAGTCCCGATTTTTCCCGTTTGAATGCATTGCCGTGATTTTCGGGATTTTTTAAAAAATACTTTCCGGATAGGTAGAGAAGTAAAACTCAAGGTGCCTATATTTATGGTCTTGGACTTTCGAAAACATCAATGACTTTTACAAAAGTTATCCTGGGTTCGATGCTAGGACGATGCAAAGATCTGCCCTTTAAAATACATGGGAGCCGTTTTTCATTATTTTTTTAGATGCACTTATCGAAATGATAGGATGTTCGTGCTTGGCTGGAAGATGTATGGTACGAATAAGTTTTAGAAAAAAATTTTCATAAGACCGTACTGTTCCTGGGTTCGAAGCCAGAGCACAATAACGTTTCTCTCATAAGGAATATAAAGGAAAAGTAGGACGTCATTTGAGGCAGTAGTAACCAATATTTCTGCTTGAATCTGCATACGCGGTTAGAGATGGTGTTTTTCTGTTGTGCTGCATAGAAAGTATTGCCTGAAAGACCCGGGTTCGATGCCGGGCGGTAAAAATATCCCCCATATATAATACTATGGGGTATCTTTTCATAATTTTTTTATGCATTTATCGATATGTAAGGGAGCTCTAGCTTAGATGGAAGATGTATATTAACACTTTGTTTAAGAAAAAAAATAGATAAGACCATGCTGTTCCTGGGTTCGATGCCAGAGCACATTATAATTTCTCAAATAAGGAGTGTATGTGAATAGTAGGACGTCGTTTGAGGTAGTTGCACCTAATAGGTTTGCTTGAATTTCACACATAGTTTGATATGGTAATCTTCTATTTTGCTGCATAGTAAGTACACCAGGAAGACCGGGGTTCGCTGCCAGGCGATTAAATTGCAGCGAATTCTACGAATATTTTGAATTTTTTTTTTCTTTTGATGTCCGTCCCGATATGATGCCTATATGAAATTAGTGTTGTCGATCTGCTTGCAGTATGCAAGCAACATTTTACTCGTATATTAATACTATTCACAACTTACATTTAGTAAAAATATCTACTAATTAAATTATACTCTGTTATAATTAATAAAATGATATCTCTGTATCTACCTAAATGAGTTTCTAATTATTTCTAACTATTTCGCTCAAATTTCTAATGCATCCTGAACAAGAGGACTATGTCACCACGGCATTAAAATAATTTTAAAGTTAAGGTAAAACATTTTAAAACTGGATTAATTTAGTACTGAGATCGCCATTCATTCCTTGTGATACCTTGGAGAAATTATTAAAACCTACATTTTTATGAATTCGCCTTTGAAATTATATTCGACCCGTCATATCTTTACAAGTGAGAAGCGAGAAGCTCGACTCGAGCTAAAAATAGGAGCCTGAGACGCGATTTGAATGGCAAATGGACTCAGAAATAAAAGAAAACCCGTAATTCACCTTACTTATATCATAATATAAAAGACCGAGCGGAACCCTTAGGCCTTCGTATGGCTTCGGGAACGAGCTACATAAAAGTCAAAGGCGGTGGTATTTCACAAACTGTTGATTCTAGAGTAAAAAATGAACTCGCACGTCCTTCCTACGTCCCAAGATTTTGCTTCGCTTAAGACATAAAGGAATACAGATGTCAACGAGCAAAAACATTCGGGAAACCATTAAGAAATGTTTTTTTCGATTCCGCTTTTCATCAGTTTGGGGCACATTTTCAAGTGATGCTGTACATTAGAGAGAACACTTTTCTCTAGGAAACGTTCCGCAAGGCCCAGTTTTTCTTTAATGTGTTCATTCTAAAATACATGGTTTATCACATGACTCAAAATTATAACTGAATCGTAAGGCCAGAGGATACGACCAAACAAACATTTTTGTAAGAAAACAACGATATTGTAGCAGAAATTGCAATTCGTAGCAGAAATTACGCTTTTAGCTATAAAAATCTTGAAGAGGCAAAATAAATTAGGGAAAATATATCTTACATGACGATTCATTGGAAGCTGTGTGTTGGTGATAGAAAGAAAAATTTTCAAGGTAAATTTAGAAGTGCAGTTTAATGTATCATTCTTTAAGATGGAAACCTACCACGAAATTGACATAAATTAACGTAAAGAAATGATAAGATAAGACCCGTATCACTGGAATAATTTATTATGTCAAAATGTTTTAGCCTTACTTATTAATTTCTTCTCGCTATGGATTCCTACCAGGAAGTAATGCCTGAAGCTATCGACAGTTTTGACATAAATCGTTAGATTAAACTATGGAAGAGCAAAGCATGCAGGACTCTTCGAGTATCGTTTTACATAGAGAGCACCAACTTGAACGGATGCTGTATTTGGTTCCTTTTCATCATTTCTACACCAGAAACATCGTAGATAAGAAACGGACGCGAACATAGATAGAGACGATATCACGCACCCCTTTCAGCGAACCTTTTTTTTTTAACAGCGTACGAGAAATAAATCGGCCTATTTCCGATTTGTGCCTTTATTGGGAAAGGCGTAAAAAGAGCTAGATAGAGGAAGTCTTCTTCCTTATCGCCGGAGCCAAAAAGAGAACTCGCGGCTGGAGGTTAAAACAAACACAACGGGTGAAACAAAGTGATTCATTCGCCCACTAAGGAGTGACGCACGAAGCAATCCGAAAAAAATATGACGCGGATTAGAGTCTCACAAAACAATGTTGAGTGGAGTACATCTATTCGGAAGTACACTTTATTACGTTTCTACTCCTCCTAAATAATAATAAGAAGAATAGTACTTTGACTCAGCGATTTATATACAATCCGGAGTTGAGGAAAACTGACGAAAAACTACAATTGTGATCTAGCGATTTCCCAAAAGTATAATTTTATCTTGACGGTGGTGTAGTACTTAATAACCAGTCGTCATTTTGAAGAATCAAGTAGAAATATACAATTTTAAAAACAATACTGTTATGTTACTTATTACGCGAATTTCGTTGCAATTAATTATTTTGTATAATTTTAGCATTATTGATAGAGCAACAGCATATGATTCAACACCTCGAGAAAAAAATTAGGTATTTACTTGACCAAATAAAAATTATTCGAGAGATAATACGTTTCAACCTTTTCTCGAGTTTACAAAATAAACATTCACGTCACGTGACTCCCACTACTGGGGATAAAAAAAAGAAATATTTGATACGGTATTCACCGCCAACAAAGTAATTCTTGCAGGGAAAATTTCTTCAAATATACTCGTTAAATACAACAATATAAATGACAACGAAATACGACCCTCTTTGGCGGTTGATATTACTTTTTTGTTTTTGCCAGGAATGAAAAACTTCTGGTTAGATAACTAATTTCTGAAAGTTCAATTAGCCAATAACGTTCTTGAAAATCCAAATACTCTTTCTCAAATGATAAAAAAAAAACATTTCCACAGCATCGTCTTTAAACTCCTTCATCGAATAGCGTTCAGAGTCAACCAGATTCAGTTCGTTAAATGAGTCTAACTATTTCGGGCTATATTTCTCAACCATTCCGTTACATTTCCTCAACAAAAGCTACTTTGACGAAACCAAAACCCAGAAGATCGAGGTTAATGGGACGATATCCACAGATCACGAAGGATTCACATCACGAGAGCTCTACCACAGCCACCGATCGCGCACGACAAATCCTCTCCGGGGATCGCAAACTTGCCATCCGTTCGAATCCTACCGCCCGGCGTCGGATCAAACCTGACTATAAATAAACGAAATCACCTAGGGAGCTAATTTTGAGACAAAATGACGCTTGTAACGGAGAGCATTGCTCCCTTTCCCACGACCGATGACACCGCGAATTGGCGCGCGCTTCCTTTCCTCCCTCGGCCCGGACGTAATCTCCGCTCTTTCTCTCCAAAGACTGACGGAGTCGCAATTAGCGATGTGCGAGGAAAAGTCGTGTGCGAAACGTGTTGCGAGGACGTTCGTACCTTTGACTCCTAACATGCTTATCGCGTCCCCGGCGGAAGCCAAGAATTCCCCGGAGATCGAAGACGAACTGTGTTTACAATACCACTTTGAGCATACGCGGAACTGAATGTTAGAGTAGTTCCTTAACAGCTATAAAAATGATTTGTGTTTCGCAAGAAATATCTAAAGTGGGTCTACATGTAATACTATGGGAAGAAAGTATGAAATTTTCGTAATTTATAAGCTCTATTTCCTGCGGTTTCCATATTATTGCTAAAATTTTAACGCTGTGCTGTGGTTTGCCCTCCGTAAATTTTATTCACAACTAGGGAAAATGTTACAGTGTACCAACAAGTGGGTCATCTACGCTTGTGATAATTAAAGATGAAAGTATGGAAATTTTACAATTTTGAGCTCTATTTACGGCTGGGGTTTTCCAAAATACCACAAAGTTTTTAATTATCCCGTATTTTCTTCATTGTATATGTAATATTATAGGTTAAACTTGTGACATTTTTACCAATTGCAAGCTCAAATTAAGGCTACAATTGTCCATAATTCTGCTAGAATTTTAACTATGCGAAATTTTATCCTTTGCCAATTTAATATTATATAAATAAAATATTAAAGATTTATAATTTATAACCTATTTACGAATAGAATTGTCGATAATAATGCTAAAGTTTTAACTCTATTTTATATTTACTACTTAGTAAAGTTATTAAAAACTAAACTAAGTAAAATGTGCCAACAAAGTTTGGGTACCATCTGGAATTGGTTGAGAGTCTCTGCGCGAAAGAGTTCAATTTATATCACTAGAGTTAACTACGGAAGAAAGCAGCGCTATAAAACAACAAAGCGACTGAAATGCAGCGCAATTCATTCATCTGCCAAACTTATCACGCCTAATTAAACCGTACAAACAACCGCCGTGTTTTAAACCGATTTCTTACACAAGGCGGCGAGTTCTGATCTGAGTTACTGGTCATACAATAAGGCAATTAAATAAACGAGCGCAAATTCAAGGGAGAGATAAACATCCCTTTTCCGACGGCTCTTGAAATCCTTCCAAGAACGTGTGCGACACTTGCTACAGCACTGGAGACCTCTCAACTCGCTTAGATCAACTCAAGATCGCTTAACGTAAATAATAAAATATAACTGCGAGAAACAATATTAATAGTGATCTACCTTTCTCCCTGAACGTAATATAATCGATTTTATAATAAATAGGTCTATAATTCTGATCTAATTGTGATGTAGCGTATTTGATGTCGTTATTATACAACCGATGACATAAATAGGGGAATATTTTATGCAATAATAAATATCCTCTTAATATTACAGAATTTGATGGAGCGATATTTGGTGGGACTTCATAATACACAAATTTATGAAAAACACTTGACCAATTTTGTACAAGTGTTTTTCATAAATTTGTGTTGTCTCTTAATATACACTAAAGGGTACATAACCCCTAACTTTCTTAAATGTGTTAAGATTTAATTCAATTTTAATTGTGATTTATACAACAATCAAAGCTTTCAAGTTAAATTTATGCTTGGATTTGATCGTAGGGAAAATTAGAGCAGGCGTCTGTCACGCGGAAGATCGGATTTCGAGTCCCGACCTCGTGAGAATTTTGACGTCTGTTCATCTATTGGATTATTCTTGTATGCGAAGTCCTCATCATTCTACTTTACCATGAATTATTTTCTTATGTTCAATTTATTTTACTAAGTGAAAAAAAAAAACGCCCATATAGTAAAGTATGTTTTTAAAACACGTGGTAGAAGTATACCATTAGCAGCAGATAACATCAGCAGCTCTTTTGGAATCAACAGCTATTCCGGAAAGACAACGATTTGAAGTTGACATTCGCACTCAAGGAAACGAGGATCAATGACCCCGACTTACGAAATCCCCGATTCATTCACCTTCCGATGATGCATGAATTTCCTTCGACGCTGATTGACTTCTCCCGTAGATTCCTTCACCTTCGGAAAAGGAGCAATTCAGCGTCTTTCGCGGCTTCGGTCGACAAATCCGGCAACGTTGACGAAATGCATTTGTGCTAGGCGGCCATTTTATCGGACGATGTGCTAACCACTGAACGTATTCGGAATGCGAGTTGCAAAACGCAGTTCTAAGGCATTGGACGTCTATGGAAGACAGAAATCTACATTGACTCACGGCGGCCATCTGAGGACCACCAACATTCCATTCCTGGAATTGCACACTGACCACACTTTCCATTTGTGAACCCTTTGCCCGTTATTAACGCCAAAAATATCTTTTCCGCTTAAAAGCCTTCGCATCTAATGCATCTACTCCCTGACACCATAAAAATGAGGATAATACATTTGAATGTAGCGCTAATTGATGCAAAAACTTGAGTAAAAAATTATTGAAGCCTCATTGATACATCTTTCGGTATTTGGCTATCGAAGGTAATCTCATATACTCTCATCAGTACTGCAGCAGTACTGTTAGACAAAGCATTTGAACAAGTCAAGATGGAGGCATTTATATTATTCAAATTCACGTGTAAAATTACTTCCAGCAAAACCCAGATTATTTCAAAGAAAATCGTTTATCAAGAGGACAATGTCTCTTTTTTCCACTTAATGAATAAGGTTATGTGTTCCAAGTAACGTTATTCCCTCTAGATTCTCTAATTTTCCATATCTTGAAATTTCGCCCAACTAGACTGCCAATACGAATGAGTCCGTGAAAGCGTGGAAACCGCTAGCTCTTTTCACACCCAGCTCGCTAATGAGTCGACTCAAACGGTTCTTGAATTCGTGTGCTACGCGACAAAATAGAACTATTCCGATTTTCATATACGTAAACGGTTATGCAACTTGCTTCAATTCTAAACTATTCGCTGATAATATAAAAGTGCGAATAACAACGCACTTTCTAGGGACGGTCTTCTTAATGACAGGCAGCATAAATGATCAAAAATAACATGTCTACCCGTACTAAACGGATTTTATTCCGGCTTGCAAATTCCAGCAAAGCAAAAACCAGCCATTACTACAAGTTTACAAAAAAGTTAATATACCAGCTAAAAGTTTTTGATTAAATAAATTTAGTACTCAAATTTTTAATTCAGTTTCAAATACATCCATTCACAGCTCCGTTTTTTAATGCTGCTTTTATGGGGAACCAAACTTAGCTCGTGAGGTATTCCTATAGCGAACAATTATAAACTAAGAAAAACGTTAAAAATTCGAACTTTTGGCACAAATGGATAAGAGCAAGCGGTGGGATCGAAATCTGTGTATTCCATTGGACTTTTTATCCGCCAAACCTATTTTACCTAGAGCTGTGTTCTCTAGTTAAAACCAGGCTTAGAAGCAAAGGTGATAAAGAAAGGAGATTTCAGTTGCCACCAGGAGGTGTACACGTCAGACACTTCCTTTTCCTGACCCTGGCCTCCTTATATTTCAGACCGCAGCTAGCATTTACCAGTCGTATCGTTTTATCTCGTTCACAATTAGTTACAGAGAAACTGAGCACGGGACTGATTTAGCTCTTTATGAAGAGCCGAATACGAATACCTCCTATAACTGCGTATTACGAATTAAATTCGGCGAAAGACTCGAAAGCTACGACAGTTTCGATACATCGATCCATCGAATACATATTATTTTCGATACTTACGGCGCGAAAATTATGAGGAACGCATTTTACAATTTTCGAAAGCTAACTGGACACATTTAGTCCTAGAAAGAAAGATATTCATGCTGATTAATTGATTTTTAGTGGCATGGACTCAAAGAATTAAATCTCCCAAAAAATCTTTGCATGCGATTGTTGAAAATTTCGACCACCGCTAGCACTCAGGACGCGCGTGATTGAGGAATAAAAAAAGAGAAAAATGAAAATAAAACAAGGAGGAATCGCGTTACGGGGGCCGTTAAAAGCCAAAATAGCCGCGAGGCCTAGAATCTTAAAAAGAAGGCAATTAAACGGCTAGCGGCGTCAATTGACTCACGCTCGCAAACAATCGATTCCTCAAGCTATTTTTGCGCTTTGCTGCGCGCGTTTCGATCCAGATGGCAATGCGATCTATTGAACGTCTTTCGGCCCGACATTGCTCCGAGCCATTCGCAATTGCGGCGCCTTCCAAAGTGGCACCGACACTTTAAAGTTTCCCATGATACGCGCCCGAGGATATTCCCGTATAACATCAGGCGTAAGCTTTTATTTCCACGCTTGCCGGAAAATTTCAAAAGAATCTCCTCAATGGAAAATTACGAAGTGCGACCCCAGCGGGATTCATCGCATCGAACTGACGATTTAAAAGATCCTTGCCCAAGTACGGTGGCATAAAATTCAGGAATGGCTGAAGCGAAATATTCATTGTCTATTAGGACTTACTGATAAAAGAATTTTCTATATATTATTTTTAAGACTATTAAAGAATTCGGCAACTAATAGGAAACATCAAGGCTTGCGAATATGAATCCGAGACGAGCTATCTATGATAGCCTAAGAATATAACGCTTGACCTATTTAATATTTAATTACACCATTTGGCTTCGTTATAAATACTTAATTGAAGAGACACTGAAGCAGGTTCTCATAATAATGGGTCAGTTCAAGTAATTCAGAAGTGATCAGAACGAAGCCTAAACATTTTACTTCAGGTAACGATTAATTATATTTCAGTAATTATTTATTACTTACTTTCCTTGTTACATTCCGTGCGCCTATAATACTTCTAAGGTTAATATTAACAGTATAATATGCATAATGGAATTCGTATTTAAAGATTTATTATTTAGATTGATCAATTACAAATAATATTCCTTAACTATAGATTGATTTAAATTTCGGTGCTCGAACACCTCAGGCACTCTCAAGAAAAATTTTATATAAGTAACGTCTTTTTCTCACAAACATGGCTGCCATCTATCAACTTTTAAATTTTGGAAAATAAGAGGAAAGTAATACCAACACGTCAACTTTAAATGCATTTCGATACAGCCTAAATATAAAAAAATTAAACAAAATATATGAATATTATTATACCGATACTACTAATAAATTTAGTGACCTCGACCTCAAAGCATATCCTCTGTCCTTCCCTTTAAAAGAATGCGCACTAGCCTAACGCATCCCTCACGAACCAATTCTCAAACCCACCGATTCAGAATAAAAACTCCAATCCTAAAATAACCATCCTGAAAAGTAGAACTAGTTTCCATGACATCCTCGAGAATACAGCGCGAAAGAGCGAGAACTGTTACCGCAACGCGTGCACCTGAATGTAATTGCTCGCGGCAATTATCAAATATTGAGTGATCGAGCGCAGTGCGAAGGGCATGTTTCCCAAAGCGAAAAAAAGAGAGCGGCCGACATATTAACTTGGTGAGAGAACCGGTTGCATGAATGAACCTAGTTTATGCATTCGAATGATGTCACGTTCTCCCTTTCGCGGCGATTATTTGGGCAATTTCGGTATTCGCGCCGAAGAAGACGCTCTCGATGTATATTTAGAACCGGAGAATGCGATCCCACCCGAGCTATTACTACATTTTACAGATACCATTCCGATCGTAAATTTCTTTGCGAGGAGAGCCAAAAGAAATAATTCCAAAGATAATAATTGGGAGAATTTTTAAAATGATAAAACGAAATGGCGTTTAGTGGAGAATTGAAAGATTTTTACGATGATGAAAACAAACTGGTATCGTACATATTTGATGCATTTTATATGCCTTTATACTTTAACGCACTTTATTTAGTCGACACCGATATAGATTGTGGTAGTTCTATTTCATTTCATAAACTCATATTCTCTATTTATATATGTAAAACCTCTGGAGAACTGTTCAAATTGATTCTTTAACGCACAGGGTATTTGTAGTAGTTGCAGATTATTTTGTATATTATAGCCTTTAATCTTCTGGTACAGGATACAAAAAAATGTTCTCTTCATCTACTTCATAACTGACTTGTTCATGGGAGTGAATAAATGAAAGTTACCGAGGTATGAGTACATTGAATGGGGTTTTTCCTTATAGAATGTCAAGAGAACTGTTACTCGTTCAATCATGATCCGCTTATAGCATTCTGGCTTGGTTTGGGAAGCAAAGGGAAACAACCTCACTCCTCATCCTGCCCAGTAACCTTTATTCCCCCTATAAGCTCTTGATAGCAAATTAAAAGGAGTGCGGTATGTACCAACCGGCTTTCAGGCTGTACATCTCGCAGATATATTTTTAAAGTACGGTTTTTAAAATGGTAAATTATCGTAATTTGTAAAATAATGTACCAACTTAATGGACGGAGTAGTTTAATATTAATGCTCTTTAGTAGCATAGCTTGAACGACCGACACAAATCACGTTTCAAAGTTCTATGTACAGTAAGATAACGTCGCCACCTGTACTAGCAACCAACTGCGTCGGTACTGTACAGTAAATAAATAGTAAAACATCGCAAATGGGCACTATGAGAAATTTTAACAGATAAAACAGAACTAAAAATCGCAATCTGGAGCTCTATTTCTTTCGCAACGAACGCCTTGACCCAAAACAAAAACTCAGTATTAACATTCAACGATTCCGATGAGACCCGAGAGAATTTTCTTAATTATCGAGCGATCTAGTTTCCTTTAGAAACGGCCGCGGCTTGGAAACGCAAACGGCGTAGAATACTTAAAGTGATTCTCTCTCCTTGGGACATGGGCAACTACAACTGCGATCGATAAAAAAACTCGTGGACACGTTCGAAAGATGTGGCGAAAACCCGTGATGAAAAAACGCACCGTCTCGATGCTGTTTGAGAGGCGACACGCAGAAAACCGAGATAAGGCAATTATGAACACAATTTTCCGATAAAGCAGACGCACGCTTGGAAAATGAGATTCTACTCTATCAAGACCCGAGCACAGGGCTGTAAAATTGGAAATGAATTAATCAGGATGCGCATACAAACTTGATACGATTCAACGGCCAAATAGTATTGTGGATCAATACCTAAACGGATGTTTGAAACGGGAAGTAGTTAAGCATTGGATTCAATTGCTACAGAGACAATAACCGTTCCGCTAGATAAGAAATCGAATGATAAACCGAAACGCAAAATCTGTCGTAATATCATTACATAACTGTTTCATCGGCTTCATTCACAAAAAAACATGCAACTGAGCACTTAGTGGGTACACGAGAATCCTTTCAATTTCAAATAAAATAGTAGGATAGTGAATTTTTGCTATTTTCGTTAATTTTAGCTTCCTGTGCATGGAGCAGGAAATCTTATACATTAGATAGATAGAGACTTCAATCTTTTATATTATGACAAATATTAGCTATAATTAAAATACTACTATATTACTATTACTTTTCTCCGTATCAAATTTTACTAAATACGAATAAATGCGCAACTGAATGAAAAGCTTATAATCCAGCTTATTTTTCAAAATCAATTTTAATCGTACTTAATAAAAAAAACAATGCTATGAGGAAACCGAACTAGCGAAATGATCGGGAAAACTTATAGTACATCCTTTTTTTACAGTAAAATTTAACCAAAAATTTCAGTGCATATATTATAGAGATTCGCACAATAGAAACGGAAATTAACAAAAGAAAGAAACTGCGAGGTGCTAAAATATTTATTGAGTATGAATAATACACAGAAATAGAGTAAATTTCTGTAACAAAAAATCTGATAAGGTAGATACATCAGTGAGCATGTCGATAGCCTCACCATTACTATAAGGCCGGTCTTCCTTTGGAAGCGACTACGAGCGACCGAGCGACCAGCGTATTCGGGCGACGTCAGTTTGGGCGACCTACAGGCGATGGGGGTCTTCCACTGTAAGCGACTACCCGCTTCTCGGTCGCTGTAACGGTATTCTAGCTCAAGCGCTCGATTTCGGGACGCTTTCCGCAACGATAAATATTAATTCGTATAAAAAAAATCGCTGAGTTGTAGATATCGTTGATGATACCATTTGAAAACTATTTGCGAGAGCTTTATAACAACACCAATTTTACACTTTTGCGTCCACCCATTACTGAAAAAAAGTTTTTTTATAATATCGATAACAACTTTTTATCTAACGATAAGAAGGCACTGAAAATTTTTATTTTAGTTTATAATATGTTCCTTAATGTCATCTAAAGGTTTTATTTTGATTGAAGTGATACTTTATGAGAAACAAAAGCTCAAAGTGAGCAATCCGTGAAAGAGCGCGAAAAAACTGGCACATTTTTCGTTCGTCCTTCAATTAGTAACAGAAATAATAGTAATAAAAATTTTTGGACAGTGTAGAACAACGCAAAATAAAACACGCAAAATTTTGGTGTATTTAGTTTTCCTGTGGGATCTCTACTTAAGTTTTTATTCAACTCCAAATTCGGGTATCCATAATAGAAAATCCGAGTATTGTATAGCAAACTAGCAGAAGCGCCCGATAATTCTCAACAAGGTGAAACTAGAGAATGAATAAAAACAGTGTAATTTTGTAAAGTAATGCCTGATCATCTAGATTTCATACGTGAAACTAGAGGTTTAAACGCAATAATTTCATAGCAATTTAAAATAGTAGGCAACGTCACGTGTATTATTTTTCTTTACGCAAGTGAAATATAATCGAAGTAATCGAATAGGAAATTAGATTAGCTGGAAATGCACCCCCTGCTATACGCCAACAGATACTCTGTAGAATACATATAATGCAGATATACTCAGCAAAAAGAAAATCAAGTTTTTTCTGTAATTTGGTCCATCAGAGACCATTTTCAACATGGTAGGTCATACAGTTGCTTAAATCTTTGGTTAGGAATTTCTCAATTTTCTCCGAGTTCTGAGAGGGAGAGCAATGATAGGAAAGAGTGCAGCAGATCATCAGAGATACTTCGGGGTGGGAAATTCCACCTCGGCCTTCGTTAATCACCTCATGGACGAGGAGGATTTTAACCCTTCGCAGCAAGACTCCGCAAGGGGTCCAAATGAAGAAAGGTGGAACTCTTGGAGACAATGGGGTTTCCTTTAACCCCAGGGCTAACCAAGGAGATCACACAATTTTTGCGGGAACGCTTGGGAAACTAAAACGTTTTAAGAAGAAGAAATTCCAACACTCAATTCAATAGCAAACCTTCTACTAATAGCACTTTGTACGCAGTGTCGTGGAGCTCCTCTATTGCTTCCCTTCAAACAAGTTTCTATTTCCTAGAAACTGAACCCTTGCTTTCACCTGGATTTCCCAGTCTATTCATATGGTTCTTACTAGAGACATCCCTTCTCTTGAACCTCGAAATTGGGAGAATTTCTAGGACGAAAATAACGAAGGATTTTGGAATGGTAAAAGAAAGAAACAATTTCATCAAGATTTAACTATAAGATCAATATCTAAGATACAACATTTATGAATGAGTTAAGTTTTCATTTCTTTTTACGATTATATTCATATCGACGATTAATTTTCATACGAGTTCAGTCTTGATTTATTGATAAAAAACAGTTCTACTTATATTCTCGCCCAATCTAGCCGTTGTATCAATGTGATTACTGTCCTCCTACCATTACTATAAAATTGCCATAGGTGGGGAAGTAATATTGTTTATTTTCCTGTTTCAACAAATTTCTTAATTTTACAAAGTCATTGATAACGTTATCGATAGAGCATTACGAAAGTTCGTTTACTTGTAGCCCTCAAAAGATACTTTATATTTTCTTCTAATGCTCCGTTAATGCTCATAATTGTCCTTCGTTTATTTAAAAATCTTTCGTAAACCTTAGGTTTCAATATATTTTTTTCCGTTCAATTCTATTCATATTTCAATCAGTGCCAAAAGTATAACTTTTTGACAGTGATGTATGCAGTAGATATTTGAAATGACTGTAATTTGTCAATGAAACACTCAAAATAAGAGTTATTAATACTTAAAAATACAATTTGTGTAATATTTTGTACTGTTTAAAAACTTCAGTGAGCATATCTTTCCTAGCCATTCACTACGCAACTCTGCTTACGAGCGAATGATTCCAATTCTGTATCAAAGTAATTAAATCTTTGAGGAATTTGTCTATAATATCCTCAAGAGAAGAGAATTGAAAATTCATAACACATTAGCAATGGTATTTTGTTCGTGAAATACTCCTCAGTGCGTATACATCATTTTAAGTCATGCACTGCGTAGCGGCGACTACGAGCGACGGATCACATTTCTGTACCAAAGTAATTAAATATTTGAGGAATTTGTCTAAAATATCCTCGAAATAAGAGAATTGAATACTCATAACACATTTGGCATGTTATTTTTTTCTTGAAATACTCCTCAGTGCGTATATATCATTTTAAGTCATGCACTGCATAGCGGCGACTACGAGCGACGGATCCCATTTCAATGGGATCAGTCGCCGGTCGCCGGTGTACGCTCGAATCAAGTCGCCCATAGTCGCCTGCAGTGGACGACGCTCCGTTACTTTCTGTGTATTGGGATTAGTCGCCCGTATACGGCCGTATACGCGTCGCTCGTAGTCGCTTCCAAAGGAAGACCGGCCTAAAGAAGGAAGAAAAAGTATATATTTATTTAATATTATTATGAAATATTATTTATATATTTGAGTCTCCCTTCTACACCCAAAGCCATTTTGTCTTTACGACTTTGCACATCAGGTCTCCACGTTGTAAAACATCACTTGTGCATCTTGGAATACCGAAGAATAGTGAAAATGAATTCCTTACGTTCTATCTCAAAGCAATCACTTAGACAAATGACCCCCTGAGCCGCAGTGACAACTACTACTCTGCAAGAAAGACTTAAGAGAGAATGGGCGTCAGGACGCATCGAACACAGATGCCGGAGTCAGATCGAATTTGCTGCCTCGTGGAGCATCTCATGGATCGAGGAAGTTGGATAAGTAAAAGGCGTTTATCAGACCCCGGGGCAAAAAACTGACTTTATTTAGGTTGTGGGAAAACCGCATTTTCTGCTGAGCCGTTTATCTTTGGAGCTGAATGTGCAGCCCCGCCCGGGGTTACTGTACACGGAGACGAAACAAACGGAAGGGGGATTTCGTTTATGCTAAGATGGACCCTGAATAATTCATTCTCACCGAATGCTCCCAAATGTTCGCGATGCCGTGCTTTCTCACAAAAGAGAGACCGGGGTGTATAAAAGGAGAATTTCGTACCGAATTGGAAAGGCCGTTAATAGCATTAACTACCGAATTGTTTAAGAGATTATAAAAATGTCTTTTTAAATCTTCCAATCGTCCTTTCATCTCTGATTAGAGAGTTATTTCAACCAGCATTTCTTTCTTTCTTTCTCTAAGTTAGTTGTTATTTTGTCGGTGGATACTTTATTAATTAAAAGTGCTCCGGAGAAAGGAACTCCCCCAACTAGGGCTTTAGTTAGAAGATAATAAGAATAAATAAGAAGAGAGACATTGAAATAAAATCTTAACGGTGAAATCGAAATCATTGGAAGTTTTAACCAAATCTGCGATATACTAAGACTATGAGACTACTCAATTTTGAAATAATAATAATAACACTATTTTATTTGGAACGAGATTCAGACATTACCCTCTTCTCACATCCAATCTTTATTTCAAAAACCATTTTAATACAAGAGAGAGAGAGTTCATAAAAAGATCCAGAGGGGATGACACAAAGCATACTAAATCAAGTAACAAAGAATTAAAAATTCCATCACTGAAATAGCTACGAACGATATCATTGAAGGAAATACGACATCAATAAAAATATTCACGAGGCTAGGAATAATACAACGCGATAACTGGGAGCTATAATAAATAACAAATTTAGTACTTCCGTACCCTTCCTCAAACATTATTTTTACTTTTCAAGGGAAAATTTCGCAATTTTTTACTTGGATTCAAATGGAGAAAAGTTACAGGATGTAGTCGTGAGATAAAACACG
Organism: Sympetrum striolatum; assembly: GCA_947579665.1. Classification (NCBI taxonomy): domain Eukaryota; kingdom Metazoa; phylum Arthropoda; class Insecta; order Odonata; family Libellulidae; genus Sympetrum; species Sympetrum striolatum. The sequence goes on along the minus strand of OX388345.1, from coordinate 39,932,765 downwards.
AACCTTTCAATCGACAAAGAGGGAAATAGTACACATCTAGCAAAACCCATGAGGACATTAACATTCGCTTCCTATCCTGGAAATAGCACATCACTGGAACTATCTAAGAGGCATCCAGAGATCCACAAATAATAATATTCATCAAACTAGCTGAGTACACCCCAAGACCAAAAGAAAAATATGACCAGCAATATTTTCATCCCAGATTATTAGGGCAGATTCAATAACTCTGAAATACCAAAACTTGCACCCATGCAACTTGCACCTTTCGCAACGCTCCAAAAAATCACAAAACGACCTGCACGGAATGGTATAGGGGAAAACTTGAATAAGTTAGGAGCCTCTCTGATCAACCTAGTAGCGACATGCTCGCGATTGCGGATTCAGGAAGGCCCTCCGCGAGCGAAGTGCAGCTGAAACGGAGACCACGGTCCGAATGTAGCCAGCAGAATCACTCCCGCCGGCAGAACTGGAACTGAGATACGGAGAATGGGGAACGAGGGGTAGGAAACCGGGTCAGCCTAACACGACCGCGTAGAATGCACGCGCTTGATAGGGGCGGCACTCTCCGAACCTGACGTAAGCGAACGAAACAGGGAAACCGCGGGACCGTGTCGGGCGAAAATAGACCGCGTAGCGCCTCTTTCTCCTTTCTCAAAACAACTATTGGAGGGTATAAATAAATCTCCTCGACTAATACTTCAAATCGTCGGGGCCTCTTGTTTCCGAGGTGTCAGGAAGGACGTAAACACATAATGAATCCTATGCAACGTTTTCATTTGGGCCTTTTCCAACTTTCGGAACGATCCTCTTGATGTTGTTCAACACGCATGCAACTGTCATGAATATTTCCCTAACTACCCACAAATATCCTAGAATTCTAAGCACATTCCGATGGAAATCTTGAAAGCACCGTCCATCAATCGATGGCATTCCATTAGCCTAATGAAGTTCCACTCAGTTACTGTGTATTTTGTGGTGCACTTCTAGTTAATTTTGTTATGTATAGTGATACACATTTTCGAGGAAAAAGATTAATTTCTAACCATCAATTCTCTGTCACAATACTTAGGAATCTCAATGTCTCACTTCACAAGGCATAACAAAGAAGTAAATAAGGAAATTAACTCATTGTCAGTAACACTAGCTTAAAATTGCGCATTATTCAAAATTTGCGAATCAAAACTGAAGGAAATGTACGCTATGAACAGTACGACCTTACTTGTACTCTATGCAACTCTCTTGGGTTCAAAACAAAGCAAATTAAAGAAATTTAATGAGGAAGAGCTAAATCTCCGAAACAATTCATCTTAACTCTGAGAATTGTTGCTGTATTAAGAAGCCGGTCTTTCTCCAGAAGTTTAATCCCTATCAACTGACGATTACTTACGACCGATGCAACCAATATCTTAACGGGCCAAATTTAATGGGCTATAGTTTGTACACAACTGCATTAAAACAACGAGCTAACGTCCACCCTAGGGATCTACTTACCGGAACGCGGAGGAACAACAAAATTTATGAACCCCTCTCTGCGTAAATATAAATTGAAAACGCCTCGAATATAATAAAATACCATAAAATTTCAGCGCGAAGAGACGCCTTAATATGGCGAGACGGGAGAGGGGACGAGAATTTTATAAAAGAGCAGCAGCTCTCTGTTAAAGTTTCTCATTACTGGAGAAGACAGCTGGTCTGCCTCTTTAAAGGGGTGACGCGTGACGAGATGAATTCAGCGGGAAGGGGAAAGGCTCTCGCTTTGGAATTCCACTTTCTTCGCGATAAATAAGCGAAGATCTTGTGCCGATCTCGCGGAAATACGTGGCCGTATTCGGCGAGGCTCGATATGGGATTCTGAAACGACGGCAGTGATTAGAATGAGTGCTTTTAATGAGAAAGCAGCGATCAATTAGTCTCGAGATAATTAGAAGATGAAGCTGAAGAGGGAGATGACGAGAACAGGTACGTGGATGTCATTAAAGGTCGAGCAGGCACCTGGAATTCGGGGGACCCTTTTTTCGACCGGCGGAGAAATTCATTAACGCTGATAGCTATCTTTTAAGAGGACTCCCCGAACAAGAACACGAAGCCACAAGTAAATATACTTTAAAAGAAGATAGGATATGACGAAGCTACGGTATGCGAATGTGAAAAAATAGTCCTTACATAATAACGCTATCCTATACGCACTATATCTAGGTCAAAAAATTACTGAGAGGACGCTAGAAATGAGCTGACAACGTCATCGAAATCGACATTAAAATACAGTCTTAATTAAATGCTACACTACAATTTTGGGGTCTCTAGACGAAAAATTAAAGTCTACTACAACATGAATGAAACAGGAGATAATTTCTGAGCAAGAATATTTTCGATCATTGAATAATTTATACTAAATAATGCAGTTATTAGCTGATGGATTAACTGATAAAACTGATGTTAAATTTCTCCTGTTAATTATTCTGGCCTGGAATTATGGGAACATAAAAAGATATAAGAATGGTGTATTCTTAAGTTCATTTAATCGAAAGGACAACTTTATTATGAAATGACGAGTCATATTTTGATTCTGGGTTAAAATCGAAAATATTGAAAAACAAATTCTGCTTCTAAAACATTATTTATCAGTTCTAAACTTTTTTTATTACGGACATACCTGATAAGACTTATAAATAATTTTTATATCATTATCGCCGATTTATAGATGTGAATAAATCATTCCGGATAAAATAGATTCCAAACCGAGAACCATATTAATATTTGTAGCCGTCAATTATATCATTATAATCCTTAAAAATTTAACAGGCTAAGTTACACTTAAAACAACCGACCGTTTGTTAAGTATTCCATGAAAAACTATGAATAATCCCGGAGAGAAGCTTAAATAAACGGCGCCCTATCAGAAGGCAAGACTAGCTCCACATTTGCGTACTACATGCATAAAACCGAGGTGGCTTTGCTTCTAACTTACGGCATGGACAGCTGAAACGATTAAGAGCTCGACTACTGTGAGCACCGCGAATCGGCACGATTACTCTTATAAGGGACAGCATTCCACCTTCTTAAAAAGGAAAGCGAAGGGAGACCGGTGCAAGAATATCTCCCAATAACGGCGGGGTGAGGGATGAAGGGTCCCAGAGGTACTTCAAGCGTGTCTCCGAAAGGAACAAGAGGGAAGAAATATTTTTTTATGGCGAGATTAGACAGAAGTGAGGTACGGATGGCGACAAATAAAGCAGAGAGAAGCGATGGAGGGGCCAAGCGCAGGTGATATCAGACCGCGATTAAATAGGGGCATTAAAAAGAAAACTGGGGAGACATTTTTACGTCATCCTAAAAAATGATTTATTACCGCGATTAGCTCAAGAACGTATGCATTTTGATAACGCCGATCTGCTGGAGAAGCAGTAGCGTTGAAGGTTGGAGCTAGATCCTACTTTTCGATTGATCGAAGAGTCGAAAGGTAAATTTAATCGATGGGATTCAAACAATAACTAGAAGCTGTTAATCTAAAAAGGTAGCGTTTAAACTGCCTTTAACCCTTACGTTAAGGCCTTAAAAAATAAAGCAGATCCTATGAAGAAATTTGATGGATCAAACCTATTATTGACCAATGCGATATCTAATATAGTGTTCCGATATTTTTCATAAGGGAATTTTCTACTTTTCGTCTGAGTGAGTTACGATTTAATTCATATGATTGGTAACTGAATTTTAAATTATGAATCGTTATGTTATTCGAACACAACTGGTTTTTAAAGCGGTATTCAATTGATCGATGAAAACTCGAATCGATCCACTCAATATCTCGAATCAGTTTCGATAGATATATCCAGCGCGATTTTCTACTTGATGTAATTCATAAGGTAGGTAACACTATTAGGAACCATGAATCACTGTATACTCAAGCGCAACTGATGTAAAATATGTTACCCAGCGGTAACTGACATCTAATTACTTCAGTTCTTAAATCACGAGGTCTATTTCGTTGAAAAGTAATCCCATTCAGAGATCTTCGTTCGTATGGCACGTGGCAAAGAGTACGATGAAGAGGATGGCGCTCTCATGTTTAGAAAAATTGTTTAATCCTCCTTTTTACGACTTTTCACGCTTTCCCGCGAATCAGCCAGACCGCAAGACGATGACGGAGTCCCATTTGAAACAATGAGTGACAAGGAGGTGAATGAGGCAACGGGCACTAAAAGAGCAAGAAAAGGACGTGGAGGAAGAAAGTAAAGAGGTTTGGAGCGAACTTATGGAGGGCAAGGCCGCGACGGCAGTGGTGCAAAACGCTGCAACTCTCGCCTTGATGGCCCTGGCCAAGAGAGTACGTTACCGTCGAGATGGGTACTCCGTAGTGACGTCAAAGCAACAAGTCGCCAGGCCAAAACAACATGGCAGTCGCCCATTGCGCTTCTGAGACATGCGAACGTTTCCGATGTTTTGCAGCGAACGCGTCACGTTATTTTAAATTACTAATCGGAGAGCTTCTAATCGAATTGAGAAACCTCCAGGCGCGTTACGATGCAAATTTCTGCGAGGGTTGTTACGTCACCGATCTAGCGTCGAATTGACTAGGTACATGTTCCTGATGGAGACAGACGGACAGTTGACAGGATTTTCCGAATGATTTTACTCTCCTGTAACGTATGTGACGAATTAAATCAGTATTTCGCGATGGTTGTCCCTGACCTACCTCACGAGGCTCGATAGTCTCATAACGATTCCTCAACTCTAAAGGGAGAGCTTTCCTAATAGTTTTTTCATTCACGGAGATAAAGAAATGAAGTTGAGTTTAGGTTATTAAAATTTTCGCAATTTGGTACACAAAGTACTCAGGTTGTGAATGCAATTGAGTTAACATAAATCAAATCAAAACAATTTAATATACCAAGAACTCGTTTTGAACAATGTTGAGTTTATATTAGTAACATTTTCGCAATGTATTACACTTTGTTCTTAGAAAGTGAACTGAACAAAGGTTTTAACTTCACCTACAGCTTTTAAAATTGTATTATTCCAAATGGAAGCTTTCCAAATTGTGATGATCCAAGAGAAAATGGATTTTCAAACGCGCCTGAATTTAGTACACCTCAATTGAACGTCAATTAAATAAAGGCCACGCCAATTATTTAAATTACTAACACACAATAAAGAAAATATACAACAAATAGCTGGCATGTAAAGTGTGAAACGCGAAGGTAAAAACTCGATTTGAAAAAAAGAAAATAAAGCTGTTCTTCAGAAAATGCCATTCGGTGTAATTGAACGAACTTCAATTTTCTAAATTGCCGCTGAGTTTCCATAGTAAAATTTTCGCAAGTTAGTATGCTTCGTATTCGAGAACCGAATGCGTCTTCAGCAAAGGACAACTTCGCGAAAACCATAAAAATTTGCATTAATCTAAAAAAATTGATTCTCGGACACGCCTGAATTTAGCACACCTACAGCGCACGTTGATTAAATAAAAGCCACGCCGATTTATTAAATCACTATTAGCCAAAAATTCAAAATTAAAAATAATTTAATAAGCGTGAGGCGCCATGAAAAAAATCTAACGAGAAAAAAAAAAATCCTTTCGAAGTTACCGTTCGGTGCAACTGAACGAACTTCAATTTCGTGCAAGTGGACCCGATACTGAAATGAAATTATCCGAACGCGAACCGTAGCATGAAAAATTCAGCGCTCTGCAAAGCGGTACGAACAAACGGCGATGAAAACAGCACCACGAGGTGCCTTGGAAACATCTCCCAAATAGGAGGCACTTCCCATTTGAAGCGATGGGCAAAAGACAGGAGCTCCATTCAATAATCGCCCGAGTTGGCATTAGAGGAATGAAAGACTTGATCGCAATACGATAAAAAGGAAGTAAAAGGTAATCAAAGCGGCCGCTTATGGAGGTTACGTGAAAGGAATGCCAAAATAAGGGCACGTCACTCACTTTGAGCCCTCTACGTTTTGTGGAGGGCCATGGCAGTTCTTTTTTTACTCACCTTCTTCTGCCGGCAGCTCTGAAATGAGACAAAGAAACAAAATATTAGTAATTTCGTCAGGAAGAGAAGCCACCGCTTAAATACTAAAACAACTTGTCGACAATAAGCTCGGAGATACTCCCGCGAAAAACGGGATTCATTACGTAAAAATAAGCTTTTGGTGTCAAGTTAATTTAAAGAAGACATAATTAATCATTAAACTCGACGGAAGAGTAAATACTCAGCGGCATCTTCTGGAAATTTATTAGACTTACCTTGTTCAAACAAGTATCAAAACACTTTGTACGTTAAGTTAAATAGCAATGATAAATTACATTACATCAATTAAAATAGTAATAATAAAACTATTTTGACATAATTTAAATTAAATATACAGCTGTAAGAACAATGCTTAAAACTAATAAAGAATAAATAACCAAGAAATATTTTACGAAGATCATGAAAACTACATGGAAAACACCAGGTAGTAAAGAGGTAAGAGAATATACTCAAACCACAAAATATGACATTTTCGATATTATAACTTTAGACCACAGCAGATACGTGGAATTTTTACAAAGGAGTAGCTTTTCCCGAAACACAATTTCACTAAAATTATACACTGGCAGAATTCTCTAAAACCGATACGGACACGTTAAAAATACCTCCATGAAAAAAATCAGAAAAAAAATTCCCACCGAAAGAATATCGCTGATATCGACCAGTAATAGATAGTAGACCGGTCGATAGCTGGATTCTCGCCATCCGCGCCAAGGTTTTAGCCCAAACGACCGGAAAAATCCCGATGCATAAAACAATGTACGCCTAGGGAACGGACTGCATAACGCTTCTCTTTTTAGCTTCCAGGAAAAAAGCAGAACGAAAACCTCCAGGGCACCTTCCAAACATCTAGCCCGATCCATTTTTCCACTCCGGTAAAGCCACAGAATGAAAGAAGCTGGTGCCTAGGGCGGGTTTGGAATCGATTCTCCCTCGGAGGGGATCTTAAGAGTTGCACTCTCCGATATCCTAAATTCAGCAACTCGAATGTGGGCCATTTAAAAAGAGTGACCAAAAAAATAGGAGCTCTAGAACGGAGACTATGAACAGGAAACGTAGAAAACAAACGAGAGAGGAATCGATTGTCGGGGAATGCTATGCTATGTAAGGATTATGGAGTTACGGGATTGACTCATATTGAGCCGCATTAATGACCACAGTTCATTTCTCCTCTCGAAGATGGCAACATAGTTGCCCAAATATGTATTGAAAATAATACGTTTGCATTTCTTAGTCATGAAGAACTCTGTCCCATGGTCTGGGTACTTCCGCACAACGGGTTGCTCTCAAACAACGGCTATTTGGAGCTTTTATAACTCAAATACATTAACGTCCAGTCATAAACTTCATCATAAACCCAAGCATATCGGGGAATTGAGCGATGGCTATTAAATCAACGCAGAAATTCAGCTTTGCGACGAACCTTCCTGCTAAAGAGACTTTTTCAAACATACAATGCAATTAAATTAAGTTCCAGATAACACAATAATAAAATTACCAGGATCATTAATAGCTCCATAATGCCTTTTAGGGCAAAACCTTGCAATCAAAAAAATTAAATGATTTCAAAAGACAGTAAAATACATCCCTGGAGAATAGTACAAAAATCCACAATTTAAACCACCTGGTGGAACAGAGAGCACTTGGAACTACGCATGCTAACCTTTACGGCCATTCCCTTGACCAGTTAAATGTTCGCGTGACCGTTCTATCAGCTCCTCAGCTGCTTCTGTGCTTCGAAATTGATTTATATAGTAAGAGCACACAGTAGCGATTTCCGAGATGGTAAGTGAAAATAGCATTTACTCGCCAGTAGCTTTTCTTTACACCATTTACGATACCCGAGTCACCAGCAGAGAAACATAAAAAAAGACTGAAGTGTTAACGGTTGAGATAATGTGTGAATTAAAGCGGATGCATGGAAAAAGATAAGCATCCTAACGTGGACACAAAGCATGCCTCTAGAGGGCAGAGATGCGGGGGAATAGAAATTGCGAAAACCTCTATATCCAGGCTTCCCCTGGGAGTAGAAATCTGCACTATCTATGGAATTTCAGTTCGGCGGTTTTCTTAAGGGTGCCGGAGCTAATACTCGGGAACTCGGAGAAGTTGAACATCGCCGAAGAAAGTAAACAGAAGCGGCGGAAGTTATGAAATTCTACTCGCGGAAGATCTTGATACGGCGTATCTGAAAGGGTGGTCGACTTCCCGGCATTATAAATGCAACCAGAATCACAACCGTAGAAGTCTTTCCGAAAATACATCTCGCTGCAGAGCGATGACACAATCCGGAATTATATAACCATAATCAGAAGCGGAAACGGACGAAAATGTGACACAAAATTCCACGTATATTCCTTACTAAGAATTCATACAACTAACATAAAACTTCATAAAATAGAATAAATATTCATCTGGATGAGAGGACGTTTTCTTGAAGCCACCGTGAAATCACTTTTTTTATCGGAGGAATTTCTCTTAATTAGGTAAATAATAACTTGAAGGTCAAATTTCACTTTCGACGAGCACAAAGAATTAAAACAACCCGAAGAATTTTTCGCACTTCTCTTTGAAAATTCCATTGTTATCCCGCACAATATCTAAGCTATCTTTCCAGGAGAGAAACATTCTTATGGAGGAAATTTCGATGCACAGTAAAATATTTTAATGAGCAAGTATCATAAATTACTCAAAACTAATTAATCTGCGGCTTCCGATGCTACTCATAAATTAATCAAGGCAAATCAGACCGTGAATACTACTCGTAACAAAGCTCCAAAAAATACGAAAAAGTCGGAGAACGATATTTGAGAAGAAAATCCCGAAAACCCAAAGAAGCTTACGCCGCAACAAAGGCAAGGCGCCCCGGGCCTACATCACTGAGCACGAGAATGGATGAACATGAAAAAAAAAAATTCTCAAAGAGCTCACTCTTCGCATGACCTATATAGCGACAGCTACACAGCGAGTTGACTACCAATTAAAAACGAAAAAGGAATCCATTTCCCTCTGAGAAGAGAGTAGCGATCCCACAAAGGGAATTAACCTCGAAAGATAACGATAACTAAGAGAAAAAATGAGGAAATAATCTTCTTCGAAGGAAAGCCGTAATTTCGCCTGCTCAGCCGGCTAAATGAGCACCGATAGCTCCTCAGCGGAGCAAAGAAGCGGATGAATTTGCGCCCATTCTTTCCGATAATCACCGGAGAAGGGATCAAAAGTGCTCTTAAAAACCCGCTAGAGAGGAAGGAAGAGGCGACGTGACTATTATTTTCGCCGCTAACGTTAGGGGCGAATCGTTTATAGAGCATCTCCTTTAAATTCTCCGCTGAAAATATTCGAATATTTTTCCCAAGGCGGCGGGGAAACAGCGCAGCTGCATTCGAGATGCAACAGGGGAATACTGATCCCGTTACACACTTACTGCTCCACTTTACTGCGAAAAAAATATAGATCACGGCAAATGGGGACACGTGCCACCAGAAAGATACTATACTAGACTTTTGAATAACAAACGTCTTCAAGGAGTTCCAAGTCTCCTTCCACGGCATTTTATAAGAGAATAGACATTTTGAGAAGGTATTATCACGAGAAAAAAAGCAGCTGAATACTTAAAAAAGCTTACTTCCTTCCTTAATTATGCTCTTTGTTTCCTTGCGTGGAATAATTTGCATTCCAGGTAAGCCTTTTTGATTAGAAAGATCCGTTTGCTCTAACTTTCTGTCCATAAATTTTACTATAACACTAAATTACTAAAAGGCGTAAGAAAATTACTAAAAGACTGAAGAAAATTACTGTACCATTAATTCTGAAAGACAAGTTGTGAAAACTAAAGTGTGCATAATGCTTAGACATCCATATCGAGGCAGAAGTTATTCAGATTTAATGAAAATTTCTATCTTTTCTACCTTTTTCCGCTGACACTCACTCAGGACTAAATATGCATTTATTCCTAAGAGTCGAGCCTAAAAAGCTATGCCTTGAATATAAAATTTTAGATAGAAACGTAGAATCGTCATATAATTTATTGAAATAGTTGACTGCAAATTAATTGAATATCACCACCCTTTTTCCGGTAAGTAATGGAAATATTTATAATAGTATAATTATTTCAACAACTCGCTGAAAAAGTAACATCTGGAGTAATGATTCTTTTTATTTTCTACTTTATCACCGAAAATGTTTGCAGATACGAGCATGTTAACTGTAGTACCTGGACATTTCTTTTTTACATTATTGATTAAATCACAGCGAACTTTTAAATGTATTATTTCTTATCACATCTCTTTCTTGTAATCGATAACCACTTGACTATTACGCACAATTTCAACGCTAAATCATCTTTAGACCATAGAGGGATAGACAGGAAACCAGAGAACCCTAAACTTGACTACCTAGAAGACGCGGAATAATCAATTAATTCCATTTCCCTCCACAGCTGATGAATGAGACAAGCAGTCTCCCATTCCTCTCCGGAAACCCCTGAAAATATATCGACGCTCCGGCCCAGTTTCCCCCAGCGAGAGGCTCGAGCTGGGGAAAATAAAGGGGTTGAGAGGAATCCCTCCCCAGCGCGGTAAACATGGGGTGATGGCAATTCGGATGGACGCGAACTCGCGTAAAAAAGTTATTAAAATTTGAATAGTGGCGCAAGGAGAGGCGAGAACGGGAATTCAGGAGGTGTACAAGAGCGAGTATGTCCTAAAAGACGGTGTTTGCATTCGGTAATAAGTGCTGTTCCTAGCGAGGGGAAGAGTATAGGTAGGAACCTAAACCTGAAAGGCTTCGGAGTTAACGGGGATGTTTTCATACGTCCACCCTTTTACACAACAGAGTTATGTTTTGGCGGCGTCCGGACTGATTGCTCACAGTCGTAAATAGACCAGATTCTCACCTGAGATACGTGAATTGCGTTCATCTTTAGCAGTACAGCGACTCAATTACCGTAAAATCAATACCAGTAGCCCTACTTCGACAAAAATGAATCAAGTCTCAGGAAACATACAGAACTCGATTCATGAGTAACTCTAGTAGCAGTTACTGATAAGGAAAATGTGTTATTGTAGATGCTCGCGTATACCGGAGAGCATTTAAAAATAAATTTACGACAAATAAAAATAACTAAAATAGGGTGAAGAAACTATCACAAAGTAACAAAAAAAGATTAACTTGTGTGTTAATAACTGGATGTGGTAGCTTTTAAGGAAAATTTTAGAATCAGAGATCACATTGAAAATTTCGCTTCGAAAGATTTTTCCCCGAATGAATGATTTTATTTTTTAATTTTTTTTATTTTATCTTACATATACAATATCTTCTGATTAATCGTAATAAATTTTGCAGCTTGCATTTCTTCAAACTATTTGCAGAGAGTCGAGTATTAAAAGAAGAGGCAAAGGGTCAAAATGATAAAATATTCAGATGGAATTCATTCAATTTCTTCGAGAGAGATAAGGATTTAAATTTCAAAAGAGCAGATAGAATGCCTTTCCATGAGATCGGGTGCATCCCTAGATTCGATTTTTCACCCTTCCCTATCCCGCACATAAATATACCGTAAGAAATAGTCCTTCCAAACAGAGCCCTGACAAGGTAAAATATGGCAACGATTCCAATCCCACCCATGGGAAGAAATTCGGCAACTGGGGAGAAGGATGGAGCACGAAAGGTAACATTTATCTTGACCCATTTCGAGAACAAAAAGTACCCTACTTCTGTACCAAATAGGTCAAGGGAAACTAACAGTTATATAGGAGCAAAAATACACCCATACTTTTCCTTCGATAGCACATAAATATGCCAGTGTAAAGAGGTCAGTAATCATAGCTGTTCAGAATCACATCCTTGAGGGCTACGCTAAAAATAGGAGACCCAAGTTTGACTGAAAGCAAAATTATCAAGTGAGACGAAACTTTCGATTATGAAAGAAGTGTATACAGCTCATTCATACTCGGGGGAATGCAAGGGTCAATACCGCCAAGTCTGTTTCAATGAGCCACACGCGGTCGTTTGAGTTCCCGTAACACTGCTTTTTCGCAGCCAAATGTGGCGTTTAGAGCAGTTCGGACCAAACCCCTTCATGTCCCTGGGGAAGTGATAGGGTCACTGGCGTGTTCGTGGAGAGCAAACGAATCGATAACTCTTAGGGGGCAAATGTGGCCAACACTTCGCACCCTCCGACCAACTGGGGACTAGAAAACACGCAACTCTTCCTTTCACGTGTTATTATCAGAATGATAGAGGGAATAAAATCTAGAGCCAAAACGTACATAGGAACGGAAAATCGTTCCTTCACATAGTTCTCCAACGTTTTACCTCTCCGACTAACGCATTACTAAAGTATGATTACAGGGCGAGTTCCAATTCTAATAGCTAAAAAGAAATTGAATGGAACGGAGATGTATCGCCTCATAATTCCAAGGTTTATTACAAAAACTGATGAATTACAAGTATGTTAACTTAAATTGTACAAAGTAATTCAACTTATATGAAGTTGGTAGCAAGGGCTCTTCGGGAGATGCCTAAATTTTTATTTAAAGTCAACGTGCATTTAATATGTTGAAAAATATTTGCCTTAGTAAGGTATTATACGTTATCATACAAAATAACCTTCACATAATACTTAATTAGTAATTCCATCAAAAAATGTTTCGCTAAATAAACCACATACGCAACGTTATACTGCTAACTATTACACGAACTTACAGATATGTTACGAACACCAGTCGAAAAGGTCTGTCTTAGAATATCACATCTAACTTCGTATATTAAATCAAAGAAAGCTACAGATGAATCGCAACAACGTAGTAAAGCTATTTTGGCAGCCTTTCTGATTCAGATAAATGGAGCGAACATTTAGTTTCCAAGAATGATTCCCTGTGTCTTATTGGCTCGCTGAATACACTGGTAGCGGTAAAAATTGCGTGAGGAAACAAGAGATTTATAACAGCAAACATTTCGGAGTTATGGAAAGAGGGAGTCTCACGGTCACGAAACCCAGAAACAGCTCTGGATGAAGGGAAATGTTACGATTTATGAGAATCTATTCACTCCAACTGAAAATAAAGCGAGATGGAATTTCCCACCATGTGTTCTTAGGATGAAAAGTGCCAAAGCAGTGAAGGAACTAATGCATAGAGGACATCTGAGTGTACGTTGCTGGTAGTTGTCTTGCGAAAGAAATAGTGACGAAGAGACTTTAAAAGTGGGGGTGTTTGCGCATTTAAATAACATCAAGAAAAGACGTAGGTCCGCGATGAATCTGCATAACCAGTAATGCCTAGTTCGCGAGAGATACCATCAACTGGAAATTATCACACAGATTATGAATATGAACATACTTGTATTAAGCAAAAATTTTCTCGTAATAATAATGACTTGAATGGAAGAGTTTTGGCCTATAGAGACCACCCACACTTTTTAGTTTAATCAAGTCACAAATACAAACCATGCCCTAACCTAAGGATTCGAACTCGGGACCTTAACCTTTACAAGGACAACTAACCGAAAGGTAATCAGTTACTAAGATATCATTTCGTGTTGCAGGTTATCCTAAACGCATTAATTAAACATTTAAGTCATTCAATCATAGAATAATAATAAAATAACGCAAATAAGTAAATTGCCACCTAAATAATTCCTAGTTGCAAAAAATAATTAACGAAAAAATCTACGAAACTGCAAGCTACTGAAAGCAGTATTTTCGGTATAATCGAGAAGGGAACATACAGTAATTTCGAAGAGAAAACTTTGCTCATCTTTTACCATAAATTGTTTCAATAAATCATAATTCTTTTCATAAGAGTACAAAGGTTCGCAATACGAACTGATTCAGCTAGTCCATGAAATCCATCATGCCTCAAAAAGCGGTCATCTACGACTGAAAAACTGTCTCCCGATGTCCAAATGGAATCAATATACGCCACTGCCTGTTATAACTTTATAATTTATGGGCAGAACGAAACAGAGGGCGAGAGAAAAAGGGGTGTATTGCCGGAAATTTACATCAGCAAACAAGCGGACGGAACGCCCGTAAAAACGATGCACGAAACGCGAAAATTGTTCCTTATGGCGAACAACCAGCGAGGACGGAAAACGCGGAATTTATTCGTAAAAAGCGGAAATGGACGACGTTTACGACGGAAGGGCTACGGCGGTGGCAGTGAGGAAGCCAAAACTGCTGTTTGCGATATTTCGGAGGCAAAGCAAAGTGTGTCATACTGCGAACGTAAACACTGGCAACTGAAAGAAGCATCAAGAGCCGCGAATGACGCATTTCGTGATATGCACTGGTCGATTGGACGCTTACCAAAGAGGAATGCATTTCAAAACACTGAAAACATGCTTCCTGCTGAGATAAATTTGAAAAATACGCATCTCGTAACAACCAAGTATTTGACAAACGCCGCTGGCTGAATTTTAATTTTTGATGGACATCAATTAGCTGGATATGTCATTTTGATGTGATTTTTTGATATTTTTCATTTTTCCCCCTTAGGAAAAGTGAATGTTATTTTTTTCTTATAATTAATAATTTTTAATATTCTTTTGATTTATTTATTTGAAATTTGTCATTTTATAATTGTCATTATCAAATTGAAAACGTCTTCACCGGCTGCTAAACGTGTGGTTTCTCGGTGGAACACAGACTTTTCGGCTGCTACCATTGCATCCATCCGCAGGGTTAAGTCATTATTATATTCTTACCTTTTACTGTGTTTTCGCTGTTTTCCCCCCTTATTTGCGGGTGTTTTTCTTTCTTTGGCAACCTTCAGTTGCAATGATTTTTTCCAGTCTGTTTTCTGTTATAATTTATACGTATACATGTAATGCTGATATACGAAGTTAGGTGGAAGAAAGCCCCATATGGACCTAAAACTTGCCAATAAATGTTCCAAATAAGTAACCCCACATTATTCGCGCCACTTATCTCCGTACGCACGAAATTAAAGCGAGAACACCTATCACAGGGCATTTTGAGAACTATAAACGAGCTGGAAGCCATTCCATGCCGTATTACGATAACCTCGATTCTATCTTACCGCATTTGGGGACGTCATTACTGTGACGCAACACCGTTTACGGTTTCCCCACTCGCTCCAAGAAACCATCCAAGAGATCCTTTCGGCGAGATGACGTCATTCTTTTGTTCCGACGATTCGGAGACGTTTTCTTTCCACTAAAGGTGTGGCCGGTATATTGATCACCGGAGCGTATGCTTTCTCGAATGTCAAATCCACGGAGGATGATGAATCGTCTCTCGAGTATGCACCAGAGGAAACTGAGATCCGGTCCCGCATCCATTCAAGATTGCGAAAGCATTTAAGATTCATATGATACGAAAATGAAACGATACCGGTGAAAGGTACTGTGGAGTTTTGACAGCAAAGCTAATAAAATACTCATTATTTTATGGTAAGTAACTTTACTTTATCGACGTAAATTAAGCTGCAATACTTTTCCTGGTTGATATTTTTAACAACTAGATTTAGACAACTATCAATGGAACGAACAAATATGGTAATAATGGGAAAATTAAAAATATTATGTTTTACAGATCGTTATACGTATCGGTTCCTAATTTAGAGAATATAGGTAAGGAAAACAAAGTCAAACAGTTGACGGAAATAGAAGTTTGATTCAATACCAGCAAAATTGCTCGGCTGTGACGGCCTGTTAGAAACCCTGAAAATTCCTGTACGCTTTACCATGAAATTGCTATGTATATATAATACCAATAAATATTTCAGTTTCTGATGTACTGATTCATTCATTGTAATTGATATTGCCAAATGATCTATTACCAAGTTATTCTGTTCAACAACTATAATTTAAATAATACCTTACTATTCTTATTATTTTAATATGCTAATCGTAAAACGCTGCTACCAAATTTCGGTCTGTGGCAGAATATAAGTAAATTATTAACTAAATAATTTTTTTCTATAAAAAATAGCTGATGATAATTAAACTGACTCTCATTATAGTACAAATGCAGTATGAATTAAATATTGATTCTTTAACGAACATTACTACGAGATTCTAGTACTTCCAATCATTACGAAACGCACAATCGTATCACGTCTGTGAATACTCCAGGAAAATGATACTGACCATTTCCGATAAGGGATGCTGAAATACATCATGATCGATGAGGCCATCTTCCGCCATATTCAAGGCTACTCGATACGAAAAACAAAAGAGCGATACTACCAAGGCCGCAAAGGAAAGGTCCATCTCGCGTCATTCATCCCGAAGAAGATGAGAGGATACATTGCGGAGGAGACCGAACTTCTCGTCAGATGAATTGCGACCGTGATATGGCCCTTTAAAACCATATTCGCCCATAACCCGGCAAACCTTTTCCTCAAGCTTCGCACAGCTGTTCCATCAGACAAAGGAATCCTCCATTTGTACTGCTGACTGTCAACACGTACGAAACAGAAGAAAAGGGGACGTTTCTTTTAACTGAAAACGCTCCGAATAGCTTGAGCAAAATTTCGACACACACGTTCGACACCAGGCAGTTCTACCACATGAAATGTATGGCGGAAATATAAAATATTCTTACGATACATTTGGTGGGAAGGTAATCCTTTGTGATACGGTATTTTGTTTCAGGACCTTTCCGATCTACTGACTAGAAATTTTAGTAACGGTCAGAGACCTTTGCAATTGTTACAGAATTTGTATAAATAAATAGGTAGAAATAGATCATATAGAATATATATATATATATATATATATATATATTTATATATCATATAATATATATCAGGTACAAATATATCATCAATATGAAACTTTTTCTCGTAAGTAATACATCTAAATGATTTAGATGTTAAGAAAAGAGAGTTAAGAAGTTTAGTATCCACAAATGAGCAAAATAAATTCTCTGAAGCTAGGAAATGATCTATTGAATAAATCCTCCAGATCGACCAATACATAAAATCATTCCCAACAATTCGATAAAAATTTATACAAATTGAAATGAGTGCCGTATGGAATAACGTAGGATTCCCACCTCGGGATTCGAACCAACAACCTTAATGTTCCGAGGAAGCCACGCCAACAACTCTTAACAAGGTCGGAGTCTTTGCAAGTAAATGGATTTAAAAAAAATTATCTCATGCGGCTCGTAAGATAAGCAGCCATTCATCCTCTTTATCTGCGCTAAACAAATCCTACTGACAGCAAGGCAGTTGTGAATTCTATCGCGAAGTAAGCAAAACTTACTGTTTCTAAGAATTTAACGTTTGGAAAATGCAACAAAAAATAAAATAGTAAACTTTCAATAAACACGTACAAGTGTAAGCCAGCGGCATATTTTCCGAAGGTCGAATTCCACCCAAAGTCTTAGCCTCGTATGATAGAAATAACTTACGTCAAGAAAGATCTTATGCTTTCCCGGTGTATGCTGCTCAGGAACTTTTCTTGGGTTCTCAACCGGGTCAATGTGTTGGATAGCTCCGACGTTTCGACAGCAACCACTGCTGCCATCCTTGAAAATGGCAGCAGTGGTTGCTGTCGAAACGTCGGAGCTATCCAACACATTGACCCGGTTGAGAACCCAAGAAAAGTTCCTGAGCAACTTACGTCAATACAATAACTATCGTAACCTTGATTGCTTCTATAGCATAACTAGCTAATTAAATTCCCATTCAAGGTAAATAGAAGAAATAGTTCCATTCATTCGTGGTAGTAGAGAAAAACGAGGGTTGAGATAAATAGTGTTTGAAAATTACCCATACCAATTTTATGAGTATGCTATTTCCGTCGTCGTAATCCCGTGGCCAATACTGATCAGATACAGACGAAATGTATGTAAAATACCGGAAAGAATAGTACGAAGCCAAACAAAATTCAGGAAGGGAGGGAATATGAACTCCTTGGATGCGACGAATCAGAAAAATCCAAGAATTTATAAAATTAAAATAAAAGTACCGGGATGATGATGCAAAAACAAACTTCTGCTCAATCAACAGTGACGTCGCCAGATAAATCATAATTATGCTGACGAATCCTCCTACGCAGCGTGATTTTATGAGCAGACTACTGACGCGAAAAACCAACTTCTTCGCCTTATTATACTACGCAGGGCCCGTTATCGTCGAGCATAACTTTAAAATTTTTCATTTTTTGCTCCGAGCAAACACCTGCGAGCAGAGGCTTTCCATGTCAATGCCTCTCAGATAAGGAACGGTGAAAAAAGGCAGTGCGCTTTCCAATTACAAGTGAAAGCAATGCGACCCACTCTATCC
This sequence comes from Sympetrum striolatum, assembly GCA_947579665.1. NCBI lineage: Eukaryota > Metazoa > Arthropoda > Insecta > Odonata > Libellulidae > Sympetrum > Sympetrum striolatum. The sequence goes on along the minus strand of OX388345.1, from coordinate 39,914,473 downwards.
TCCATCTCAACAGTGAAATTGAATGAAAACATGAACACCGTAAATGAGATTCCAATTTGGACCTAAAAGATGTGATTGAGAGGTTTCAGTTCGAATTACAATACTTAAAACGGACAATTAGGTCTCCAGATCTAGAAATTCACCAAAAGAGATTACTATTATGAAACGTCCATTAGCTTCACACGTAGCAAACCTTAATTGGGAATTTTACTTAAAAGACACAGCTTTTTTGGAAGTCTACACACGTAGGAATTATATATGTACATGAGGTGGCGAACCTATGGCACGTAAGAGAATTTTTGGCACGTAAAGTTCTGGCACCTTATCTTCGATATTATTCTGCACAAACCATTGAGTTCCGCAGCGGTTATAGCAATACTAGGAATTATACTAGAGTTAAAAAATATTAGTAAATAATTTCGCCCGTAGAAACAGCTTAAATCCATTATTTATGCATTATCTTAGGTACCATGATGTATCGCTAACTTTTGGCACCGTGTTGTCAAGAAAGTTCCTTACGTAAACAAAATGGCACTCTTCCTACAGGAAATTGGCCATCCTTGTCACACCTAACCACGCCTTACTTCTACAGAAGTTCCTTTTAAATCGTCATTAAAATTCCGAGAGAGAGACTTCAATGAGCAACATGATTACACGAGCAACTTCCTCATGTCTTTTTACCGAACATGGTAAAAGATGCATACATACAGTGCAAAATACTACACAGCGTACGGAATTAGAGGTTTAAAATCTCCAATAGCCGTCTTAGTCGGCGTTCCCAGTCTCATCCACCGGTAATCGGAGAAAAAAAGAAAGGACAAGAGTACAAAAGAGTCTTTAGAACCTTATCGCCTGAAGATGAAAGCATCGCTTTCGAAATAGGTATTGGGTTTTCTTAAAAAGTGCGGTGACCTTACTTGTTTCCCCGGAATACCGGTAAATGAGACGAGTAACGCCGACAAAGACGGCTACTGGAGATTTTAAACATCTAACTCCTTTACAGGCATTTTCCTAATTCTATTTTCTTACACCCGCGTACGGATGTTAGAGAAAAAGAGCACAAAATCGTCCCAATGGAGAGTGATAATCCATCTCTGCTACATCTCCAAACAACACGTGGATCGGATTTAACGGGGCCGATTAGAAAAAAAGGACGAGCGCGGAATGCGTCACGGCCCATCGCTCCACTCTTCGGAAGATAATGTCATCAGCGATTCCGAACATGGATTAGCGGGAGGGATTTACATGTCAGACGACGAGCTTTTTCTTTCCGCGAGTGAGCTTCCAAAGGATTTACGCCCACGCAATCGACTGTCCCCTTCGAAAAGGAAACGCGCTGGAGAACAATACGGAGACAAAATGGGAAAGTGATACTATATACGCCGCGGTATGATCTCCGTGTCATTTTCTCTCGTCGAGCCATCCGTTGCAATAAATTCGCAATCTTGACGGACAATAAATCTATCCTTTCTGATAAACTGCCGTAATGACATTTCCCACGTAATGTCTCACGTGGATTTCCACACAATGTCTCAAGTAGGACGACGTATTTTGCTGGAAATCCGGAGATAACGATGCACGTCAGAAATCATACATGGAGAGCGACGACTCGCGAAGAATATCAGAATTCGTGCGCATGGGATTTACAGTGCCGTGACGGTAAATCAGTGAGCCTTTGAGCAGTTAATATCGAGGGGATCGTAGACGGATAACAATTGGGACTCCTAAATCTCGGGGTCCCACTGGTATCGTAGGAGTTACCTGCAGGTACGCCCCCCCTGGGGATGTACTAAATAGACCGATGATAAAATAAACGATTAAAAATTAATAAATGGATAATGACTAAATGGATAATGACTAAATGGATAATAAATAAATAGATATTTTACTATCTTTTTCATTATACAAAAACGAAAAATTGGCTCATAAACGCGACGGCTCATACCGAAAAATTGAGATTCGAAAAAAACATAAAAACTGAAATATTGAATTCAAAGCAAACTATCAATGCGAAACTTATCAATAATTACAGAACAATTCGAAATAATAATAAGTATCTTTTATAAGGGCGAGATTGAGACGATTGAGTCTCTTCCTACATCTTAACCCTTTGTCACATAAATTTTAAAGAAATTCAAATTATTGTCGTTTATTGACAATCAGATGAAGGTCGAATTTCATGCACAAGAATATGCCAACAGGATGGAAACCTAATATGACAACTTGTAATTACATAATTTCCTACCTAGGAAACTCTTCCTATTTTGAAATGGATATATCAGTACCTCGTGAGGGGAGGTAGGACAATTATTTAAGGGCTAAACAAACAACAATGGGGATGCTCTTTGCATAACGCGAATCGAATCTCCCTTAACCGGAATCGCACGCTTGGAACAAAACAGAGACTGTGGAAGGAGAACGATGTTGGACGGGTTTTTGCCAACAATGACATCATGCAGATGTTATGACGTAGACAGTTGTGCGCAGTTGCGGCGGAAACGTGGATCTAGAAAGTTGTCAGAGAGAGAGCTCCAGGCGGCATTCCGCTCCGAGGACTACGGGGATGCGCTCGCCCCAGAATTCCGCGAGCTATGTGAAAATAGACGAACAAGTGAGCTCTTAATCAGAGATCCTTAATTGCCAAGGCGTCCCTCTCGAAACTAAGGTAACGTGTTACAAATAAAAACCGAATTTCGTTCTTCAGCAAGATTTTCAAATTTGAAAAAGATCGAATGAAATTTTTCCAAAAGATTTAAAATCTTGCGGAAAATACGATGTCCTGCTTTTTTTTCATTTATTAAATGGCGCTCCATGAAGTCAGGTTAGGTCATATGGATTACATAACGTAAAGTAAATAGTGCATGATGACACCTCTAATTTTAAGTGCTGCCTGATAAAAACACGACCTGAATTCTTAATCAGATACAAATGGTTTTTATTTCTTGGACTGGTATCAACGAGATATTAGATTCCGCTGTATTCGATATGATATGAAAGAGATTGATTACTGACTTTTTAATCATCATCATCTTAATCACATCAAGATATCTTAATAGTAGTGAGATACGACCAATTCTACGATTGAAACGCACGACTGATCTGTAGCCCAAAACACCAATTTTTTTTACATTACGATACTTGGAAAATGTAGAAAGCTTAGTGATGTAAGAGATGATCAAGAATGCATCATTGGAAAGATAAATTACCCTAAAGAATCATCAATATGCAACTTATGCTGGAAAATATTCTTTCTCTACCACGATGGTGCACCTAGTCCTTGGAGGTGGGTCATATATTAAAATTAAAAAAGAATAGAAAAGCTAGAGGAAAAGATATTCTAAAAATTTAGTTACTCCTAAACACCAAGAAAAACTACGAACATACAATCATAGAAACAAAAAAATAAACGACAACCGAAAAATAGGTGAACGTTAAACATAGGCATACTCCAAAACGAGCCGTTCTTCCTCGGACGGGTGGATGCAACTGGTCAAAGAAAAGCGGGATGAACTCTAACGCCTCGTTAGGAAATTGAATTTGCAAACAGACAGAGAGCGGGGGAGCAAAAACACGCGAGAGAAGACTGGCTTATTAGGGGAAGGTAATGCCGAAACTTAATTGCGACTTCAAGGTGGTCCTAGGGATTCTGCAAAGGCTATCCATCTTTTATGAGAGCGCTGGAGATGCAGAGAGCCCCTTTTTTAAGCGGCTTATGGGAGAGTCCCCCACCTGGAACGCAAAGGGATTTGCGATCTCTACGAGGGAAATACGGCATTCTTGAAAAGATTCTCCGGAGGGTGGGGGCGGATCAAAGCGATGATAGATTCTAGTAGATACAGAAGAGCCTTAATGCTTATGTTTATGTTCTACGCCCGTACGTCAAAACCGGCGAACATCTGGAGAGAGGCGAAACAATCATTGACCAGAAGGATGAACTGAGATTTTTAGCGATCCTATGCAATTTAATCAGCGTTAGAGACAATTTCCCGAAATGATGATTCTATCCACACATGAAAAGCACGAACGAACAATATAATGAAATAAAGAATATTCCAAACTACTAAATGCTTCTGAATCAATGCAGAAGGATCGTTAAACTTAATTTCACAGTACAAAAATTCACATTTAATTTACCGGCGAACAGTTCCAAGAGAATATCTACTTCATAGCATCAGAAACAGTAACCTACTTTTAAATATCACTCCCTTTTATAATACGATACACTTTATGCGAAACATCGCAAAGATATTTTTCCGACCAAGCATAGAATGACCCTTCATCAATTGTTCCAGGTTCACCAAATACTTCGAAAGGTTTTAGCTGTGTAAATAAAAATGGAACGCATTCAACTGATCCTTGAAATAATAGAGTTGGGCAACAAGTGGTGCTTGAAACTTCCACAGATGTAAATTATGCGGCATGCTTTTAAATGTCATCCATTTCAAAGGAAAATAGAATCGTAGAATATCAGCCGGTATGAATAATCGACAGACAAGAGTATTGAATGATAGCTAGAATTCATACGATTATTGATGAATGGAGAACATAGACAAATATTGGCGAGGGATCAAAATCATACTAGAGTATTTTAGACGGAAATTTACAAGGTAATTTACCAACCAGAGTTGATCAAGAGTGTTATGATTAATGGGCCCTACTTCGTTTGATGAAGGCATTGATTGATTCGAGAGAAACGGAAGGAAACCGTGAGATAGGTTGAAGAGGATTTGGTTGGGAAATTTCGCACGTGGGGATGGCTCTACTCTCCAGAGTACAATGACCACCTAACGGACTCAATCTATGCATAAAGAAATCATCAGACATCAGACTATTACACACTGGGAATAACCCCGCTAAAATGAGAAATCTTTTTAGCAGTATTCATACTACTAGTTTTCCTACCCAAAAACCTAATCTACTAACTCGAGCATGTACTCAATTCGGATTCGATAAAATAAATCATAATAATTAAATAATAAAATTCGGATAAACGGACACTAAAATCGACAGCGTAGATTCCCGAAAAAGTTTAATTATCAATCAGGAATCTCTTTAATTGAGCTTAAGATTAGTTTTAAATCAATCTATCTTCGTTCCTTGATAGATAGCTATTTAAATTTAATTTCTATAAAACAATACTTCTCCATTGTCAAATAAATAACTTCTAAAGGCAACAATGGACGCAAAATTATTAATATCTGAGCTTATTCAGTTACAATTCAAGCTTCATTTACTTACCGTGAGCTCATTAAATGCATTTAACTTGGTACCCGATAAAAATTAGTGCGATTAATTAAGAAAAGGCTCCAAAATATAATTATCCAAACCCAAGAATATAGGCTACATATATTAACCTTGGGGATTCAACTGAATCTTCAATTCAAATAGAAATACCTCATTAAATACTTGAACCTGAACGTAGATTTAACGAAAAAAATGGACTTCTTAAGCCGCATCCTTGATATTGCAACGGAAACCCGATAAGAAACAAGGTTCGTAGAAATATCGAATACCGATACATTCCAAGGGTCAGGAAAGAGGAAGGTGCAAGCAATCAGCTGACGCGGGGGAGGTTGAGGCAGGCAAGGAGAGACAGCTGACCGTGTCTTCGCGGATACGCCGCGTGGCATCGCGAAAAAGCGGAGCACACCACGCACAGCCAACGATGGAAATATCACCGTTCCGATCTACGAGTTATGAAATGCAGGTGACGTCAAGAAGAAGCTAGGTATGTCGTGAAGAACATGAAGCCGTTTACTTTAAGGTTGTCTGCCACCGTCGACTTCGCGCGGCCGAGAAGCAGAAGGCAAAACTATGCTAATAAACGGGAACGGAAAAAATGCCATGGAAAACTTAATTTCTCTCACACAGAACAGTTTTTCCTGCTAAAATACTTATATTCCTACATCCATTGATGTATTTGATACCTTACGTAGCACCTAATTACAACAAATTGGCTATCTTAAGTCGTTTGAACTTTTAGCGATCTTTCAACAGACACGACAATATATGACGATAGCATAACATAATTGCTCAAAAAAAATACCGAAAATGGCAATTTATGGCTAAACACATGGAATTTTCAGCAAATAGCAATTAATCATCATAAGATATGGTATGTAAATGGCAACGCAAAAATTTCCAGCTCAAGAATATAAATGAAATGTCAGATCTTTCAAGTCTGCATTAAACTGAAAATGTCCACGAATGTATTCTCTGAAATAAAAATATATTCTATAAAATATTAAATAACTTTGATTAAATAAACAGGCTTGAGCAAATTATTCAACTAATGCGGATAATTATCACTATGCGACTAATAATTACTATTATTAATGGAGGCAAAATACTAAACTAATACTGAAATAATGAATTCTTATTTCGCCAATTTGGTATACATCTTATTAAGCCAAACGTAGTCGACAAAAGACCTGATTAGAGAAGACAGCCATATGTTACAACTATCATACGGCAGCGAAAAAGAAATCACTAAACAAGCAAATCTATTTATTCACACTCAGCCAAATATCTAAGTTGCAACGGCATAAAAAAGTGCACGAGTCAGATTTCCCTAACAAATTTTCCCTCACTTCGACCAAATCGAGTTAGCAACGAGGCCTACCGAAAGAGACACAAATAAAACACTCGGCACACGGAGAGAGAGGCAGTCAATTACTTCAAGCAAACAGAAAGGGAAGAGGAGTTCATGAGAAATGACTCTTGGCCGTTTCCCGAATACATCCAGGTAAAAGTAACGGAAGGTAGGTCACGTGGTACGAGGGGCCCTCGACTACGAGACGGGCATCTTATATTAGGGCTTTTAAAGCACACGGCAAGACGATCGAATCCACGCTGAGAACCTCTTTGAACGAAAATCTCCGAACCTTTCGGTAGACGTGCCTTGAGCTGACGTCTGTAGGATTGGACTAACTGAAATCCAGGCATCGACGAAAAGAGCTGTGTCGATGCCTTTTATGTTCTGGAATCGGAAAATGGGAACTGGATTGGGTAGAATAATACGAGCGCTTCGACTGGGAATACATTTCTCCATGTTGAATTACGCCGCGTGGAGAATCCCTGCGGGTGATTCGCATTCATGGCTAATGCTAAAGCGACGTGGATTCGAGGAATAGCTTCCAAAGACGTAAGCAATAAGCTCGGGTTCTGAAAACAGCACTTAGATGCAGCCAACTAATCGCGCGAGGGATTTGAGTTGTCAGTTTTGAGAGTGTTGAGAGCGATGGCTTTGCGGTGTAAAAGCTATGGGCAATCGGAAATGTGGAATGAAAGAAAGCCTTGGAGACGTGTGAGGACGGAAACCTAATTATCCTTGACCAGAAAACATGGGTCATTAAGTTCTTAATTCAAAATTTTGTGCACACCTAGTTACAATTAGATGAAATATATACAGTTTCCAATATAGAATCAATGCAATTATTATAAACTTTTCACAAAAGGGAGAAAACTGAAGGCTCTTAACGTTCAGATAAAATTGTTGTTTCTCAAAAGAAAGAACATTTTTTGTCTGCTGCTGAGAACCAGGCAAAATACGTAAAAAACAAGGCGACAATTCCATAAATATTCGACAAAAACTACTAGAATCATTTTCTACTACCTCATCCTTTACTTCGTGGTACATATCTATATTGCTCGTCCAAAAAAAAAATGACCTAAGTATTTCCACAATATTAAAGTAAAAAAAACGGAACGAAGTTGGCTATTCCATGTTAAATATATTGGTTATAAGTTCAATTAAATATAGATTGATTGATAAGGCCCGATGTTGTTCTTCTTTCGAAACCGGTGGCCTATTAATAAAAATTTTGTTAATCTTTGTTAATGAGGAACTAAAATTTGAATAACAAGTGATTTCAATTGAAATAAATCATTGAAACTTCTTGATTGTTAAAAAAAGAGAGTTTTACAATTTTGCAAAGTCATCCCTATTCCCTCTGCACGCATTGACACAACCTAAACATAGCAGAACAGCTGTGTAACCCCATTAACACTATAGAAAAAAGGAAAATGAGAACGTCTGAAATTGCATGTCAGGGTCATCCACCTACTCACTTTTTCCCTCTGGCAAAGAAATAAGTGTAATGAAAAAGAGAAACAACGGCCAAGTGATGAAAAATTCTTACTCCCTTTGGAAATAAAACATCCGGCCCTCTGACGAGAATCAAGTTCCCCGCCCTCTATCGGCGAGATGTTCCCCGGACCGACACGAGTGAGAACCTCAAATCCTTCCTCCAAAAATAAAAAAACGAAACTCATAGATGTTATCGCCCTTGTTCCCCGAACAATTCCACTCTAATGATTGGTCGCTGAACCCAGAGAGAGAGTTGGAGGATCCCGAAAACAGCAGCAAATGAAAGGACACAATCAAGAAGATTGGAGTAGATCGAATGATACGAGCAATCATTGTCTCGAAGATGGTCGCCGAGTATGCGGCCGAAACGTCGATGACACGGAGAGACGCTGACCCGGTTGGAGTTACCGAGAAATGTTCCTGCATGCAATTTACAGGGGAAAGGATTACTTCCTTCTAAATTCAAGCAACAGCAATGAATGTGACACATGCAACTTAGAATTTCAACAAACGCCATCTGAAGATGAGAGGGCATTAATTTCAGCGATAAAATTTTCCTCTCAACTTAAGAAATATGGTTAGCGTCTCATGTTGCAATTTACTTTTAATTACAAGTTCCAGGTGTAAAATATGATATTCTCTTGACATGTAGAGCAGTCTCAGCTGAGTGGAGAAATAATTCCTAGAAATATCGAGTAGACTTACCGATTGCCTGATATTTATAATTCCGAAACTCAATTTCCGAAAAAATCTCCATCCATTACAAAGAAAAAAATTTACCCCGTTCAAATGGATTGGTTTAGATACACTCATACCTTGTAAAATATGCCGACAAAAACAACACGAGTCACCCAGTAATTAAGGAGTGACGATCGGCTAATTACAAAGCTGATATGAGCAATCGATTATCATGAACTCGACAATTACATTCAACTGACTACCCGAAAAACACCCAACGCGATATCAAAATAACAAACTTGCTAATCAGGGGACTAACTGAATGAATTAAGACATAATATACTCATTTCATTTCAGTATCAATTTCAGTTTTATTCATTAGTATCTCCAAATAAACATTTATCTTTTCTAGACTTTACAAAACAGCTTCGAGTGGAAAACTACTACATACCCTCTTTCTAATCGTTGCCGAACACTTATCAAAATATCAAACTTCCACTTATCGGCGTGCCATTCAAGGAACGGTCAAAGTTCTTACTTTCTGAACCCTCAGAAAATTCCATTGCGTCCAAATTAACACCCCCATCAGCTTTTCGACAGCGACCGAGTACCTCTGGATGCGTGCTTAGGTATAAGCATCGTGTATAATTGTGAAACACTCCCGCTTCAAGTCAATAGGTGACGAAAGGGACTAGGAAGGACTCTTTTCGAATACAGGCGACGATCCAAAGCAGGGGAAAAAGGGCCAAGGGTAAGGTGAGAGTGGGGGAAGTATCCCCAAGGGGCGGGCGCCATTACAAAAGGAAGACCGGGGACGCGGAGTGGTCACCTGCAAATTACCGGCCCTTCCGGCCGCGATATTAGCGCCCTGGATTAGGGCGATTATTTAGAGAAGTGAACTACGTAAACATCTGGGGATGCGATGACGGAGATCTGAGGACACGAGGAGATTGATTAAATGGAATGGCGATGGGAGGGAAATTTCATTAACCGCCTCGTTGGACGACGGAAAAGGTCGTTTGTCCCAGTCACTTTCACCAGGTGACCGAAGTATGTATTCATCGCAATAGAAGTGCAGCCACATTAGCAATTACGTTTGTGTTTCCGAAACGATCTAAGAGGATTCCTTTATATTAGATTCGGAATACAAATGAAAAGGATTGTCCTGCGGGGAAAGTAAAACACAAATCTCCATATGGAGTCAGTATTGCATTAATCATAAAATTTTACTTTAAGGATCGTCGTATATCATTCCTCAACAGGAAAATAAAAGTTAGAAGCACTAGTTCAAAATTAAGTCTCTAATAATTAACCATAACATTTTAATTAAATACCCCATAAAATTTGACAAACCAAAATTCATGCCCGAATACCCTTGAAAGAAGTACCTTATTGAAAGATCTGAGAGAACTAATTTATACAAAGATTATCCAGTTGCTTTAAAATCTGATGAGTCATATTTAGGTGGAACTAAATCGAACGATCTCCAATACCATCAACGAATTTGCTCATCCAATGCACGAAAACTCCAAAGAAACTAAAATATACTTGTACGGTGCCTTGGAATAGAAGACCTCATTTACCACGTCCCACCTCCCGCATTACAAGCACCGATTATTCCTGTCATCCTCAAACCAATCCGAACTCCCTCAAACTATATGACGCGCTTGTCCGCGGCGTAACATCGCCGATATGTTTCGCGGAGGGCATAACGCGGGCTATTTCCAGCATCCCTCTGGGCACCCTCCAGGAGAAAGCGTGGGTGGACCTCGGGTCCCACGTTCGACCACCTACCGCGAAACAGGATGGGAATAAGATAAATGTGCCGAGGAGAAAGAATCCTTGACTTCTCTCTGTGCACGTCAGTCATGGTAATCGAGTTGACGGAACTAGGAGGGATAGAAAAGAGCGGGTTGGAGGGAAGCAGATGCCGGGGAGGGAGCGGGATGTTGCCGCCACTTCTTCACACTATCTCGCGCGAATGTCGTCATTCGGATGCCTTTCCAAGTCGCTATAATTCGTCCCGTAGTCGAAGGTCTTTCAAGGCCCGCATCCTCCGGGGCGATAGAAGGATGTGGACGGAAGCTTAAGACCTAATTGGCAACCTAATTAAAGAACACAATTATCACATTACGATGCCATCTCACTGTCAATGGATGGGTCGAACTGTGCATCTTTAAGTCCGCAGGCTAGCAGTGCCTTCTGGCACTACTCAGCCAAATAATTCAGCTTCAAATAGGAATCGAAAGTTCACTCGACGAAGGTGCATCTACTCGCTATACCTATGTACATATGACTTTTTGGCACCCGGCCCGTCTTAGTATTAGAACCCGTTAGTAAAAAATTAAAGAATAAAAATTATCAATGAACATAAATTACGCTATAATTAAAATAAGCGGAGAAGGATGGATAAAATATTTAATATACAGATAAAATATAGATAAATATAAATAGAATAGGTATATATAAGTTGCAATTAGATAAAAAATAATTATTTAAGTCACTAATAGTAAATATCGTGTCAACAAAGAACCAAGTAAAAAATCCATAAATACTTCAGGTAGACTCTAATCGACGTTTCATGATAAATCTAGCAATAAAGAGGCATTATTAATCACTATTCTACTACATTGCAAAAATACATTTCCAATTATAACACTCATTTTTCGGGACATTCTTTGCGCTCACATAAGTTACCGTAACTTATGCGAATGGGCACTGATAACTTACGCACGACAACTTTACAAGCATGCTGGAAAAAGGAGCGACAAGGCAACTTATTACCAATAAAAAATAAGGCATGAACAAATCTCAAGAATAAAAGAGCAAGAAGAAATTTAGGAATGGTAAACTATGGAATACGACAAATTCAGTAGTCAAAAAGGCAACGCGAAAGATTGACTTGGGGATACAGTACAACTGACTGGGAATGATGAATATGCAAAAACGGCGTGAAAGGAACCAAGATCAAATACGTGCGGCAGATAGTGATCCATTCCTCTGCGTTGAGTCATTACATTCGTCAACTAGCTTTCCTTTCAGTCAACGCAAATTCCATGACGAAGCTGAAAATGTGCGAACAAAGAAGATGCATGCCAAAAGTCTATAATGTATAATGAAAGCCACAACGATAAGGCGAGTAAAAGCTAACACAGGACATGGCAATATAACATCATCTTACTTAGATTAATTTATGAAAGGTTTATTCCGATTATAAGTTCTTCGTTAATTCATGATAGCATCTAAAATTAATAAAATTCACAGACTCTGGCGATGCCTTTTGGAAATACGTCAACACACTGTTATTTTTCATCTAAAATTAAATTTGAATGCCATTTTATAATTCCCTAATTTCCATTCAATTTCCAAACGACGAAATATTTTCAGTCATCATAGGCGCGACAGTTACATTTGCAGTAAGTAATTAATTTAGATAAATTACGAAAAAATTCCGATAGAATTAGAGCGACACAGCGAAAATTAAAAATAAAATCCTTCACTCCTAATAATTATACCTTTTTATAATTAATAATCCAACATGGGGATTATATTTTTCTCTAAATAGTTATTAATTCACAGCTTCTAACTTTGGTCACAGTCAAATTAAATTCAGGCCACAATAAATCCATTCTAATTAACACTAAAAACCGACAGAAAACTAACAATTTCGTGCAAGTTCATTTACTTAAACTATACAGAACGAGGTATGATTTTTCTTTTCCTTATCATAATATCCTTATCTACGACTATTCACGTTGGGACGTAATACAGCAGCTGGCAAACTAGTAAAAACAAGAACAGAAATAGGTTTCACAAAGCTCCTTCCTCCACACAGTGTAACCCTTTTAATTAATCGCCACCAAATCTGTAACTACTCTTAATTGCGATAAAAGAGAGCGCCAAGGTCAAAGGGAGAAGATCGAGAAAAGCAGTGTGAATATTATAACCCGCATTCGAAGCCTCGTGTTTTGAAGATTAAAGCGGACATATTGCGACGAAGAGAGATTAAAAGAGCTGGAGCATTAAATGCGCAAAGAACTCAAAAGGACGAAGCGAAATTAAAATATCGCTACGCTGAACACTACGTGTGCTTGAAGAAATCGCAAGGTCGAATGATAATAATTGTGGGAAAAAATACCGTACCGTACCCGTAAATACCTCAATCCGTACGCGATCAATACCTGATAATTACATTATACAGTTAAATCCAAAATGCTATGATTGATATTAAAATACATGTGCTAAGGCATAAACTAATTTCTCAGATTTAACAAGATTTTGGGCAACAAAAGAAATGCGACGTTAATCTCAGAGACCACTCAAAGGTATAAAATCGCAGAACCATGTCAATCCACACTTCTCGAAATAGCCTATTCTCACCTCGAGGAGAAAAAGCTCGTAAAGCCCATTAACAATCCTATTTGATCTCGATCCAGTAACTATTTCTGTACTCCATTTTCAACGAGAAAAACTCATTTCGTTTGCGCCAAATGAAATCCGGAATGTTTTCGCTTGTCCAGAGAGAGGATCCTTTTCTTACGACTTGCCTCTGAGGCGCGATAAGCGAGTAAAGGAACGGGTAAAACAAGTATGGATGGAAAGATATAAGGCCCTGACGCAAGGAGCTTACGCGGTCAAAGGATAGCGCCCGCCAGGGGGTGAAAGGAAGCTCTACCTCCTTTTCACTTTGCGCTTGATCGAAAAGGCGAATTTCGAAGCGGAAACTACCTCCTCAAGACAATTTTAACACGTTCCCTCCCTGTGCAGCAATACTCTGTAACACCTCTGGATGAATTAAAACACACGGCTTAACTGACGTCTTTCGTTTCACAAGAAAGATAAATATGAGATTGTATAGAAAATACCGAAAGAAGATACATGTGAGCATCCGAGAACAATGAGTGGTGACTTCAAAGTCTTGAGAGCTATGACGTAAATACGTGCCGTAAACCACAATTGGTTATAGTTGAGCGACGATATTACGCCACAGGATCATGTTAAAAATATATACGAGCAGTATAGAGATAAAATTTAATTTCTAGAAAATCGGAAACAAGCCAGAAAGGCAGGTTTCAAGTTACAGTTTGAACTTCCATAAACTCTAGTATTGGTCTTTCAGAAGTAGCTCCTTAGCTCTATTAACAACTTATCTACAGGGTTACCTCATAACCAATTGAAAAATAGGTCTAATAGTATAATAAAACAACCATTCTTGGCGAAAACAAACGGAAATATTATTATACTTATAACGGCTAGGTTAGGCCAAAATGGCCTCTCTTTCACTTAACCACTTTCATACTTAATATTTGGTACAAATCAATGGATATAAACTGAACAACAAGTTATTAGATAAGTATATAGATTTTAAAGAAACATTTACCATTGCGGTTGGCTGTCTTTATCAAACAAAAATAAAATTGTGGACAGAGAAAAAAAATTGCTATTTCAACGAAAAACATTATATCCTCTTCCAATGATATCCTGAATATAAGGTTAAACACAAAGCCATTGTATTTAAGATTCTAAAAAGAAACAGTTATTTCTTTCAGTCCCAACCATACTGAGGTGCGTCACCTAATATTTTCATTGAATCTACAATTCCTCCCGATCGATACCAGCATATATATCAAGGAAGCCTTACAAAACCAGCTGCTCGTAAAAAAGCATATTTTCCCGGCGATACTGACGTCTAAACAAGCGAGGCCTGAAGCCGCCGCGCCTACGGAGGATAAAGAAAAAAGAAAGAACAACGCAAATCTGGAATAATGGATGGAATAGGCGCCCCCTGCAACTGTTTTAGCCCCGGGGAGTAGATGAGGATCACGGAAAACTGAGTTCGGGCCAATTTCGCAGAGGCTGTGAGGTAATGGGAGAACGGGAACGGCAAGGGAAACTTATTTGGATAGCTTTGGGCTTCGCAGACTCCTCATCGAAGGATTAAAAATAGCATCCTGCGAGGTAGTCAACCATAGCTCATTCACTTGAGTAGAAAAAACGTTTGAAACAAAATTAATACTCTCGGGAACTTTTTATTCTTTGCAAAGAGACTAATGGTCTGAATAGGAGGAGCTAGAGGCACTAACATGAAAGCTCGGGGGATTTCATAAGTGGCCTAATTATATACTTCTGCACAATTAATAGAAATCAACAGATGAACATTTTTTCTCGTATTTCATCCAACTGCACCTTTACATTTTTCAAAAGTACTTACATATCGATCAACGGGGAAAGATAAAATTAAAACTAACGTCCTAAAATAGGGGACTACAACTACTACGTAACCACTGTTCCCGACTAAAGGAATTAATATTCATATTCTAAACGATGGGAATTTCCAAAAGAAGCTATTCCTTACTTATAAATTCCTCGTTTCAAAGCATATGAACCTTCTAAGCCCTAAGTGGGCTTTTCTTTAGATTTAGAATTGATACGATATTATTAATATAAGGAATAGCTTAAGAATTAAGACAATAGTCATAGAAATACCTGGTCTTATCGACAAAAATGAAAACAATCGATTCCGTTTAAATATTTACACAACCAATGTGACAAAAAATGATAGGAGAAAATTATAACTCCTGGGTAGAAAAACTGATAATACAGCAGCTCCAACAACATCTGTGTAACGAAAGAACCTTTTAAAAGCAACGAAAAGATGCTGATATAGATTTCGCTTGGTTGGTGGATAACATTATGACTATGATACGAGAGATTAGCCTCGTTTATAGAAATTAATAGTTACAAATGAGTGTATAATTCTGTTGCAATAAAATCTGTCACCACTATTTGTTAAATTTCCATGTTAAAATTAAAAGGTATCATTTCAGGAAGGATTATCCTTACGCCCATAAAAAATCCTAAATTCTATAATTAGTAATACATTTATTCCAATTATATCTATTACATTATTATTAGTAACGAATTCCAAGCTTCAATTATCAGAAATCTACCAAGTCTAAATTCCAACCCGTGCACAAGGGGTAAGGGCGCGATTCACCCCCTACTGAACCCATACTCTCCCACGAAATAACGATCCGCAACATTTCCAACCCCTTTCACCCCCGCATCCTATAATCCAACCTTGACACCGTGGAAACCATCAATTCCCTTTCTTTCATCGAGTGACCCACGAGAAAGCACCCATCTTGTGATTTCGGATAGACTATCGGAGGGAAGCTGGTACCGTCTGGGGACCGGGGAGGCTCCGCCTCTTCCAAGGGTTCGATACTCCTTCGTGGGTCATTCCGAAAAATACAAACGCGCGCAGGCCGTACCCTCACCCCATGGCCGGAGATTGTGTCACGCGAAACGCCCCAGTAATCCCTGGAAAAAGGGAGGAAATCTGCCGAAAAAACGCGCAGTCGGAATAGCATAAAAAGGGCCACACTCGAAGGATGAAGATGTTGCTTTCATGAATGCTGATAACATCGAGATGAAGAAGCGCTAAATGGCACAAACTGGAATTGGGATCATGAAAAACCTGATGAATCTTATATTTTCGTTTATTTCGAGCAGGGTTGACTCGAGAAGTAAGACTCCTCCAGATGGACGTTAAAGTATTACAAGACATTTTGAATATCGCCGATTTTCGAAGTAGCGATTGAATGTTCCTTGAACTTAGCATCATGAGAGAGTGTAAATCCAAATATTCTCGACGAAGAACTCATGTGGACTAGTACCAACGTATAATTAAGATAGGCATTTGCAGATACCTATTGTTAAATTTCTAC
This sequence comes from Sympetrum striolatum, assembly GCA_947579665.1. Classification (NCBI taxonomy): domain Eukaryota; kingdom Metazoa; phylum Arthropoda; class Insecta; order Odonata; family Libellulidae; genus Sympetrum; species Sympetrum striolatum. The sequence continues at coordinate 39,897,976 of OX388345.1, read as the reverse complement.
TAGTCTGAGTTGGATAAACAGCATACAACCATGTATAAATTACACCCGTACATAGGGCGCTGCAGGATTTCCGGGACTACATTCTACAAATACAATACCTATGAATTTATGCAATTCCACGGATCTATATCCTTCTAGAAGACCTAGATATGACCTCTAATTAGAATTTCAAATTAACACCGTGAAATCCTAATTTGATTCGCACGTCACAGCCAATCTTTCAGGGTTAATATTAACTCTTCACAGCCAACAGAAGCCTATGGTTAACCTTTGGCCTTCAGCAGCTCTTTTCCTAAACATATCATCTTCGCATGTCCATATACACACCCACATGAATACTATATATATCCCTTTGAGGCTCCCATGCTTCCTCAAACTTGACCTGACTCTCTGACCCTTGACGCAGGAGTAAGAACGATTCCCAACAGGACCTTGATACGGCCGTTTGATTGATGATGGTCGCAAAACGATCCAGATGGAGAGAGCCACGCTGCTGCCACCTTGGGGCCGAAAGAGAGTGAAAGGGAACGAGAGATTCGGCTCTTTTTTTTTCTCCAGTGTTTATCGCTTCCCGGTGATTGCCGACAGGAAACCCGGTGGAAGTCAAGGCTAACGAAGACTGGTATTTTTCGGGGACCTAGAAAGCTTGAATGTTAAACTCCCGCATTCCAGCCGCGCCGCTATATTGCGAATACGAAAGGCCCTACACGTTTCTTGTAGACGGAAATTAAAGACTAAAGCTAGTAAAGACAACTGTTGCACTATTACTTGGTTGCCTTGAAGTTAGATCTTGACGTTGAATAACACTAAACATCGAATTTTTCCTAAATAAATGACAGCTGTAGATTATATTGCAAACTTGGTGTGTAAAATATGAATGGTAATGTTATTCATCCGATCGTGGAACTCCGTATAAATGGGACCTTTTGTGAGGCTATTTCGCACCACGGAGGAAAAATATAGAATGTGATACCCTCACAGGCTATCATTACTCTCCAGAAAACTTTAATGCAGTATATAGAAGCCTATATTCTAAATCAACGTTGAATTTACTTTACCTGAATAGTTTCTAAGTGAATGTACTTTATATTGTGATGCAATTCGTCCAAGGCCTTAAACCTACCGGAATTTTAAATCCAACGTACTTAACTTGCCTTGAAATATCAGGTACTATAATTCAATCACTATCTCAAAATTGCGCTTTTGACAAAAATTAAGATGAAATCTAGAACGCAGTAGTACGTGAACCTCGAGTAAAGAGAAGCAAAACCTTTATATGCAAAAGCATTACACCGGTCTAGTTCTAAGGATGGAATAAAGAATTCTAGAAGCCCTCAAAACTTAATCGCTTTAATCACAAAGACGCAACCAATAACCCAGAAATAAGTCACTGAATAAAATACTGACGATGAGTGAAAAATTTTCAAAGGAAACAAGTTTTCCGCAAGGATAGATTGGAAAACATGGATGAAAATTTGACGAGGTCGTTAACTCCCGTTTTAGTGGCAGGACATAGGAAACGCGATGGTGAAGCAATGGCCACGTGAAAAATCTAATTCACCTTCTGTTGGGAGACAAGCGTCGATAAATTCTTAATTGCTGAATGCAATTTTTCGCTCGATCCTTCTCTTTCTTCCGGAACGAACTTTTAACATCTCACACTCAATTAAACGGCTCATTTGCGACGCGACGGCCTTCAAAGCTGGGATCGATGACCTCGGTCATTAGAGAATTACCTCATCTGAGACACCGAGCTTAGAATCGACGATCAACCAAAAACCTGCAGCATAAGACATGCTAACTCGCAAATACTTGGATTGAAGACAAATCTATCAAAAAAGACCACTTCACTAAAATATGTTAAACATTACGAATAAAAACAACTACTCCAATTTAAAAACTACGCATATAAATGTAAAGCAATATCGATATTAATAACATAAATTGAACAGTTCAAGAAAGTAACATAGCTTACTCATACAAAACTGACAACGATAATTGCTACAAAACGAATAGCTATTTCGAAGGATTTATTTAGCCTGAAAATACAAGTATATCTCCACTGTGAGAAGGCAACATAACCTCAAGGACACAAATATGACACTTAGGTATTGCACAACACAACTAAGTGATAACTAACGACGGCAGAAATCAGTTTCTATTCCATGGCTTCTTCAGAGACGAGGAAGAACATACCACAAACCAATTCACTTATAAGCCAAAGAAACAAAATAACCCAAACTCTAGGATTAGTAACCATTAAAAACAAGGGTTTATAACTAAACTTATACTGCTGTTACACCTTCATGTATCCCTAAATAAACTTTATTGACAGACCCTTACAGTAAAATACTACATCGTGAGATATCGAGCACTGTTAAGCTCACGGTAAACACCAAAGGATGCAATGAGAACACGAATCCTACCACATTTAGTGAATCAAATGGAAAGGAAGGATTAAAAAAACCACCAGGTAATAGGGGGCTGTATCGTGCAGTGGATGCCTCGCGGAAATGATGGAGTTGGGGGAGGAAGAGGGCGAGACGCAAACCTCATCCGATAATGACGGAAGCGAGGCCAGACGACGCAGACAAATCATAGCTCTCGGCAATTAAGCACGATCGGACGGAGGAAACCGATGCAGACTTATTTCCTCACGAACGGATTCTATTTAATCGAAATTTATGCCATCGTGTAAACTCTTATTAGCGATATTCGATTATCGCGAAAATAAAACACTGATAACATTCAGTAGCATATAGATGGTCCTGCGAGCTGCGCTATTATCGCGATACATCCTTCCGGAAACCAACAACGGTATGTAATCACAGCCTCTTTTACATGAGTTTTATTCACTCATCTTTTACAGCATTTGTGATCGCAATTATTCGGAACAACGGTGGTTATTTGCATGAATATGTAATGCATTCTTATACAGCTATGAATTTTTAATTTTGTTGGGTCACATAATGCCAAGACATGAGAATTTTTACTACAAGGACATCTCGAGTGTAGGCGCAAATCCATCTCCTCAAACAGTAGAAAAAAGAAATTAAATTCTGCTATAAATTAACAATTTGGAGTATCAATAACGTCTTATAACAAATTGAAAATCTCAAGAGAACATTTATTTTAATAAGCCAACATGTTTTTAACTAAAAACAGTATTTCATTTCCACAACAAACAAATTAGTACCTAATAAATGATTATATCTCCTTTAAAGTTTAACTCTATCTAACCATGATTACATATTTATGTAATAAAGAAATAAAAAGGAACCTTAACTCTGTGATTATAGCAGGACATACTTACGCATGTTAAATACCCACTTATCCCACCTCAAAGTATTGAAAACCTAATTACATATCGAAATTACCGGCGTGCTCAGAAAATCACCAACACACGCAGAAAAGAAAATAGCATATTGGATGACAGGACACGCATTTGGTCCACAGAAATATGCATGTTAAATAAACCACATCTTACCTTTAAGCATTTAAAACCCAATTACATATCGACACTACCGACGCACTAAAAAAATCACCCACTAGAGTAGAAAAGAAAACAGCGGCCGAAAAATAACAGCAATCGTCCACTAGCATTTGGTCCATCGCAATCAATACTCTTTTCAATTGGAATTCTACGACCGCTCAGTCTAACGACGGCAATTGTTTTGAAGACTCGTTGCCAGTAAACGATTCCGAAAAAAACAGGTTGCATTCCCATCCAAGCCTTCCGCAGATCCCAAAGAGGCGAGCCCTTTTTTAAAGCGCAGATGCAAAACCGCTCCTTATTTTCCCCACAGGAATGCAATACAGATTTCCCTCGAAGCAGGGGAGGATTTAAAAATGGAGGCACGGAATTCAGCCATTTTAAAGGAACGTGATTCGGGTAAGCAGATGACGCGATAGAGTGGACAATCTCGCCTCGAGATCGCGAACGTATCGGGAAAAAATCCGCAAATAGAAATTCCGGAAGTGAATCGAATATTCGAGGTGACTAAGTTACTAAGTAGGGCAGACATTTTCTAATTCAAAATCAACTAAGTGTTGCGAACGAAATTTCCGAAGAACCTACGAACTAATTCCACAGAAAAGCATCTAAAAAAATTAAGGCATGTGTGAACGTAACGAAAATTTAATAATATACTCATTCACAAGCATTGTGCCCGTGACCAGGTCCTTTAAATAATATATATGTTAGAGAGGAATAGAGATTTTTAATTGCGTGTTTCCGTTATGTAATTTACAAATGTTAGAGAGGAATAGAGATTATTATCGTATATTTCCTTTCTTACACAAAGTGACCGTAGTGTAGTGCCAGAAGCTTATATATAACATAATAAATTAATATATATATGTTATGTTATTTTTAAGTTTCAGGCACTATGGTCATTTTGTTTAACCCTCGACAGACTACGGATATGGCATCAACCGACAACTACAATTATTTCATTTTGTATCACAGAATAGGAGAGCTCGATGACAATATTGCAATTATGTATTTGTTTGGCTGCTTTTATAAATATGTTTGGCAAAATTTAAAATTATTACAAAAAATAATAATTCCAGCCTTGGAGGGTTAAGACTGGAATTCCCAATTAATAATCTTTATTCAATAAACTCCTTACCCATGGATGACGTCCCAGTGAATTTACACGAAATAATAAAAATTATAACAGCGTCTTAGTTTCTGAGGAAAATTAATTAATGCTTCGAGATTAAATTAAAAACATATCATAAATAATCGAAAATACATGTTATGTAATTTCTGTAACATAAGATACGATACGCTCACTACGGAATAATAAAAATTACAACTTCTTAAGCTAATTAGTCACCAGGTAAAATTAACTGACACTTCGGAGATCAAATTCCTCAAATGTAAATTTAACGAAAATAAATGAAAATAAACTCTAAAACAAATAAAAAAATAAAGAAACTCAACATTAATCAAAAAGCGTCCACTTTAAATTTTCCCAACTATCCAAACAGAAGCAATAGCGTGAGGCTCACCCGAAAACCGCAGTTAAGCGCGAATGGGCATGACAAACGCATAAAAAGGAAACGACACCCTGCGCAGGAAGAAAAACTATAAAGACATATAGTGGTGATTTCCGCAGGGAGAAATGCGAGGAACGGATGGGAAGAATTGGAAAACAGAAGAAGGGACTCCCAACAATGACTTTTCACCGGCGGGGAAGCGAAGGCCAGAGTTTCGCTAGGGCTTTCCGACCCAAAAAACGTTACGCAATAATGGAAGCGCGGCGATAAGAAACCGCTCGTGTACAGGAAGGACACGAAAACTAGTTAACTCGGGAGTCGAGAGCAATTTTGGAATTGATTCCACGATTCTTGCGGCCAAACACGCTCGAAGCATTGTTAATTAAACTCCATCTATAGAGTATCTACAGCAAACTTTTATTTTACATAGGTGAATGCACTGACATAGCTCAATATCTAACTTATTGAATACTGACTCTCGCAATTCATTAAAAAAAAACTCAACACCATACAGCAAACGATGTAAATTTATTAGTGATTGTTTCAGCGATAAACAAATGATAATAGCAGGAAAACAGAATTACAACGATAGACAAAACTGAAAATGGATAACGGTTTCTTCACAAGTTTGAGACGTGTCCTTGCTCCATATGGCATTTCTAAAATTTTAGACAAAAATAATTAAAAACGGGTTTTACAATAATAGTTAATAAGCTCTCCATTCGATAGCTACGTTTATCTGGGGAAGGGGAAGTACGCGATAATGCAAGCGTAACAATTACGAGGAATGAGCCGGTAAGAATGAAAAAATTGTCATGCCTCGCTTACCACCAACCTTAACGGTTTTCACGTAAGGTTCGACACCGTAGCACTCGAAGTAAAGGCCACCGTTATGACACACGCATACGATTTTAAAATATCTATGTCCTTCTACTTAGCGAACGATGCCGAAATTTAATTCCCTCATCATTTGAATAAAAATAAAAATGAACCGTTATCAAATTAAGACCACCAACGACCAATTAATTAACGAATACCACGAACATTTATCAGACGATACAACATGATGATAATGATTTATGATAATAAAATGTATTTATCTCAATCCTCAGCTAATACACGTGGTGCATGAATAGTTATTGATTATAACACATTAGAACAATCATAGCACTAACCATGTAAACGATTAACGAGACGATTTCAAATAATATGGAAATATAAAATAGGATATAGTAGAATGATACACATTTCACTGGCTTAAATAATATTTCTACGAGAGATATTCATTCACAATCACCAACTTATATAGCAGAAAAAACTACAGCGACATTTACACCATTTGTAGCAAGAACTCAAAGGATTTACACCACAATTCCGTAACCACCACAACACTGCTGAAGAACAAAATAGCACCACAAATAATCAAGATCTAACTTTTATTGTCTTAGAAGACTCTACAAATCTCATACATTTTCATAAATAGATAAAACACCTCAGCTTCCGAAACACCTCACCGCAAACGTAACACAATTTTCCCATGTTCGCTCGAGCACGAAAGAGGCTAGGTTTTAAACGACTAAAACTCTGGGGATAAAAAACGAGCACCGAAAAAGGCAAGCGAGCATACATGGCGATAGAAATACGCTTACATGCCCACATCGCGATTCTCGATGGAAAGCATTAATCTCCCGCGAAGGAATAAAAACAGGCGACAATCGAATTTCCGACAGCAGACGACGCCATTCTGCGAGGCGTCGAACACAGCTATAACTTGGAAATTCGCTTATAGTAACTGCCTTTGCATCTACTATATAGAGGAAGGTGATGGCCCAATCGAAAAGAACAATAGGTTGAGTGCTGAGAGGATAGTAGAGCATGTAAAAGCAGGAAGCTTCAAAGAGAGATTAGGAGGGGGAAACTGGCGAGTCATCGAGATGATGAAAGGTGAGGGAATATAACAAATTGGACACAAAGTCATAAAATGTAGCAGTGTTTGATTCATAGAAAAACTATTTGTAACTTCTGTGTAGTATTAAAATGGCACAAAATCCGATATTCGAGAAAGATGGATAAAAGGTATAAATTAGTTTTTGGAATGGCCTCTGAATTATAGTCGAACCAATAGGCTCATGCCAAAAGATACTAATTGATGAACTAAAACAGGGCAAATTTACATTATGAGATATCCACTAAGAAAACTTTCATCACATATTAAATCAGGAATAGACTATTTCGACCTTTGAGAAAAGTAGTTAGGACATTTGGAATTCCATACAAATTAGAGATAGGCTGGTTTTGTAAAATACCTAATTTTTACTCAACACTGGATGATTCATTCGCTATGGACTCCATTTTTACCACGTTAGTCGAATATCCTCCAACAAATTTGCACCAAGGAGCATTGTGAACTATATTTTAGTACATTAAGCTATTTTCTGCATTTGTACTAGTTTTCTGGCTAAATACTGTTCACGAAAAGTTGAAGAACATCCTCTGATACTGCATTAAGTAGCATTCAGATGTAAAACTGTGCAAATTTAAAATCAATGAAAATTTTCTACACCAAATTTTTAAAGAATTCTTTCTTTAAGTTGATTTAAATCTTGTAATATGTTAATCACAGAATTTTATGATGAAAATTAATAGCATTAATATGATTACTTTAGAGTGGTTATCATTATATGATTTCTTTATGGATCCTTATAGCCATGTCACAACTAACACCATTTTGTTGCAATCGTTCATGCTATTATGATACGAAATTCAAGAAGAATCACAATATTTAAACCAAATGATGAATCACTCCAGATTTAACAAATTCAAATATTATTGCCCAAATTTATCTCAATATACTGATATTGAAGGATGCCTGAGCCATTGATAGGGCAGTGGGAGAGGAGAATATTATAGATTTTACATTCATACAGTCCAACAGAAAACAATTGCAAACATTCTGAGGTAGTAAAACAAATACTTCATTCATAAGGAGCCTAACAATGATACATTAGTTTTATTAACATAAGTAATTCTGAGAGAAGGTGAATATAGAGCACATCTTACAATGTGAACACTAACTGGAAGCATTAGATACTTAAAACTCATTTTTATGCATTCCATAGCAGAAGATATATGCTGGGAATGCTTTAAGATAAAATATATTACTCACATTCTTATTATGGACTTATCAATAAAAGCAATTAGAGATTCAATGGAAATGGTGATCAATTCAAGAAGATAGAAAGCCAAGCCACAGAAATCATCCACTCATACGGTCTATCGATACAGGATCCTATACCCATGTTGTTACAATTATGTGAGCAATAAGAAGAAGGAATAAAATTATACATAGCAACCACATACTTAGAGATGCAAACTAATAAACTTGTCCTTCACCATAAGGTAACATTAAAATTTCGTTTAGATGAGTATCTATGGACTCATAGGATGAAATACAACTAATGTTTGAGTAATATACAAAACAGAATTAGCAGCATTGATATCAATTAGTCAGTAAGACAGTGTTAGCAGATTTTTTAAAATTTTTATGCTACAATAATGGTGAGGCAACTATAATGATTTCTCAGATGCTAAAGACCACAACCAAAGATATTTATGATCATGAAATGAAAAATGCACCATTAGCAGATGACTATATGGAGGTCAGCAAGTTCATCAATTCATTTCCTTCTTAATCTACCTAAGAATTATACTATCATAATACTACTAATGCATGAGAATTTATGATGCAATACAGCAAAGAATAAAAAAAAGACATGTTAATGAACTTTCACAGAGACAGAAAACCAATGAAACTAATGGGAGATATTACTTCACCTAGATCACATCACAAAGGAAAACAAATTGTAAAATTGAGCATCATATGCCTAATGGTTTGTTCTTACAGCTGATATTTTAACGATTTCACTTTCAGTACAAAACTATGCCTCTTAGGAAGCACTTGAAGAGTCCCATTTTAGCACATAGATTTATGGCGTTTTTAACTCACCGTTAGGCCCATATTTTGCCTGGTTGCTCTTCACCTGGTCGAGGGTGAGGCCCCTCTCAGGGTCGACATTGAAGTAGGTGAGGACCTCTTCAACGGTTTTGCAGTGGGCGTCCTCCATGGCTCCCCACTGTTATTTCTGCTTTTTTAACTTCTGCTCTTCAGTCTTATTGCTGCTTCACTCTGGGTTCATAAACGAACACCAAATGAAGTCAGTGGTTTAATAAACTGAAATTATACCATAAAACATGATTAAAATTATGTGAATACATATCGTTGGATAGCAGCCACTATGAACTGATTGCACAATTTAAAAGGAGGGCAATGAATAAAGCCTCTTTATAGTCACTTAAACTGTAAACTGAACTGCTTCCAACAATCAAATTGAATTATAACTAAAGCGTAACTTCCGAAATAGAATATATATACGCTTAAATAGTAAATTAGTAATAAAGCACAGAAACAGTAAATATTGAAACATGAATGAAAACCCTCGACGATTACTTATTCTGTAAACCTCCCAACGTTCTTTCAGTACACAAACTGTAAAACTTCGAGACAATAGACACCAGCATATATCCAGGTAGCTAACCTCAAACCGGAAATGATATTGAAAAACCCACCGTGTAGTTCACTGAATCCGACACGCCGCAACGTTTGTTCCTTGTTCACGATTCACAAACTTCAATAACTACCTACCTAAACCTATTACTCTAAAACTATACAAAATATTAAATTAATTGGCACCTATCTTATATAATCATAAATAAGTTAACGGGATTCCACGGTAAAAACTAATCCACGTACATGACATCTTGCTCCAACATTTAACGTTGCCACTGAACCTCACTGCTGCGTGAACTCCTTACGAGTTAGACCGGTCCCACCATCTGGTGGAAGAACGCGGAAATAGTAACACTTCTCGCTTATCTTTAACACCTTATTTGAGCTTTATATTCAATTTCTGCTTGATTTAAGCGCTAATATATATTAATACAGCATTAATTGATAAAAACGGCCTTTGTCATAATGAATAACTGATGTAAGAATGACGAACTATGCATGCTGCTGAGCCTCGCATGTGGAGTAATTTGATTGGATATCGTATATCACGTGGCACTACGGGAAGTGGCTTATTTTTAGCGAACCGCAGTTGTCTACGAAACGCGGGAAGTATAAATATTTAGTCCAAGAGAACTAGGATTATAGAAAGCAGAAACTCAGTCAAAATATGAAATTACTATTAGATTTCTCCTTTGGTAAATTATAAAATAATTATTAGGGAAATAAATGAATAACTTGTCGTGAGCTCAGCTTAATTTGATATTTTCACAAGTAGTCGAAAGGTAATGCAATTAAAATATCATATATGTTTCATTTTAATTAAGGATTATTTTCTATAAAGACGGAGTATATTGGAATGTAATCGAAGGAATTAAATAATTTGGGGATTTAAATTAAGTCTGGTTGAGTATTGCAACATCTATGTTCTTATTTAAATTATAGAAGCCGATTTTTTATCAATATTGAATTAAAAATTATGATTAAAATGCTGTAATATTGCTTAAAATGTTGATATAAAATTTCTTGAGCTCAACAGCGAGAATTTTATTCATATTTATCAATTTCGCGAGGGAAGTATTGTTTAATAATTTTAGTTTTGATACAAAAAGGCAAATTTTATCATTTTTCAATTCTCCTCCTCCCTCCCTTGAAGCAATATGACAATGGACGATCCCCACGGCGCGACGACACCTCTCACAAATCGCGGAAAATTTAAAGTTTTAAATTAGAAGCGTTGCGTAACTTTCCGAGGGGAAAAAAGGCGACGAGCGGGATTAAAAATCCGTCCTTGAATCAACCCGGCGGCGTCTTAAAATAACATCTTATCTCTCCAACACTTAGGTCAATCCACGGGAAAAATTGCGAAACAATATCAATTTACCTGCAGCCCCGAGATTTACCGCTGCGGCAATATTTTCGCGGCGGACATTTTTAGACAACTCCTGGCAATATCTATCGGTAGCGGAGTTGCCCTCTCCCCACCACTAAGTAAAAGGCGAAAATATAAACTAGGCAGCGCCGTGGGGGGAGAAATAGGAGCAAAAGATCCCGGGAGAGGTAGGGACCTCTCGCGGCCCTGGATGGGGACTATGTTGCCAAATCGTGTTCCAGGAGCGGACGATTTTAGCACGCGCATCAGCATGTCTTTTTTAATTATTTTGGCAAGGGAGCAGAGAGGGTTTGGGGGGAAGGGGCAGGGATAGGGGGTTTTAGATGGGCGAGATAAAGCTCGGTACATTGGTAGGGGGGCATAAAGGGAGTCCACCCCTACTCTCCCCTACCAGACACCCAACTTGGTGTCTATTCCGGGGTGTTGGCCAGTGACAAATTCGCGTATCCTAGCCAGCCAACGAAGTCTTCTCTCTTTCCTCCCTCCCACCCTCTCTAGAGGAGCGGAACCCCGTCTTTTTCCAGACCCCCTCTGGCGAGCTACTCTAATATAGAACTCGCCAAATAAAGCAAATCGTATACTTTGATACCGTTTATTGGCCGGGCTGCGACGTGATTAAGATGAAAAGGTGCGGGAGAGAGCGTCAGGTGGCCGTTTGTTCCCCGGCTCCTTCGAGGGGTGCAATTATCGGGAGGATTGAAAACTCGGTGTACGTGCTGAGGGATGCGGCGGAATTTAAGATTAGATTCGGAGCTGTGAGGGGAACGGCGGTGGTTTGGCATATATGCTGAAACCCGGAAAGGGTTATGCGATCATTATCGGCTGCATACAAATAAATCTGATGCAGATGCGATACTGTTGCACACTGTATAAAAGTGACACAAGAGCTGTGATGTAAGAGCTATGACTATCCCTTAGGTAATAATTTAATCTATCCTGCATTGCAATTATATTTCCTTTTCAAATTCGATTCTTATTGCTTTCCTAGCAAACAGATTGCAATTCTTAGTACTTTACTTGCAAGCGGATTGTAATTATTTTATCAAGCATGCCTATGTTCAATGTAATTAAACGAGATTAAATGGATACTGTGTGCCGTACTTTTACTCAAAATAAAATTAGAGAGAGATAAGTTGCTAAAACCCAATGCTACTTTGTCATCATTTGATCAAGTTAGGCTATACTCTAACTAATTCTATGAGATTCTTTACACTATCCTTGCACTTCTACCTGAACATAAACTTAGAGTGAATTAGTTCATCCTAGAGCAGAAAAAATCCTAATCTTTTATGAAAAGATACAATCATGAAAAACATGCTCTTCCTTACTCTCTCTACTCCGTTTACATTTTAAACTACAGTAACTTAGAACAAATTTATTCCGCTATGGAAACTAAAATCTATAGACGTCAGAGCATGACTACACTTCAAGTCAAACTTTGCAAACATCGATTATGAGATAGCATCATACGGGGGAACTCGAAAACAAGTGCAACTTCCGAGGAGGAAATCGCGGGGTATTCTCGCGGAATCACCACGGAAAACGAAAGTAAAACATCCGGCCAATTTATGCATCCCGTCCGAATTTCAAGAGCGACTCAAGTCCTTGGCTGGCACATTCCACTGCACTACGCAAAATAGCGACAGAAAGAACTTTCACTTCACCGAATTCATCCCGAAATTAACGAGCACACTCTCTCCCTTGGCCTTTGCGGCAGAGTCCCTAATCAACCTTCGCAGAGGTCCACGTAACCGCGAACTCGTTCTGCTATACGAGAAGGGAGGCCACACTCCGCGGGGCTCGAAGCCGGTTCCTATCCCGCCGTAATCCATTTGTGTGAGCGGAGATGAGACACCGACCAGCGGCACTTGATTCCTTGCGTGTTCCCTACATCACAACCCGGCTTCGCGAACGGGACTTAGGACAAATATACGAGCGGTAGCGTCCCCTAGGGTTTCCTTGTCCTTCCGGCTCCTTCTTTATCACTCCACTTGTGAACTCGGTCCTAACACACTCGCTCACATCACAGATCTATAGCCTGTTGATCACCGCGCTGGATCACCAGTTGCAGTCCTCCTAACACAAGAGATATCCCTCGACCCAGCCCAAAAACCCTTTCCCTCGACAACCCTACCGGAAACACCGACGGGACTTACCAGCAAGTGTTGCACTCGTAACAATAGTGGTCCCAGTTATTCACAAGGCACTTTTGTGATGGGTTCAAAAAAAATAAAAACAAGAGAAAATGTCAAACACACTGATGATTCTCCTTATGCGTTCGCTGCCCCCCACTGTTTTTTTTGTGGCTTCTTTACTCCCCCTTGCACATGACTTGTAACGAAAAGTCTTGTTCTTAAAAGTGCAAGCAACGCCTGCGCTGCCGGACGAAACGGGGCGCCGTTTCTCTTTACACGGCCCTTAAATAAGCCACGGACGTCGCGACGCCTGGCGAAAGAAGCGAGAACGAGAGGAGGGGAGGAGTCAGGGTTCTCCTGCCCCTTCCTCCCTCAGAGCCAAGTTTCATCTCATTCCCCATCCTCCTCGGTCCACGTCCAGCAGGAACACGAAGGATGGCGGGATATTTGGAACGTGAGAAAGTGAGTTGGGCACTCCGTGAAGCTAGGGAAGCATGGAAACGCTTCGTTTCCCTCAATTTAGGGTATTCAAGGATTCAACGACGAAGGTTAACTCTTCAGCGATATTTTAAAATAGTAATTAAAGTACCGGTATCATATGATACTCTGTCAGATTTTCTATGCCGGAAGGCATGACGACGGTGCTACTGCTCGTAATTCAGGTAAAAAACTGTATATTATTAGTGATAAATGTGATCCACATCCCATTTTCGTTAAATTTAGGGTATTCGAGGGTTCAGCGATGACTGATAACTATTCAGCGATATTTTAAAATTGTAATTATAGTACCGGCATCATATTTTGCTCTGTCAGGCTTCCCATGCCGGCAAGCATGATGATTGTGCTACGACTAGTAATTTAGATAGAAAACTATTTAATTATTCAGCGATATTTTAGAATGGTAGGTAATGTATCAAATTATATACCATATAGCACTCTGTCAGACTACCTGTGCAGGTAGGCATGATAATGGCGCTACGGCTTGTAATTCAGAAAACCGTATATAATTTGTGATACGTGTGATATACCCGTAACCGTACATAATGTGTGAATAAATTCGCTTTATTGATTCAATAACAAGTAAGTATTAACGCTACCGCGACCAGGTCTTGCTGGTTGAAATATTTTTCATTTGCTGGCCTGGTATAGGGTAGGGACGATTTTTCATTTAATTTTGTCTTGGTCTATTCAATTGAACAATATCAAAGCTGCTAATTTATGAATGATTCTAAATAACAACATTCAGCATGGTTGATCCTTACTAAATGGTATTGAACTGAAAGGTGTTATTCGCTGTCATTGTGCTGATTTTACGCGTACATGTTATACTCAAATATATTCTGGCTCAGGGTGCAAAGCAAGTGAAAGTACTTTACTTTTCATGTAACCAAGTTAACCTCATTTCCTGTCTTTCGACAGCTTATGTCGGAGGGTTTATGGTTAAAAACAGTCGCTCTGCTGATTCTGAGTGCTCCACGGACGAATGTCTCAACCGCAACGTGGCTGAAACGTTTAGCTACATTTATTAACATATATATTAAAAACACTGATTATTCTACATTTATCAAAAATAAAGTTTTTCAGATTCTTGAAAATAATGCCGTATGGTACAGGGTATAGAGTGGTTTTCCTATCATGGGAATGAGATATAAATTGGATGTTAAAACATGGGAATTAAAAAACATATTCTTGATTATTAAATTAATTTTGGATCCTTTTCCTTTAAAATTCGAAAAATTTTAAGTTTTGAAATAAATTTCAAAGTCAGCCAAAATCTACTTCCAAGAATAACTATTTTCTGAGGTGCCATCAAATTGTGTAAACTCACATTTCATTCGAGAAATGCTTGTGAAAAATTTTTTGGGAGCAATATAAAAAGATAACTATAAAACAGAAGGGAATGAGAATTTCTCATTGTATTCATACCAACTGAATGTGAAAACTTTGCTAAGTTTCAAAAAGAAGCAACTGTATAATCCTGCCCATTATTTCTATCGGCAGGGTTAATTCATTCTACATACAGACGATAACTGAATATGTAGCCAGTTTCTTTGAATACCTGGATCATAACATTCCACTGAAAACTTCCAAAGAGATGACAGGACATTACGATATTGTATTAATGATAAGTAGATCCTGAAAGTTTATAGTAATGAAATTTTTAGGTATAAATAAATGAAATGGTAGGGAATTCATAGGATGACATCTTGAAAATGCTTGCAAAATCTCTCAAGTTTAGAGTAATGAAATTTTTAGGTATAAATAAATGAAATGGTAGGGAATTCATAGGATGACATCTTGAAAGGGAATCTATTTCCAAACTCAGTTAAGTTAAATGAAAAAATGTATCAAACATCTTGAATAATCCCTATTCAACAGAAATTGATGCCTAAATGAACCATGAATTGTTTAATATGCCACGCATTTTGAAAAGGCATGGCGTCGAGATGATTTATCCAGAAAAAATGGGACTCCCCACTGATTTACGAATTTGGTCAAAATTAATCTTTAATCGATTGAAATTGAAATTTATATCACTTCTGGAAATAAATACATACACAAGAGATTTAGAGAAAATATATTTAAAACAGCTTAAATATCCTATACATGGACTATTCATATTTATCCTGAATGATTAAATTAAATACTAGGAATATTAACATCATTACAATAAAATAAAGTTGTACGATTTCGAAGTTTAGTATGAAAAAAACATTGCTAAGTTAATTTTGCTTGCAAAATCTCTCACGACCATGTACAATTTCTTGTGCCCAAGATTTTCTAGAAGTGCCTGAATAAAATCCCATTTCATATAAATGTCATAGCCCACACAAAATTTTAATTAATTTAATCAGCTACATTATTTGGGAAAAGCTTATCAAATTTCATTGATATACCGAGTCTACTTCACTCGGGAAGACAAAAAAAAGGAAAACTACTTGAGAAATTACCCTGCCGAAAAGACCTCAGAAAGCGTTTACGATACACCTTTCAAAATTTCAGCTCTGGAGTCCTGGAATCAAGATATTCGAGGGGAACAACGAACCTATCATCCAGAAATCCGCGAAATGACGAAAAATATGTTTTATTCGAGACAGAAGAAATAATGGCACCGTTAACACGCCTTCCAGGTTTCATTGCTTTAATATAGAAGGAGGGGTAAGGGGTGGTTTTCCCTCTGGTTGGGGAGACGGGAAGGTACGCGGGGGGAAGGTCTGGACGCCCGAAAGGGCCAAAAGAGAGGGGGTTTGGCTGTACCCTTGGAGGTCTGGATTGCGGATGGGCGATTGTAGAGAGCAGACGAGGAAGATAAGGGTTAGAAAGGGCAGACGATATAATGGCTGAAAACACATAAAGTCGCCGGAAAGTGCTTCGGAAAAGTTTTGATATTCAAGCGAAGCTGGGTAACTCCAACTCTCAATTTAAAGATTTTACTACTATCTCAAAAAAGAAAAGTTCATGTTCAACCGCTAAATTTATAATCGCTATACTTATCAATTGACATTGATGTTAAACTAGCATTGTTTGCTAGGTTTTAATGTTATTATTGTTTAAACTCCAAATTTTACAATCCAATTTAGTCGAAAGCTATCTAAGAAACACGAAATAAATAGTTTATCGTTGATTCCTCTAATGTCTCTTTTATTCGACTAGTTTAGAACATGACATTCATATACAGGCGCAACACGTCAGAAAAAAGAAAATAAATATCTTTCACTTAATTATAAGTTCATTCCTGTTAAATTTAATGCTGCTAAGAATTACTAGTTATTAATTTAAACTAAGTGTGCTTTAAGAGCTAATGAACCGCATCATTATAAATAATTGAAAATATTTTAAGCCTTCAATTAATCAAGTTCTTGGGCAGCTTTTATGACCTTCTAGCAAAAGCGGAGTAAGGGATTGCGAACGGCGATTAAAAATTAATAACCGTATCTTGAAATTTTCGTGTGATCAAAATGAGAATCATTGTGGTAAGAATGACCAATATTTATAATACTGTGGAAAAAGTACAAATTGTTCTTCTTCTTCATGACGTGTTTCCACAAGACATCGCCAGAGACTGTGAATTTTATGTTATACTAGCAGAAGTACCCGTTGATTCTCAACGGGGATATTTAATTTCTTAAATACCAGTGTAATAACCTTGATCGTAACAAATGCTTCATAATTGTTGGTAAATAGCGAATACCAGACTTTCCAAACCAATATATCAAGAAATGTAAGTTACAATTAAGTCTACAAAGCCGCTGTGAATTTTATGTTATATTTTAAAATGCAATGGGTCGTAACCTTAGCAAACACCCAACAAAATAGCCACGACGAAATTTAAAAGACAAGAGAGTGAGGCGCATTGAGTTTTACGATGGAAACCGAATCACAGACTATAGTATAAAAACCTCTATTCAAAACAGTTTAGGCAAAGTACGGCGTGAATTTTAATTTTTTCTTCAATCTCATTTATCGCATCCAGTAATAGGAAAGAATCATACGTAATTAAGGCCCTATAACATCGAAGCTTTAAAGCATTAAATTAGTATTCCCGATTCTTCTCTAAGAATTGGTAAAAAATATATTTAACAAGGTTCAACAATGTAACATTTTTTCCATAATGCATATAATGGCCAAAATCATATAATACTACCGTAACAGATTATAATCTGTCACGGTATTATTATATGATTTTGGCCATTTTGGCAAGCAATTAGCAGGCGAATGGAAAAATTCTTTAATTAACCATCGTTAACCCAAGGAAAAACATATATGAGGACAAAAATCAGGGAAAGGGAACCAAACAAAAGTAAATGGGTTGACCGTAATGGCAATGAGTGATGGAAAAATTATTGACATATATTTGCGATCGGTTTCGACCTAGGACTAGTCATTATCAGGCTTGATGATGACTAGACTTTAGTACAGTTTAAAATTCTTCCCTCGACTATATTTAAATTGCATTTATAATATTATTAAAACCTACTGAAATTGGATTAATATGCTCCACTTCTTTTTAAAGTGCTTTTCAGTTTAGACTATATTATTTTGTATATCTCATATTTTTTTCATTCATTTCTGTATGTAAATATTTCTTACCTCAATATATGTATGTATGTAATATATCGTAGATTATACTACATGAAAAATTCCTACATTATTGGCACCTATCATAATCGTTTTTACCAACATATATACATCTTCCAATAATCATGTAATATAAAAAAAAAGGAGTTGTGTCGACTAATTACACAGTACCCTCTTGTGATTTAAACAGGTAGTAAAGCAGAAAATCACTCATTCTATTACTATAATGCTTTACTACAGTTCTTTAGTAATTGTAATACTGTATAATTAATCTTAAAAATCTTAAGATTGAAAAAGAAATAACTTGCTGTACATCTAAACAATTGAATCACAAGAATGAGGATCTATTAGGATCATATTCTTATATATATTTCTGATCAAAGATGAATATATACGCATAAAATATTATTACAAAATAAATCTATAAAAATTAAAAATATAATTCAGTAAATAATTTATCGCTACTCAAACTCCGTTGACTGGTCAGGGATAAAATATCGTTACAAGAAAGTTACAAATATAGTATCTGTGAAACTAGAGAAAAGAATATTGCTTTTCTCATTCACTTTTGTTCACTTACATAGTTTTTGAATACATTCATCATCATCATCTGGCAATCTGCTTGCGCAGGATATTCCTTGTATATAGGTGTCTTGTAGACAGAGTAAAGCACAAGAATACATTATACATCATGATTTATGTCACACTTCTACTGCTATCGTAATTGGGAATGCAAATCCTGTGATTCAGTCTCTGAATAATTAATAACATGAAAGCAAAACAACTTTCAACAATCACGAATGGCTTATCCGGAACAGAAGGTTTAGATGTCACGTAATCGGCTGTGGTTAAAGGCGCGAGTACTTCTGGAATTAGAGAAATTATGAAGGAGCTCTATTTTAAGTACAAAGAGCTTTTAAGTGCCGTGTCCCAGAATTTAATTGGTGCTAAGGACGAGTTGAAGGTGAGAGTGGAGCAACATTTTTGGAAGATTTTCGGAAAGTTGAGCAAGCGAAACCATGTGTGTTTACATTCGAATTTGGTCTGAGAAATAGTGGGTGAAGTTGGAAACGCTAATCGTTATACTATATATTACGAGTAGAATGCATGACAAATATTAAAATATATCGTTACAAGATTCTATTTTACTCAATGTTTTATCTGGTCTTATCTTTTATGTATCATCTCCTTTATTTTTGTTTTATTAGTTATTACTAAAATGTATTTATTTAAGCGAGATTTTAACTAAAAGGTGATCTTTCCTCTCTATCTTGTTATCAATGAATAAAAATGTGCAAACATATGAATAAAAATTAATTATTTACTTTATTTATGCCAGTAAAGTCTAATGAAACATCATAATGCTACTAATTATAATAAATTCTGTAAGTACAAATACTAATAGAGGAAAACTTGAAAAGAAATATATATATATATATTTGTCTTAAAAATTTTAATTTGGATTGTTTTTACTGGGAAAATTTAATTTCCTTTCTTATTGAATTTTCAAAAATTAAAAATAAGAATCTATTTTATTTAGTACGTGCTGTTTCTTGAAGTTACAAATTCCTCCTCCGCAGAAAAGTTTTTTAAATAACGAAAGCACACATCAATTGAAACTAGTGAAATTTAATTATACTTAATATAATTTTAGCATTATAAGATTAAGAATCGAAAGAATGCTATTTTGTTCGATGACAAAGAATGTAAGTCCTAGTAAATCATTCTAAATACGTGGTAGAATCGGCAGGGTTTTTGAAGTGTGAAACAACCTAAATTTTGGCATGGGCACGTGGACCGCTTTTCAGGAAATTTGTGTCGTTTCCAATTCAAGCTCTTTAAAATAACGAATCAAGGGTAATTTGGCAAGGCAATTTTGGCGATAGACTTTCCGGAGACATTTATTTTTGATCCTCAGTTCTTTTCGTTAGAAAGCGGACTCTGAGTAACGAGAAGGATATAAAAAATTGAAAACAGGGAGGACTTAAAGATATATGATCAGCCTAATACAAGGCTGTCCAATAAAAACTTTTCAAAATCAATAGGAGAATTCTGAGTTTTGGGAAACATCTCAAGATGAAATATAAATAAATATTTCCTACGAAATGGTTTCCGATAGAGCCTTCAAGGGTATTAAAAATCGCGGAAAGACCTTAGCTTTAATTTGGAAGAACGAAACACATACTTTCCCAGGTAAATCGCAAGTATCATAATTTTATTTTACTCAATTCATAGCTGTGAATACCAGAACATGGTCAAATATTAGTATAACCTGTTTATTAATTGCAGAGACTCCAAAAGAAAGACTTGAGGGATTGGTTTATCTTCCTACGCAATAGTTGACAAGTCATATGGTCCAATTTTTGAAAAGTCATGTAGATGCTGTTTATTGGTTATTTAAAAATTCATATTTAAATTTCTGCTTGTAAAGTATTGTATATTTATAGTTTGTATTTATATATATTTTATTATTTTTCATTTATGCATGATTATATTTTATGCAGCTGGGTTTATTGTATGTTTGCATAGAAATATTGTTTTAATTAATTTTTATGTAAGTTAACGTTGCCAACTGTCCTTGCGACTAGCTGCGGTGATATTGTGCAATAAATAAATAAATAGAAAATGCCAATCATATGACTTATAATTTTCGCTAGTATTATATACTTCCAGTTGTATTATATCATCACCCAGCAATGAAATAGTAATATACAAAAATTTAACAAAATTACATATAGCATCGGTATATAAATTAATGTGTATCCATTAAAATAAAAATTATTGAATTCCCTATTGAGTCTTTTTCTATTTTGTCAACTTAGATCAGTCCACAACTTTCAAAACGCATGCCTTGATGAGCAATAAAGTTAGAGTTAAAAGAAAATTATATCGTGATGAAAAGAGATCTTAGAAACATTGGTGCAGGGTCTAGAAATTTCCCAAGACAATTGCTCATTATTCCCTTATATACTCATCTAAAAGTAAGAATTATCTTACGGCCACAATTCTTTAAGATTAACCATTAAACATGCCGCTTTCGAGATAAAACCCATGCATATACAATAAACACATATGTAGTACGCATAGTACCTTACTATCGAATTTTTCTTTTGCACTCATCGTCACTTCTATGGCAAAATATTTGCTCTAACAGGTCAAAAGGGAGGGGGTCATGGTTCCTTCTTCATGAAGGAAAGCACTAACTTTTATTATTTTACTAAAACTACTATGAATATGATTCAAATTTGCAGTTTTAGACATGTGCCTAAAATCCGACAGTAAACGGAGATGAAAAACATCGACGTGGCTTGGAGTCGAACCCAGGTCCTTCACTTTCCGGGCAGATCCTTAAATAAATTCAAAATTGGAGATGTTTGAGCATCAGTCTACAAAGAGGAGGACCTGGGTTCGAGTACCAGTTATGTCAAAACTTACGCATCCGTTCGTCCTAAGACAACTACATCTTAAAATAATACGAATGTATTAGTCCTTGCGCGTAGTACTAACGAAGATGAAGGGGATACTATTTAGCTCAAGGTTCAAGTTTTTGTTTCAAAATCCGTGCAAATACTCGATTTACTTCGCGCATCTATCTATTTACAAACGTGACACTCTGTGACTCGCAAGCGGTGACACATTTCCTCATTCTCGGGTGCAGCGCTTATATTTTCTGGTCATTGTCCGTCTCTTTTGGCAGCGGAGCGTCATAGAAAGAGCTAGGAAGAGGAGCATGCGTCATCGGAACCATAGAAACTGTAACAAGGTCATCGAATTGGACGGACCTAACAGAAGGGGCAATTTTGGGATAGGAAACTATTTTAGTTCTTTGGAGGATGTCTTCTTTGAGTCTGCTTCGGAAGAAGGAAGATTTTAACGCCTAGCGGGAGGGTATGGAGCAACTCCTGGTTAATCTAGAGAAATGAAGAATTGAGCGGCAGGTGGTTGGACAAGGGATGGCAATTCATCATGGGCGATGGGTGCAGTAGATTGCTATTTTCC
The DNA here is from genome assembly GCA_947579665.1 of Sympetrum striolatum. Classification (NCBI taxonomy): domain Eukaryota; kingdom Metazoa; phylum Arthropoda; class Insecta; order Odonata; family Libellulidae; genus Sympetrum; species Sympetrum striolatum. Next base: position 39,875,802 of record OX388345.1, on the reverse strand, counting down.
CAAGAGCATAATGCAAGACAGGAGTAAAACAACGGAAGAGTTTAACCGACTTGTAATTCTGCCCAGAAGTTTATTTTCGAGACGTAGTATTTCTCGGTCCTTCCTTCTAGACTGCATTTTGATTAATGTTACATGATTCACCAATTGCGTCTAAATGCCGAAATATAATTTCTGCTGAACATCAATTGTTTAGAAGGTAATGGATGACTGTTTCTCTACATTTTATATTATCTAAATAATAGTCTCCCATTCATAGTATATTCATAATGAACACTTTGGGAGAGCTGGTTGAGCAAATATCCGAACTCGACGTTATGAAATGAAAGTAATATGGCTAGTAAAAAGCTTCTACCGCCGATTAATATTCAGTCCAATCTCCAGTACTCATTTTACGACCTATATCCTCACAATTCTAAAAAAATTCTAGCAGGTGAACTACGGTTGGGAGGGATTGAAAACCCAGAAACCTGTAAAATCAACCGAATTACGACTTACTCTATGGTAACCCATAACGATAGAACAAAACAGGAAAAATATGGAATATAGAAAAAGTAAGCACGGAAGTTTGAAAACGAAAATACCTAGATGAATTTGATCAGACTCTGAAGTGGAAAATACAGTGTAAAGAACTTTTCCAGGTGGGTGCAAAAATTCTTCAGATATACTAAGCGATGCACAATCAAATTTTATCATATCATCAATGACACAGCAGTAATTGGTGCTCACTTTCAACAATGTAATTGAAGCAAGAGCATAATCCACAATAATTTTCTCTTTGTACATTCTCACAAACCACTACTACTTCGTGTATTACTTTACTTCCCACATTGATAAGAGAAACTCAAAATAATGTTTCAAATAATAAAAATATGCATAAACATTTTCTTTATAAAATCTCCCATAAATAACAATAAAACGATACCTAATAAATATTAATTGTTTATGACTGAATCATTCATTGAGGTAAGGTAATTGAGCTTTGTTCGCTAGGATGATCAGGCAAATTATTTATTGGGTCTTATCTTCTATTCTCACCTATTATCATACATCATGCAGTTAACATATTTTCTCCATGGAAGAGTAATATCAAATCATTAATACCAAAACCGAAAAGCCGTGATATGTTCGGTTAAATATCTCCATTTGGAATCAAGCTTTGCTTCCTTTGAATTTTGAGTGGGCAAAATCATGTCCCGGATGTTTTGCCAGCGCAAATGTTGTGATTACTGGACCGCGATATTTGACGCGTTTGGTCACATGTTATCATCCAATGAAGTCTATCACGCGTAGTGATGGACATCAAACGGAATCTGACTCTCCGGGGATTTGAAACCAATGGTGAGCCAATGCAGTGACATTGCCGTAACCATACAGTTTTGAAATGACTGACGAATAAATGAATTTGCAATGGATATAACTTCAGTTTTCTCACATTTAGAATTTTCTACTTCATTTTTGGGGTCAGGAAAAGACACTGTGATAATGGTAATTGCTCCGATTATCGATAGGTTTAGGCATTAAGTTTACGGCCGAATATCGTATTACCACCAAATTATATCCGAACTATCTCCAACAGGAATCGAACCTGAAACCGCATCCATAGGGGAGGGATTGTCTACCATAAACGCTATGTTCTACAGCGATTTATAATTACAAATGCGTTTGCAATAAAGATACCCAAATTCAATGTATTTAAATTAATTAATAGGGTGATACGGATAGGATATCACCCTATTAATAGGTGATATGATATCACCCTATTAATAGGGTGATACGCTATGTTCATCATGATAAACAATCTTTCGAATAAAATTTCAGATAATATGGCAAACTATTGTGGGAAATCCATAATAAGAAAGGAAAATTTTAATGGTAATTTTTCCACAAATTAAGTAAAATATTGGTTACAAATTTCTTCCCGAATGTTGAAAATCGTTTGTTCAAACCACCAGTATTTGCAAAAATGTAAATTTAGTATAAAAAGTCTGTATGCATATACCATTCAAAGTTTCCTTTTCTGTCGCTTCAATCAGTTTATCATAAGGAGGAAAGTAGTCATCATGCTCCAATTAATAAGGTGTAACACTATTCTCGGAACATAAATCAATACGGTTCACGATCTTAAAGAAATCCTAGGGCCCCCTAAGGCAATCTTTAAATGTAATCCCTTGGATGCTGATTGTTTCATTATAGAGTTCGAAAGAAGTCTCACAATGTTTACGGGTCAGGCTTTCTGCTTACAGCAATTGAATACAGAAATCTATTGCACAAAAGAACCTTTCCCGAAAAGTTTTTACTCTTTCCAAAATGTAATGAAATCTCCCTCACTGATATAATGGGATTGGAATCTCAAAGCTCTTGTGGATCATAAAATACGGACCTTCTGCCGGGGTACATACAATTTTTAACAGCAAGGAATTTGCAGTCTACGGAAAGAGCCAGCGGCAATACGAAAATATTACAAGGGTACCTTGAGGCATCGAGTCGATAAACACTGATTTAAAAATTTATTTATATGCACATTTTTCTCGTTTTTTTATATTTATCTATGTTATTTTTTATATTTATCTATGTCCTTCTTATACATTTGTCTGTGTTTTTATTTATATGTCTTTAATTTATATTGTCTATTAGAGATGGGCGCCGCGCCGATTACGCCAGCCGCCGACAATATCGGGCACGCCGCCGCCGCCGAAAAAATAACTACGGCGCGCCGCCGCGCCGCCGCCGGAAATTTTATCGGCGGCGGCGCGGCGTGGCTTGGATTTAATACAAAGTCCCACAGTCGAAAATATGCTGACAAGTTGTTCGAAGAGATACGCTTTGAACTGATAGAACACATCTCGGGCTTTCCACGAGGGCGCTGATGTATTAAAACCATTAAACAGTCATCGATGATTATCCTTGGTTCGACGCTAGGTCAGGGTAAATATTCTCCCGTTTAATTTACATTGCAATTTTTAAGATTTTTTTAAATCACTTCCCGATAAGATAGAAACTTGAAACTCGGCATGCAGATAAAGATCAATTATAAATTTTATGTACGCTGTTCACCTTTTCGCTGATGGCCCTTGGTTCGATCCCAGTGAGGCATTTACATTCCTCAATGCATTTTTTATGGAGTTGACAGATGCCAATTTTAGTCACTTTTCGGCATGATATTGACTTCAAACTTTGCATAAAATAAGATCAAGTCAGAACAAGTCATACTGTGCATTCACAGATGCCAATATGGCCTTGGTTCGACTCCAGCCGTCTCTAAAATCAGAAGGTGATCCGATTTTTAAGAATATTTTTGAACCCCTTCCCAATAATATAGAAACTTGAAATTCGGCATATAGATAAAGATCGTTGATATGTTTCAAATACTCAGTTTTAGGATATCTTGATCGTCCTTGGTTCGATCTCAGAGAGCCATTTACATTTCGTATGCATTTCAGATGGGGATAATGGAGTTATATCAGGACCTTCCTGTTATGATATACCAGCGTCATTGACTTGAAATTTTTACGACATTTTGGCCATAACGTGTAACCAACAAAAAATTGCAATTTTGAACCTCAGTGTCATGGGTTCGATTCCAGAGGGCCCCAAAGTCCCGATTTTTCCCCTTTAAATGTATTGCTTTGATTTTCGGGAATTTTTTAAAATTACTTCCTTAATAGGAAGAGAATCAAAACTCAAGGAGCTTATATATATGGTCATCATCTATCGAAAACATAAATGACTTTTACGGAAAAAGTCCTTGGTTCGACGCTAGGACGATGCAAAAATCTACCCTTTAAAATCATTGTGGTAGTTTTTCATTATTTTTTTTGATGCACTTATGGAAATGATAGGAAGTTCGTGCCTGGCTAAAAGATGTATATTAAGACTCGTGTTTAAGAAAAAAATTATATGCGACCATGCTGTTCCTAGGTGCGATGCCAGAGCACATTAACATTTCTCACATAAGGAAAATATGTGAAAAGTAGGACGTCGTTTGAGGCAGTTGCAGCCAATATTTCTGCTTTAATTTTCACACATAGTTAGAGATGGTGATGTTCTGTTGTGCTGCATAGTAAGTATGACCAGAAAGACCCGGGTTCGATGCCAGGTAATTAAATTACAGCGAATTTTAAGAATATTTCCAATCCTTTTTTGGCTATTGAGGACCGTCTCGATATGATGCCGACATGAAATTAGTGTTGTCGATATGCTTGCAGTATGCTAGCAAAATTTTACTCGTACCTCGTAGGGGATCAAAATTCTAACCATGTTCCACAAATGCCACTGTCTTGAAATTTTTACGTGTTGGCCATGACGTGTAACCTCCAGAAAAAAACTGACTTTGAACCTCGGTGTCATGGGTTCGATTCCAGAAGGCCGCAAAGTCCCGATTTTCTCCATAAAGATACATGGTGGGGATTTTCGAAAAATTTTTTGAGGCACTTTCATGCAAAGTAGAGAGTTGAAATTCAAGGGATCGCTGGAAGCCATGCGTATCCGACGAACATCAAAAAGACGTTTTCGAATATTGTCCATGGTTCGATGCTAGGTCGGGGAAAATATGCTCCCGTTTAATTTACATTGCGGTTTTTAAGATTTTTTATTATCACTTTCCGATAAGATGGAAACTTGAAACTCAGCACTTGGATAGAGATCATAAATATATTTCATAATCTAATTTTAGCAATTCGCTGATTGTCCTTGGTTCAATCCCAGAGGGAAATTTACATTCCTCAATGCATTTTTTATGGAGATAACGGAAACAAATATTAGGTACTTCCAGACATGATATCGAGTTGAAACTTTGCATTAAATAAGATCAAGTCCTAACAAGTCATAATATGCATTCACAGCTGCTAATATGTTATATCCGATGCATTTCAGATAGGGGATAATGGAGTCTTATTTCAGGACCTTCCCGGTATGATATTTACTTTAAACTTTGTATTAATTAAGATTAGGTCTTAACAAGTTATTATGCCTATTTGCATATTCCAATAGGTGCTGGGTTCGACATCAGGCGGTTACAAAAATTAGAAATTGCAGCAATTTTTAAGGTTTGTTTAAGCCCTGCCCGATAACATTGAAACTCAAAACGTGGCATGTGAACAAAGATTATAAATACCTTTTATAAGCGTGCAGTATCCAAGCTACTTTTACTCGTATATAATAATATATTTCATACGTAATATAATTCATACAATACATTGCAGAAGATGTAACTTCCGCAATGTATGTTCGTTTTCGAATGTTTATAATGGAAAATAGGGATTTAAAATAACACAAATAAAATTCAGTCTTTTCTCAGAATACTATCTCGCTGGATGTTTTTAATGAATGACGTACAGCGAAAAGTCGCAGCCAACTACTTTTTTGGACGCATTTTTCTCAAACCTCTCGACATTCCCTTCAAAATTTTCAGGATGTATTTTCCCAGAATATTTACCAGGAAATTTAAAAGTATCGAAAAAAGATCATAAAAGGAAGAAAATTATCGAGAATAAGAACTTCTTTGTTTCTGAAATGACAGTATTTAAAGAACATGTACAAACAAATTCGCTACGAATTTCCAAATTTTTAATTTTAAATATTTTTCGTTTCTTATTTTTTTGTAAATGTGATAAAATTTAACTATAGGGTCATTCCATGCCAAGTGGTCTGATTTCAGAGAAGTGCCCCGCTCGACCATCACGGATTTCGATGAAATTTTGTATGGACATTCACACATATCTCTTATGAACATTTGTAAAGTTTTACTTTCGCCGATGGTATACTTGCTGAGATATAGAAGATTGTTTGACCCCGTGTCGCTGCCTTCTTCAATATGACTATGAGTTTTCAGTAACTTTGAGGCGTTGTATCTCAGAGAATTGTTTTACGAAGTAAACACACTTTGGCTATCTTAAACAACTTGTTGTGCTCTATTAAAAAAGTAATAAAAATAACTGTAAGAGCGACTTCCTTGCAGAAAATTCTGTGCAAAACTGGCCCAAAAAATTGCGGATCGAGAAAAAAATTAAAACTTTGGCTTTTTATATTTCAAGAAGAAATGATATAAACAACGTGAAACTTATCGCATGATAACATATAAATACATAGTTTATGAATATAAAATTTCATATTCCTAGTACTTTCCATTATTTTAAAAATTGAGTCAACATTTGACAATTTTTGTTAAAAAGCCAAAAATAGGCTATTTTTCCCCCTCTTTTACAAAAAAAGACCCTCTGGAATTTCTTTTGAAAAATTTTTATTAAATAGAGAATGATTTCAACCCTCTTAAAAAGTATATCTAGTTTTTCATCTCGAGCATATAAGGCCCTAGAAATAGGGACAACTATGAGGATGACATTTGTAAAAACGGCAAAAATAGGTTATTTTCTGTCCGCTCTTAGAAAAGAAAGACCTTTTCGATACTCTCGTAAATTATTTTCATTTGAAAGAGCATGTTTCAAACCTCTTAAAAAAGTACACTTGGTTTTTCATCGCGAGCACGTACAGCCCTAAAAAAATATCAAAGTTGAGAAAGTTGCTATGGTGGCGCAACATATCTTCTGTTGTTTATCGTCCTGGTTATTTTATGTAGACATTTTTAGTATATTGCGTTGGTCCATGACTGGTACTGGTAGTGACATCATCACTACCAGTACCCGTCATGGCCCGTAGGGGTCACGCCCGATAGCCATGCAATACCAGCCGTGCTGCTTTCACTGTACGTTCTGATACCCCAAATGTTTTCGCTGTAAGTGCTATCGACCAACTCTTTGGGGCCAATGTCAATAGTTGAACTTTCATCGATCTATCGGATATTTTAATTTTTGTTAGAATTTCTTTTATTAGATCAGCATGACGAGCATTCCTCAACATCACACTGACTAGTTTGTCCTATATCTTCAGGTGGTATTCCAGCGGCTAACGTTATTTTGTCTGTTACTACTTTCTGCATGCGTTAAATTTTTCGTTACACGTAGGTTCACTTTATCCCTACTACTCACTCTCCGAATTCAGTCATGGAGGGGCTTAAACAAACCTTAAAAATTGCTGCAATTTCAAATTTAAATGTTTTGATTTGCGTTCATCATTTATACATTTTTTATTTTCTGGAAATGTCAATTGAACGTCTATTCCTGGATTCCATACTTGAAAAATGTGGCGCAAATTTGATGTTAAACTAATTCACAACAATAGTACATCCATTGTTCGACATTCTACTGGCTATTTGTGCCCAATTTGTGATACCACTCTTTAAACGTTCTTAAAGTAATGTAGCGCAATTATAAGAAACATGCTTTAGTGAAAATAAGGAAAGCAATGTATTGCCAAATTAACCCCTTTACGGCGCAGAGCGAGCTAGAATCGAAAAATGCTGGCCAAGAATAAGGAAACATTTTTTGAGTGTGAACTTTGAAACTTCGCATTTCTATACCTCAATAAGTTCTGCATATAATATTCCCAGACAGCGTCTTATGTGAGCTCGTTCTCCTTAAATCGGAGGGTCCGAGAGAGGATAAGAGAAAGAAATATAGCTTAAAAGACATGTTGTATGAAGTGAGTATTTCACCAAAAGAAGCTAATTCAGAGATCTGATGGAAGTGATGCAATAATTCAAATATTCAACTGTGAACACTTAAAAATCATAATTAAGCTTAAGGGTTGATTATTTAATACTGTATTGATTTTTTTCCCGATGATTCTGCTCATTTGGGTTTGGTTTGAGGCTGAAGAATTTTGCAAAAATATAAACCTGACATTATTCAAGAATTTTGGTCAATTTTGACCGCCGGTGGAATTTTAATAGGTAGAAATCAGCGTAAATAATTTGGTGGTAATAGGCAGGATTTATTTGAGAATTGCCAGTACTAAAGTCCGCACTCAAGAAAAGGATTTTTTTGCCAGGTTTTTTTCGATTCTAGCCCATTGTGCTGCTTATTCAAGATAGCTCTACATTGTCTTTATTGGTATGATATAATTGTAATGTCTATATAAATATAAATATAATTGTCTATGTCTATGTAAGAACCCTGCAAGCCGCCTTTCGGCGTGTGGCAGGGGGTGCAGGCACCTTGACTCTATTTTCCTAAACGGTTGCTTTCGCGTATACTTCGCGGAAAAATAAATTTTTGAAGCGATTCGTTCTAGCATCTATTTCCCTAATCTTTCTGGCAGTATCAGAACGGCCCATATAAAAGAGGGGTCGCATTATATCGGTTACATCATCTGAAAACGTAATTTCTCTGAACTTATTTAATAAATTTATCCTTTGAATTTTTTTTCTATCTTCTAATGATTCCCATCCCGCGTCCTGTAACATCTGAGTGACACTTGCTGTTTTATCGTAGCAATTCTTTACAAATCGTATCGCCTTTCGTTGTACGTTTTCTAAATCCCGAATATGACATTTCTCAGCGGGGTCCCATACACTACATGCATACTCAAGGTGAGGCCTAACTAACGCTAAGTAACATCGCTCGCGAACTTTTTCTTCGCTCCTACCGACTATTCTTTTAACGAAACCGAGTTTCTTAAGTGCTTTTCCACATATATTTCGGATGTGGGCACTTCATGATAGATTATTCGTGAGAGTTACTCCTAGATACCGATTCTACTGTTATTTGGTTTACCCCTCGGAGACGATAAGAATAATCATTTATTATAGATTTACTTTCGAAGAAGTTAACTTAAGAAGTTAACCAAACACTTTTCCAAATTAAGCTCTAATTGCCAATCATCGCACCAGTTCATAATTCTATCTAAGTCGTTCGAAAGGGTTAATCTATCCTCTGAACTAACTATTTCCCCGTAAATGACTGTGTCGTCTGCGAATATCCTAACATTGCTTTCAATGTGATTGCTGAGGTTGTTGATATATATTAAAAATAACAACGGTCCAATTACACTGCCCTGAGGGACGCCCGAGGTCACCTTAACCAAGTTGGAGCTAATACCATCGAGTACAACTCGCTGCTCTCTATCGGTGAGAAAGTCTTTTATCCAGTTAATAACTTCTGCATTGATACCCGCAACTTCTAATTTGTACAGCAATTTATGATGAGGTACCTTATCGAAAGCCTTCCGAAAATCTAAAAATATCGCATCGACTTGCTTATTTTTTTCAGCAGAGTTTAGAACATTGTGTACTAATAAAGCCAGCTGAGACTCGCAAGAACGAGTCTTACAAAAACCGTGTTGATTCCTAATTATGAAATTAGACGTTTCAAGAAAACCCATTAAAGAGGTAGCTATTATATGATCCATAATTTTACCGCTCAGTGATGTTAATGATATAGGTCTGTAATTAGCTGGATCGTCCTTAGAGCCGCTTTTAAATATTGGTGTGACATTTGTAATTTTCCAATCCTTCGGGACCTTTCCTTCGCTCATACTCTTATCAAATATAACTTTAAGAAAAGGTGCTACGCTCTCCGCAACTTCCTTGAACACCTGAGCCGGTATGTCTTCAGGACCCGGAGCTTTATTCGGTTTAATCTGTTGCAATAGTTTAATGATGCCGTCTTCTCTGAAGGTGATTTTCGACATCGATTCAGGTTTATCAACATTCGGGAGAGTATTTGATGTATCGTCAGACGTGAAAACGCTTCGAAAAAAATCATTCAAGATATTAAGCTTTGCCTTTAGCATCATTTACTATATTACCGCTAGTATCCTTTAATGAACCAACAGTTTGCTCTTTACCTTGGACCTCACGAACGTACGACCAAAACGCTTTTGGGTCCTCTTCCAAGTGTTCGCATAAAATCTTATTTTTATATTTTTATTGGTATGATATAATTGTAATAATGTACTCTCAGATATTCGAGTTATTCGCCTTTTTTTCTGCCATATACGAACGAAATTTTACACGCCGCCGGTTACGCCGCGCCGCCGCCGACGATTAAGCAGTCAGCGTTCACGCCGTTACGCCGCCGCCGCCGGCTTCATTTTCCCCCTACGCCGCCGCTGACAAAAATCATAACGGCGCCCATGTCTATTGTCTATATAATACCTTTATACATTTTTATTATTCTTTATGAATTTAATGTACTTAAAATATAAATTATTTAAAATATGTATATACAGATGTAAATGTATATGTTTACTAGATTTTTTATCATAAGAATGGTACAAGTATGATATTTTATATTAATTAATTATATTATTATTGAAAATTTTGGCAATTTGTAATATTTGTAACTGGGCTCTCCCCGTAATGAATGAATAAATAGATTAAAAACCAATCGAAGAGAATGATCACTAAAATTATTAGTAGGATACATTTTCAGTGCGAAATGAATTACGTAAATCAATGGGGAGAGAGAATAAAATTAGCGTTCTCTGGGAAATTTTACAGAGAATGCATTTCTTAGATGGCTGCAAACTGAATAGAAGAGCAACTAAATCTTCCTGAGTTACTCACTGAGTATAAAATTGTTAATTTTTGGACGAGTTTAAAGCTAGCAATGAGTAATCTATTTTCCTCATCCCCATAATTTACCACAGTATTATAAGAAATGAGCACTTGACAGCAAAAAAATAATGATAGTTATTACCTATTTCGTAGAATGTTAATTTAAGACAAATAAATTTAATGCAGAATATATTAACTTGAAGTATATTCGTCTCAGTAACGCATCAAGCTACCATCCTGACCTCTTTTCGATGTACGACTGTTAGCGTATGAATGTAAATGTAGTTGCAGATTCTCTCTCGAGCCCATGCTCTTGAGGTCCTCATTATTTTTTCCCTTCCACAGCAAATCTGCTTTCATATCTCCTCTTAATGGTACGGGAGCATTTCAAGGGGATATGTTCAGGTGATGTGATAGAAATTGTGTATTCTAACACAAATATCGCAAAATAATGATAAATCAATTCAGGGTCTTTTTAGTTCTCGGATTACAAAGCCAATTCATAACCCTTAATTATGAAAGGAAAAAATAAAGCGGGCAAATTGCATAAAAAAATGAAGGCTACATTAAGTGCATCCAAAAAATTATAAACTTGACATATAGGCTTCCTGTTACTACTAGGCTAAGTAAACAATAAACAAATTATTTGGTTAACCGAAGAAAATTCTAATTACATAATAAACACATACCTAATTCTAATTATATACCTAATGAATTCTAGGATGTAAGCGCTTCATTGTTTGATATACTTATTAACCTTCAGTGAGTATCATCAAGAATTATTTATTAATGTCAGAGAATCGCGTATAATCTAGCTGAAGAGTAAAGAATATAAAAAAAAATCAAAATAATTTGTGAAGATACAATCCAGATACGGCAAAGATGATAGGAAGGTCCTCTTTAGGGCAGAAGTCACACTAAAAACAATTTTGACCAACATGGATAGAGTTTCGACCTAGTTTTAGCCACATTGAAAACGAGCTAATAATTTTGTTACGCACAATTTCACTAAGCCTCGCTCACGTTGCGGAGAGAACCGATTACATTTCAACGATATTTTAGTACTGCGCAACCCTGAAATTGACGTTTAGGGGAACACTCACTCGTTGATGCCCTAAAGAAGAATAAATGCTTGGCGACCTGCTACATGAAAGGACAAATTAATGTAATTTAAGGTTGCATGTCCTTTGTGTATCGCAAATTCAAATTTTATCGAATAATTTTGACAGTGGAACATGGATAACATAGTACAGAGTGGAAGAAGTACTTTTGTTTTCCTTTCTTTTTCACTCAACAAAATTTTTAACACTTTCGCGGAATGTTTTCATGAATTTTAATAAAATTATATTTTATAAAATTATTCTTTTATAAAATTAAATTATAAATGCTAATTAAATGAAGTGACCCTTTATTTTCATCGGGGCATTTAACAATAAGGATATAATGTAGTAAAAAATACATTCCAGAGTTTTCTCATCTTTCACCTGTGCTATAATGCAAGATTTCAATGGTTAATATTTAAGTATAGAATTTAGCAATCAAGTTAATATTATTTAAATGAATTGCAAAAGAAACAGAAAAGCTTTTTGGAAATTCTTTTGGTATAGATATACCAGACAAACACTATAGGCCCATTCATGAAGAGCAGCAAAAACAAGCTCAGATAGAGCTGAAGCAAGCTATACCAATATGGCTCATGAAGTTGCCGCGACGAAGTTTTCATAAAAAGGTAGACGACAGAAAATACTACAGAAGCATCTAAAACAAATAATATCTTCACGCTTTTACAAAGAAATACGTATGAAAAAAATAAAAATTAATAGCCTAGATAATAAAACAATTACGTTGTGGTAACTAAGTCACCACCATTAGAAACCGAAAGGTTGAGTTCATACTGTATAAAATATCATTTAAAAGTGTTGCCTAAAGCATCAGGCCAACCTTACCAAAAGATGTGACCAATTTCTGCCTGAACGCAAAGTAACTTCAGACACAATCGCCGGACTATTTATGTCACAAAGGACACTCATTTTAGACCCCAATCAGGGTATTGAAGCAATATTCCCGAAAAACATTTCCCGATGAATCTCCGAGGCAGTTATAGTGGCTTAACAGCCCAAAAGTTGAAAGGCTTTATTCATTCCCAAATCTCCACGTGTCTTAATTAGTAGTAGCAGGGGTGGGTCATACGTCAAAAAATCAGCGGGCCGAGCCAAACCACTCTCTTAACGACGCCATATTTTAAAATCATAATCGAAACGGCTTCACAGCTCCCGATTATTTGCGTAAAATAAATCCGAACGCATCGAGTCTCCCGCCAATTAATCCAGGGTCGTAGCCATTCGCAAAGAATGCTAATGGGTTTGCCAAAAAAATCCGCATCTCTACGAGCTTTCTGGATGTATAGATTTCTTCACCTGAGCGTAACTTTCCTTGTTTCTTGGCACCGTTTCGCATCCCCGCGCACTCTTTGGAGCTACTTGCGTCATTGTCCCCATAGATTTATTGTCTCCAAAGTACAAACTATGAAATAACTTAAATATCGCAGCCCATTAGCATGGAAAACAGATAAATATATGGCGGCGTCCGGGGTTCGGAAGCAACTCAGGCTAAAGAGCGATAAACCTTTTACCTTTCCATTGTCGTCGGATTACTCGAGAGCCTCTTCTGGTCAAACGTGAGTCTCGATATCAGCTCGGGATCCTAAATAGAAGCAGGGTGCCGTGTTTCTCGCGCATTTCTAGGGAGCGAATCACCCATTTCATTCCGACCAAGTATGCGACCTATTTAATTTTAGGGTTTAATTCAGGAGTTGGAGACCTTTTGATGGGACGCGGAGATATCCCAGCGGGTCGACAATTGATGGAATGGCTGGATAAAAAGTTCATCGGGGGCATTCGTCATTTAAAATAAAATTGAAATTGTTGTAACTAATGCTTTCGGGCTATATGCAGCTAATGTATAGGAGAGGTATTAAGGCTCAAATAACAATACACGCAACAAATTCATCATATAAATCAAGTTAGATAATTTTGGCTGTTCACTAACGTCTGTCATGCACAACTAACTGAAGCGCATGTTGTAACAGTCGGTCTAGGTACCTGGATTGGCCAGAATTCAATTGTCCGTATCACTCTAAAATAACCAGGTTGCACTGACAACTCCTTTTTCCGACAATACAGGGTTGATGATGCTAAAAGTTTAATGACATGTTTAATGACGGAAGAATAGCTTAATTCAATAAGCCCCAAAGCGACTAAACGGATAGTTTCGACTTAATATGAAATACTTAGCTAAAAAGTGTCGAGTTATATAATCTTCTACACTTAGAGGACCACTTTATTATTAATTACTGCTTCCTTCCCTGTTGAGATTCAACGATCGATTTTACAAGTATAAAAGCCACAGAAGACTTCCAGACTATTCTACGCTATTAAAAATCTTTCTACGTGTACTACATGTACTACTAGTCACAAAAAACTTTCAAAAATGATATTTAATCTCATTTAAAATAATGATCAAATAAACCCAAATTGGGCTACTTAATTTTTATTTTGATAATTAGCATCTTAAAGTCCCTGATAAAAGTTTGATGATTTTACAATTTGCAAGAACCTAATCGGAGACGTTCCATGTACTAATTCTTCACAACGGTGAATCATTAAAACATACTGTAAATAAATTGAAACAATACAGAGTTCATTAATTTATGGATACATCACGTAACGTTTATCCCTCTATAACTCGCATATTGCATTGAAACATTCCAGGGAAAGAAAATCTCATTTTACAGATCTTAAAAAAATCCCCCCTAAATCATTATGAATAACATTATAGAAAGTGTTATCCTGAAATTAAGGAATGGAGAAGTAATTTTTTCGGTATATCGGAATTAATAAGCCTATAGGCTTTATGAGAAATAAATAATTAAATATGCGTTTAATATGCGTATATCCTAAAGATTAGAGTTAAACGGTAAATCGAACACAATTAAAAAATCCACTTTTAAAATTTCATCAATCTTGTTTATAAAATAAACTGAGCAAAAAACTAGCGGAAATCAGCGGTTAAAAAAGAGAATGTGTTTCCTTCAATTCTGATGCTCAACTATTTAACTCTAATGCTCAGAAAATATTTATAGAATATTCAATAAAAAAATTAGATGAAAAAAGTTAGATTCTTAAATGCATGTATCCTCAAAGGAAACTTCATAAACTCAATGAAAATGTTAACACTCATACATATTATGAAGTACGTTTGATACTATCAACCAAAAAATAACTTAAGCAAACTTTTCTCAGATTTACTTAAAGTCCAATGTCTGGATTCCATCTCCTTATTCAGAAATCATTTACTTTTTTCGGACGCTTATAGGTAAAAAACGAGAACACAGTTGATTAGTATGCACATAAGATTTTCTCAAAGAATGTTAGCCGCAGTACTGGATACGAGCTCCTCATTCATGTACCGCATGTACAAACTTCAGTTGTTCAAATTATGACACTTTCTGCCGTTCTACGTTACTGACTCCGGAGAAAATACTAAGAGCAGCCGTCCAGAGAATGGAATGATGACAAAATATCCGGTGAAAGTTTCGACATGAGTGATACCGATGAAAGACGCTTACTTAGAATTTACTTTGTACTAATAGTACATACAGGAATCCTTGCCAAGAAGCTTACTACATCATAAATTGCTAGGTGAATCAGCAGTTCTGCAACGGAAACGCACCGACACCCTGATACGTAGTAAATAACTTGCTGATTTACAAATAAAAGATGAATATATATGTGCAATATTGATAGGTGTATTTAGCATGTGTGTTCCTTTATCAGATATATAAAAGTACATCGAATAGGAACCGCTTCGACTACAGGAGGAACTGTTACCAGTAATCCACGTAGATATTCGGTATATACTGTGGCAGATTTTTAATGAAAATGCCCCAAGTTTTTGGCTACGAAAGTACTTTAATACGAAAATAACATGCTATAATATTTCGTTACAACTGAACATGTAAACTGTTAAAAGACTTGTCATATTCTACGTTATGGTGTAATTATTTCCTTGTATCTCGATTGTAGTGTTTAAGAACCTGAAATCATCAATGTCGTAGTGGTTTTGATGTTAATTTAGCTAATTAATACTAGGACAACTTCTTATTTGATTTATCTAGTATAGTTCCAATACGCTTAATGAAATTATTAACGCATGAAATCAAATAGCACAATTTTTAGCAACTTGTTATGTACGGAAAAAAAAACGTTCTATTCGTAGGTTAACCAGTTAGCTTATTCCGATGCTTGTCCTGACACCCCAGGATTCATAGTGGAGCAATTATCACCTATGTTCCCCGCACCCAACAGCGAATCACAATTTAACGACGTGAAACACTCTCACAGATCTTTCGGGGCGGACAAAACGAGAAAAACAGCCTTTACAGCTCCTCTCACGGAGCGATCTACTTCATAACCTGCCAAATTTCAGACCCCATCTCTTTAAATACCCAATAAAACTCCCGATGCGGGAAAACAACGAAAAACGCCAAAATAAAACCGGGATCCCGGACTCCTTACGGCCAAACCCGCAACCAGTACGCCCAACCCTTCGCAACCCTACAAAACTCCGCTGCCACATCCCTAAGCCGCTCGGGAGGGCATCCTATCAAACGTACCAGTCCCTCGCATGCTAAACTTAGATGGAATGGTGAAAAGAAGGAGGGTTTTGGGGGGAGAGATTTATAGATGAGAAGGGGAAATGGCGAGCGGGGCGCCGTCTCTGAGGACAGGTGCGCGGGGACAAAGACGAGGAGAAGGCATTTGGGCTTAGCTCCTTCTGCTTAAGATTAAATTAAGCAACGACGTTGGGAGGAGAGGTGGATGTGCCTCCCTCGGAACCGATTCTCCTCCTGCAAGCATAATCTTAGAGATTTTCCTTCCGGGAGACGAATTTTTTCCGGTCCGGAGGGGTCCTCGGAGGCGGTCGTGGCCTCTGCGATATGGAGTAGGTCATCATAGCCGACGCCTTCTTCGCGTGCCTTCTCTCCGTTCGATGTCCCCCGGCTCGACCTTCGTCTTTCGCGGTCTCAACGTATCGACATCGGCTTCCCCTTTGGGAGACGGACTCGACGTCCGCCATCTTATCAAAGTGGTTCATTTTTATCACGCCAGGACCCGTCTGGGTTGTGCATTTGACTGGGTGGGTTTCTTAGCGTGGAAATGAATTATAATTGCGTCTTTTGCTACGCAGATGTTTCAAATACGGTATAATAATTATTACTATTGTCATTTAAACACTGCTAGAAGGCGGAGAAATAAAAAGGAGCCACTTTTCTTTAGGAAACTTGATCCAGTTTTAATAAAAAAACTTATCACGATCTTATCAAAGTAGTTCATATATATCACGCCAGGACCCGAAAGGGTTGTGCGTATGACTGGGTGGGTTTCTCCATGTAGAAGTTATTATTATTAATTGAAAGTATCATTTTTGTCCTTTACCTCGCAGATGTTTCTGATATGATATTAACTGTAATTATAAATTAAAAACTGCTAAAAGGTAGAGAAATTGAAAAGAATCCAATTTTCGTTGGGAAACTACATCCATTTTAATAAAAAACATTGCAAAACCCATACGCAACCACAAACCAAAGTAACACGATAAGTTTCGACTCATAACCGTCATCTTCAAGTGATAGAAAATGAAGATGGAGTAAGGAAAGAAAAATTGGGTGGAATGATGAATTGGAAGAGCCGTATGCTAACATCAACGACAAAGAGAAAGCTATTGGAGGTTTCAAACCTGTGAGGGAAAGTGGATGAAAGATGACGAGACTAAAAGATGACGCATCTGCGTCGAAACTACTCTTGTTACCTTGGTTTGTGGTCGTGTATGGGGAATTGCTAAGCTTGCTTAATTAAAAATGGATCAAGTTTCCTCGAGAATAATAATTCCTTTTTTATGTCTCTACCGTCATGGCATTCAACTAAGTAACTGAGCCAGTTAATCTTGTACTACAATAAGTAACTAACAAGGGAACCTTACACTCTGTGGGAAACGGATCTTAATGATACTTTAAGGATAGGTTCTTTGGCCAATTGTTATAACTACTCTATTACAGTTAAAACCAACGCTTCCTAGTTTCTTTGTAAAAAGAGTTTAAAAATCAGCGTCAATTTCTAATTTCAAAATATTGCAAAACATCAAATAACCTTACAATAGTTGCTGTGGTGTAATGGTTAACGTGTGTGGCAGAAAGCTGAAGGTCTTTTGATTCGAGACCACGTATGCCCAACTTTTTTCACCTCCTTTTTCGGTCGCAAAATTACTCTGTTTTTAGTAAATATTGTATCAATTAAGTAAGAGGTAAAATGGTACACGGCTGTGTTATAACATTTGAGTTAAAAAAGCTCCAAATAGCCGTTGTTTGAACAAAAGTGACCTAGCGGAAGTGGTTAGAAAAATACAGTAAATATATAAAGGATACTTTTTGCTAATTTTACATACTGGCCAGCGGAAAATGTACTTTTTCTTTACTTTCTTCTCTGTCTTTTATGGACGTGATGATATACGTGGTGTCCCGTAAATGAAGTCGATCACTACGAAGTATCATTCATAGTGTCATTGTAGCGGTCTACTTTTGACTTGTTCCTCTGATGAAATTTTCGCTCTGTGAGGGAAGGAAGGGGATTCCTTCTTCAAAGCTTTTGGGGGCTAATGGAGGGGGATATGAGTTTAAAATCGGCCTCCAGGTAGTACACTAAATTGACAGTCCTCGCGGCAGGCTCATGCGCCTTGAATTTACCTACTTAACGCACTTAGTCTGCTTCATAAAAATTTGTTTCTTCTTTTTTTGTAACCCAGGGACCTTCGTATCCTTCTTTCTTATTCTTCCTTACCTCAATTAATTATAGGCTCTTTATCAACCTTCTTTATCTCAGCATTTTACTCGGTAATTTCTTGCTAGTCATTCTCGCTTTTAATTTCAAAGCCCTCTACCCTTCCCGAATCTCCTGCCCTCGAGGAAATTATATTATTTTAAAAGTAACTTTTTTAATTTAATCTATAGTTAATTTCGAAATATAAATTATTCATGTTTCCATGAATCCATTCATCAAGCACATCCTTTTTGGAGTAAATATGATATCTGTATCGTTTATTCATAGTAATAATCCACCATTCCCCAATTCTCTGTATAATATTCCAAATTATTAATAATTATTGCATCCCGAATTCTTAAAAAACTATACAATAATCGAAGAATTGTACCGTCCCAAAAACATACTCTACCATTTTACCATCTATTATGTTATCTTTTTGGAGAAATTATCTCCAATCTATATTCATCTTCACTCGACTTCACACCTTTTAAATATGTTTGCAGGTTGATTTATTTTATCTGATTGTTTGTAATGCATTTATGTTTTTTCTCCTTTCTTTTTGTACAATTTTTATATTTTCACTGCCTGTCCATCATAACCCTTTTCTTTCTCCTTCATCAAAAATATAATTTTCTATTGTAGATTTCGCAGGTTTTTCACACTCCCCTTCCTGTGAGTGTTTTCCTGCAGTGGAAATTTTTTTCCTGAGCCCTCAGCTTAGGTTTTTTAAAAATCCACATACTAGTTTTCTTCGTGTACTTTTGCAAATCTCTTTCTTTCTGTTTCGCATAAGACGATGGGTTAGGTGTAAGAAGAGACTTTCTAGTCTCAATCTCGCCCGAATAAAGTCCATTTATTATTATTATTATTATATCAATATACATGTTGGAACGCAGGAATATATCTCGTGATGAATTAAAATCTTTCCTCAACCCTTTCGACCGGGAACTAGTAGGTAAGGGATGTAATAATATTACATATAATATAAATAATTATATATCAGAGGTCTGCATGGGCCGAAAATTTCAACCCAGGCCCGGCCTGACCCGTTCGTCACTGAGCCCGATCCCAATCCGGCCCGAGCGTAGATGCAAAGTTTCGTTCCCGTGCCCGAACTTTACATAAATCGCCTTGTAATTAATCGTTGTAATTTGTGAACAAATACATTTTTTAACCCTTCGCGAAGACTGAGCATTTTGTTTAAGCTTTGCGTTACAACTTTAAGAGGCTTTTGCAGCTATGAAAGAAACTGACGCTCTTTAAGGACGAATATTGATATCCTTCCCAAATTATTCATTGGCCCAAGCCCGGCCCGGCCCATGCAGACCTCTATTATATATAGCTGTTGATAGATGTAGGTAAATAACTAATTGCTATCGTCATATTGAAATTGAATACCCCTTGAGCCAATTCAAACACAAAGTAACAGTAAGAGCGACTTCAGTTTAATCAGAGCTGATTACATAGTGAAGGAGTGAATATTCAGCGCCTTGGTGTTGTAATGCCTAGTAGGTTACAAAGGGATCTTCAAAGGCTCACCCAATAGCTACGTTCCCATTTCGTTTGGAAAGTCGGCTACGAAAATAATGAAGATTCAGCTAATCTATTTTTTTCAGCAATTAATCATACAAGGAGAGAACACCTTAAACTATCCGATGAGAACATTAAAAATTGCTCCATTAAATAAAGGAGGGAAAAAATGAACTATCCTGTTACAAGTCACGAGGTAGATAATTTAAAGTAGATAAGTAATGGAACTTGTACTGAAATACGATTATTTTCATATTGGGAGAAGTATTATTGTATACATAGAAGTCAGTGCGATGAAAAAAGTGAAGGTTCTGACAAATTTAGACTTTACATGTGTCTACCAATGATCGCTATAAAATTTAGCATTTACTGGAAGTGTTTGCTTTACGAGAACTACTTAGTATTGCAATTATTACAGTAACAGAACTTAAATATAATAAAAAATGTTCAGTTAAATAGTGAATCGTTTTTTCAAATAGAGAACCCCTGAGGAGCCAGATTAAGCTCAGGGGGACTCGAAAGTTTATTTTTTCTCACTTGAGACGTTAATTTTATTATTTAAAAAACTGAAATAATGTGACGTGGCTGCTGATGGCTATAACATTAATACAAAATTTATCACCAAAAACCATCAAAGGCTACTTACTAGCACTAACACATATTTCGGCCCCAAAGGAGTCATCTTCAGAGCACAACAACATTTGTGGCCGAAATATGTATTAGTGCTAGTAAGTAGCCTTTGATGGTTTTTGGTGTTAAATTTTGTATTAAATTTAAAAAACTGTAACGAACTAAATAAAATATACACTTAATTTTTGCAATTATCAATAAGATTTTTACTGTGTTATAAAAGCAAGTACTTTTCGTACTCCCATATATATGTATCTGATGACTTAAGCATTAATAGTAGTAAATTTCTCTAATTTCATTTCAATTTCAAAAAAATGTACGTGAACAGTGATAACTTCTATTTAAAGAAATCTGATAAAAATTGGCGAATAACATACTGATGAAGTAGCTTATATGAGTTTCTCAATTTAAGAAACAGGAGAACTTAAGCACTTTTCCCACTATTTCGCCCAATTACTTTCACAAGAGATTTTTATCACTCCGCCACCCGTATTTCAATTTCTGCTTGAGAAGATTAATGCTCATTTCTTCACACATTTACAGTTAATTTACACCAAAGCAAGAGGAGTCTTGAAATTATTCATCCTGAGGGCTGTTTAAAATAAGGTCTTTAACTCTATTTTCAAAAAGTCTGAATCGCTGCAAAAGTTCGTATATTTCCTAAAATTCTCAATTTGTTTTTTATAATTATTATTCACAATGAATCGCGCCAAATGTAAAAGAAGACCTTATTTAGTTGATTAAATGTATGAGAAAGCCGGTTACGATTATATGTTCGAAGAAAATGGGTTCCTACTTAACATTCAACAGCGAAAAATATATGTTTACCATTCCTTTGTCCCAGGGGAAAAGTTAGAAGTAATTTACCTGTTTCAATTAACACTCTGTATCTATGTCAAAATTAATTTAAAATGTTTAAATAAGAAGAAATAAGTCTTAATTCCATTACTACTGTATTTGATGCCACTATAAAGAACCTATGATTAAAGATTGAAAGGAGATTCACGAGATGACTAAACCTCACATTGGGAATATATAATATTACAGGCTGATCATCTTAATTTTTATTTAAAAATTTTCATATAATCCTTATTTTCATATAAAGGGTTATTCCTGTTTTTAATTTACAAACAGTCTTATCAAAGCCACGGAAAACTTTCCGGCTACAGACAGTTACACTTAAAAAATGAAATTCCCCGTATTTTATATCTGTCTGTATAACTTAAAGGTAATAATTGAGTAAATGGACAGAGAAGTATCGAAATTTCTTTACTTTTAACTATACAGAAACTCTTGAATCGAACAGGAATTTATAATCACATCCAGCATAAATAAAGCTCTAGTGAAAAGTTATTAAAAATTTATTTATTTTTCACGATTCGAGAGATTGTATGGATAAATTTTATCAACTGTGATATACTTAATGCATAGTTTTTAATGTAAAGCGAGCTTTACTAGATTAATTCCCAATTTGAAAATTCCGTTCTTAAGTAATCAATCCCTAAATTGAGGTATACCTATACTACTCGTATATAGAATATGCTAGTAGATTTTCACTATTGAGGTAACTATTTATAAATTCAACGCTAGCGACTCGCAATCAAAACGTTTGCTAGGGAAACAGAACACCTATCTAAAGCTATTTTTGATAGTAACTCCTCTTGTGTGTATACAGGTCTATTTCTGTGTTATCAGATAACGGAAATTAAAGATGCAATAAAATAAAGGAAGTTTTAAGATACAAATTTGGGGCGAAATGTCTTCGGAAGAAAAAGGCTTACAGAGAATCAATTTCAGCTCTTTCAAATGCCCCATTTGGAGAGCATGAGTTAGCCGACCTCAATACTTTATTTTTACTTACATTTAAGAGTTTGATTTATTACTTACTTCACCCACTAAGAATGAAGACTACACTCTTAAAAGCAGAGGCTCCTAAAGAGAATGGAGCAAAATAAGAAGTCTCGAGGCTCCGAGAAAGATCTTAAAGTCCGTAGGTAATTTTACGACCTAGCGGCAACAATTTTACGATCTGAAGTAGCAACGTATGTAGTCGCTGAAGACAGTTATATAAGACTCAATAAGCTTTCCCGATCGCTTATGTCCATAAAATTCATAATTTCCTCCAAACATTAGATGAAGTCAATACGTAGCAGTGACGTTAGTTGACTGCATTAAAAATTAAAAGTAGCATTGAACTTTTTTCCTGAATTAATAAAGTCTTGAGAACAAAATGTCTAAAATGTTAGCTTCGTAAAAATCTCTGGAGGGTTTAAATAAAAAATTTTATTTAATTTCGGAATCGATAATAATAATCGAAACACCAAGAAACGCCACTGCAGTGCAGAACGCTTTTTACTTGAGTTATGCTGCCATTGCACCTACTTGCGCTAATTGGGCGTTATATCATGTATGGAGTTTTGCCTTCTTTCCCATATCTGAACACAGAACAGTAATAGGGAAATACTCCAAGAAACTGGGTGCGATTTGATATCCCATTTTCGGTGACAGTCTCTTTCAAGATGTATCCATTAAAAAAAAAGACTTGGTTTATTTACTTTATTTTGGTGCTAACGATGAAAAGATAATTAATCATAAAAAACTGGTGAGTGTAAGAATGGTATCGGGTATCAGCTGGTGAATATCTTGGAAAAATTTGCGCACGATGGAATAACTGATTATAAGTTACACATGAAGAAATAATTTAATATGGTGACGGATTTTTAATTGTTGCAAGCTATTAGTCAGCCACCACAAGCAACATCCTTACATATACACGGATGTTGTTTGTGGTGACTAAGGATGGTGCTACTGCACCACAAACAACATCCTTATGTATATATAAGGACAGGTAACATCCTCATTTATAGAAGCATTTTGCTTGTGGTACATACAAATATACATTTTCTTATACTATATAGTACGTATACAATTTGCGGTTGCCAATTGCTATTCAAAAAACTTAAAAAAGTATCCTAATACGTAAACTCATGAGACAAATTTTTATTGCGGCAGAAAGCAAAAAATGGAGATTGAAACAAACTTTTATTCAGTTTATTCTGTCTTATAACTGTGATCAAGTCTGAAATTTAAGTCTAGGCTAGTCTTTATGTTTCTGAGTCTCAAAAATAATCTGGAGAATTAACCACCTTAAAGGGACTGCTTCTTTTATCCTCTGAGAGTTCTAAAAATCCTCTGGGAAAGAAAGACACCGTTCCTTCATAGGAAATTTATTTTTAAGCGCAAAAAAAGTTGTTTTTGCATATCCCTGTCATCCTTCGTTCTGGTGAATTTAATTCTGTACTGGAATCAGGAAAAGCTCAATCGGTTCTGAGTTCCTCGAAGCAATCATCTCCATTTTCTCCTCATTGAAATGGGCATCGTATTTTCCTTTCTTTTAATAAATCAGTCAGTCAAACTGATTAACCAATTAAAGAGAATGATACTTCTATCTTATATAATATAGAGAATGATAATTTCTTCTCATTTATTGAAGAAGACTTTACTAGAAGAACTTCATCAATACCTGGCCGTAAATAACTCTACAATGTTTACTGGCGTACTCAGGAATACGTTAACTGTTAATTGTTTATGCCAGCATGAAATTTTACCCTACAAAATACTGGTTCTATCTAATCCTTGTGATAATATTTAACACGTATTCGAACGTTTTTATTATCTTCAGACTCTTATATTTTTATTTTATTTCTGATGATACTGGAATATTTAATAATAATAATAATAATAAAAAACTCTTTATTTGGCGAGGTTAGGCCCATTAGGGCCTCTCTTACACCTAACCATTAAGGATTACTAATATTTCTTACATAAAAGGAGGAAAAACAATACAAATACATATATATAAAAAGAAAATACAAAGAAGAGGTAAACAAATAAAAGAATTGTGGTGTGGGGAAAAACTCCTTGGCTGAAGGCTTTCGGAGAAAAACCCACTGTGCGGGAAAACGCTCACACAAGAAGGGGAGCGAAAAAAACCCGCGAAAACACAGATGGAAATAAATACAAGCAGGTATATCACTATTTGCATAATTGATGACCAATATTTTTGAGTAATTTCTTGATGGTTGACCACGTATGTCATTTACCTGAAAAGATAAAAGAAGAAGAGTAGACGGAAAATAAAGAGCTTTCGGAAATGCGATTTAAGTAATGGAGGCCTGAAAGATTGAGATTAATAAGCAACTATAATGTAATTAATAATCCACAATTTAAATATTATATAATAGTTATACTGGTAAGGATAATTAAAGTTATATTGATAGATAAAGCATGATTTACCTGCTGTACAAATATTAATAAATCTAAAAATAGTATTAATACTAAAAGAAAAGAAAAAAAAATTAAAAAATAAAGAAAATAGTAATAATTATTATTATATTAAAAAGACAAGTAATAATGTTACCCTTGGGATTTGATGATGGTACTAGTAGTGGACATGTGAAAGGTGTCTGATGAAAAAAAAATATTAGTTATCCTTGTTAATTAATATGTTAGAGACTGACTGTTTGAAGGAATGAAGTGAGAGGCATTTGAGATTGTGGTTGGGTAGTTCATTCCAATACTTCGCTCCAAGAACGATAAAAGATTTTGAGCAGATTTCGGTTCTATGAGAAGGAATCATTAGCTTGCCTGAAGAACGAGTACCAAAGGTATGAGTACTGTTGAGGTCATTGAAGTAAGAAGAGAGATACGTGGGACAACGTTGATTGAGTACTTTGTGTACAAGGTTAAGTGTATGTAGCTTTCGTCTGGAGTCAAGTCGTAGCCAATTTAGTTCTTTCAGAAGAGGAGTAATATGGTCAAATTTCTTGGCATTAAAGATAAATTTAATAGCATGATTAAAAGTACGGTTTAGCTTGGCATTAGCAGACGATGTGAGTTCGTTCAGAAGCACATCACAATAATCGAATATGGGAAGGATCAAGGCTTGTATAACAGTCTTTTTTAGCTGCATCGGAAGTGTAAATTTATGTCTTTTGAGGTTATGAAGTGTGGAGTACGTTTTTCTGCATATATTATTTACTTGAGGCACCCAAGTGAGGGATTGGTCCATGTAAACGCCGAGATTCTTAACGGAAGAGCAGTATGCGATTTCCTTGTCGTCAATTTTGATTTTAGGTATTTGCTGATAATTAATATTGCTAAGAATCTTACGGCTTACGGTAAGAATATTTAATACCAAATAAAAAAATGCCTCTAATCGAAGAGCAGCTTACCGCATTAATTACCGCAGTTAATATGTTTTTGGTACAGGATAGAGAAAAAATCTGTCATCTACTTTCGACAGTCTTGATCATGACTGTGATACAATGTACGCTATCAAGGTGATGCTGAATAGCGGCATTTAATGAGGCCTCTATTTATGGAATGCTAAGAAAAGTGATACTCGTATATTTGTTGTTTTTCACTAACGTGGAAATGTTTCGATTATGCATTCTGGCATTGAGAAAAGAAAGGCCAAACTACCTCACTCCTCATCTTGCCTAGTATGCATCATTACTATCTACTAACTCTGGTACAGAATATTAAAGTGGGTGAATTTCTAACATGCCCTCAGACTTAATACTTTACAATATGATAATTAATTTAACCATCCTCCATCATATTACGTTCACGATGACTCTTTGCAAATAAAGTATCAGAAAATGGAACGTAAAAGGTTGTTATAGTTTAAATCAATTTTAATGGAGGTGAAGGTGAATTTCCTCGGACTCTATACTTTAAATAAGACAATAAATTTGACCCTCGAAGTTCATTTTACGTTCTCGATGACTATGGAAAATAGGGGACCAGAAAATTGAATGGTAAAGGTTGTTATGGATTAAGTTTAATGGTAATGGAGGTGACTTTCTGAATTTATCAGTCTTTCCTTAAAATTTCTCATGAATGGAAATGGAGATGCCGAGCGATTCTTGCAAGAATTGGGGCCATCTCGTCCTTCGTTCCTCACCAATGGGCCGCATTCCCTAGGTTTGATTCGCTCTCATTTCCCTCTACACCATCCCTGCCTCATATATGGGCTACCCTCTCCACGGACCTCGCATCAAAGGACATGCTGACGGCATGTCGAGCAAGAGGAGGAATTTTCTTCCTCTTCTATCGCTCTCCTTTTTAAACAGAGGATGCTCTCGAGAAGGGGCACTAATTGAACGCGAAGAGGAATAAAAAATAATTAGAGTGAAACTCTCCCGAAAAGCAGAGAAGGTTTTGGCTTTTCCTCTTTCAACAAGGAGCTAAATGAGTTATCGCGGATTATTCTCCCCAAATGAAAATAACGTCTCGGAGGATCTTTCTGAAGATGCGACGCTGTTGGAGATTAATATCCGACGATTAATATGTCTCCAGGCTCAACGGCGTCTTTCCGGAGATGTCCCGTAATGAGTTTTTAAAGTAGTTCCTCAATCAAGACTTTGCGCGTTGGAATTGAAAGGAAACAAATCTGCGTTATGGCGTTAAATGTACGGATGGAATTGAGGAGCATGACTGAAGTTGCTGTTGAGGTGATTTATCCGAGTATTAAAAGGAGCGATTCTGTTATGTGAGAAGTAAACTTGATGTGAAGTAAGAGGCACTTTATATCCTAGCTATACTACCCCAATTTTCTTAATAACAATCTTTAAGTAATAATAATGCTATAATTGTAATTATAAATATACTTTAATCCTGTCAATGATTATTTAATTAATCTAGTCGGTTTTAAATTATATTCCTATCTATCCTCTGTTATGAGTGACTCATAATATCATAATTTGGAAAATATTAGGTTCATATTTTCTGTTATTGATAACGAATTATCAAAATATAATCTGCAACAGGTTGATATCATTGGAATGCTTTAGTAATTTTATTTCTTATACTTATGTTGGCACAATATGAATATCATAATTGTTTAGTGAATTCAGAAACGAGTACATACTCGAAAAAATAATAATACAAATAATTAATGTTTATTTAAGAAAAAAATAGTATATAATATATAATAATAATTAAGAAAACGAAAATTTAAAAAGAGTTTGCATCAGAGATTAGTTTATGAGCGACGCTAAAACTTCTCATTTCATACTTACATGAATGATAAATGTTTTACCAATGCTTTATAAAATAACCTCGATTTCTAAAATATTTCAGAAAATGAATTTTGGGTAGAAACATACCCTTGTACCGATAAAACATGAAATTTTTTACTATATATTCACAATTATTTATGAAAAATTATTTATTCAAAGTCTCTTATTTTACAACATTATTTCGTGATAGATTTCACTTAATCTACGAGGCCTTTATTAAGACGGGTCTCTCCCAATCTAACATGTCGTCAATGATTTTAATGTGAGACATAAATAAAATATAGGCGAATATAAATAATGATGAACACTTTAGAGGGAATGGATGTAAAAACAAGACTTAGGTATTTTAATAGATAAAAAGATTTACTACAGGAAAAATCGACAAAGAGGGGTGTGAAAAACCTGTAAAAACCACCTGATACTGCAAACTAAAAGATGTAAAGAAAATACTGCATGTTGTATGAAAATTGCAAAAGCAGCACTAAAAAAATCAGAAAATAAAATCAATAGCAGGAGGTAATGCAAAAATTCACCTTGAGAAAACAATAAATATCGCAAGGAAATCACAATTTTAAGATTAAAATAAAATATTAAAATAATTTAAATAGTTTGGAAGATTGTAAGTAGAAATATTGTATGGAAGATAGAATTAATCAGTTAAATGAACAATCAAATACAAATACAGATCGAAAAAAGTACGATAAACTAGCAGTTGTTGAAGATCAAATTTCGTAGATTTGGTGCTCAATTCTCTCAGAAAATTCAAATTCGAGAAAGACATTTTGGTAGAAGGCTGAATTTCCAACTTGAAGAATCGTTCCTAAGTTAAGAAATCCTTGGAATAGGTGTCTGCGTTTGTTTTCCTTCAGAATGTCTCAGCACTGGATAGGACCTTGAAGTCGTCGGCCCTGTGTCACTCACCACAATTTATACGACATCCCCACGCCAATTCCAATGGAAGGAATGGATAAAAATTCGGAATTTCCTGTTTCTTTTCTTTATGTGACGTCATTAGGAGCAAATCTCTCCCACGCCCTCATCCATGACAGGGTTTTGGCTTTGGGAGACCAAACGCGATATTTTTAATTCCGTGTTTACCACAGTGCCAAAGTTTCACGGCTGAGATGATAATGGATATACTAAATGGGTCATTATCACAAAGCAAAAAATAAACGGAAAGGAAAAACGCTAGAAAATCGATTTACAATAAATATCTCTTATACCTAAATATGTGTTCACGCCCGAGCCCCGCAGAAAATGTTTAATTGTGTTTGTTTTATTAACGAGAATATTTTCAAGAGATAAAGGATACCTTGAAAACCAATCCAAAAGCTCTTCTTTAGAGAAACTGTAATTGTAAACGTGAAGAATACATAAAATACACTGTATATGCATTAACAATGAACGGCGCTTCATTGTTTAATATTTCGCAATAATTACTAATAATCTTAAATGAAATTGAAAGGGAATGAATTGACTAAGCGGAAATTCATTAAAAAATCAGATGTTTTTATTATGTGCTTGTTACAAATTTTTAGGTGTTCTTGAAACTGAATGTAAAACACATCGTCTTGATGTAGGCGCTTGATACATGGATAAGTCAAGGTTAGCTTAGTTTAAATTTCTGAATCCACTAGAATAGTTTTTAATTGTTTGAACCATTTCATTAACTCAAACTTTTATGAGTCTCATCACTTAAGAACTTATTTCAAACACACTTATCAAGCTATGTAGTTGTAAAAGACGATGGAAAATTTTTAACGGAATCTTAACACAAAAAATGCAATTCTGAATACGGAGCAATATAATGAATAAATGAGAAACCTTTTGCGATGATCTGAGATTGAGAAAAATGAGAAGTAGAACTTTCATGTCACGAAAGATAATAATATGGTTTTTTGAAGTCCTTTAAGTTCTCTAGCATTCAGTGAGATGTAAGAAGTAAGGAGCGAGATTGAAGAGATATTTAAGTTAACTAAGATAAACTAAAAGTAGATATTTATATATGATATTAATGAGTAAAGATTCTGAAGATGACTCTGAAGAACGTATTATTATTATATGTTAATATAAAATGGAAATGAGACAGGTAATAATATTAATTTGAAACTAAATTTTCCGGTATTACTCTCGTAGTTAAGATACAATAGTAAATCTATAATATAATTAATTCTCCGAGGACTACATACGGAGAAGAGAAATTTACGAGTAAATGCGAAGTAAGAGCGTTTTAAAAAGTTTTGTAGCAAGCTACAGCTGGAGTTTACATTCAAGGTACAGATTATAACAGGAAAATTTAAATTGAAGGTAACCTTTTGTTAGAAATAAGTGCTTATTTATTATCTACACAATATGACTATTTATATTATCATCTCAACGAAGATAATATTCAATTATTTTTCTAGTGGTAAATTAAAGCGCCTTTTTTAAGAAAATACTTACATTTTTTTCAAAAACTTTTCTTTTCTACGCATTTTATCTACTGCTACATCACAAAGAACGACTTTAAATGATTGACTGAAATTAACTGATCCCCATGGGTAGCGATGGTTTTCTGCGTTCGTAACCATTACATCAACTTAGAATACTAATAGCATATACGTACACCGCACGCGCCCACCACGGGAAAAGGACATTGCTGCCTAAGAAACAATACAATGAGATGAATCTTCCTTACATTATCCTTGTTTGCTGTCACACTTTTCGTAACGAGATTGCGGAAACGTATTTCTAAAAGTATAGCCAGACGACTATTATGTAACTGCATTTATTTACCTCGATTCTGCGTACGTATCCCAGTTGATCGTAAACAAACCTATTGTTAGTATTGATAGTACTTTTCTCCTTCCTCTCGTTTCTCCCCGGCGTAGTGATAACGTCTCCCAAATAAATGTTTCGTAACACCCGTCTTTCGACTCGTGATATTGCATTATCCTCGATCGCTCTCTTTCTGAGTTATCGTGCTTTTGCAACGCATTTCGAGTCTGGAATACCTATCCGGCACACCTAATCTTCATCCATCAGCAGGGCAATGCGGAATCTTTCCTCGAGGGAACCCCCTCTCACCTCATTTGATCGACACACGATTGCCCGCATCACAATACACCGACTCACGCATCAAAAAATGCCTCGCTTACAGGACAGGTCCAGTTATTCCCATTTATTTCCAGTCATATGCAGATAATTCGCACATTCAGTACGTAAAGCGTAAGTTAATCATTCGCAGCAATGAAGAAAAACTCCCAAAACTATTCATGCTTAAATGTCTCATTGTTTTGGTTGTTTAATTGGTTGGCTTCGTAAGATTATTTCCATTAGCAAAATAAGTGCTGGTAATTCTTTAACCTTGGCATAAAAAGCGAGAACATAATCTATCGTCCAAAATTGTTATATCAAAAGCGATACAGTTTCAGAAAATATAAGCTGATAAGAACCTTGGAAACAAATTAACTGCTTAAAAATATAGTTTAAGCTATTAGATATATTTTGTAGAAACGACTAAATGGATAGATAACATGAATTACTGAGCGAAATTGAGATATATTTTCGTAGAGTATTAATATATTAGCTATTACTATTGTCTTCTTTGTTGAGTCAAATTAGAACCCTACTAGAATGAAAATAATTATAAAGTCGGATATGTTGTCTGCGCACTTAAAGTTGTATTTAATTTAAATAATTTAAAATTTAGAGTTGGAAAGAATATGAAAAGGTAGAAAGCTACATTGTATGTGTAGATGTGCGCCTGAAAACACAGCGATAAATGGAAGAGAGAAATCGACATGTCTGGGATATGAACCCAGGACTTCTAATTTTCAGACAGATATCCTAGTCAGGCCAATGTAACTTTCGTTTCTGCATATTTCTATGGGTTGAATTTCATTTAAATTAAATTAAATTTTAAAACAAAGGGATAAAATCAACTAAGTTTAAATTCCATAACAATAAAAACATCAAATTACATGAGCAGTTTCAACGCATTAGCGTCATCATCTGGTGTAAGAATATAGGAACCGCGAGTTTGAGATTGAGAGGGAGAAATTTTCAGGAATGTCAAAGGAGTTGTTTACTGGAATGTGTTCTACAGAGGATGGTAAGAGTGCGTGAATTGACGGAGAAATGAAGGGAAAATATGTTCATTGACGATGGATGAAGGATTTAGCCAGTGTTTTGAAGATTTAAAATTGTTCGAGTGAATCTAACTTTTTGCCGTATCTTTCTGACAATGAGTGTAAAATGGTCGGACGGAAATCGCAACTGTGATTTTGGGTTATTAAATGTTCAGCAAAATGGGATTGGGATGAACTATTATCAATCTTAAAACATCTCTCGTGTTCTTTTGTTCTGATTGCGATGTTTCGGGTTGCACGTCCGATAGATGGCATCGCTATCAGAACATGATAATTTATAGATCCCTGGTTTCTTTTGTGGGTCCAACTTGTCTTTGCTATTGCAAAGTAAAGCTTTTAAATTCAGTAGATTGTAAAATTAAGGTTTGAGGCGATCTTTTGGAAGTTAATTAGTTAGAGTATGACTGAAACCATTAACAAAATTGAATTTTTGTCATTCTACGGAAGGGTTGAGGTGAAACAGATGAGAATGATTTTCTGATTGTGTGTTGCCATTTTTCCGAATGTAAATCTTCATAATCAGATTATGAGGGTAGTTATTTTTCTGAATATTAAATATTTATTGAATTTGTTTTTGAATTTTAAATTTACATTTTAAATATTTTACAGGTAAAATTAAAATGAAAACTAAATGATAGACTATTAAACCGTTTTCCTGAGGATTTAAAGCGTAAATATGTTCAATTTAATCATAAAAGACATACAGAAGACTTTCCAATCGACCGAGGACTACCAAATTGGGTGTCGGTTAAGTGAGCGTAAGTCGAGTGAAGGTAGGTCAAATGAGTACCGGTCAAGTGAATGTCGGTCAAGCGAGATTAGACGAAACGAACAGATCCTGAGACTCATCGAACCGTGTGCGTAGAGTCAGATATAGCTGGATAGGTCAACGGTCACTACGTATTTTCAATCCGAAAGCACCCAGTCCAAGCATCTCTCATCACCCTAGCATTGATGAATATTCTACGTAACGGCTCTCTTTTCAAGCGTCGAGGATTTATGTTTTCTTCCTGCACCGATCACCGAAGAGCCAAAATCGGCTCGCCCGTGACTTGGCACGGACGGAATATAAAGCCCATTTCAGCAGTCAGGTGGGCGATCGCGGTATTCCTCCATCGGTTGCAACGATCTATAAATAATCGAGTTTTATTCGTTCAATACATCCGCGGAAAGGAGCCATTGTCCAATGCCGCTTTTGGTTAATGTCAGTCTCAGCTGCGCAAGACTCCCTATTCTAAATTAGGTCCGCTCTATATCCGTGCTCGGTGATAAAATACAACCTTTAAGAAGGTTTTCTCAAAGGGATTCAGAGAGAGGTTTCTGAGAAATGCGCGATGCTTTTCTTTGTGACTACAATCTGATACAGCAAACAATGTCTATTAGGATTAACTTTGTAGAATTTTGAACTGTAATGCTCAAAGAGATTGACGAGCGTTTTAAGATGAATGCCAAAAACCAAAATATTTTCGTCTTAGTTTTTCCTGAAATTACTCAGGCATTTTTTACCTTTTTTACCATGAAACTTTATGTAAATATGAGCGATTAGAAAACAATTGGAAAAATTAAGCAACTGAGGTAAATTTTTGGTTGTTCGTAGATCCACAGATATTAAGTCCGTAGATTATAGAACTATATTTTATTCAAGAGTACTGGAATACTAAGATCAAATGAAATGATAGTCAAGTCTTAGCCTGGCAAAAGATCTAGCATTATATTTATTTCTGTTGAAACTATGCGTATATTTTCCACACTCTTCAATTTCAAATAAAATCATCATTTCTTAATGCAGCTATTTGTTGAAAATTCCACTTCCCTGTCTTACAGTATAATATTCTATATATTTCAGATTTGGTGTAAATTTTTTTCTTATATGTTTAACCTTGTAAGTTTTCCTCTTATCATTCCTATTATTACAAAAAATACATAAAACCGTAAAAGCAACTACAATCCACTTTCGAATCTCTAATGACCTTTTCCCAGTTAATTTTCCCTAATATTACGTGATCACCGAGGAAGGAATCTTGACTAGTAACGTTTTACGGATTACCCAGATATCTGGTACCCAATTAAATATCTTGATATTATTCTTGGAATATTTTTACAACATTACCGCTAATTTATTTCTTACTTTTTCAAAAATGAACTTGAAAGGGTTTACTAGTTACTCATCTCACTTCAATGAAACATTTCAAATTGATAATAATTTGTAAAAAATAAATATCCTCCATAATCAAGGAAAAACTAAAACCGTTTTGGGTAATATTCATGAACGTGAGTAATGTAAATGAAATATCGAAAATTATTATCCTTTTGGGACATTTAAGACTAACCTTTCTTTACATTAAAATAATCAACTTTGAAAAATTGCAGTTCCTGAATACGATGTTAAAGTAGGGTCTTATGACACCAAAAATGTACAAAAAATCAGTTCATTTCAGCCATTACATAAAGCACTAGATCACTTTAATGTAGCTAGTAAGAGCAGCACATAATCAACCTTTCCTTTATACTCCTCCAATCTATCATTACGATGTCTGCACATGACGAAGGATCCGTGGCGTAACGTGAAAGAATCGCCTTCACCCACGGGAAATTCCTTCCTTCCAAAATGAACCATAATATTTTCCCAAAAATGAAACGCCTTAATATTTTCTAGGACTTATATAACATTCATTCCCTGGATGCATTTTTCTTCCCAAAACACTCCTCTTAAGTCCGCTTCTCTAACCACTCTCGGTTATCAATCTTGCAAGACATCAACCCGAATCTATTCCAAAGACTTTAACCTTTCACGTATTCTAATTCTCCCTTATCCATTCTCTCCGCCTATATCCTCTCCCAAGCTCCACGAAGTCCGTCTTTTCTTTTAACAGTAGAAAGTATGGCTCCCCTTTCGTCTGACGCTATCTCTCCCTTCGGAGAAAACCCTTTCTCATCCATTCCTTCCATTTCACCGAAAATTTATTGACTGTGGCTTAGTTCGCTGAAGAACCAAAGGGGTGGTGGGTACCATCAGTTTTACTTTGAGTCTTTTGTGAATGGATTTGTTGCATGATTAAAATATGGCTGGTTAACCGCTTACTACGGATGATAATTTCAGAAGTAATCATATACTGGATTTCATAGGAAGATTCTTAGAAATAACGTAAGTTTAAAGTAGGTCCTTATATCATGCATCACTACAATTTGGTAATATACTGATAGTTAAAATACTTTCCCTAATGAACTTGAATATATGGCATCATTCTTTAATATCTCTTAACCTTTAATATCCTATATGCACCTGTATGTAACAGATTATGAAAGGTAAATTTAGGTATTAAGTTTTTCCATTAATTTTTAATAATATATAAATAGCTTTTGTAGTATTTATCAAAGAATCTTATCGCAAGCGACACTCACAAACTTTTAATTTAAATGAGCTAGAAAGGTACATCCCCATAACTTTTATCACAAATGTGAAATTGGAACAAGTAAAATTTTTATCCCTCATCAAAGCTCTTAAATTAAATCTCTTTATTATTTATACCTGCCAAATTTCAATGATAATGCCACCAACATACATTCTTAAAAAGCCAATATTTTCAATTTCAATTATGATATCATTAATCAAATTATTTAACAGAAATCGGAATTTTTCATTACATAATCGCAATTATTTTTCATTTTCAACGTTTCATTCCAGCTTTTTATGCGGTGACTATATTTTTACAGTACAAAATAAACTGCATTGTTTTGACAGGGGAATTCCATCAATTGTCTCGTACTAAATCATTTATTAATTGTTTCTAAATGATGACATCACTCCGTTTTTTCATGGGTTTGCAAACATTTATTCTTCGCATCTTGTTTCTCTGGATCAATTCGTGCTATAACTTCATTAACTCTCCTGTTGTTAATACAGCAAATTATTTTTTAAAATTTGCATTCATTTCATTTGGTTTGAAATCTAGTTATATACCCGCTTTAAGAACAGTCTATATTAATGCTCCCATTGCTTCATGTCTTAATTTCGTTTGGTTGTTAAAATAATAATCGGTCTTATTGCATCGTCTAAGGCATTTTGTCTTTTGCTCCTTTACGTAATTCTAGGAATCACATTTTAAGGTATTTCTCTCACTCAATCGAAATTTTTACTTTGTTCTCTACTCATCTTCTACTTTCATCATCACCTACTATATTTGATACTAAACCATCAATATCATGAACAAAATCGAATGCTAAGAAAAGTGCAACTCGTTAAGTCGTTGCTTCACTTCCTTGGAAATTACCGCTAATAGCATTCTGACTAGGTATGGAAAGCAAGAGAAATCTACTTCACTCCTCATCCTGCTTAGTAAGCCTCATTTCCCCCTAGTAGGTCTTGGTTGCTAATGTTAGAGGGGCGAATCTTCAACTGGCTTTCAGGGTGATAATGTCTACGTTTTCTGTAATATTGACTGCATACTGGATGTATGGTATTTATGCTCTAAAACATGTACACCTAGATCTGTGTATTCTTGTTTTGTACAGATGTGAATTTATCAACATCTTTCCTATCTATTATATTATGTTCTTATTTAAATGGATAGCAGTTATTTAAAAGTCAACGTGATCATGCTTATAGATGTATCCCATTCATGTTCATTTTTATATTAGTTTTTAGTTATGACTATCGGTAGGTTTGTGCAGGTTTTTCACACCCCCTTCTTAGTGGGTATTTTCCACAGTGGATAACTAGTTCTCCTAAGAATTTCTAATGTTTTTTTACATCAACAATTCTTCTCATATTTTTTCATACTATCTCTTTAAATTGATTCTTTATATATTGTATGACGATGGGTTGGATGGAAGAGGAGACTTTTAGTCTCGATCTCGCCCGAATAAAGACGTTTTATTAGTAATATATCATTATAATTATGCAATGTTTAGAATAATTGGAGAAAGGATAAAAATTCCGCTCAAGTATACCAGTGAAGAATAATATGACATTGATATTCCAATCGAGATTTCCTGAAATGTATTTCTTGAATCCACCATAACCATAATCGAGTACATCTGCCGATTCCTTTAAAGGTCACCCTCGTGCTTACAACTCGCTCAACCCCTTTAACTGCCTATGTCTGCTCTCGCATAAGGGAGCCTTTCCTTCTCCATTTCCCTTCCTTCGATCCCTTCCTCAATTCTTCTTTCCTGATAAACCCCTTCTCCTCCGTCCCATTGCCTAACGATTTTGTTCACGCTCAGCCCCTCTCCACCCCCCGACATTACGATTGGAACGTTGGCTTTCCACCAGGTTGGCTCCTGCTCGATTCCCGGGGAATGGCATTTACCAAGAGCATAGAAACAGGTCAGGCGTAATAGATACGATGACGTCATAGATTAGTGCGCTTCGAGGTTGAACAGTTCGCGAGGAAAATGAGATAGTTATTAACCTTAATGGAAGGAACTGCATGCCCCGATACGCGCTGCATTAGGAGATGGGAACGTTGAAGTATTGAGATTGTCTCGTAAGTGTATTTTATGCGAAGGCTACTCTCGATGTAAAATTGAGGAATAAACTCTTCCCACACTGCGAGTGAGGTTTTTAAATAATATATTTTTTTAACTTCATTAATTACAATACAATTAGTACAAGTGGACGTATAAATTTTGAAAATAGTGAACTAATTGAACAGTTCTATTTATGGTGTTAGATTATTCCGCTCATACGGAAGTATTCAATTGAATCCTATTAAATTTTAAAAACTCAATTATAACATTAATTTTGAAAAAAGTGAGCGCAAGGAATAATTCCATTTTCGGTACCAGATTCTTTTGAGCATATTATTAAATTTTAAACACTCAATCACGACATTAAATGGAAAACAATAATTTAATTAATTTGCAATTAAAAATATTGATTGAACAAAATTACTAATATAAGTAACATTTCATTCCCACTTCTACTTTTCATTCCCAAAATCCATTTCCCCCGATTTACATGTAAGATGACGAAGTTCTAGTTTTTGTAATTATATTCCCAATTAGATTAAGGTCAAAGAATTCTAATTATTTAATAAAATAAATTCGGTATCCTATACTATATTAATAATTTTATTCATCAAAGATGCTATTAATTTTTTACCGATTTGAGTTTAACCCGTAGAAGTTCGAATCTTCGTAATTTTATTCGCAATCACATAAATATTTAATCCATTTAATTAATCAAATAATATACAGCAATGCAATTCTTAAATGTAGCGATTTTCCTGGAAATTATTAATAATTCATTCTTCATAGGTATAATAGTTTTTACGAAAATAACAATTATATATTACCATCTCACGAGTTATTTATATTAAAAAATAATACGTGAAAAACAATAGAAAATGTATAACAGTTAAAGTGATTTAATCATTGTTTAAGAAATTAAAAACATTTTATTTAATGTAATTTAATTCAGTAATTTAAACATTTCGCATATGCTTTTAATATTTCATGACACCGAAGCCTGACTAGTTCCTTCACACAAAACTGTGAGATATAAAAGGATTAATAAGTTAAATAAAAAGCTCATTAGTCTTAAGGAAGGTCGGTCCCTCAACCCTTCAACCATGAGCTGCGAAAGGCATTAGGGAAGGGATGAGGATTACCAAGAGAGATGATGATTGAGGAGTGGCAAGTTTACCCTTGCTCTCCCCATTGAACCTTGGAACCGTAAGCGGAAAAGTCCACGCAAGTGTAGCACAATGACCTCAAGAGCAACACTTTTTATAGCATGCAATTAGTAGATGAAAATCAATGCTATTATTTAGCATCAGTCGTGATTGCTTTCATATAATAACAGCTATTGTGTATGAAAAATAGATAAAAATAAATGAATCCAACTTTTACTTGTCATTAATATTCATTATATTTAATGTTACCGCAAGTAACCATTTTTAAAAATTAAATGTGATTTTGACTATATGTAAAACGTAGATTGTATTTCTATTTCTCCATTGAATTTCTAAATTGTAGCAACTGACACCAGGTCCTGCACCAACTTACGGTGATATGTATATATTAATAACAATAATTAATTATTTTCATGATCAATTTCAAGTTAACAGGTTTCAATTGGTCGACTAAGTGCGAGTATATGATTATATCGTGTAATGTACTTGCTCAAATATTTTTTAAATTATTTTTCTATATTTCGCATTTTAAATTACTTATTATTATTTTGAAATTAATATAATTTGTATATGATGTGATAGCCTACCACCAGTCATTGGTCAAACTGCGCTGAACTTTGTAAATAAATAAAAATGTATATCCATTGTTATTTGATCTTGTATCCACCCACAGTGATAGTATGTAATTATAACAATTAGATCATATGATGCAAAAAGACCAGCAGACAAAGGAAAAAATATTCCATTCATTGAGATGTGGACGCAGGAACTTAAAATAACTTGTTAACCTGTTATTGTGCGGGTAAGGGATCTTATGTGAGGGAATTAAGGGAAGGAAGGTGTGAAAGGTGTCCGTTGAGAGGTGGGTGTGGTGTTAGAGAAAGTAAGCCGGTGGATAGGAAGACAAATAAAGGAGTGTTAAATACGGCCTGAGAGGGTAGAGTATTGATCGAAGAAATATAGAGACGGGAAGTAGGGAGGATAAATGCTGAGAGAGAAGGGGTTGAAGGAGAAATTAACATGTGGAAGGGTGTCGGGAAAAAGACGAAAAGAAAGTTGAAATATAAGGCTTCCACAACTCAAAGGGAGGGAGAAGAAAATTACCTAAGTGTATTTCAGACGAAAGAACTGGGTTTAGACGGAAGGAATATAAAATAGAGCAATTTTCAATATCTGAGTAGCAAGAAATATTTTCCAAGTGGTAAGAAATAATTTTCATAAATATTTAATACAATTCTTCATGTCATTAAGAATAATAAGAGAGTATCTTGGTTACAATTCCACGCCTCCTCGTGAGTTTCAAGAGGATGAAGTTACGAGCAAGAAATGTACACTTATCACATCTAATTACTCCAATGTAAAATGAAGAAATGGCAAACTTAGAGAGTCTCTTGTTAATTAATTCGGGTATCAAGGAAAGGATTCAATTTACTCTTCAGCTGTGTAGTTTAATTGTAATGGCCACCTTTTATATTTGTATTTAGGTATCAGTAGTTGATAACATGTTCACCTGATGATGGCTTAGGGCTGAAACCGGTCGTTCGAAAGATAAGTTGTGGACATTTACAGTGTTTTTTATTTCTTTTTTTTTAACACTATGATTTTAGGTCAGTGTTCTGTAAAAACATTGTAAATTTCCAATAGATAATGATAAAGATAAAAACTATTACGATTTTATCAATAATTCACATAATACGGTCATAAATAATGTAAGTTTTTATATTGGTATGCTCATGATTAAGCCCAAACTAATGCAAGGGTGAGGGTTTACTTATTTATATATATTAGGATACTAAATTTGTATGAAAAGTCCACGGAAAGCAATGGTAAAAAAGAGGAATTTGATAGAGCACAAAACGAGCCAAAATAGTCTTCTGAAGCTGAACATTGGAAGGAAAGAATAGCAGAGAAGGGCAGAGGGAGAGAAGTGGGAAGGTTGGAGAAAGGAAGGTTGAAAGAAAATTAATGGCAAGTTTTACAATTTGGAATTATGGTGGTATGAAGGAATAGGATAATTTGAAGAGACCAGTCATTGGTGTAAGGAAGACTGATGAATAATCCAGTAATATTCCATTGCGAAAGAAAGCAAGAAAATGTTATTGAGTTATCTATTTAGTACTGGATCTAGCGAAGGATTGTTATTGAGGAAATCTTGATGTTAATGATTCATGATGGTGAATGAAAACATTTTAAGCGTTGAGTTGGAAGTATATTATTGGACTTCAAAGAATCGGAGAAATTGTTTATCGGCGTATGAAAGTATATCGACACTCTGAAACTTTTATATGACATAATTCGTGCCCTTTTAAACGTACAAATTAGAGATTTTAATCGATAAAATCAAAACAAAACTGCTCGTTAAATAAACTCCCTGAATACTCCGCCACTTAATACTCACATCACTTAGAAGGCTCGTCAAAGATTTATGTATCTAACGGTCTGGATGTAACGAAACATACGTTACCTCCAAGGAGAAAAAAACACCTTCGCTACCACATGCCACTAAAAATAGTCCAAGGAACCCTTTAAACGCATCCAAGCAAGCCAAGGGGACCCAAAAAAACGAAAATCTACAATTTCAGACCATTAAGCAAACTGTCTACCCGAAGGCAAAAGATATAAAAGACTGTTTTCGCAGCCATCGCAATTTTCAGCCTCCGCGACGTGCTTCATTTCTCACCTACCATTACCACCAAAAGTGATATCGAGTGCGATAATTCCCACTGGGCCCAACCAATAGGTTTAGGACGACTCGATTTGGCCGCTGACGCCGCAGCGACAGAAGGAATTGACCGTCCCAGACGACAAAGCAAAGAGAAAAACCAACGCTGCCGCGGAAATTGCTGGAGGCTTATTTATGAGCCGTCTACAACCTGACATCTCTCTCTAATATTGTCAAAGCGAGGCGACTACGGGCGACAGACCCAATAAAAAATATTCCCACCTTCTCCGCCTGAACCAATTTCTCTCTCTCCCTCTCTCATCTTCATTATATTTTCCCCGACTCACTCCCGGGCTCTCCCGAGAACTGCCAAATCTGCGTAGGGAAATTGGCCCTTCCCTCTTGGCACCGACGGGGCCCTCTTCTCTGCTTTCCGTCAACTCCTTTCCTTCTCTTTCCCTCGCAGTACTTGAGGGATGCGGGACGGTAACTTGAGTCCCCCTTCCCCGGTGTGCGTTCGAAGAAAAGGAGGTGAATGTTTCGGGAGGGCTTTTTATTAGACCCCGATTGGATGTCTCCATGCTGCGTAGAAGAAGATGCGGTTGAGAATGAGAAGTTTTGATGGAATGGGGATCATTATTCTTTCACTCTGCGGAAGTGAGGGATGGACGGGTATTTAGAAATCGTTTTATTTGTTATCCTCTTTTTCAATGTAGAATTTGATCGATCGATCGAAGTTGATCAAGTAAAATATAAAATGTGTTATCTGTTTGTATGATATTCATTCCAAAGATTGGTTTGAACCATATTCCCTTCACCGTTAGTTGCCAATGGTTTGAAGTGGGAATGAGGCTTGCCAGCTGTAGCTAGTTTGCTCTCTATTTCTGATGAGGAATGAGTTAGTTTTAGTCTTTGATATCCTTATTGAGCCAGATTAAAATGAGAGAATCACACATAGTTACTTTCGTAATAGGTACTTTCCTTAGTAGTTTTAACATAATCACAATTCATCAATACTAACTACATGAAGTGATAATTGGTGGAGCTTTAATATTTATAATTCCAAAAGGGAACAACTGACTGCGTCCACAGATAAAATAGTATATTTACTAACAGCACGACCGGTTTAGAAAATCCTTCCTCATCTTCAGGTAACTGGAAAATATAAAAAGCAGAATATATGCATAAATAAATTTATATTCAACAAAAGAACACCTTTTCATTTCATACCTCGACATTCAATATCACCTCACTTACTTATAAGTAGATCTCTTAAATTCGGCCTTAGTAATTGACTGAAAAACTCGACTTTTATTTGAGTATCTATCTATATATTAATACGTGAAGAGAATACTTTGGATACCTTTTTAAGGATATTGCGCGAACGGAGGAGTTTGAGATTTGGCATAGTTAAAGTTTATATGGAGAAGGAGTACAGAAAGGTGATATCTTTGTCCAAATATCCTTGGTTCGACTCTGGACCAGTATAATCGTCTCTCATAAGAAATGCACGCAAAGTTCATTTTGATCGATTGTAGACATTGTTTCTTTTGCATAATTAAATCAGAAATAATGGTCATAGGAAATCGAGATGAGTACCAATTGAATAGAGACTCTTATCTTGGTCGTAAAATATAGTACTCGTGTCGAAATTACGAGAACTCTGGCAAAATGAACGAAAATGTTGTGAAATTTATTTGTAGTAAACAAACCTGTCCCCCTGGCGACCAAGGCGATTGTTGAACCCGATCTTATGCGTTTTCTCATTAGAAGGGGATTTTATCTCCATACCAAATAAACGGTTGGAACCAATGCCAGAAATTATGAAAAGAGGGCAATTAGCCGAGATGCCAACAGTCGCTAACTGATTAATAAATAACAGTGATATTATTACGGCGATTTTACGGATTTATTTTGGAAATCAATCTACAAAATTAAAAATGGCAATGAGTTGTATAAAAAAGTAAATAAAGCTACAAGCTGAAATTGTGTTTTTTTTATTGTTACTTAAATCAAAATTTTAAATTTCGTAGGTATCGAAGGGAATTAAGGCAAATAACACACCCTAATGACGCATTTGTACACGCTCACAGCTGACGCAATAGAAAAATAATGAAATAAATTTTAAACAATGATTATATAGATATACTCTTTGACAAAAGAACCTCTATAACGTTCAGACTTAAAAATTCAGTGAAGTATGGTCGAATTTCGACCACTGGGCGATCACTAGTATGTATATAGTAAATTAGTCATGATGAAGACAAAAGGAGGTAGCATACCTTTTTTTATCACTCACTATCTTATATAAGGAGAATTTGGATTTGATCCGACTAAAAAAAGCAAAGTAAGCCCAAAGATTTCTATGCATCTCATATATCATGCTACCACTCATGCAGGAAAATATTAAAAAATAATAAAAATAACGCACAAAAAGATGCATGGATGGTCTAAGAACATTTAAAACTCTTTCAGCAATAGTCTCATCAATACATAATCGATCGGTAGACTCATACCCAAAATTTGAAAGCTTAATAAAAACCTCATTTTATAAAGGTGGTCGTCAAGAAGGCGATCATCTTAAAACTGATATTTAAGTATTGAGTGTAACCAATTGTGCGAAATTCTTTAAAGCGTATGAAAACCATGTCTGTAACCACGTCTAATCTCCTTTCCGATAGATTTTCTAGCTCATCGTTCGCTCTTTATTGGCAAACCCTCGGCGTGGAAATGAATTACGAGGGAGATGTTTCAGAATAGACGATACGGTGTGCACATTCCGTAAAATATGTCGACGTAAATAACGCTTCATATCTGTAACCGCGTGTAATTTCCGTTGCGGGAGACAGAAGTGGCGCCGCGTGTTCGTTCCATTTTTTTCACGCTCAATGATTGTTCCGCAGCCTCCGTACGAGTGACATGAAGAGGAAACAATAACCGATATGATTAAAAAGTGAGGGGTTTTCCCAGTACGATAGGATCCAACAATAACCTCCGAACAGCTCCCCTTCATCGTCATCAGCAGAAATGTCCGTAACGGATGGAAACTCCAAATATAACACAATCTGACCGTATCCTGGCAAGTTGAATGTGGTACTTTTATAATTTGTTAATATTTCAATAAAATACTG
The DNA here is from genome assembly GCA_947579665.1 of Sympetrum striolatum. Taxonomy (NCBI): domain Eukaryota; kingdom Metazoa; phylum Arthropoda; class Insecta; order Odonata; family Libellulidae; genus Sympetrum; species Sympetrum striolatum. The sequence continues at coordinate 39,831,726 of OX388345.1, read as the reverse complement.
ACCGAGAAATTAAAATAAAGCACAACGCATTTAGTTAAATTAATAGTATCACAGATTCTTCGAGTGCATTCCATCTTTCGTACAACCTTGATAATTATTTTTCTGATATCATCAAAATTACTAAGTTAAAGTAAAAATCCTTTATAGGGAATCAAGAAATGAATTCTTTAATTATCAGGGTTGATTCCTTCAGAATTGTATTCCTACTGATTCAGAAAAATGCATATAAATAGGAATGATAAAAAATAGAACATCGATTGACACTACATTGAAAAAGTAATTCGGCTGCATAACTTCAGCGTTTGTATTGGCAGTTCTAAAACACCTACTTTAACATTACGGATTAAGGTATTACTTGGTGGAACTCCTTCATAATCATAAAGACCGTAAAACTCACTTCAAGATGTTACGCTGTAACGAAACCTAGATTGTTCTTATTTCAAAAGTGAGTTTCACTGTCTTTATGACGTAACTTAACAATTTTCATTCATCCTTCCCTAAATACTGCGGAAACAGAATATCCAAGAAACGACAGAAATTGGTCAACAAATAGAATTACAAAATACGTGATTGGTAAGATAGATTATTAAAATTATAGCAAGCAATCACTTTAATGACACTTGTTACATATTCACTCTCAAAGAGACCATCTATTCATTTCGAAGGCGGCGACCGACTTTCAGAAGAAAAGTTGCATCTCTATGGATGTCCGACGAAGAATATTTCAATATTTTACGCTCCTTGACTTTCTAGGGATTCAGCGACTCTTCTCGTTGGATGATAGCCTACCTCAGCTCCCTTCCTTACCCTATCTCCCCATCGCTACCCACTCTCGGGCGTAAATCATTCCAGGCGAATTCTTCCTTTCTCCTCCAGACCTCACGCCCACCATCTCAGACCCATGTCCTTTAGATACGCCGAAAACATTCAGAAATATCTTTCTCCAAGTACGTTTCCCTCTCAAGTAAGGGAGCTTCTGCACACAGGGTCTGAGGCGTCAATAACGGCCGTTTCCGTGTTAACTCGCGGTGGTCCGATGATGACTATTTAGCCGTTTATCGCTGTCAGCCTTGAGAAGGAAAGAGTGACGGTCATTTATGATTTAAAACCACGTTGGAGCTGGTAATTATGTTCGAGAAAATTTTAAGGGGTAAATGTGGAGTTGTCATCTCTTACGGAACTCCGGAAGTCTCCGAGATTTTGATACGTACAAAGAATTCTCCTCAAACTCTCGAAGAGAAGTAAAATTCTCTCGACACATCTGATAATTACATGTAAATGTTTAACTGTTTGTTCTTTTTTGTTCTTGTATGATACTATTGGTTTGTCTTTTTGCCTTTTAAATTTCATTTAATCTGATTTCATCGCTAAATATAGTTTTCCTATCCTATGTAGGTTTCGCAAGTTTTTCCACCCCCTTCTTGAAGGTGTTTTCCTGAAGTGAAAATTTTTTCCTAAGCTCTTAGCTTAGGTATTTTTAACGACAAATTAAATTTCTTCTTTGTACTTTTCTTCAAGCTTTCTCTTTTTTTACATTTATATGAGGAAAGACTAGATGTAGGAAGAGGCTTTACAGTCTCAATCTCGTCCTAAATAAAGTCCTTTTATTATTATTCTATTTTTACACGCCTTTATTCGATTTTATATATGAATGGCTTGCATTTTCTGTAAACGTAATCTCTACATTTTAAATATGATATATATTTTTCTCATTTTTAATATCTGTATTTAATGTTTGAATATTTTAATATTTTTATTTTTAATTATTGTATACTATTATATTGCATATTAGATTTGTATTTTATTTTAATAGTTGTATAGGTTAAGCTTGTACATTAATATTTGTACATATTTGTATTATAATATTTATATATGATTGTATTTTAATATTTGTATATGTCATTTTAATATTGATATAAATTTATATTTTAATGTCTCTAATGTATTTATTTACGTATATTATAAATTGTATTTTAATGTATCTAATTTAAATCTCTCTAATGAAGCTCACATTTTATGACGTATTATTGTTTCCGATCAACGTTGAAAACATTAAAAACATTTTACGCCCTAAGGAAGTTCTGTTGAGGATGAGCAAAGTAAAAAGGTGACCTGTTTTCTTAGAAATTCGATGTGAAAGCAATGGAATGTCAATTTACAGAGGAATTATGAAAACTAGATGGATTTGCTTATAAAAATAGTATGGATAACAAAGATATTTCTTCTACGTGTAAAAAAGAGAGAAGTTAGGGTAAAAAATATAAAAATAAGAGGAAAATTTATTGACCATAGTTATTCGAAGTAAGGTCTATCTAAAATTTTAAGGTGCAAATAAGGATATTAGAGTTAATTGTTAAGCTTAGATATAATGATGGAATGCAATGATTAGCTGGGAAGAAGATTAACTTGAGACTTATCTGGGCCAAAAACGGTCCTGTTTCAAATACATTTACGAAAAAAAGTACTTGTGATTTTATTCTTACTATCCCATTTCAGAAAAAGTGAAATTCCTCCCCCTTTTAGTACACAGAATGTCTACAAAAATAATTCTCCGTGTTGAGAAAACAGAACTGTTAATAATAAATGGAACTCATCATTTCCCTTTACAATGGTTACATCAATAGTATCCTGCAAAAGGGACACTCTTGAAATGCCACAAGAAAGGAACAGAAAGTTTAGCCATTGTTCTAAGTGCCAAAAGCAATGGCTAAATATTCCTTTGAGCGGCATCTGGAAAGGAGGTAGACAAAACAAAGGATCGGAAATCCTATCTGCTGGTGCGGTATTTCCAAGAATGCGGTGCGAGCGGCCACTTCTCCCGAAAGGGAAGCGCGGCTTCACAAAAGGGTACTCGACAAAAGAAAAGTCCGTTTTAGTCTCAAGCCTCCGGCTTTTTTTCCAAACAGGGCCGCAGAGGAGATAAGCAATGTCCTTTTGAAGAGATATCCAGATTTCTCCTAGAACTTTGGAAGTCAAACAACACGTTAATCAAATTCTAGGTTAACACTATACCGTGGCCGGTGAATTGATCCGGGGGGAATTTGTACGCGGAGAATTCGTACGTGGGGAATTGATCTCCCTCGCTGATGTTGTACTACTGTTATTCGGTCTTATGTTATTCTACATGCCCTGATTATTGGTTAATGTCATAAATAAATTAACCGGGTGGGGGGGGGGGGTTGGGTAGGGCTGGGTTGGGTTGGGTGGGGTTAGATTGGGTTGGGTTGGTAGTACAACATCAGCGCGGGGGATCAATTCCCCGCGTACCAATCTGTCGGGAGATCAATTCCCCGCGTACGGATTCCCCCCGGACCAATTCACCGGGCGCCAGACTATGCACAGGTCTCGGATATATTTGAATTTCTTTCGCTGAGTACTTCTTGTTAGGCTGTGCGAGGCAAGGTTGACATCGATCGACTCTTTAATGACATAAGGGTTTCAAGTGATCTTCAGAGATTTCTTTCTCTGAAATAAATTGTAATCAACTACAGCGTTACCTAACGCAAACGATTTTTGAAACACGAGTAGGAAAACATATATCTCTGAAACAATGTCTTAGGTAAAATCTGTTGGAGCAACTGAAATTTGGATGCAATGTCTCTGAATGAAACGTTTCTTGAGTGAGACGCTTTGGCATAAGCCCCTTGACCTGGCGGTTAGCTACTCGAGAATTTTTATAAGTATTTTATATCAGACATAAGTCAAGATAGATATATGTTGATATTTCTTGCGAAACTGAAGAATTTATTGCTCTTCCTCGCCTTTGATTTCATGAGCTTCCATAAGATTCGATATTACATCCTTACTTACGCATAATGGAGAGTTTTTTATTTTTAAATTCCACTCTTTCTGTTAGATTATTACCTCCATTTTTATGAGTTTTTACATCGGTTCAAAAATGCTACTACAAGAAATAAGGTTTGTAAGGTTATAAAAGAGAAAGAAAGATTCTTTATTCTTAAGTTCCATTCTTTCTGTAAGATCATAACTCCCTTCATTTTTACAAGTTTGTACATCGATTCAATAACGCAGGTGTAAGACAAAATATTTATAATATTGTGTGGAGGGAGATGGTTAGATATATCCACCTATCAATCCAACTAATAGTGGAATAACTAAGGTTTAACCTAGCTTTTGAACTGAGTACAATACAGAAAGGGACGAGAGATACGGAGAGTTCCCTTTAAACCAACGTATAGCTGAGCATTTGCATTAAAACGAGACGCTTGACGGAAAACGTAGTACTTCCGAGTGTATACATCTCCAGAATTTCCGTGGATAATTACGGAGAAGGAGTCCGACAGGTGTTTGAGATGCCGTTGACTCGGCGGCGGTATTTCAGCTTCGCTTGGGTCATTCACTGCGGATTTCCCTTCCGTGGCAAATTGGTGTGGGTGGCGTGGGAGTCGATATTCTTCTAGTCAAAGGTATTTTTAAGGCCACCCACAAAGGAGGACTTTGTCAGAGCATGTGGGTGTGAAGCGCCTCCAACGGTTGACCTCGAGGTATTTGCGAACAGGTTTCCTTCAAAATCCTCGCTTCGAAGTTAAATTAATCAAGTGAAAGTGTATGGGGTCGATTGCTTAAGAATGTCCAATAAAGCGAATGTTCTGCACTTCATTAGCGACGCATAGCTCGGAGAAGAACCCTGACTATAATGTTAATGCAGCGGTTGAATGGGGATGATGCGATTATTCACTGAATGGGCTATTCTAGTCGCAGATATTTAATATTTCCTTTAAATGGATATCTTAAAATCTTATCGATTCGAATTGCTGATAAAATATGAATTGTGATCAAATTAGTTTAAGGCATTATTTATAACTACATAATAATATTTATATATTAATATGTTTAATATAATAATATTGTGTATATAAAAATTAAGAAAGCTGTAATAAATTATGTAGCACATTAATACTAATTTTATTTCTTTTTCATTAGTGATACATAATTTTTATTTTATTTATATCAGTTATAAGTAATAAATAATTATTTTATATTTATTTAACTAAGGGGAGGAATCTATTTCTCGTTTTTTTCAAAAAAAATATAACACTAGCGTCTTTATCGTACGTATCTGTATTAAAAAGAATAATCCATGGATATGTTAAAATAACGAAATATCATTTAATATTTAATAGGGGTTTATTAACCCCTATTAAATTATAAATTATTATTATAAGGGGTTAATATACCCCTATATATATAAGGGGTTATATATATAAGGGGTTAATAAACCCCTTATTTTCAAAGGGGTTTATTAACCCCTTTGAAATACAATAGTAACACCTACTGATTTACTCTACGAATTAAACATACCTTGGCTGAAAATATATCTTTTCCCAGCATTTTAGGAGTAGTGAAATGAAACCATAGTTCAATTATAGAAGTCCTTCAATTTTAAAATATGAATAATATTTGTACAATATATCAAGTAAGTAAATGCATACTAAATACCAACCATTGTTTCTAATAGGTTAGTAAACTTTAGAGCTTCAACAGATGACAATGGTGTTCCAGTAATAATAAAGAGAAAAATAACTCGAATGTTAATTATTTAGTAGCAAAGTAAAAAATCTCACAACTCCATGAGATTAGAATATAGATCTCTATAAGTCCAAGATGATCAAAATGGTTTTAGTGATGAAAATGAAAGGCTGGGGAGATATATCTTTACAGGAAAGTAATTGAAAGTTGCGATATGCATTAGCCATTAAATAGCGATTGCTTTACAATCGTAGATGATTATCATTTTCGATGATTTTTTAAACGTTAATTTCAAATTCAAAACGTCAAAGTTGAGCTACATCAGCGTTAAGGTTTCCTTTCTTCAGATACAACACCGATTAGTTTCGGATGTACTCCACGTGGTGGCGGCACCATCTGCATTGTCTTTCGCTCGAAATCCATCGGCATCAGAGCGGTCGGCCCAACAACGAAGGCCGATGGATTCTTAGGCGAACGGTAAGGAAGGATTTAAAAATAACGACCCAATTAACACGTTCTAGAATCCACTCAGACGAAAATCCAAAACAGTTTCTTAGCGAATGAAAATCCTGTTTCGTAAGCTTGTCTCTAGCGTTTTGCCTGGCACGATTTCAGTCCTTAGCTTTCGGTTGCGCTGTTCTTTGGCGATGTTCGTTTGTCTTCGGCCGCTTCTTCTCCCGAGATCCCTTCATTTTTTGTGCATCCTTCATTCGGGCGCTGTCTTCGTGTCTTTAAGACTTTTTGTACTTCCCCTGTTGATTATGCACGGCGGGACGCAAGGGTGTGCGTATGGTCACATAAATTTCAGGATGAAAATATGCCAATTGCAATTCACGTCTAATCTTCGATTATAACAGAACATGATCAGTTCGGTTTCGATTTAGTCTGTCATGTCCGAAGGCTGGTTGGAACCTCATCCTCTACATCATTAGTTAGCAAAGCTAATAGGGGGGATGAGGAGTGAGGTAGTTTGCCCTTTCTTTCCTCACTGAGCAGGAATGCAATAAGCGGGACATGTTCACGAAAGTGAAGCACAATGACTCTACGAGTAACACTTCTTTTAGCATTGTACAAGGAGAAGGCCTAATTAGTACCATTACTAAGCACTAATGTTACCTCAGTTGCTTTCAACTCATCATAGTCATGAACTAGACTGGGACCAAAGTGAATGAAAGATACATTTTTCTCTATCCTGTACCAAATGACGTATGAAATTCCATTCATCAAGATGAGTTAGCTAGGTTACCATTTGTAAGGTTCAATTAAATAAATGAACATTTTTACAAAACCTTCATGAGTTATAGTGGAATGTAAGTATCAAACCGTCTATTCTTCAATTCGTATCACCACCAAAATATAACTAGAAAATATTCCCCGAAAACAGCAATGACATTATACTATTAAAGAACCTGCTATATTAGTATTGACTGAAGATTAATTTTGACAGTTTTGAGAAATTATTTTGATTAATAATTGGAAATTTTTTACCTACTCTTATTACTGATACAGGAAAAGTTCTTAATTCATAATTATTTAACGCAGAAACGCAGAAACATATTCTTCAATTTATTTTCTGTTCATGCCACATAATCAAATGTATAATGACTATAAATATCAAAGTATCCAACTTAAAGATAATGCACCACAATAATATTTCTGAATGGCAAGGATAGACATTTAAGTGTGTACAACTTTGAATGAAGAGCTGTGGGAAATCTAAGGTATAAAAAAATAAATGTAGGAGTAATCAATAATAGAACCCTGATATTCAACTACATCTAATTCGATCGAGCTATTACATATAACAGTCAAATTTTGTTTTAATACCTAGATTGTGGTCTCAGTAAAATATTATTTTTGCTTTCATTCATGAATGGGTATTTTTAACGATTTCTTTTACACCATTATCTTATTTCTAGAAATTGTAACATACAATATGTTGAGCAATTGTTACCATAGGATAAAAGTTTCTCATGGTTTACCTATAATAATATCACTCCTGTATGAGTTATTAATGTCTTATATTAATATTTCTTTCTCGTCAAGTTTCTCATAAGCAGGCATGAAGGGACGATAGCATCGGCATTAATGAAATGCAAAAGAGGCAACTATAGCAGAAGATCCATTCAGGAAGATCGCAAGAATGCAATAAAGGTAATGGGGAAGCATTTGTTTACCGAAGTATCAATCGATTCCACCGCTGTTCCATTTTCAGGTCAGCGAGTTTGAAGTCGATAAACCCGAGGATCTTTAAATTCATTTTGAGAGCAATCTTCGCCATTCCATTCTTTGCCTCTCAACTTCACCCTCTTCGAGCTCTGTTATTCCTGACTGTTTGCCAGTATAATACCTTCGTGTTTACTGACACGTACTTCTATTCCTAGCAGACAAGTGAATTTCAAGCGTTGGATGAGACTGCAGACGGATGACTACGATAAAGTATTCAGGATAGGACAATAGCGTGGATGAAAAGAATTCCCCTCAATTATTTTTTTAATAGGACTATAAAAGTGAGATGTAACGAGTAAAATTGTTTGCTTTAGTAAATTATGGGTACATAATGGAGTTCGAGAATCGTGGAAAATTTTCAGAATGTCTAACATCTTTTCAACCATAGCCTAATGGAAATCTTTCTTGATTAATTTTTCATTGATTTGCATTAATATATGAAGTTGCTGTTATACACGGAATATTTAACTTTTGAAAAAGAAAAGAAATCTTAAAATTACTTAAAGTACGATAATATAGATAATTATGCTGATTCCCGTTCATATTAATAAGCTAAGAGTGATCTAATTAAAAAAATGGAAAATTTAAACAAAACCAAATCAGCCAAAACATCTATTGAAATAAGTACTTGCAATTATAATATTAAGATTACAAAGTTTTAAATGTATAATCTTCATTAAGACTTTATTTTACGAGTCAATTGAGGAGGATTTCGGTAAATGTTAGTTTTTCAAAAGTCTTTTTCAAATATATATTCTTCTAAAACGTGCAATATTAGAGGCATTTCTATTACAATTAAAATTTGCGTATGCCAAACTAGTATTATTATCAACTAAAAAATTCGTTCCGTATCGAAAATGATGCATATTGCCATTAATTCTCTGTTGAAATTCTTAAAGGTAATACGTCTGGGGTAGGAAACAAATTTCACTGATAGGTCTCTGTTAAGTTGGCCTTACTGTGAAATTATTAATAGATAAATAGATTTCATTACACCTCTTTACGTGTCAATCATCCATTAATTGTGCATAAAACACAGAATAAACGCAGTATTTACTCTTTGTGAATTATCAAGGATGATTTACGTGAAAGATTATCTGGAATAATGGACTTAAGTTGACTTGAAGCGTGAGATATATTGGTTACTTCTATCTGAAAGTGGATTTTAATAATTCAGATTCCCTTGACTCGGAAATTAACCTGTAGTATGTTGTAAAGTAATTCCGTTTTTATGTAGACGCGTACATTAGGATGGGCCAAAAAAATTATTTTTTCGAAATCGGTCTGTTGCTAGTGCTTAACCTAACTAAAATTAATGCCAATCTTCTCATTTTGTCGAAACTTCGAGACACAAATTCTCAAAGAGGATATTATTTTATTTGAAAATAATATATCTGTGATATAGGTGAGTCACTTTTGCCGGGTGTTACATTTCAATCAAAAACAATGTGACAAAACGATCCATCCTATTGCTTACCCAAAACCCGTGACATTTCTATATATTTGGCGTTTTGACGAATTTTGGCGGATTGAGATACCATTTTCTCGGATTCAATTGCATTAAATCTTTAATATGAAGCAAAATACTATATATGTAATTGGTACCATTCAATAAATCCGAAAACTATCAGGAAAAATTACAATTATTTGACATTTTCATACGAAATTAAAATTTTAAATAAAAAGCGCAGCATACAGATACTATCCGATCGAGTTGAAATTTTCGATGGGTTATAAGGAGCGCTAACCACAAACTTTAAGCATTAACTTCAGAACGTTTTTTCGATCCACCCTAGCGTGCAGTATTTAAAACTGTTTCACGGACCAGTTCGGCCTTAAATTCAAGGGCTGAATAATATTGTAAGGTTGTGAAGTTTACAAAACGCGGCTTTAAAGTGCTAAGTGGGGCGCGAAAGCTGATGGAGTAATACGTGAGAGCAGTAGAGCGAGACGTGGGTCAATGACTTTGGTGAAGGGAATCGAAAATCGTGAGCAAACATCTAAATGGAATTGTCCTGAGCGAGCTCGTACGACCAATTGGGAACGGAAATTCGGTGAGCATTGTTGACTCAGTAATAACATCCGTAAGTGAGGAAACGTCAGAAAAAAATACTGCTAATCGATATCGTTGGAAGTGAACATCATGTAGAGTTAAATACAGTCAAAACTAAATGAAGAAACAGAGTTGAAAAAAGGAAAAAATATGCAAAATAGGGGAAAATAATAATAATAAAAGGAATTTATTAGGGCGAGATTGAGACTAGAAAGTCTCTTCTTACATCCAACCCTTCGTCGTATGAGAAATCAATGGAAATTGGTAGCTTTCAAAAGTATAAAGAAGAAAACTACTATGCGGATTAAAAAACCTAAGCTAAGAGCTTAGTAAAAATTTCCACAGCAGGAAAACACTCACTAGAAGGAAGTGTGAGAAACCTTGTGAAGTCTACAGGTAGATAGCTAAATTTGATGATGAAAGTAGATTAAAAGAGTTATAAAAGACAAGAAGAAAAATTGATAGAGGTATACAAAATAGAATGAAAAAATGATGACATGTTTACATAAAAAGTGGGTGGACATACAATGAGGATGCGGGATAAATAAAAGAGGCTGAGGGAGGAATAGCGATGATAAGCGCTGGACTATGGAAAAATATTAATTCATGATAATATTAATATCAAGAACAAAAACCAAAGACCATGAACAAAAATCCAATGCCTTATCCCTTTGGTATTGAAAATACCCGGGATGGGTGAATATTCTAGTCCTTTTGGCTGAATTGAATAAGGAAAATCGTAATAATTATGACTATTAAAGAGCGAGCTTGAGACACGTCTCATCCAATACCTAATTATATTTCATTAAACATTTCAAGAAAGAGATAGGCCAAGAGAAAAAGCAAAAGGAGAGAAATATTTTGTGGGTTTACAAAGAAGCTTGAGTTAGCACTCAGGGAAAAATAAATATAACACTGCAATAATACGCTCACGGTAAGTGAGGCAGAAAAACTTGGAAAACCTACCGATAGTTGCGACTAAAATTTAAAAGAAATGAAGAAGGTAAAAATAAAATGGGTTAACCAAAGGAAAGAACCTAGAATAAAATGTTGAACATACATACATAAAATTTGCGGATATACGAGGTACAAGAAAAAAGACTAACAACAAGATAAAAATGATATTAATCGAAAATTTAAGTCAGAAATCTTTATGTATGGCTGAGTTTGTCTTTGTCGGCAGCACAGAAACGTATTAAAAGACCTAAGATATAGAAGAAGAATACAAGGAGAGGGAAAAGAAGAATAGATTATTTTCATTTAGAGTCTAAATTTAATGATGGTAAAATATATTAAAATGTGGCCAAAAAGGAGATTAAAGATTAAAGAAATCTTGCTGAAGATAATGAATAAAGGAGAATTGGAAATGAATGATATATTATATTGATCTGTTTCTTTAGAATGAAGATGATTAAAAGGTTTATAAGGAAGAACACCAACAGGACGTTAGAGCAGTAGTGTCCATAGCTTTGCCTCCAGTAGGCAGAAAGAATTCCCTAAGAAAATCTCATGGTCCATTGGTAATGATGCATTAGAGATATCATATAGTTGAAATGAAACGTTTATTTCACTTTATATAGTAGTTTTCAAGCGTAATATGACTTTTTATCTTTAGCCAACGAGATTCAAGTTAGAAAAATGAACGAAAGTGCCAAAAAAATTAGGTTAGGGGCCTCATGCGGCCCGCAGGAAGCAGGTTAGGCAACACCAGGTCAGCAGAAGAGAAATACAAAATGGATAGAGGATTTCAAGAGAGAGTCCAATATAATTTGATACAAGAAGAGTAAGTAGATACCAGAAAATAGAAGGAGGTTCGGGAAATCGGTATTTTATAATGAGAAAAGATTACAAAAATTTATTGTAACAAAAACACTTGAAACAATTTTCAGAAACTTGTACAATTCCACAATATTGTTGTACAAATTATTAAGTTGAACATTATTTGTACAAGTATATTTGTTATAATAAATTGGTTTGTATGATGGAATTCCACCAAATATCATCGAAGGAGTTCGATTTTTTTACGAGACAAGACTTCATGATAATGATGAAAAAGTGGAGTTTCATCGGAATTCAGACAGGAAAAAAAATGGTCGAACATAGATGATTCAGGCTGAGAAATATATTTGATTATCATTCTCCCTCGATAGATATCGACCGCAATTTTGGAGAGCAATTTTATGGAAATAGCGAAGCGGGAATTTTCCATTCGGAGAACCAGAAGTCTATCCTTAAAGAGCGGTAGGCGTTGAAAGCGGCGGATGCTAACGAAACTGAAAATAAACAAGCGGCGATCGTTTCGTTTAAACGTTTCGCCGAGAGCGTAAGCGCCTTCTTCTCAACGCGCATATATATTTACGACCTCCAACCATTAACAAGCTCAAATGTGCGATATTCGGACATAAATATTTTAATTTGATTCCCGAATATAAACTAGGATGATTCAGATATCGAATATAGTTTACATTGAGTAAGTATTTCGTTCGGTGTTTTTCCTTGAGTTCTTATTCTAAGCTACTTGGATAAATTCTAAGCTAAAGAATTCAGTTTATTGCCAAGACTGTTAATACGTATGCATTTCGACATATTAACTATCTTTGTCGATCACGGAGTAACTTTTAAGCTTCAGAAGTTACGCAATTTATTCAGACTGTGTTACAATTCAGAACAATGTTTATATCACTACTTCCGGGTAAGTAGTTAGTTTATTTATCAATGCAAAATTGCTTGGAGTTGACCATAGGTCTAGTGTGAAGCCTTTCCACAAAAACGTATGTTTTAATTGCTCTTAAACAAAAGTATATTATTATTCATTATAAAATTCCTTGCGAATAGGCCGCAAGCCTGGTAACAAGGTCATACAAAGACAAAACGTTAGCCAGCTGATACATATCAATTATGTATATTTACAAAGTCAAAATTACATTATCAACTCGTCAATTGAGAACAGGATTATTAAGTTCGTAATTTACACAGACAGATCCTTGGTTTTAAATGGTCGAGACTTGACAGGAAATGGCTCCAAAACTTCCGAGGGTAAACCTTTCCAATTATTAATAGTTCTATTTAAAAATGAATACTTTCCCCAGTTTGTTCATTGCTGTAACGGTTCAATTTTGAATGAGTGGTCCCCGTATAATAAACGAACGCAATGACACAATGGCATTCTGATATCTATCTCAGTTTTTGGTATGAAACATTTGTCCTTATTAAAGCAATGATAATTCAAATAAAAGAGTTAATTAAATTCAATTAGATTCAAAGATAAGAAAATGTAACGTGAGATAAAGATACGATAAAGACATTCACAACAAAACCCAGATAATATAAAAAGTTTTACTGATTAACATTATCAGTCCCTATTAAATAGACTGTTGTGTATTTGCGTGGAAGATCAGCAAAATAGATGTTAAAACAAGTTGCTTCATCAATTAAGGAGGTAGCCATGTTAAATTCTGTTCATCCATACGCCGAAAGACTGCTTGCAGAGTACACACGTAGATGTAATGAAAAAAAATGGAGCACGGCTGCTAATGAATTGGAGGCTTAAAAAATCTTGAAAGGCCGTCTTTATGATAGGTAACGGAGACTAAATTAATTCGTTAATATCCTTGTTCAATTTTCTATTCTTACTCTATAAAATTTTAGATGCAGATATATCAGTCGCCTATGGCTTTTAACAGCTAAAAAAATTCAAACTTTTTTGTAACACATCAATATTCAAAATAAGGCTCGCTTTTGTTTAAATATATTAAGGAACAATCAGGTTAACTTAACTGATTATGCCAATAATCACTAGCATTAGCGACCGATAGGCTGTTACATCCGGAATTAAAGACAAGCATCGAATTTTGCAGTAATGAATATGCAAGATATTCCCAAAAGAGTTCTACAGTCTCCAATAATATGCTGCGATATAATAAGATACTGCACATAATGAAACATAAAAGACAAGGCTCTTATAATTATCCTTTTCAGGCCTTGCATATAAGATGAATGTGTGAGATTCGGATTTCATTTCCAGATTTTATTAAGATTTACAAAGTTTGCAACTCATTCCAAATAATAACTGTCACGGCAAAGGAAAAGAATGAAATATTTTAACTCTTAAAATTAAATGCAAAGGAATTCGAATGTGACCTTGAAAACACAGAAAAAAATGGAGGCGATACCAAAATAATATTTGACCTCCAGACCCAATGTTTCATACACGTGCCGGCAAAACATTGCCGAGAAATTAAAAATACAATGGAAACATAAATAGCGAACATTAGATTTTTTTTATTTTGATGCGAAACATCGCTAATATATTTAACCCTCATCCTTGACGGGGTAGGAAGCGAGGGAAAAAGGTGATTTAGGCTTATAATTTTAGCCCTCAAGTTGTTGGTTCTTGGCAGGCTTTCCTGTTGTGTACGGCTCGCAGATAGGAAGTCGGCTTTTCAAATTGCGGCCCATGTCACAAAGGAAGAAGATGGCAGCACCGTGAAAAAACGGCATTACGCAATCGCCGATCTTGGCGAATGAACGAGCATTTTGCAGGTACGGTCTTGGAGGCAGAAATGCGTGAGATTAATATCAAGCCGTGATGAATTCACTTTAAGTTACTTAATCTTTTGTTTTGGATGAAAAAGAATATAATAATTTCCTGAGAGGAGATTATTATATTATTGATTAACCTGATTGGAGACACCTTTTATACCAAAGAAAATATTTCATTATTATTTATTATTTAATATTATATTATTTAATTTATTGTATATATATTAACCTGTCGTGCGAAAATTTCCTGTATTAAAGATCTTTATCTCTATCTACTGATTTATATATTTACCATGTATGCATACATGTATGAATGTAAATTATAGTTGATATAACAGGATGTATTTCTGGCCGTTTTTATTGCTTTAAATAGACGATCTAAATACGCCTTATTAATTAAATTATAAATGTAAGTTAGCATTTAAATATATTTTTTCTCGTTCACTTTTAATTCATACCATTTTTTCATGTATTTACTAATTATATATTTTTAAAATTAAGGAAATTAGGTGAAATATGAGAGGAGATTTTAGTCTCTATTTTGCACAAAATGAAAATTCTATATATTTCTCTATTTGTTCATCCCTCTGTAATGGCAGAAAATGAACGATAAACGATGCTTGGAACACGTTATGATTGAATTCAGTTTCCACGGAAGAGACGTAGAACTAGTAGCACTTTTGTGGGAACGTACACTTATCCCCAGTTAAAAACATCGTCAATATTTATCATAATATCGTAAATATATCGATTTCCAGGTTTTGCGAATCACTTAAGTAGAGCACTTCCACTTCGATTGGCTTTTAATTTTAAGCTCTCTCAATGCACTTTGCATGTATCCTTCAAGAATTTTTTCGAGGAACGCTTTCTCCTGCGAAATATGAGATAAAAATACTTTTTAACCTATCTCAAATCAAGCTGCAACCGCTTAACGTAACCAAGTAACTAGTTGAAAATATATGTTCCAAAATCACAATAACATGTAAAAATTCCTTCTGAAATTCCAATTCTTATGCTGGATGCTTATATTAATATCTTCACACAAGCGACAAGAAAGTATGATAATGTATTACAAGGCAATCATTTCCTAACTCTGGATCCGTAGCTTATGGTAAAAGGAAAAATATATTGATGCTATCAAAGAGAAAATAATATTTAGTACGATTTAAAAAAATAAAAATACAGTTCATCGTAATTATAATCGGATACTGATTGAAATTTATGTATTCAATACTGCACCAATGCTGAATTAAATATAGGAGTAAAAGTAAATTAAAAACTGATTACCAAATGAGGAATCAATACTCATACCTGAATAATCTAAATAGTGATAGGAACTGAACGCTGAACCGTATTTATACCTCAATGCAACGCAAATAATAAAAAAATATTATTAAGTAAAAAACCAAGTAAATGAGGCCGAGAGATCGATCTTAGATCATTTCGTACATTGGCTCCCACCGGGATTCGAACCCGGGACCGCTTTCACCAAAGGCAAACGCGCTGTCCACATGACTATCCGGGAGCCTCCCGAGAGATCGAGGTGACGTTAAAAACCCAATGGAGGAAGGATATACTATCTTATTTTTCCTTTCCTGCGGGTATTCTTTATTGAACAAAGAGCCTTAGACCATCGGTCTTTCTTATCCTTCGCAGTTTCGGAGAAGGACGCAATCGTGCAACTGTTGCCCGCTTCGACCATATATTCGAGCAGAAGATCGTTTGGAGTGGTGTCATAGATAGTCGGAGACGACAAGGGTAAGCTAATCCTTCGGGACCAAAAAACCAGCAAAATAAGAAAGGAAGGATCGTTTTTATATTTAGTTTCAGAGGAAGGTCAACTCAAAAATATAATCCATTCAGCGACATTGTCCCTTGAGAAAAAATGCCGACGGAGGATTCTTAAAATAAACCGCCCGTTTACAAAATTTATCCGGCGAAAAACTGCCATATTTACCGTTTGTGTTCAACATAAATTTGCTCACCGGAAGGAGAAGACGAAATCTCACCCCGAGGCATAAATTGGGGGCAAACCTTAAGGGTGTCAACTAAGACAGAAATAGTCCTATTATTTAGCGCGGGATAAGGTCTCTTTTATTAGTTTCGGAAAGTGTTTTTTTCCATCGACGTCCAATAAAGTTGTCGTAAAGGGAGAGGATCAGCGCTTGAGTGCATGGGAAGAATCTCCGGATTAGAGGCATCTCTGGGAGTGGATGCGGCAGCGAAAGTGAAACTGGGAAAAGGAGATTATGGGTCATAAACGAGTGGGGATGGGAGTAATGTGGAGGAAGAAATATTCTCCGAGACATTGGTCCAAATGCTGGCAACTGGATGACTGAGGGCAGAGAAATGGTTGGACTCATATCTCTGGCTCATTGCAGACGAACTAACTTCGTGTTATATTTTTGGTTTCTCCATTTTTACATTCTAAATAGTAAACTCCAGCAAGTTATTGTTTCTTTTATCTCTCGAGACGAGGAACATCTTGGTGTTTCGCTTAGTTAGAGCGCTCCAACTGCGACCGAGCAAATGTTTCTTGTGTTCGGGTTAGTGAGTCTAATTTTAGGAGATAAACTCCGGCTAATGTCCGTCCCGTGTAAGCACCCATAGCTAATGTTCTGAAACGATCGTAAACTTTGCAATAAACTGATAAAACAGCCGTTGAAATCGACTGTTATCATTGACAGTCTAATCTAGCGCTCTTATTCCTGATTCTGAGAGGGTAACTGTTATTCATGCAAGTTGGTTGTTTTATTGCAATCAAAATACGCAATATGTGACTTAATTATGTTAAATTCCGAATAATGCATTAAATATTACGATTGATATAATTGACCAACTACATTTTACACATCGTTATAATTTTGATTGAATATTCAATATCCCAAACAAAATATTCTACGTAAAACCTCCAAAAATTGGTTAAATTGCCATGTCAGTTCTTCGCAATAAAACGTGAAAAACTATGAAAAAGAATTTTCAGAACAAGTAAAACATACCTACTTCTGAAAGATCTTACTGATCGAATATTCATATTATTAATAAGGAAGAGATAATCATGCATGGAAATGCGATTGAATTCATATGCTAGCGTGCATAAACGTTGAGTGGATCTTGGTAAACCTATCCTCTTTAATTTGATAAAAATTTAAGTGCCTTGTTCCTTAAATACTATATCCGTCAATCTGATGGGTGGTGTACCGAAGAAGTGAAACTTAAAAACTTGCATTCATCAAAGTCCTGCTCAAATTGTCAGCTAGGTAAAATTAAGTATCCAGCGAACGAAAATAGATCATTTAAGTCAAGGCCATAAGGACAATTTTTAAATTTGCATTATTTCCTTTCCCTCCGAATTCTATATATGATTTCGTCCGGCCATCAGCGCAGAATGTTCCGCGTAATTCCTCAACGGAGCCAAAAGAGGAAAGTTTAAACGCCACTCAAAATTCACGCCGAGTTGCTTAAGTGATTAAATAGATTAACATATTTTTATCGCGGAGGCGGTTGGAAATGAAAAGCCTTCAAAAGGTATTTTATTTCCTTTGAATTAATTTCGGACGCCGGGAACGCTGTGTTTTATTTTTATCAACGCTGGGCTTGCATTTCTGACTCGCAAATTTCCCCCTTTTTCTGAAATTTCCGCATTTAGCTCCCTACACAACCCTTACTTGATTCCAATCTGAAAGCTCTCCCCCACAAAGCGTCATTCCAACCGAAGGAGGCTTTTAAACCTTGCTGTGGTCAAATTTTAGGAGGAATATTTATCCATACCAAACTTCTTGGTATACACGAAATTACCTTTAAGGTATGACCTTCAAAGTCCTTCATATGTATGCAATAATGAGCCATTGAAACTGATGATTTCCTTTGCCAAAATAGAATAAGTACTCAGAATTTACCTCATCTGGTTTCTAGTGCATGAATTAATTTGCTGCATCTTTAACTATTCTCAGTTATCGCCAATATATAGCTGTAATTTTATCATTACTATTCTGAACGCGCAGAAGTGCATATTTATGTGTCGGTTAAAGGGAAATTTACAGGCAACAGACCTAACACGGTCGATCCAAGCGACGAAAAGCGCGAAAAATGACATGTCTCGTAAAGACGTTCATTTCAGGAGGTTCCAAAGGAAAAACGGACTTACAGAAAGGCTTACAAATTCATCTTGTGCAAACCGTTCTGGCGGGTCATGATTATAATTATTCTTCACAAATTTCATTAGATTATCTAGTTCGATGTTACTTCATTGGGAAAATTGCTGTATACAATAATTGACGGTAGAAAAACTTCACATTTTGGCGAATTTGCACACAAACTGAAATATCTTTGCTCCTTTCTTCAAAAGTAATAAAAACATGATTCTCATTTATTGCGAAAAAAACAATTAAGTTTTATTTCTGTTTAACTAAAATGCGTAAAAAGTAATAGGAGTACACAATTTAGGGCTTTCAAAAGGAGTCTATAATCTACATTTATTCATAATAATGATGATTAGAGCCCGTCTTGTATCTGCTCATTCTCATCAAACCTAATTTCAGATGTGAAAAACATTCATAACTAATATCAACAACAATTAACACTAGTCAAGTAAGTAAGCACAAAAGTTGCCGAAGCATTAGCGAGTGAGTTACATGCACGTCTTTGTTAAGAGCTCTCAGCTGTACGAATCAACGAAACTTGATGCCAAATCACCTGTTACATGGGAAAGTTACAAAATTGTTTGCTTGAAAGGCACATGTTACCACTAAAGAGCCTCAATTACGGGATGACCTAAGTGTTTTATTTCTTTTAAGGAGTCAGAAATGTTTTCCTAGTTTGTTTTTAAAACTGAAAAAGGCGTAAAACAGACAAGTGATAAGTATCATCGCCTATGAAGATGACGAAGAAGTATTAAAAGACATCGCTGGATAGTTATCCATATAATTCACAAAAATCATTCAACACTTTGCCTTGTCTTTAAACAAGAAAATTTTGCTACTAGGTAAAGCAAGATAAGTTCCATTATTTCAAGTTCGTAAACTACCTTTGGCTATCCACTAACAGTTACATTCCTTCACTCAAATTAAACCCTTATTTGATGAACTTGGTTAAAGAAATATATGTTAATGCCTCTTCAGGTGAATAAAACTTGCTGAATGTTTCCAGTCTCTTAATTTAGTCGAACTTAGAGACCGTATACCCACCTAAAGAAATAAACGCTTGTAACTTCCACAACATATTTTGAATGACGAAATTTCATGAAACAGTTTTCAGCAGGTACGTTTTGTGTAGTGCAGTGATTGATGCATACGCAATGAGATTAAAAAGAAAATATAATGCGGTTCTAACTGCACACAAATTTTTGCAGGTGGGTATAACTCAAGGAAATATTACGTATTTCAAATAGCAGTAACTCTCTATTAACCATGCTAAGTGGTTATCACCTACTCAATTCAATTAAAATATTAAATACTACTATAATCGATGATATTAAACTATTTTATTAACTCTTATAAATGACGTCTTAATTTATTTCAATCTAATCAGATCTAATTCAAATATTGGAAATATATTTACACAATCTAATTAAAATTTGCTTCACAGTCATAAATCTCGATAACCTATTCTATAATAAATATTTTAAATGATTGCCCACAATATTTAAGTTATCTTTCTTGTAGAAGAACAGGAATTACACGCTGAAATTTGAGAACATGCCTAAGACATTTTTGAGAAAGGCTGATAATTTTACTTGGGAGCCCTTCCAAGAACTACATCAAAATCAGCAAGTTATTTGGCTCTATAGCTGTGAAACCAAACGGCGAGAACGATGAAGGGCTGCTTCTCAAGAAAACACTAACTTTTTGGCAAAATCAGTATCAAATTAAGAACACGAAGCAGTATCCAGAAAAATAAGCAATTGGGAAAAGTTTTGGCAGCAAAGAGGACAAATACAACGCAATAACACTACTGAAGTGCCTTACAATTATCACATACATTTCGTCGGAGGGATTGAAGGAGACGGTTTTAGTTTGAAAAGAAAACCTAAAAAACTGAGTCTATTCTTACCACTTGGGATTACGTACACTTTTACGAGATTCGGCATTTATTGTGAAATTGAGATCAAGAAGAAATAATTCCTTCGTTATAATACACCCAGAAAGTAAATGAGAGAGTGAAAAAATAAAAACCACAATTTAATCAAACTTCGAAGCACAAATTTTCTGCAGTACTGAAAGCTATTGCTCATTATTATTCAAAATTCACCGTAAATCATCATGTTCATGCTATGGAAGTCAAGAATTGATTGTTTGAAATAAAAAAGACATTTATAACATGTTTGACACCCTTTGGATACCAGAATAAGAATAATTTCCTCTATCTAATATTATGCGTGCAGTTTTGCGAAATAGCATTTTTCAAGAGTAAAAGAGGTATCCTTGTAGAGTGATAGAGAAGGAACGTTAACTGATTTTTACACTCGAATAAATAATACAAAATAGCTTAATAAATGTTTGCTTGAAGGCGAATGCATGTACGTGGGCAAAAAATAAACAAAATGGATTCAGGGGAACCACTTCTTAGTTCTTTAAGAATAAGGGATTTTTCGGAAAATCGTACGTATATTAGGATTGAGGAGATAGTGAGAATATCATGTTGGTTAAAAACTATAATTTCGAAATGGCTGATCTGTTTTACTTATTATTCATTATAGTTGCATGCGGAGGTTCATTTTTCATATATGTACATTATGACTTAAGCTCTTCTTACGTCTCCTCGTCTATTACTAGTTAGGGGGTGGATCAATATCCTCCAGTTTCCTGCAGCCTTCTGCCATTCTCTTTCCTTCATATATCTACTACCTGAACTCCCTTCTCGGTCTTTGATTTAATTCACCTATCCCTTTCTTGAAATTTCTAGTGTTCTCTTTCATCTCTCTCTGCTTTTCTTACACATTTTGAAGGCTTTCTTCCTCGATTTTCACTAATCACTCCTATTCTATAGTTGTTCTATCAGCCATTTGAGAATCGTTGGAGGAATACGATTTTAACAACTCTTTTCTTCTGAATTCTGTTGTTTGGGTCAACTTGTGATTCTAACTCAATTCTTATCAAAATATATAGGAAATACAGGATATATAGGTATGTCCATGTGGCCAGCCTGGTGAAAAATGCTTCATACAATATTATAATATCATCCTAATTTCTTTATACGTGAAATAATTTCTTGACTAAAATATCCATTCTCATTTCAGTTCGCATTCATTAAAAAATAAATAAATGATTTCTACTGTATTACTCGTCAATGGTAGGGTAAGCTACCAAGAAGTAAGGAAGATGGCGTTGAATAGGGGTTTCAATGTAAATAAACCTATTGAAAGTATATATATGTAGTACAAAACTATTACAAATAATAGTAACAAGCAATAAAAGTTATAATGAATACTATCATCCCCTACATTTCCCCTGCTACACGCCGAAAGGTGGCTTGCAGGGTTCTGGCATAGACATCATCAATACGTAGTCTACGGATTGGCACTAGAATCAAGTAGCTTAGAATAAATCTGCGTGATACACTGTGGTCAGTTGTCATGACTTTTTTCGTGCGGTACATCACGAAACGTCGTATTATAATAATATCTCATTCCCAAAGCCAGAATTGCAATAACTTCGACCATTTCGATGATCTAACCTCAAGCCTCATTAAATGCAATATGCACGAACATTAAATTCGGATCGAAACGCATTTCTACCAATTCATTCCTGAAATCTTCCCAAAACCCCGTTAAAACGAGCAAATTTCGGTTCCTCTCGGTCCTTATCTCAGTTCGGGCAGAAAATTCCAAGAGCCGCGCGAATCAGGTACGGCGAAGCGTTTACTAACACGCCCTCAGAGTATGCCTCTTATACACCTATCCCCCCCTCCAGCCCTCTTTCGAGCGGTCCGCAACAACGGACCAGCCGGAGAGCTCTATTCTAAGAAATCCCACCGGGTATGTACTCCCCTTCCAACTCTAAGCCCCCATTCCCCTTAAAATACTCCGGCCGGAGCACGCAAACTTCAAAAGCGGACGAAAAGAGAGATGTTACGAAAACCTCGGCGGTTTGCGATATAAAAGGGTTTAAAATTGGCGAGGGTGAGGGGGTTGGTTTGCGTAAGGAATCGAATCGGTGGATTCATCGCGGGTGTGACGGTAACCATTCCTACCGAAAGCTATACAATCGTTGTAAGATTGCAGGGATTAAAAGACGTTAGAGGAAAATAAGCGTATCTACATCAATTAGTTGTTTATATAGTTGGATAATTACATTATTATCTTTTCATCGATTAGTTATATACATGGTAGGTTAATTATATCACCAGTTTTTTCTAAGATATATAATATACCTTGTTCGTATCTATTAATTTGAATTTGCTAAATCCCAATTCGTCCTTTAGTTTATATTAATTTTTCCACATCGATTATCTATTAGCTAAATATACCTTTACCTAGCTCTATATATAAGTCCGTTTTACCTTATTAGTTATTTATAAAGTTAATTAATTATTATTGCTGTAAGATCATGGAGCATTTGAGGACGTCAGAGCAAAGTATACATATCAATTAGTTATCATATAGTTAGTTAATTATATTATCAGTGTTTCCTAGGGTATAATATACCTTGTTCTGATCTATCAATTTTTATTTTTTACATTCTACGAGTAGTGGTTCTAGAGTCGTTATTCGTCATTTAGTTACAATTTATTAGTCTGTATCTAGTATCTATAAGCTGATAAATATTAGTAAGCTTGTATGTACTGATTTATTACTGATATAAGTTAGTTTTAGTAGTACAAATTGATTTAACGGAGTAAAATTTCCATGTATAACTCCAGAGATTATGTGGAAGAGAAGGCAATTAATCCTAACTACACCGTAATAGTAAAATAATAATAATGACACCCAGTGATGTTAAATATAGAATATTTCTAACAAATTTGCGTAACGGAATTTGGTGTATGATACCTACATGCTACACGCCGAAAGGCAGCTTGAGTACATTAAATACACATATTATACAGTATATAATGTTTAGGCTATCATACCTCAATAAAAGGAGTATTGTTTACATCCATAATGATATACAATACAGCGACATACATTCTTAATTTCCTATTACTTATGTCTTTTTCTTGGCTACATTCATGTGAAAACTATTGAGGCAAAAAATAGTTTATTAATAGCCCTCATCTAGATCCCTCTTATTTGAACAGTAATAAATAGACTCATTGTGCGGTACTGATTTGACCGTTTACCACTCAGCATTATCGCTTAAAACAGAAGAGTACTGAGGAAGAAATATAACAGTTTAAGGAATGTTGAGGAAGACTCAAGAGAGTTTAGAGAGGCCAGAGAAAAACGGAATTTAGATCGCCAAAAGAAATAAAAGAGGTTGGAAGAGATTTGAAAATCGTTCGGAAGAGATTGAACGAGGATTGAGTTGATAGATTGTGAATCTAATGCGGCACGCAAGGCAGAAAGAGTTCGGATGGAAATCGCAAAACGAATAAAGTGAATACGGAAGCTTTGCATGGATGTTGCAAGGGAAATGGAATTGAAAGTTTATAAGTGTATCATGAAGGACTTTATCAGGTTTCATAGCTTGAGTAACTTTTGAAAGGATTCAAAATCAAAATAACGGAAATCGAAAAGAATAGGTTAAAAGGATAAGAATTCTTGGTGGAAAATTTTCAAAAGAAGAGATTTAAATTAAGATAGAAGAAGGTATGATAACTTCGATGAAAAGAAAGGCAGATTTGTTATCAAGAGATCCCGGAGGGGCATCAAAAAAATAAAATACAAAAATTAGAGATAGATATAGTAGATAAAAGCGTAGCCAATTTTGGAGTATGATATGAAAGAATTATATAAGTATAGATAGTTAGGAAGGCATCCCAGATAAAACGAAACTTGAGGAATTGTGTTTTAAAAATAATGCATTCACACGAAGTTTTTTGGCAAATTATTAATATTGAAAATATATGAATTTTAATCTCAAATACCTAAATCCACTACATCTCCAAAAGACAACTCAAATAATGTTATTTATTTATCTAGCCAAATTTTCAGCAAAGAAAAACTTATCTACTCCTATCAAAAGGTCTCAAATACACACTTCGTTGAATAATTGATAACAGACATAGAATCTTCAATTAAGTTCCAACCAGAGTATATTCAAAACGCAATCCAAAATTTAAATTTAGAGAAAACATAAAGAACAATACCAACATAGAAAACTCGAGCAAGAAAACTATAAGACTGCGAAGACATGCAAAAAGAAAGAATGTCTATGTCTCAAACCAGACAAGGGAACAAATTAGTGATCATGGACAAATAAAACGTCAATGAAATAATACAACAGTGAAATGTATAAACATTATAGCGTGAAATTGATGCGATCTTTTCAGCTCTGAGTTGAAGGAGTGTAGGGGAAGCGGATTACGAGAAACTCAAGTGGAATTCGAAGGAAAATATATAGAGAGGTTATGTAAATTTTAGGTGGAAACAGAGAGAGAATCAACAGATAAGGAAGGAAGAGGTTTTTAGAGTCACAAAAACAATCAACGAAAATTGGGTATATTTTTGGAGGGACTTGAGAACGTGTACTGGATCGAATTTAGCAGGGGAAGGGTACGTAGGAAAGAACAGAATGGGATAATTGAGAGAGAAAAGAAATGTATTCACGGAACTTGAAGGAAGATAAGTACGGAGAACCAATGATCTCATTGTTTGGAGACCCGAGGGGGATAAGGGTCGGACAAAGGCTATTGTACTCAGCAATTCGACTATAAGATCGAATTCTCAGATGAAGTGAGAATTTCATTAGGTTAGCTGACCTAATTACCTATCATGTAGACAGGAAGAAATGTTGGGTGGAATGAATAAATATTTTGGATGGCCGAAAAAATCTTTGGTAAACCGGAAGGAAATATAAGATAAGCAAGGGTACAAAGAGAATTTAAAATAGCATTTAAACGGATTAGAAAAATAAGAAATAAATACATTTTTAAACATAGCAAATAAATAATATTACCTTAAATCACGAGAAAGATTCTTTTTAAAACTTCTGAAGTGAAAAGATTCCGAAATTTTATAGTAAAATTCAATCATAATTTTAGCATTCCAAAAATAACCTCCAATTAAGCACGTAACAGCACCAATGTAAACTGTAATATAAAAAGAAATGAGTGAAGCACTTCGTAATTTCCACAATATTATTTATTTAAAAAACGACCGGACAACCTGAGGATGGCGTTAGCCGAAACCGGTCGTTTTTTAAATAAATAATATTGTGGAAATTACGAAGTGCTTTACTCATTTCTTATTATGGCTTTCCACGAAGTCCGGCCTAATACCACAGAATTTATTGTAATATAAAAGATTAACTTTTGAAATGGGGGTTAGCTGTATAGCGTGTGCATAAGATTCTTCGAAGAAAGACTATGGCAGAGACTTCGTAATGCATACTAAAATTACAAATGATGGAATGAGGTTTCAACATAGTACAGGAAAGAGTGCAACTTAAACCAAGTGAAATAGAAGTGAAAAATAATAATACAAGAAGTGAAAAATGGTGACTTAGCTGGGACTCGAACCCAGGTCTCCCACTTTCCGATGATCCCATGAATTTACAAGACCTAGATGAATTCCACAGATCACTTATTTCTCATTATCTTAAAATTATCTCTACCGAGAACAAAACTAAGACAATATAAATGAAAGATGTATTTTCTCATATCCTGTGACTATGCACAAACGTCACAGCTGGAAAAAATACCCAAAGCTTAGTCTAGGGTTGACACCATGGCTTTTTAGTACATTTTCAGTTATATTCGTTCATTTCCTTCCCAAATTTCCTTTTACATACCTTTTACCTGATAGATGACGAATGGTATAAATAATTAGAGCATTGCGAAACAGCATAGATATGAATTCCTCCAAAATGGTAGGTTTTGCCAGAAAAATTCGTGAATCTTAGCAGATACCAACTTATATTGCAAGATATGTACTACAAGTTAAACTGAGGAAACAAAGATCTGATATCACCAAATAAATTTTATAAATAGAGAGGTAAAAGAAAGGAATACGTTTGCATGAAGAGGTCTTCGAACCCTTGCCAAAAAATAGAAAGGAATTTAAAAGTAGATGTTGTAGTTCATATAATTAAGTGGATTAAATATTGTTATATTTTGTATTATTTGGATATTTTTAAAGAGACGATGTGAAAACGATGCAGTGACATTTAGGCCTAAAAAGTGACATTATACACTGTAAAATTGAGCCGATGTTTTAGAGGGGTAACTTGCTATGCTATGTAAATTAGATCTTGTTGGAGTGTTGCAGTGTTCGAATACTGTCTGAGGGTAATGATGATAATTTTGGAATATTTGTTTGCGTGTAATGTCTGATTTGAGGGACTGGGGTTAGAATTAAGTTTTACATATACATTTGTTGGAGCTGCCATCGGAAGAAATTCTGCTTGCAGCATATGTGATGAATAAATAATGTTTCCCTTCATGAAAACAACCAAGAAGAGAGAAGGGGAATAGAATGGGTGAAGTAGGGGTTGAAAATGGTCGGAGAGGGAGAGGGGTTGCAGAGAAGGATTCCTTCTGGACTATTGGGCCTCTTACCAAGCGAGCCTCGGCAGCAGAGACTAAATATACACACACTACCCTCTCTCCCCTTTCTTACCTCCTCTTTTCCCAATTTTTTCTCTCGCTCCATCTCTTACACACTGCCTTTCTTTCTACTTTCTCGGATGCCATCTCTCCCTCTAATTTATCTCATTCCCTTGAAATTTCTTGCGATTCCGTCCTATTCATAGCACCTTCCCATTTTTAGCTATTTTTACATTCGATGAAATGTTCAATTTCTTTTAATTTGCCAGTTGCCATTCTTTTATCATTCTTTTGTCGGGCTTGGCTCGTGGAGCTATTTTTTTGCACTCTTATTCATTATATAATGGAGAAGTAACAGCAGACTTGAGATGAAAGAATACATAAGTAGAATGATCCATTACATTATGATCCATCTTTCTCCTACTCTTCCACCTCTATCTACCCTTTTTCAATTTTTGTATTCTTTTCTATATAGACTGTACAAATGTATATTTAAATATGCATTTGGTAATATTTTGATTAATCTATTTTGAAACTTGTAGTTCATCTCTTTAGTTGATTCTTTTTATTTTTATTAATATATTTTTTAAGCTTATTAATCTTTCCTTTTAAACTTTCCATTAATAATTTTTAAGCTATAATTAAACTTTCTTAAATTGTAATTAATATGTTTAATATGCAATGAATTGTACCTTCATATATTTAATCCTAATGTATCATCATCATCATCAGCCGTTTTCAATCCGACGTCGGATGTAGGCCTCCCCAAGTACTTTCCAATTTTCTCCGCCCTGGTTAAATTTAAGATGGAACTATCCAGCCTCAATTTAGCCCGATAATAATAAAGACCTTTGTATGTATGTATGACATTGTACGTATATTATATTTCAATAAGAGTTATTTTGAGAATACTTAATTCATTAACTACCTTAGAGCACGATCAAAAATGTCTCTGATTTTATCAAAATTATGTCTTTAAACTACTTGGCCTGAACGTCAATTAGAACCTTGAACTCTACACCATTAGCTGCGGAGAGAATTAGTGGAGGAAATGGGGCTTACAATGCGAGATGAAGAGTGAGGTAGTTTGCTCCTACCTTACTCACTGAACAAGCATCCTATGAGTGGTAAACTTTAACGAAAGTGCACCACAATGGCAGTATGAGTAAAAAGAAAATTGGAAAACTGCCGATCGGGGACTAGGGGTTGAAAAATCTCCAATAGCCGTCTGTGTAAGCGATCTGTACTTCGTTACCACTGATTTTTGGAACAAAAGAAAGGCCTGGATTACTGAGATTCTAAGGAACACCAAATATGCATGGCTGTATCGCTGATATCATCGTCAATGATAAAAGAATACCAAAGTTTTTACATATTCTGCTACCCTTCAGGATGATAGCAACTTGAAATGCACATTATAACTAACTATTTTCATTGTCGTCGAATTAAGTCCAGGATGAACGCTATTATTCAGTATTGCTCTCATCTCAGTGGTTTTATATAATCTAAACCATAGACAAAAATGCACCAAAAGTAAAATGAACACTAACATAGTACATTTCTCTATTTTTATAGCAAAAGAAAAATTAAAACTATTTTAACATACGAAAATTTACAGCAGAATACATACAACATTGAGTAAATCTTTCAAGTAGCATTTTTATAGCTTTAATTTAATTAACTTCACCATAAAATTAATCTGTAGAAACAGGAATTTCATTTCGGGGATAATTACAATGCTAAGCGCGAATAACAAGGAAGAAAGTTATGGATAAACGTTTCTAATTGAAAATTTGACTGCTTATTTGCATGAAACTACATGACATTGCTACTCAGATGGACCTTTACTTTTATCTTCAGGTGAATTTTTGAAACTTTTCCTCTTCCCGACTATTGCAGGACAACACTTGTTAAAATCCGTTCCATTCAACCCCTTTTCGATACTTTTATCGATTTTTCGCCGATAATGGCACCAGGATGCTATTCGTAGAGTTTGCAGAATATAAACAAACACACCCATGGAGACCGAAAAGTCGATGCCAAACGTTTTACTTAGATATCTTTTATCGATGTTTAACCGAATCAATCATTCAATTCTTCCGAAAACCAATCGAACGGATAAAAAAACGTGCCATAAATCTCCACGTAACTGTTTCCAAATTTTATTGTAGCTATTTATCATTGGAAATCCTCCCCTTCCATTGACTTTACAGCGAAAGCGCTTTTAAATAACGCCTGCGATCGAAACGAAGAAAATAAAATTCGTTCTTTGGGATCCCAAAGGAAAGATATATAAAGAGAAGATGGACTGCGTATGGTAAACGGGATGAATACAAGCTGATGAAAGGAAATGTGGACAAAAAGGACGAAGGAAAAAGAAGGGTAATAGAGAAGAAATAGAGGAAAAGAAATATAAAATGAGAAGCAGAGAAAGAAATAGAGGAAGAAAAATGGAGAAAAGTTTAAAGTAAAAACAAAAAATATTTATAATTCACGGAAGATGCTCGAAGCCTCGACTTTGTGGAATTCCATAACTGGGTATAGAAATAAAATACCCTTTGTCAATATTCCACTTGAAATTCTAATATATACGATTGGTTTTGGACAATTCCGTCCATCATGGGGAGAAGAAAGATTGAGAAAAAATAAAAATTTTGTAAAAGAGGAAAAAGGGTAAGAATATTGTGAGAATGAGACTAAAGATATCAATCTAGGCAGTAGATTAAAGAGGAATTTAAGATAAATTATAGGAAACTTAGCTAGAAACATAAAAACGAAAACATAAAGAATTGAACTATAGAGGAAGAAAAAAAATGTTTAGGAATTAGAATAAATAAATTGACTATATAGACAGGAGGAGAGAGAGAGATCGTGAAAGGGATAGAAAAAGTAAACAGTAGAAATTGAGAAACGAGTTGAACAAGAAAAACAGAAAAAAGATTATAAAAGGAATGCAAGAACAAACAGAAAGAATTAGAAGATATGTCAAAAAATAAATAAAGAGAAATGATAACAATAGGATGGAGAAAAGAGTTGAAAACAGAAAAAAGAAAAGAAACAGAGGCAGAGGAAAAAATCTGATATAGTGACAGGAATAAAGAAGAAAATAGAGGAAACTGAGAGAAAAATAGAGAAAGATGATTTACAAAGAGGGATTGAGGAAAAAAGAGAGAATTCAAATAGAGATAGAAATAGTTAGAAATAGATAAAAGCATAAAGTAAAATAAAGAAAATCGAAGAAAAATGTAGAGATTTCAAGGGCAAAAGGAATAGAGAAAGAAAAGTAGAGAAAGGTAAGTAGGCACACTAGAGAAAGAGAAACGGAAAAAAGGTTCGTAAGGAATTTAGTTTGAATTGGTGGTGAAAATATGAAAAGAATTCACGTAAGAAATAGGTGAATTAGAAAAGTAACAGAAAAGAAAAAGAGAGAAAAGTAAAAAAATAAAGAATACATAGGAAAAACAGAAATAAAATATAGAAAAAAAAGATAAGGAAAAGGGGAAAGAAGGAGAAAGAAAATACAGATATGTTGAAAAATTGTGAAAGAAATAGAAATAAACAGAAAAATACATATAGAAATATGACATACATAATATAAAAAAAACTAAAGATAGAAAAAAATTAAGGTTGGAGATACAGAAAAATGGAGGAAGAACTAGGCACAAAAATAAAGGAAAATGAAGACTATGTATTAAAAAAAGTGAAATGAATACAGAAAGATTAATGGAGAAAGAGATTGAGAGAACAGAAAAGAAGAGAGACAGATAAAAGAATTAAAAGTGGTCGAGGAGAGAAAATTGGAGGCAGAGAACATTTTTGTTGGATAGAGCGAAAGGGGTCCGAAGCAAAAGAGAGAGAAAAGAACTGCGACTAAGAACCGTAAAACATTTTTATCGCTCTTTAGAGGTCGTTACGCAAACGTGGAAGCGCAAATTCTTTATTTTCCTCGGAAGAGAGGTCGGATTTAAAACACTCCTTCGCCTATCAAAACCACATGGAAACCCAAAGTTAGACGAAGTGATTCCAACGAGAGGGAGAGCAGCTGAAGAAAAGCTTTCTTTCGGACAAATTATTCTATTTTTGAGGAGGACAATGGGCCCACTCCTTTCCGAGAGATAGTCCGTTGCTACAGGTTCCTCCAGCGTACAGCTATACTCTCCACGTCCCCTCCATTTTCTCCTTTAATCACTTTGCACCTTCTAAATATAAATTTCTTATTTTGATTCCTCTCCAAACAATGTCGTAACCGTCGATTCAGAATGCATGCGATTAAGAGGAGAATCGCGGAATAAATCACTGTTGGAAATGAAATTGATAGGTACCCGTGCAACTTCGGTGACCTCGGTTCCTTCTTGGAATCGACCTAGTTTCCTGAACAGACCTTGCTAATCATGGCGACTATACTTCATCTTTGTATTATTATGTGTTTAATATGTATTTTAATAGTTGCCTAGGTTGAGATTTTACTTTAATATTTGTATATGTTTAAATTACAATATTTGTGTACGATCGTATTTTAATTTCGTATAACATTCAATTTAGTTATATAGGATTAGTATAAATTTGTATTTTGTATTGTATTATATTATTTTATTTGGATTAATAGATTTGCATTTTGTATAATTTTACTTAGATTTATAGATTTTTATTTCGTTTCGTAACTTCATTTGTTTTTTTAATGTTTGTATGTAAATTTATTATTATAATCGAAGATGGGACTTGAAAGTCCAATTTCGGCAAATTAGTTCCCACTATAATAATAAAATACAATGATAATTCCCTTAAGAAGATATGAAAACTACAAGCTATTAAATAGTAACCATCAAATTGATTTAAGATCTATGAATATTCAAGCCTTATTTGCAATTAGAAACAGCATGATAGCACTGGTATAAATACCCCCACACTTATGAGTATGTATTAACCTTCTACTTTAAGAGCCAAGGCTGCTGCTGTCCTCTTCCTAAAACAGACCTTTCTCAAATAAAAGGCCTGCTCCCAAATTAGAAATCAAATTTAATTTCAGTACCAATCTGCACATAAAGTAATATGCCTACATTACATGAACCACTTTGCCGAGTCGATGTTTAGGGGAGAGCGGGGCTAGTTGATACAGTTTTAGGTTTTTCATCTTTTATAATTTTTAGAAACAATCTACTTTACCAATATTATGACTAAATATAAGATTGAAGCATCCTTAATACACAGATGATTATTTTCTGGGCTATCATTTAACTGCCTACTACACAATCGTCTTTTTTCAATGACATCCACAGTGTATCAACTTACCCCCGCCTGGGGCAAGTTTATACATCATTAAATAAGTTAGTAAAAACAAACTAAAACATAAAATTTAACAATAAAACGTGTTTTATTTGATTGGTTCAAATTTAATATAAATAAAAATGTTGAAAATTGAGATAAATTCAATATTTAAAAAAATATATTTTACTTGAAAAATAGTAAGATTTCCTTGCTTTTGCATACGATATTTTTCCTATCAAAACTACAATTCAAAGCCAACGGCTTTTTTGTATGTACGGACCATGAATGGGCTATAAAGTAATAAATAATAATAAAACGCAAAGTGTTACAAATACTACATATAATATACATCGTATCAACTTGCCCCTTTCGTTCTGTATCAACTTTCCCCTTTAGCCGCCATTACAAATAAATCGATTTTTAGCTTTAACAGAAGGTAAATTAATACTTAATTTTAAAGCTCAAAGTGTTTCAACATAAAAAACAAATCGTCTTGCCTTGAATCCCAAAACAGTTGTTACAAGAGATATGCAAACGGCGATGAAAAATATTACTTTTCATATTCAAAAACACTGAAGTGAACACAGCGTCGTTCCTCGAAGCAGCACGGCACTCAAACTACACGAGTGCATTCCATAGGGTCTAGGAAGGCGTCTGTTAAAATATTGAAGTGCTGCGACCAGAGAGTATTTAAATAATAAGTGTATCAACTTGCCCCTGTATCAAATAGCCCCGCTCTCCCCTATAGGTATTCACCTTCAACTAGAACTGGAGAGGAAACTAACAAATTCATTTCCCCAAACAATACAAACTGTGACGCTATATGTGATACAAAGGAATCTTCGCTATTCGTCAAATTTTAAATAATGTATGTATTTTCGCTAGTCTCTCTGTACCTTATAATTTATTGTATTTACGACTTCGTCATTGTTTTTTCTTTGTTTGATGATTATTCTTGTTGTTATTATTTTTAATCATTATTCTATTTTTAAAACTACTATAACATATTTTGTGGGATTTTCCTGTACTGTAAATGTACATTAAGACCAATTAAATTAATAAATAACTTAAAGATAAAATTTCTGCTCTTAATTTACTTTTAATTTTCGCAGAAAGGTGAAATTATAAAATAAATAAAAGCCATGAGTTTCGAGAATCCTCACATTAATATTGCTTGCGTGCCTCGCTGAATGAGCTCTGTAAAGGGTGAATGTGTAATTGCATGTAATGGCGTACAAATAGGAACATTTCTTAAGAGAATTAGACATGAAAAATTACAGGACCGGGACTCGAACCCGGATTTCCCACTTCTACTCTAAGAGAGAGATTTGAGTTCATGTTAGATTTTTTTCATGTCCATTTATCCTTGGGAATTTTCCATTGTTATAATTTTTACTTTTAAGTATTAAATATAAAGAATCCAGCTTTTTCTACCCTCCAAACAGTCTATATTGCAGTGGTTTCCATAAAATAATTCGAGCAAAAGAATTGATCATAAATATACGACGATGACTATTATGGAGATATTATGAACGTAACTGTGAAGGTGTTGATATAACTTCAACAAAGTTCCCATTATTAGTTCAATCATTCTTTTAATTAAAATATGTATCTGAAAATGGAGTAAAAAGTCGGGTAGAATTAATTCTTAAATACTATCTTCTATCTATCGAGCTTTACGTCATCGTACATAAATAATAGCGCAATGTTTTATGGGAAACTAGAGTATGAACACAAGTTCTTGGATTTTGTACAATCCTTTCTTGTTTTTCTATAGTATTTGTTTCTAAAGGTTCATTCCGAAGACATAAATTTCAATAGATTTGTTATATATAAGGAAATATACTTATAATGAAGTGCAGAGCAAAGAAAGGAAATAGGTCATCGGAGTTCGTTCGTACATACTTTCTTCATCAAATTTTCCCTCAGCAGTTACTTGTAATATACTAAAAATGTGAGTGTAAAGAATATAATACATACTTGGAAAACGTCACCTACCAATTGATTAGGAGAGATTCGAATTAAATACAAAAACCTTTTTTCATGAAAAACCTTGAAACAGGGTAAGTACGAAGAACAGTTATTCCAGTCATTACATCAAAACCAACTTTAAATTACAGCAATCCCTTAATACATTGACTTAATATTATAAACGTATAAAAATGTAGAACATTTTCGGTTATCAATTTCTACCGTATCCTATACGATATGCTTGTCGTTTCTCGAATTAACAAGACCACAGATAGCATTTATTATCATTCCGAGGAAATAAAACTGTTTCTTTATGGACGACAAAAATCTCCCTGACTTCATACTTCCGTTGTTCCCAATCAAATTAATGTTAAACAGTTGGAAAGTATCACATTTTCTAAAAAGAACACAAGTTGCCGAATCGATTTTCAAAGTTGATGACGCATGTAGAAGGCTTCGGAAAGCAAAACAGACCAGTTGCGATATTGAGCGCACGGAAAACTTGTTGATTTTTGGCATTCTATCAATTGCTCCGTTGCTAGCTACATGCTATGAATCATTTATGAGAATATTCAATAGCTATAAATATTTCATGCACTCATTTGCAGAGAGTCGTGATAAAACTTCTTCATCGCTCAATTTTGAAAAACAAAGTTCATTTATCAGTGCGCCTTTTTTAGGTTTCGGAAGTTTATAGATTTCGACAATAAGTGTAAAGTTTTCGTTTCATTCTAATGCGGTATTGCTAGCCAAATTTCTCTTAAGATTAACTCCTGAGATATTCGCATGCCTAACATTGATTGTAATAGGTAACTTATAATAAAAAAGTATCCTAAAGCAAATATAAGTGTATTTCATGGTAAATGCGATTTCCAGAAAGATGAATAGTTGGATTGTTCTAGTGGAGAAGGCTTATCTCTATTTGCAATTGAGCTTAATTTTAATTGAGTGAAAAATAACTTTGTGATTTCCATAGCAGTATGCTAAATTTTATTTGCAGTATTATACAAAGGATATTACAAAACTTTAAAGCATTGAAATTATAAAGTATTATACTAATAAAAAATCAGAAAGTTGTGCTTCACTCAATTTGTAACCTTAAATCGTTTTTGCAATGATCAACTGTGGATCACAGTCGAGGATGAGTTAGTGTGATTATATCTCTAAAATAATTGTTTTGCATCTATTTTTTAATGAAGAGTATTTTAAAACTATTCTTAGCAACCAAGTTGATCGAAAATAAAAAATATTTAACTATCTGCATTAAAAGTTAATTTTAGTAGCCATTTATAATATAAATAAGAAATGAAGAAATTGAGTGGGCGTTCCTCGTAGCAATCTTGCCGCGAGAGAATAGCAATGGCAATTTACTTCACTCCTCATCTGTACTGGAATACCTCATTGCCTATCCTGAAATTTTGATAGCTAATTGCGGAGCTTATACGGTTCAAGCCAGCCTCAATAGTAAATACGCTGTGGATAAACGGCTGAAATAATGATATAACTTCTCATGTTTTCTGGTATTCTTTATTGTTTCTTCTGAGGTTTTGGTAACTAATGGTGAAGGGTATGAGGTACATCCAAGCCTCCAGGGTGAATACTACATGGATATACTGATGGAATAATGATAGGACATAGAATGTTCTAGGATAAATACAAATGTAGGCCACGCTCTGTTCACGGCGTGGAAAAGTCTTTTGAGATAACAAAGAAATTTTAGAATTTAGGCTAACGTCTCCATCACCTAAATATATGTGGGAGAACGCATTTATGTTGCCAAAAGTTTCCCAATAGAAACAGGATGAGGAAGAGGGAACACAAAGGACTAGGAACCATTTTTTATATGCGCATTTGATGTTGAATGATAAGGGAAACGGATCGAAATTTCTTTGGGTTAATGAAGACAGCTGAATGGACATCGAAGAAACATTGTAAGCTATTTGACAACGCCCAGAGCTATGCAATGCTGACTTTAAATTAATTCACGGAGTGATCCCATTAAAAGTTTTCTTTGATTTCAGGATGTATAGAAAAAGATCACAGAAAAAGATCAAGGACGTTGAAATTACAGTTGTTATATGAATGGAAATTTTAATTATGGCAATCGCTGTTCATCTTTCCTTCATTTTATCGTCACTACCATGTGCATATCTTGTCTCAACTAATTTAAATTTCGTAAATTTACCATAATATTTCTTATTTCAACACGGATCTAAATTTTGTGGGGATGTATGTGATACTTACAGTTACTTCGTTCTCTTTCTCTAGTTCAAAAATCATTTGCATAATCCCTAATTAAATATTTAACAACTATAAAAAGTCTCAAGAGGTTGAAAGGGTCGTTCAATATTTAAATAATACTATAGAACGGGAGTATATTTATGCCAATGTTTTTTTCTGTATGCATTTAGTTGATGTTATTTGAAGAGTTATTGACAAACATTTATTGAAAGTTGAATTTAACAAAAGTGAGGTTGAAAATTAGGCTCAAAAATATATTTAATCGAATGATAACGATTAATTCTATTAGCTTATAGTAAAGCTGCGCTAAAATTGAATTTATCAATTAAGATTATACTAATTAAAATTTAAAAAAATCACAAAGAAAGGGTTAAAGGTTCATTGGTGATATAGGCGTGCACCCAGAAAAAATCCCAAGTAAAAACAGACTTGCAAAAAAGTTATTCATAGTATAGTTTAAAAAATGCCAAAAAATCTGCTGTAAGAAAACATTCATCGGTAGTAAAAGTCATAAAGAACAGATATAGAATAGGAACATGACATAATTAACATATGTAGGGTATTTTCACTCCGGTATACAAATTATAAGGTTCTAAATTGACTATGATAAGGCAGAGATTTTAAAACTTACAGTCAAAGCTGCAATTAAGAAACTACTAAAGGAAAAATATATGAATACAGAAAACTAGGACTAACTCAGTACGAGAAAAAAATTTCTGAAGTAATTACAAAAATTATCGATATTACAACCTCTAATGCATTCAATGCAAGAAGCAAAATTTGTCTACTCTCTCCCTCATCCTAGCGGACCTAATAAAGTAGAATTTCTTCATATTTTCAGCAGCTGGTACGTCATAAATCCTTTAAATAAGCCCTCGCGTCCATTTGAAAAAAATTCTATTAATTTATTCAGTGAGAGAATGAATTAATTTCATAGCACTATAAAATATAAACCTAATAAATTTAGTTACAAATTTTAATTAAAAATTTATCTTAATCTTCTCCTTTTAATGGTTTATAGTTGTTATTTATAAAAATACAAAACCGTAGATTTTAAGATCTTGATTTCATCGCTCAGTTAGCAATATGTTTTTAAATAAGGCAATACTATTGAAATATTTCGGCACCGCAGGGATTAAATTAAACCTTAAAAATTGACGTAAAAGAAAATTTCTGAACTATTCGTTTTCCGATGCTATGCAGCGAGCAAAATTTCTCTATAAGCTCCTCGCAAACCCTGATAAATCTTTTCGTAATCCTATAAGGGGTGCTAAAAATTTTAAAAATTTATGTACATTTTTTAATTTTTTAAATAATTTACAGTTAGAAATTTTTTTTGAAATAGTAAATATACACTTTAAGTGTAGAGATTGTAGCTGAGAATGTTATGCTCTGTATTAATGTATTGTTTAGACGTACTATAAATAGGTTACAAAAGTAATGAATGCATGTAATGTATTTAATATGCAATATGTGTTACCATCGGACGATAAGTCCAATTGTAACATATTTTTGATAATAATAAGGGTTCATACACCCCTGCGGTAAGAACCACTTCATCAAGGCGACCCATTCGGACAGCAATGCACCCAGACTTTCTCAAACGGCGTAATTCTCAACTCCCCATTAGCGTTCCAAGGAAATTCCACCTACGTACCAACTCCTATTGAAGGAAGGAAACTTAAAGCAACAAGGCAGGAAGTTAGTGCAGCGGGAGAATGAACGGGAAGTTCCCCGCTTAGACCAGACTTTCCACAGCATCCGAAAGAGCATCTTCACGAAGTGGGATATAACGAGTCCTGGATCTCCTCTCAGGTATTCCTACGGATGAAAAGAGAAGAGGAACGGGATGGGGGAAGAGAAATGATAGAAAAGAGGAGACGTCGGAGAATCTTAAAAAGAAAGATGGAGACCTATATGTAGAGAGAGAGAGAGAGAGCTAAGCAAGAAGAGAAACCAAGCGGAACTTGTGCCTCGTTCCCTCACTCACTTTCGTGGTGGAGCTCATCTCCGAGGCTCTGGAACGGGTCCAGATGTGGTCATCTCTCCCGGGAAATGGAGTTTGAGAGATGGGTCGGAGAGAGAAGGATAAGATCTAGCGATGTGAAGGAGCTATGATGGAGAATATGCCGAAAATAAGGTGGATGTTTAACAGGTCGGGGGTTATTTTGCGGGGATTTAAGGCGTGCAAGCTCTTGGTGAGAGTTTTGCGGACGGCTTTGCTTATACGTGCAACGTTAGCACCCGCATATGCCTGTCATTTTGTGTATTAACGAGTGAAAAGACTTGAGGAAAAGTTCTTTCTCGAATCTATCCGACTGCCATGAGTTTTCTATCTCCTTAAAGACAACATCGGTTCTCCTAATCCTCTCAAATTTTGTGATTTTAATAGGGCAACTTGAATTTTTAATCGTTAAAAACAGCTGGGATACTTAAAACCAGATCCTAATTACATAAATTCTTCATTTCTCACCAATCATTTTCCGTCTATGCATTATGTGATCTTTGAATATACACTTCATATACAGCAATGACCATGTTTGCTCGCGAATATTTATGATTTTATTAATCTGCATAAATTATTGTTTCGATACGTCTTTGAATTTTTATATATTCATGAATAAAATATGCTGCTTTGATATACATTTTCACCTTTTGTATTACCATGTACTTATTGTAAGTTGAATTTATGTATTTAAGAACTTCTATCTAAATTTATTTTCATGAATATTGACTGTACTAACCGAAGGTTGTAACTGAATATGCTTATTGATGTACCAAGGGAAATATTTATATTTTCATCACGTTCCTTCTCATCTTATAGGAGTTACTAGGTAGGTTTGAGTATTTTTCCCTAAGGATCTCTCAGTTTTTTTATTTACAATTCTTCTGTTTTTCGTACTATTGCTTTAACATTGATATCTGAACAAAATATCACAATAGGTTAGATAGAAGATAAAACTTTTAATTTTAAACTCACTCAAATAAACGGCTATTATTATTATTACATTTAGATTGAAATTGAACTGAGATAATGTAAATGATTTCCCAAACAAATAAAACCTATTAAAATGCTCTACGGCTATATATGGGGATAACTGAAAGAGCCTAGTCTAGGAAAGAGTCTATTTGTATGAGTTAGGTATCATACCTTTCTCATGGGAGAAGCCCATTATCTTGTGAGCGTTTTCCATGCTCTTCTTGGACTGAGCTTTTCCCCAGGCCAGAGCCCGTTTCCTATCGTTTGTGTCAGCCTCTCTACTTATGTATATCTAACTATATATTTGCTTTTCATTTTTGTTTTCAGTTAAATATGTTTTAATTCTATTTTTCTGTATTTGAATTACCTTCTTAGATATTTACCCCATATTCTGAGGGTGTTTTATCACAACGTCCTTTTTTTCTTTGTCACCCTTAAATTACAGAGTTTTTTACTACCTATTCACTCATTTTTCATCAACTCGAGGAAGACATACGAGGTTAGGTCAAAGATAAACCCACGTGGGTCTAGCCTTGTCTAAAGGGACCTTTCCTCTATATTATTTTGCTACTATTTTATTATCTCTTCCTCTATCTACCCCTTGAGTCTTACTTCCAATTACTTATTGGAAATATCATAACCTTTCAATATCAACCCGATAATTTTCCCTAATTTATTTACGAAAAATCCACCACATTTACAGACTAGATGGTGAATTGAAGCAGTTTCTTCATATCTTATGCCAAGAAATCTTACACAATGCCGTTTTTCTATTTGATTTCCTTATTTTATCTCTAAAATTGACCGAAAAACGTTTACGCTTGTCCGTTCTTTATAATAAAAAAACTCGTCTTTTTGCGCAAAAACTGCAGCAAATCGAAAGATACAGAAATTGTTTATACATATTACTAAATCGTTGACCAACAGTTTCTTCCAGAACCTTTTATATTGCAACGAACCAAATAATTTCTCCAAAAAATCCTAGAATCTTTTTCTGCAAAAATTGCTCAAGTTTGACACCATATATATTTTTGACGCGTAGATAACGGCAAGCGAAAACATAAAATTCAATCATTTTGTTATAACTATGCAGTTTATAGTTCCGTACTCAAAAATGAAAAAATAACATTTTAGGCATATTGGCCAGCTTTTCTAGCCCAGTCTACTGGGGTTGTGAGTAGAAGAGAGCTAATCTAAAGTTTAGCATTAGGACATTAATATTAAGTTCATTGAAACGTAGCAAAAACGCTACATATAATACGGATACTTCGTTTTGTTGAAAATGTTTTTGAGGGAGAATGAACTTAAAGTGCGAGATGAGGAAGCCATCATTTCTCACGCAGTAGATTTTGACAGTCAAATAACACTTTGAATAGGATGACGTAGTTTGATTTGCGAGTATAATAATGGGAAAAGATCCAAAAGTTAATTAAGGAAGCAGGCAGTGAAAGGGTAATATTGGATAACAGAAATTACCTCAATGTTTTTATTCCGTATCGTAAAAAAGGGAAAGAGGATATCAATCAGTAGCTTAAAACTGCATCACATCACGCGAAATTCGTACTATTTCTCAAAACCTCTACGTAATCGAAGTCTTCGCATACTCTATGGAGTAGTGGTGATACCAAATGAATAGCTGTAAATGTACTGATACCACTGATTTAAATGGATAATAAAACAGTATGAAAATATAAAAATATTAATAATATATAGTTAATGTTAAAAAGGTTGATTAATTTCAAAAATAAAATTTGGTGCAGAAATAGAAAACCATTTTCAATTGGGCCCTAAGTGAGATATACGTTATGCAGAATTATATTTTGTCAATAAAAGTATTATAAAGTGTTACGTGTATACACGTATTCTTATAGGAATGCTACTTGCAAGACTAGGCTTTGTGTGCGTACAAAGTATAGAGGTAGATGAAACAACGAGGCAATAAAAGTTATTGAAACTAAATGATTGTTCGTAATATTTTTTTCTCAGCATAAAAAAAACCTTGAAGCTTGCATCAAAATCGGTAAATGCGTAAAAGTGAATCTTGTAAAAACGAGTATCAAGTTAGTTTCAAACACAGAATCCACATCAAAATACTATTCGAGTTATTGCAATGAAAATTATTCGAAAATAATTTTGAATAAAAAATATTAGATTATTGCAATTATTATCACACGGTCTGTGGGCCTTTATCCGTGAATTATCAACATAAAATAAAAACCTTCAACTGAGGTCAATTATAATCCATGTGCGAAATATATTTCGTTAATACTGATCTTTTAGCTAAAGAGTCATTAATTTAAGTAAATACTTCGAAAACAATGCTTCCCTTTAATCTCACCTGCATTTGGAGGCAATTTAAAGGAGATGTACTTGCGACTGATTTAAACCCAACAACGACCCACGTGGGAAAATACGAGTCGAAATAATTAATCGGACACAAAGAATATTCCCAACAGTACCTCTCACCTCACGAGACGTGAATGCGAGGATCCTCAATTCGCATGGATATACACCAATTCGAGCTTTCGACCCACTCCAAACGCTAATTATTTATCTTTCATTCGGAATTTGCGTGCATCTCGGTTGCGAAAATGACCCAGTTTCCTTGCCGGATAACAACGCAACCAGAATTCTATAAATCATCACTTCACATCGAGCTTGGCAGCTTTTTTCGGTAGAAGAGTGGCCGAAGTACAATTCAAATATCATTCCTCCAGTAAATAGCTTTGGTACGGAGATTCAATTGTGGAACACA
Source organism: Sympetrum striolatum (assembly GCA_947579665.1). Taxonomy (NCBI): domain Eukaryota; kingdom Metazoa; phylum Arthropoda; class Insecta; order Odonata; family Libellulidae; genus Sympetrum; species Sympetrum striolatum. Next base: position 39,789,555 of record OX388345.1, on the reverse strand, counting down.
GTAAAAAAATATTTCGGAAAAATGCTTCAGTAAATTGGCTACTATGTTTTGTTTTATTTGCACCTCGTTATTTCCTCTGGTTTTCTTTTCCAGATATTTGGAGAAGCCATTTCAGTACGCTAATCTCAAACTTAAAATTACGCTTACATATTTCAGCGTGACGAACATGGCTTATATATCAGAAAGCTAATCGAAAATTATTATTTTTTAAATCATTCCATAACTATACTCCGTTTCAGTTATTCTAGTCAATGCATTCTTTTGTTCTTTTGATTTTCGATATATAATTGTATTTCTATTGAGATTTGTTTGATAATTTTTGTTTGCATTTCCACATATTTTTGCATTTCTCAGAGCATTCTTTTGAATTTCCATAAATTTATGTATTCCTGTCATTTCAATAAATTTATGCATTCTTTGACAGATGCATTTTTTATATTCTGTGTTGCTCTATGGGTATCTACCCAGAGCTTAATAGATTATATTTTATTATATTATACATTTACATTGAATATTATTATGGTAGATGAAATTGCTTATGAAATTTTCGAACGTAAAACATGTAGTCTTTTCGCACTAACGTGGTAAGCGTACCTATAATGATGGTATTGCGTGAGATTATTTTAAATTTATGAGGAGAAATACACGTGCGTCTTACTATTCTTTTTACCTATGGTTGTTAATTTAAAAGACTGGAACGGAGAATTGAATTGAAAAATCACGGACCGCGGGAAGAAAGGAAATCAGAGCAAGAAGTTGAAAAAATGTTGGTAAAATGTAATAAAAAATCAACGACAACACCAGAGGATATTCTTATATATAATCTGGGAATACGAAAATGGGAGAGGAATAATACCAGCCTTTCATACCTCCGTATATGTGTCAATGAATATTTAATGTTTCCGGTTAATGAGGAAAGCGCTTGAGGAAATGAGGACATTGAAATCAATGGTAAATAAATATGGTGTTATTTTGGGGTAACAATATTTTGGAAAGAAAGAAAATTTTGGACACGGCTATTGGAGATTTTTAACCTCTAATAAACATTTGGAGGTAAGTAATTTTAAAAATTTTCCAGTTTGAGTTTCATGCCACGCAACGAGAATCAAAGTATATAGGAGCAATAATGCTTTTCTTGAGCAAAAATATCGAGTACCTATACATCGAAGTTAACCATCTGAAGTAAATTGAATATGAACATATACAAACTAATTTGGTTGAATTTGCTTCCAGACGGAGGTTTAATGGACATCAAATTATACATCTACTCATTTAATTAAACAAAATGATCGAGCAGTTTAATAACTTGCGGTTACAATATCATTACATTTCAGATCAAAAATAATATTTATAATTATACTATAACTAGAATTACGTACATTAAGAAACTTTAAATTGGTTTTACAAAAAAATTGGTTAATAAAAAATTTTTCCTTAGGGATACTGATTATTAAATCTAATATTTCCACTTATTTACGTTTACGTATTTACGTTTATGTGAGTGAGATTTTTGGTAATGAATTTTACTGCTTAAATTTCGTATGACTTCAAGTATTTAATTTTATTTCCAACTTTCCTCTTTTTCCTCGCGTGTGATAACATCATCGCTCTCGCTCTTAAACGCCAGCGGCTCAAAAGTAGCTTTTCCAAGAGAGAGTTGCTCGAGAGAATACTTCATAATAATGGGACACTGTGGTGAGTTATAAAACGGCGAGAGTGAAGGCCAGTTAGCACAACTAAATCCGTCCAGAAAATGAGAGTGGGACGAAATAGGACGTGACAAAAGAAAAGACGTAAAGAATGAAAAATATGAAAAAGGATAGAAAAAGAAAGTGAACCAAATGAATCGTCTGAAGAGAACTATGGAATTTGGCGGTTTCTGCAAATGTAGGTTTTAAAGGAAAATGAACTGTCCTAAATTGCAATGGGTCACAATGATCATAGAAGAAAATTGCTAAAAATAACCTGAAAAGTGATAGATAAATACTGACGTTGAATTACTCGCATTGAAATATACATTTAGTTTCCTGAACGACAGATAAATAATATAAAATATTCCTTAAAATACCGTAACTGCATTAATTATATACTTATTTATTTACAAGACAATCTTATTTCATTTGAATACATCAAGAGAGACAAATACACTTAGAATGACAATCAATGAATTAAATAAAAGATAAATTACTTATATATTCAGTTAATAGATGTTATATGAATGAGTAGAGTAAAGCAATATCGTGGACGGAAACATATCTGGATGTACTCATAATACGTCACAGAGAAAAAATGGAATGATCTAGAAAATAACATTTTTGGTAAGTATTTTCCATTTAAATGCAATCCTTATAAGTATACCTTCAGTAAATTTTATAATTATAAGCACTGATTGTTTCTTATGATGAAAAAATTATTAGACCATTTATTTTACTTATCTCAAAGATTATATCATTAAATTTCTAAATAAATACTCATTTAGATACTTGAAGTATTTTTTCGTGTATTTTAGTTAATTGAAAAAGAAAAATATTATTTAACGTAGGGACTAACAGCAATATAGACCTATCTGAATTATGAGGGAAAATTTCGAAATAAATGGATATTAAAGGAAAGGAATGAAAATTTAATTTAATTTTTGAAATTTAGGGACTAACTCGGAGTTAAAATAATATCAAAATTCCAGTAAAATATATGTTCAAATACAAAAATTGAATTAATGGAAAAGATCGTCACTGTTACACTATCCTAAGGATCCAGATCAGATAAGAATTTACAAGTTCCTTCCACAAATTTTCGGCGTTTGAATTTTCACGAATAGAAAATTAGTTACAGGTATGTGACAGTTAACATTTTTGGGTCGTAAAGAAATTTAATTTTTACAATTAGAAACTTTGCACGCAGTTATGATTATATGACTTTAAAGAAATTTAAAGAATAATTAAAGAAGACGGAAAAAGTACAATCGTTACATTTGCGGGGGCATTTCAGGCTTTGGAGACACATTCCACGCGAACTTCCTCAACACTGCACTCTTTGTTAAAGGCTTTAATGTTTAGTAGTAGTAAGCTTTCGACATTTTTATTTCGGGTTTGTTTACGAGAGCTCTAAATGTTAACCTGTCAGTAATCAAGAGATGAAAAAGGTGGAACCTCTGCCCTGCGTGGTAGATAGAACTTGAATAAGAATGATGGTTATAGAAGGAATGCAACAGTTATAAGGTGAAAAGGGTTGTCCACATAGTGTATGTAGTACTCTACCCACTTTGGCTGCGGTCGTTTTCTCGCAGGTAGGCTGTAAGACAGGCATGAGAATCGAAATAAGAAGCGACATCACACGTAACCGCGGATATGAAATGGTCCATGAATTTAGCGGATGAAATATCTTAAAGCGAGATCTCGCTGTGCCTTCGGGAACCTCTAGACTTTGAAAAGCAGATAAAAGCGTTGGAAACACTTTCAGCCGGAACCGGAAACCGCGTTGCATAACGGGTCCTTTCGGAGTTGTAGCCCACAATACAAATTAAAACAAACAGCAGCGGAAGCCGAAGGATATCAAATTTCTCCTTTTTATTCGTGATTATGTTACAAATCTTATATGAGTTGTACTATGTTAGAAGAAATGATCCAAGAGGAAAAGAGTGCAGGGGACGTAAGATTGAGTCTAGAAGGATGCAGCAGGAAAGATGCAAGCGGAAACAACAATACTGAACGTGAAGAGAGAACGAATACAAAAGAGAATATTGCCGGAAGGAAGACAGATTGAATAATAAAAAGAAACGAACTGTAAATGAAAAATAAAGCAGCATGAATGAGAAATTTGCAGGATGGAAGATGAATTTAACTTATTTGTGAAAATTACAACGGTTAAGGCCACTCTTACAGATTGAGCTCGATGATAAGACGTTTAATTTATGTTTCACGCGATTTCTTACATTTGTTCTTCACAAATATTTTCTTTCAAGTCACACTACGTATTAATTTAGTTCATTAGAGTTTCGTTGCATATTAAACCATTTATTTGTTGTGTCGTAATGGATGTGTATACTATGGATAAGGAAATAAATACTGTGTTCGAAACCATTTTATCTTAAGATTTTCGTAACGAAGCTCCATTAAAAGATCAAATATCTTAGATAATAAAGAACACATATTATATGTAACTATAGCTATATTTGTATACTATTTAAAATGATAATATATTTATAATAATAAATACTATCAACGCTTGCATGAGAGCCTTCAGAATCCCATTTATTGAGCACAACATGATTCCATACGTAAAAGTAAGCAGCGAAAGCAAATGAATTGGAGCAGTATGTTTGTAGTACACAGTAATTGATATTTAAAATTGGTTCATCATTTAAATCAACCAAAAAGATCAGAATATGACCAAACCTCAGTAGATTGCTTGAGAAAGATCTCAGCACCAAGATATTTTTCGCTTTCTAACAACTGTTGGAAATAGACTTTATAATTTAAGCGCGAACAAGATATTTTCAATCGATTCACCTAATAATCGTCTAATATAAAAATTTCGCATCCCACCGATACTGAGAGGGTTATAATTTGCGATAAAGTCACCGAAACCCAAAGGAGATATTCGAGAAACATCATTTCGCACGTTTAAACTATCGGAGGGGAGCCAAGGAAGTGATTCATGAAGAAAAATACTAGCAGCAATAGCGGAGGAGGAGAGTGAGGGAAAGGTAATAGACAGGCTGAGAAATGAAGAAGAAAAAGAAAAGATCAATTACGCCCGGATATAAATAGAGAGAGGAGAGGGGGAAGGAGGGAATTTTGAGTGGGTGCGGGGAAGAAAAAGAATTGGGGATAGGGAAACGGGATGGCGTACAGAATAAATGTATTGGACGTTCTCCTGGCATAAGCAGCTGGATGGCCTCGGGCCGCTGTCTGTGCAAAGTTTCTTTTCCTCTCCCACGCAACAAACTTTTCCGTGGATTTTTCCTCCATCGTCCCTTTATTCTCCCGCTTTCCATCCTCTTGTTACATCGCCCCCTATTCCTTTCTCAGCATCTGTATGTTCACCCAAATCCTTTCACTTCCATACACTTTATACTCCGATGAGTTTTCCCCATTTGCTCTCACGTAGGATCTGGATTTCAAAGGATAAGCAGGAAGAACAGAGACCATTACTGAGTCCGAGTCCCAGTAATGTCGCTTTTTTCAATTCTGTTTATTCCGTCGGTAAGGTACGTACCAATGTGTATTATGATACTTCCTTTATATCAGACCTGGATCCCAATAAAATACATATTAATATAAAAAGAATTCAGGAGGACCTGGGTTTGAGTCTCAGTCTTGCTGCTATTTCAATTTCTGTGCTCATCGCAGGCCTTCGGGATGTAGGTTTACCGTGAAATGGAAGTAATACAGTGAATAATAAGTAATATTGAAGGAATTTTGGTGAGCTGGGTTGATAAGAAAATAAACATGAAGATGCTAGAAGTGGATGGGGAAGAGAGGATTTTAATTTAATTGAAGTAATTAAGCACCAACAAAAGAAATGGGTGGGTAAAACATTAAGAGAAATGGAGCTACTAAAAAAGTAATTAAGGTTAGAATACAATGTAAAACACAGGAAAAGATAGAGGCAAAAGATGTTAAATGAGATATTGGATGAACTGTTTCATTGAAAGGGAAAAAATGAGGTTGTAAAGGGAATATTGATATAAATAAACCTACCGAAAGGAGGAATGTATGTGCTTAAGTATTACCACTATAAGTGCTCCTATAAGATGCTTCCTTTCCTTCAAATCTGAATCCCTATGAAATATACAAATGTATAAAAATATATGCAAAAATCAGTAATTAATTTATTAAAAGATCATTAGGACGATAGATTTTCAGTTCCGATCCACCATAATATGTCGGAGATATTTCCTCCCTAGAAAAAGAATATTAATAAATCTGATGAAATAATCGAACATAGCTCTAAAAGCGAAGTCTCTCGAGTCACCCACCGCTTTCGGATTAATATTTCAAGAATCGCCTACGCCTAATTCACCTCTATTATTACCACACCTCCCTCTTTTTCCCTTCGAACAGCATTCACCTGCCACTCTCAACGCCTAAATATCCCTCCTTGTGACGGACGCGAGGCGGAAAACGTTACCAAGTTAATTTTCGCCTCATTATTTATAAACTGACTTATAAATGGCGTATCCTACTCAGACAAAAGCCGAATGGAAACCGGAACTGAGATATTCAATCGATTTATTTTCCTCCCACGCTTAGAGAGTGTGAACGGTCTCTCCTTCCACTAACAGATCCCTTTGCGATGCGGATCCAAGTGAATCACGGCGCTTCTTTTCACTCCTGTCTCCGGACGGGGCTTTACAGGTGTTAGCTTCGACACTTCGAACAGGGAGTGCGCCAACAAGATTTGATTACGCGAGTCTCTTTTCCGAGTTGTTAGCCGTGCACCGTTTGTTTTAAGTGGGCTGTCGGGCTCCGTGATGGGTTACGGATCCCTGTTGCGAATAGGGAAAATAGGGATGACACTAATGTCTTCCGTCATCTTTCGACTAGGTCATTTCGGCCTCGTTCCTTTTTTTTCGCGGCGCCCTTGCCTTCCCGAACGGAATTAGACAGAGGAATTTATGCCATTGCCAAAGTCCAAGGGCATGTCTCACAATGAGGGGAATATTTCATCCTGATTGAACTGAAATATACTGAAAATTTTCCAAATTTTCATAATACATGCATTTATACAATTAACACACAGTGTAATTTTTGTACGTATATATTTCATGTTTAATATTTTATTTAAATTTGAAATACTGCAGTCTATATCTGCCACTGCTTTAAAGAAGGATAACCCAATATAAGATCTGTGAGTGAGGTATTTCAGGAGTGAAAGTGAAAACAAACTTTTACTATACCACAGAATATTTTATTTGGAAACGACCATATTTTTTACTCATGGAGTCATCCTCAGGTGAGGATGATTCCATGAGTCGAAACTATGGTCGTTTCCAAATAAAATATTCTGTGGTATAGTAAAAGTTTGTTTTCACTTTCACTCCTGATGGATCCATACCACCACGTCACGGCCCAAGCAGTTGATTCTGTGAGGAATTTCATTTAATCAGAAAAAGTTTTATTTTCTTTAAATAGTTCAATTGTAGTAAAAATGAATGATCGTGATAGAATAATTATTATCATTGAAAACTCTTATCTGAAAATATTTATAAATTATCACATGAAAATGTTTGAATTTAATTAAGATAATTCTGTTCGGTGAGGCAGTACAAATTTTCTTTTATGGTATCGGTAAGAAATAAACATTCTCAATTCTATAAAAAATTTTTATTAAATTATTATTCGTATTAGTCAATAGCGATAATTGACCTAATCAATAAAAATGGTCCAACACAATCAATCGGTTACGGTGATATAAATTTTTTTGTGAAATCGTTATGCTCATTCATTACATTCGACACTAAAAACCTGCTGGAATGCGCAAGTTTATTTCTTTCTTTTAATACGAAGAGAAAACTTCGCCTGGATTCCAAGGATTTTCCGGATACAATTTATATTTATCGGTCTCTGGAATACTTTCATTGCGACCGCGAATAAGAAACAGCGGGAGAATCGTTCTCTCTCCTCCAGCAAAACAAACAGAGATGATGGCTTTGATGCCCGGATACAGATATAAGGATAGAAATAGCCACAATAAGATCTTCCGGGATTGCTATCCCAGGCGTTGGATAATTCGCCATTGTTCTTGGCACGAAGACGCATCTCAAAACATTTATCCTTAAAGAAAAAACGTTTGCCCACCAAACATGCGCGAGGATTTCGAATTTCGACTTTTCTCGCGTCTCTCGTTTCACGTTTTTAAGATGAAGAAATAAATATAGCTCGGCAAAGAGATGGAGAAAAACTTAAAGACTATCAGAACGCAGATTAACGACGAGGAGAGGCTACAGGAGGAATTGTTTCGAAAACCGACTCATGTTCGGGATAGCTGTAGGACGACCTTTCAAAATGGAAAGCAGGAAAGGCAAGGCCAAAGTTTCAGTGACGTGAGGAACGATTTTAGATCTGTGGGATTCTTTTTCTATCTCAAATAACTGAGCATCTTCCATCTATACGGCATTTCTCAGCCTTAAGCATTCATGAAGTAAAACAACTATTTCAGACGAAACTTCATGGAATTAATTTATTCTAATATAAGCAATAAATCCACTGGTAAATCCCACATTCAAATATCTTTTGATCACAGTCCTGGTTTCGTCGCTTTGTGACATCATCAGGTATGAATGAATGAATGACTGATTCTGTCGTTGGATACTGGTCAGAGATCAATAGATATTTTAATGTGAGATTTAAAATAGTTTTTTTCTCAATTTATTTGTGGAATAATTTCAAACAGAACTGAGAAGGTACGTCGTGATTTCTTATAGTGACTCTTGAAATTACAAAATTGGGGCATTTGGGTACTAAAAGGCTTAGATAAATAGGATTAATACGCCAAATTTATAAGCCTATTCTCAATATCTTTAACTTGATATTATTAAATGCTAAGAACAGTAAAATATTCAAAATACTCTCATTACATATATATATACACATTGAATATACTTGAACATAATATGAGTAGTAAAATTTGATTCTCTGTTCGATATTGAGAAAAATTAACCACAAATCTATCTCATTGTTGCGAGGATTTAATATAATAAGATGTTTTTAGTAAAGGAAAAAGAATGAAAGTATTTTATATGTATAAACACGTCGGAAATAAGAAAATCAGTTTTCAACACAGATAAGCAACGATTTATTCCCGCGCAACCAAATTATCTCGACCAATTTTAAACATAGTATTAAACATCGATGGTATAAAGCAAAAACATATATGTAAACTAAAAAATAAGGAACTAAAATTCTAAACGGTAAGACACAAACAGATTTCATAATAATGCATTTGCAGGAGATAAAATTTCAAGGAAAACGACATATAAAAACAGAATGTGTCGAATAATTGTATATGTTCCAATGTTACATTTGAAACAGTTGAAAAATATAACTGGAAATGGCGGAACAGGGGAGTACTGCCATCGTTTCGGATTCAAACGAAACTAATGGCTTTGTAAGCACCTCGTTATCGCAAAAATGGCGAAAATTTGAGGTTTGGAAGCGTTGAGACGTGGGTTTACGAGGATGCAAGAATGAGCAAAGGATGCCTCTGGAAAGAGTTCTCTCGAGCCGAGACTTAGTTTTGCTACTTTTGGATCCGACCACAATGCCATCGTCCCATTTTCAGCGGCGTTATTTTTAAGAGCAAACCTCCGACTATGCGAAACCCTCTTCTTTTGCCTTCTCTTTCAACCCACCGATTCCTTCAAAAACCACTCTTAAGAGCATCTTTTACTTCCCATCTTCCCACGAGCTTTTCTCACATTTATTTTTAATTTTCACCTCTTATTTCTTCACAACTCGCACCTCATAACGAATTATCGTCGACCTCGGCCGTGTGGTTAGTGGAGTATGGCTTGGCAGCGGTAAGGTCCTGGGTTCGGATCTTGGCTTAGGCATGCCTGGTAAGGGCCTAAGGATTCTTCGTTAACTCGATGCTTGCCGGCTAAATCCTATATCATTACTGATCAGTTTCACTTATAAAAAGAAGTATCAGGAATATCGTTTGTATTATTTTCTGGCAGCTTTTGTTTGTATATTGAAAGTTCAAATACGAGTGTATAGACAAAATTTAACTTCCTTAGGAAATGAATCATTCGAAAATTTTTGAACGGGATCACGTGGTTTAAGAAATAAAAACTGCTCTACATTGATCAATAGGTTTCCTAGTTATTGAAAGAAATGAATTAAAGAGTTAACCTTCTATCAGGGTCGGGAGATAATAAAACACTTTCTTGTCCTAGACATCAAGATTTTTTGCCTCTATATAAGTATAGTCTCGAGCTTTATTTTCAACAATTCTTATATCGTACCATTCCAGGCAGCTTCACTCAAAGGAAGAAAAATATTTCTCGCCAAACGTTTCCAATGGGCACATGTATAATTTTGTGTTTCTTCTATGACTGAAATGAAATATGCTTCACAATGTATTCACCGCAGATATATTTTTAGTATTCATATTCATTTAAATATTTCGAATGATTATTTTGGTTAACATATTCTCATAATTATGAGAATATGTTTTTATGGTGTAAAAACATGCGAGGATAGATATGAGTGCCTTGCAAGTCTAAAGCAAGATAAATGTGCAAAGATGAATGTATTTAAAGTATTATACTAAAACCACGAAGCTGATGACTCGCTAACATAAAAAATGAATAGGACGAGACATATGTGATGAATTAGAGTGGTAAAATTTCATTTGATTACCATCAGAAACTCCTGTTGCAAATATTCCTTTATTTTACGAAAGACCGCTCACCCTTTTATCGGAATAAGGAAGTAGTGACTTTACATTTCCTAACGAAGGACAATGGCATATGTGTTTTATGTCATTAAGCCTCATTTGTCCTTATTTTGGAGTCATATTTTCGAGTAGGATTCCTATTGTTAAGACATGCCATCATTTTAATTTTGCTGGCAATTTTAAACATATAACTGAAATCATATGTTCATTATGAGATTCATTCAGTACATAATGAATCGAAAAACACCTACTGCGACCCCCAAATGTTACTACGTCTTGATGCGGTTGCCTCTATGCCTTAGAAGCAGGCCATGATAGAATGCCAAAAAGACTAGTATGCCATCTTTGCCTACCTCTCTCTTCCGTGGAGGATTCCTATATTCAGTTTCTCCGCCGTCTAAATTTGTCGCCCACGCGGAGCGATTAATAAATTAACGGAGGCATTAGTTCTTCTCTTGATACAAACGACACTCCACCGGCTTTTCTTTTTAATCTCCCCAGAATAAACAAATATTCTGTCCTTGGTGTTTTGGGAAATGAAGGATGGTCTCCACTTATAGCGTAGAGTCTCTACAACGGAAAACACAATCTAAATGCGCAGCGGAAACCAGAAAATTTATGTTCTTTTATAGACCAAAAGGAGATATGTGAATCATCCCATTTCTAAAATTTGCTGCTTCACTTTCCCTTGAATGCGTTTCAAGTATGGAAGTGGGAGAGAAAACAGAAGGAAAACTGCCAAAAACTTTTCCCAATTTTAAGGCAAAGTTTTTTTGTGCAAATTCAAACCATTTTCGCTCATTTTTGAATGTTGATGATTGTGTTGCGTGGTAGAGAACTGAGGTTGTTGAATCAAGATCAAAAACCCTTCGATCGAACTTTTTCCCTTATCAACACCATCATATCCTTCCTAAATTAACTATGTACATTAATTTCCTATTTTTCATTTAATTAATTCATTTGCTCTTTCCGAGCTATTTTCTTTAATTTATCTTTGTCTATTTAATTATGAATGCATTATTTTGAATTGTTACATTTTTCGTTTCAGATTTGTACAGTTATAAGGGTATAATTATTGTAATGATTGTATGTTGTAATGTAATTGTAATGATTGATGTAATAGGCCACCATGGCTGTTTTTAATCCCATTAATAAATCATTTGATTATGATAAGAGACCAAGCACTTGCCGCTTTTTGATATCGTATACTTGTATTGATGGGTTGCATATCGATAGAAAGAAGTTGCAGTAAAATACTGAAAGAAATCCATTTGGACAGTTATACTATGATAGCGCTATGAATATCATTTATAACAAAGGGAAGACTTTAGAATATCAAAACAAGTAAAATTCGCCTGGAAATTGGGTAAGACCAACGCATGCGTGCGAATCAGGTTGCAGCAACCACGGGCGTTTGCCATTTGCATTGAATGCGTCCATCATGTTCCTGCTAGCGTATATTCATGAATGGAATATTTTTTTGTGATTTGGAACGGAATTAATAAAAATGGAACAATCATCTGCTTTTTTCACAGTATTGTTCATTGTTGCTATGATTTGAAAGCAACTGACTCATAACACAATAAGATTTCACTATATGGAATGCTAAGAATAGTATTAATCGTAAAGTTGTGCATCACTAATACGGATATTTTCTGCTAATAGAACTCTGGCTGGGTGAGGAAAACAAGAGAAAACTGCCTCACACCTTATCTTGTCTAGTAAGCCTCATTACCCTCTTCTAGCTCTGGCAGCTAATGTTAATGTAGGGGGGGAGGTTTCAATCAAGGTAACTCAACAGACAGACAACATGCACTATAAGAGGGCTAAGTAGATAATAATAATAGTTTGTAAGATTGGCCACTAACAATAACACAATACAATAGTATTATTGAGAACAAATGCCTCCTACTTTCTTGCAGATATTTAGAGATGTACAGCGTTGGCTATTGTTTTTTAGTCGTATTCAGTGAAAATTAGATACAAATATTCGGAATGTGTGACAAGTAAAAATTTGAGAAAACATTATGAGGTTATAAAATCCTGTTTTGATGGACAACTCTTTCTTATGAATACTGGAAGAATATACATACATAGTTTATTATAAATATCGGGTTATATTAAATTATAAATTAGTGTAGGAAAATTTATAATGTTTTTAGTATTTATTCGAATAATTTCTTATAAAGTATAACGCTCTACATTCACAATTAAAGTGATAATATTTAAAGTAATTCCATAAACAAAAATCTGCCTTCCGACAGATCAAGAGTTGCGCATAACATTAAGCTAACCTTATTCGTAACCGGTTCCCAAGGGCAACGGAATTTGGGTCACCAAAGAGGCACGGAAATTTGAATTCACCGGAATTAGTGCCATTCAAAACCACATCTATCTTCACGAATCTATTTCCTACTTGCTGACTATGAGTAAGTGACCAGAGAGATAGGATGAATATTATTAAATAACTGAAATTCATATAGCTACTGTACGCTTAAATATCGCATGAATATGCAATTGCTTTGCAGATAAGTAGGTTCTTTAGTACTTTTGGTTCTGAGTTAATTAGTACCATAAGAAGTCTGTTGACGAAAGATAGAGATCATGCGGCAAACCCTCCACAGTTGTAATAATTATATCTAAATATAAATTAAAATATCTAAATCTAAAATTTACTAGACCTAATTTCGTCCTCCGCAAGGACATTCAAACGAAAACAAGAGAATCTGAAAAAGAACCTTTGCAGAAAAATAAAACTCCACCAAACAAATTCTAGAAAGACACCTTTTATTGGCAATCTTAAGCCAATCCAAGCCTCTCTTCTACCTAACCTCATATGTCGTTATAATAATGATAAATCGTCTTTATTCGAACGAAATTAAGACTAAAAGTCTCTTCTTCTATCTAACCTATCGTCAGAACTTACAGTATTTAAATAGAGAGATAATATGAAAAAAGTGAGAAAAATCATGTACAGAGATGAAAGAATAAAGTGCGTGATATTGCAAAATGTGCGAAAAATTCGCAATTGGAGGTTAAAAAAAGAAAACTCATGTTACGGGAAAACATATTATAACATAATTATAGGTTGCTCAATTATATAATTTTTTCACTAAAATGGTTTTCTATTTCACTCACATACGCCTCTCAAATCTTACCTCTAAACCACCATTTTGTGACAACGGGTTTCAGTGAATTTATTCACGCGTTTATCTTCCCCTTAATAAAGACCACCCTTCCCGTGAGCGCGTCGCAGAGAAACAGGGTCACGGCCGCGAGCATTGGGTGTGCGAGACATTTGAGTCCTCTTTGCTTCTGACAGCTGAGATAATTCGAAGAGACGCTTGTTAAAGCCATCAGTAAAATGTGAGGAGGACGGGGAGAATCACTTACCGCCGTTTCTATCTCCAGACTCGCAATTACGCATTCTCTTACGTGTAATTCTTTCAGTACATTCATTTCACAGCCACACCTTTATATGCTGAGCTAATTCTATATCTTGGTGAAAGAAACTGAGATAGTTATCGCAGTCAAATTTTCCGATTTTATTAAATTTATCAGAGGTTAAAATTGAGCAGGAAGAGGATAAGAAAAAGGAGGAAGAATTTTTAACATAGTTTAAAGCGTCCTTAATAGAAATGCAAATCCAAATATAGACTCACAAAACAAATGCAAATGGTAAAATAAGAATAGATCATTTATTTACAGGAAAGAAAAATTGCAAGAAAATTAATGATACTAAGTAATCAAATAATAATGTTCCATAGTTGAATGAGAAGAATATTTGTGCTGAAAACATACGTTTAATATATAAACAGGAAAAATTCTGAAATGAATAGAAAAACATTATAGGTCAAAATTTAAAGAAATATTACAGAGTAAGCATTGGAAGTAACTCAAAGTTCCTTGCATTGTTGTCTCACTACCTAACTATATTTTTGTTGCTATAAATAGATCGATATGTTAGGCAACGTTCCTTTTCACGAAGTCGGAGCGCTTTTTAGAAAGCCTTTGAGTACTTTCTTTTGAGCGAAAATTCTATTCCGCTCCGTTGGAAATTTTATCTCAAACTTTAAACTAACTTGACTTTATTTCGTCTCCCAATTCTTTCAATGCAGCGGAATATTTTAGTACATCCGCTCTAATGCTTTTCTTTACGCTCGCTGTTATAATTTTGCTCTTAACGCCGCCTTCTGCATCCTTTGTAGTTTTTCAAATTTCGTACTACGCTCTCTCAGCAGAAACTTATGCATTACATCTACCGTGAGTCAAAATTATTTTTCAGTGCTTATATTTATAGCTAAAAAGATACAACTCCTTGTTTTCAGCACAAACTATTCGTTTGATACTTTACTCCTATTGTCAAAAAATTCTGTTGAGTAAAACATATGTTTCTAATAGCTGAACTGGATTTTCTTCCCAAACCCTCCCTCGTCGTTAGATTTATAAATCAAAGCCTTGGCCTTCTTTTCAAACTTTCGTGAGCTCCTCATCTACATACATCAAAATTTCAACCAGAAAAAGTTTAGAAAATTGTTTAAATTTGCGGAAATTTCAAAGAAAGAAAAAGTAGAATAATTAAATGTTATGTAATTAAACAATGTAAAGGAAAGTTAACCATGCAGGGAAGGGGGGATAATAGTCACAGAGGTCAGGAATGGAGGATGATACCATTGTGTATTCCCTCTATCTGCAGAATTTTTACAGGTACTTTTATTTTACACACCTCTCACAAAATACTACTTTGTCAAATAGAGGACAAAAACGTATACTTCTATGCATATAAACCTACTAGCTGAAGTGCCCGTAGAATCTAAGAGTCGCTCGGCTGGAGTCGTCGATTCGCTATAAAACTTAAATAAATATAAAGAATACAATTCTTCATTTTTATTGAATAATAACATTTTACAGTCAGAAATATTAAGTATTGTTCATAAAACATTTTTTTAGGTTAGGTTAGGTATTGGGTTTATGGTGCATCGACGGCTGAGGTCATTTAGCACCTTCGGTAGAATTAATTTTTTTCTGATTAGTTATTTTCAAACAAAGTGGCAGTAGTTACGAAGGTTAACAAACATTTAAATGCAAGAGAGCTGTCGTGTTAATCATATTTAGATCTTCCTTACGGGTTTTTAGATTAGAGGAAATAACTCGGCTTCCCTAAGGAAATTCAATATTCTGTCCACCATGATGGGGTCGTTACCCACTATTTCCTTCATTTCTCCTCTGATGTTGTGTTTATCACGTCTCTCCAGGTAATGAGGGCATTCGGTGAGAATGTGTTTTATAGTTAGTTGGGATTCACAATGCTCGCATTCTGGTGGCTCTTTCTCTCTTGTGAAAAGATATGAGTGAGTTAGTTTGCTGTGCCCTATTCTTAGTCTGGTGACCACAACTTCCTCACGCCTATTATTTCGGATAGAAGATAGCCATTCCACAGTATCGGGTTTAATACTGCGTAATTTATTTTCTACGATCAAGGACCAGCGACTACACCATTTCTGTACTGTTTTCTGTATTAATAAATTTCGTAGGTCTACTGCCAATATGTGTGGGTCTCCTATTTCATTCTCTCTAAGTGCAGCTTTAGCTGCAGCATCAGCTTTCTCATTCCCAGTGATTCCCATGTGTCCAGGAATCCAGACAAAGGATACATCCACTCCCCTTGCTTTCAGAAGCAAAAGGGATGAGTGAATGCCCTGTACTAATGGGTCCATGTTGAATGTTTTGGAGATCATCTGAAGGGCACTGAGGGAGTCTGTGCAAATTAGGAATGAGGAGTTCCTGGAGTTGATAAGTTCTACTGCCTTCTTGATTGCAAATAGTTCTGCAGTGTAGATACTGCAGAAAGGGTGTAATTTTATCTGTATGGATCCAAAAGGCTCTGCTACAATAGAGCAGCCACAGGCTATCTCAGATTTCGAACCGTCTGTGTATATGGCAGTACAGTTAGTATGAGCCTCTAAAATTTCCTGAAAGCCCCTTTTGAATGTCCAAGGATGGGTATCCTCTTTGGGGTTCCTGGCCAGATCGTAAATGATTTTTGGTGTGGGAATCTGCCAAGGTGGGAATTTTGGGAAGCCAGCAGGATACAGCTTTGGCAATTGAATACCTGTGTCATTGATAAAATTCAAAAAGCGTATTCCTAGGGGAAGAGTTGCCCGAGGTCGCCTATAAAACAATTCTTTAAAATTTGGTTTAAAAAGCAGACTGTAGCAGGGGTGGTTCTTTGTCGATAAAATTTTGCTTACATAGTTGCCCATTAAAATATCCCTGCGAGTTTCTAGAGGTGGCTCCCCAGATTCAGCATAAATGCTGACTACTGGGCTGGTTCTGTATGCACCTGTTGCCAGTCTTAGTCCACAGTTGTGGGTGGAGTTTAAAGGGCGCATATATGAACTCCGTGCAGAAGCATATATAAAAGAGCCATAGTCAAGCTTTGACCGTATCAGTGCCCTGTAAAGAAGAAGCATTGATCTACGGTCTGCACCCCATCTACTACTGCTTAAAAAACGTAAAATATTCAAGGTCCTTTGGCATTTATTTTTCAAGGAGTTTATGTGGGACTTCCAGTTCAGTTTTCTATCTAAAAACATTCCCAAAAATTTAACATTTTCCACGAAGGGTAAAGTGATATTCCCAAGTTTCAAGGTTGGGTTTGGGTAGATTCCTCTCAGCCTGGAAAAATGGACACACTTCGTCTTCTCACGAGAGAAAACAAACCCTGTAGTGTGTGACCAGTGCTGGAGTTTATTCAGAGTCAGCTGGATTTGTCTCTCAGCAGAAGATAACTTAGAGGACCTGCAAAATATTGCAATATCGTCTGCAAATAAGGAGGCATGAACGGGGCTTTTGATACAGTCCGCCACATCATTTATTGCTATGGCAAACAGTGTCACACTAAGTACTGAGCCTTGAGGGACTCCGTTTTCTTGAACATGAAGCCTTGAAAGTTGGTCGCCTATCCGTACTCTAAATAACCGTTTCCTTAGAAAGTTGGATATAAAGATGGGTAAGTTTCCATGGAAATTCCATTCATGTAGCGTTTTTAAGATTTTGAAGCGCCATGCCCTGTCGTAGGCTTTTTCAATGTCAAAGAAGACACCTATTACATGCTGGTGGTGAAGAAATGCTTCCTGGAGTAAGTGTTCTATTTGCACCAGATGATCAATAGTGGACCTGCCCTGTCGGAAACCACACTGCATATTGCAAAGAAGGTTGCGGTTTTCGAGACACCAGATTAGCCTTCTATTCACCATTCTTTCCATTAGCTTGCAAAGACAGCTTGTTAAAGAAATTGGACGGTAATTTGATGGTGAAGACTTGTCCTTTCCTTGTTTAGGAATGGGCACTATAAGTGATTCGCTCCAACTTTCAGGGAATTCTCCTTCCTCCCAGACTTGGTTGAGGGTCTTCAGGAGTTCCCTCTCTGTTTCTTCTGAAAGGTTCCTTAGGAAGGCGTTATGTATAAGATCACTTCCTGGTGAGGTGTCTTTCGAGTCTTGTATGGCCAGTTTCAATTCTTGGAATGTGAATGGTTCATTATATGGGGCAGTTTGTCTTGAGTTTCTGAAATTCAGGATTCTACCTTCTGAGCGACGTTTATATGCTTTGAAGGGAGGTTGGTAATTATCTGTACTGCTGGAAATTTCATAGTGCTTTGCAAAGGTATCTGCTAGTTTGGCAGGGGATGTGATCACATTGCCATTTATTTTTAGTGCAGAGGGATTGCAGTGGTTACTGCCCATTATAGATTTCACTTTGTCCCATACTTGCTTGATTGGGGTTCGGTGGTTGATTGAAGAGGTGTATTTAATCCAGGAGGCCTTCTTGGCCTCTTTTATTACTTTCCTTGCTTTTGCCCTAAGCTGTCTGAAGGATGATAGGTTCCGTGCAGTGGGGTACGTTTTGAAGATGTGGAGGGCTTTTTTCCTCTTTCGAATTGCAACTGCACAGTCATCATTCCACCATGGAACTGGAGGTCGATGGGGGCTTCCATGGGACATTGGTATGTTTTCCTCGGCAGTTGTAATGATAGTTGTAGTTAGAGCCTCGATGTTGTGCAGTGCTCCTATGCTAGGGTCATATTTGAATTTAATCATTTCCTTAAAGTTTTGCCAGTCAGCTTTCTTTAGAATCCATCTTTTGGGAAAATAAAAATTGTGACATTGCTTTCCCGTTTTCTTGATAAGCAAGGGAAAGTGGTCACTTCCGCAGAGGTCATCATGTACAGACATTGAAAACAGCAGAGAAATTGTGCTTGAACTTATAACTAAATCAATAGATGAGTATTCTCCATTAAAAGCATTAAAACGTGTTTTCTCTTGGTTATTAAGTAAAAACAGGTTAGAATCAGTTAAAAAGTTTTCTATAAGTCTACCCCGACCATTATGATCTCCCATATTGTCGCCCCACATAGTATTGTGTGCATTAAAATCACCAAGTAAAATATATGGTTTGGGGAGCTGTCGAACTAGATCTTCTAGCGTGTCTCTCGTAAATGGCGCCCATTCTGGGAGGTATAGATTGCAGAATGTAATCATTTCTGGGATAGCTGTGGTGACTGCCACAGCCTGTAGGGGTGTCTGCAAATCCACCAGGGAGGCGTGAATGCTCTCCCTGATAAATGTGGCCACCCCACCACGGGCTCTGTTACCTCCATCGTCGTCCACCCTGAACATTTTAAAACCCCTTAGGTCCACCATGTTGGTGCCTTTAAGGTGGGTCTCCTGCAAAAAAATGCAGGCAGGGTTGAGGTTGTGAATCAAGACTTTTAACTCTTCAAGGTGAGTGTAATAGCCATTACAGTTCCACTGTAATAAGAGAGACATAAGTAAATAGATGGGAGGGTAAAAAAGGTATGTTTAAACCCTGCTAGGTTATTATGTTGTCTGTACTTATCAGCGGTTGATCCCAATTCTCCTGCTCTTTTTTCGATCCAGGAGAATTTTTCTGCGTTCAGCCTCAGTGAGGACATCATCATCCTCCAGGTCCTCCATGCAAGGGGATGTCTTGGTGGGAGGCCTCTGAGAGGGTGTAATCTCAGTTTGTGTGGGATGAGAAGATCCAGGTGGATCTGTCCTAGGCAATGCAGTGTTTGTGTTCGAAGGTTGGGTCTTCTTTGTTTTATCCTTCTTGGGCGAGTCCACTAAATTATCTTTTTCTACCTCCATTTCAGATTCCGAGCTTTCTTTCTCATTCTTGTTATTTTTTGGTTTCTTCTTTCCGTCCAGGATACCAGTTTTTTCTATGACGTTCTCTGCTTGTGTTTGTACCTTGCTTGTTAATATTTCAGCCTCTTTTTTATTGCTTAGAGCAGCCTTTGGTTCATTACTAACACCAACAGGTTTATTCCCTGGAGGAACGGACTGGTAGCTTCTGAGTTCAGATAATTCACTTCGAAGTTTCTTTTGTTCTTCTAGGAGTTCCTTAACCAGGGTAAATAGTTCACCCATGGTTGCCTGAGAAGAGGGACTGGCTACTACTTTCGAAAAAGGGATGGGAGGAGGTGGAGTCGCCATCACCTGTTTCCTGGCTTCTGTCACTGAGATCTTACGTACAGCTCTGAGCTCTTGAATCTTCTTTTCAGTGCGAAAACTAGGGCAGTCCTTAGACCAGGCAGAATGTTCTCCTTTACAGTTTATACAACGATGCCCTGAGAGACATTGGGTTCCCTCATGGGCCTTACTGCTACAGTCTGGGCAGATCTTCTCCCGACTGCAAGTGAACTTGGTATGTCCGAATCTGAAGCAGTTAAAACACCGCATTGGATTCGGCACATACGGTCTTATTCTTTCAACCTGGTATCCTAGCTTTACATCAGATGGCAACTGAGGAGTTCCGAAGGTGAGTATTAAGGAGGCAGTAGGTTTTAGAACACCATCCCTTTTCGTCATTATTCTTTCTACTTTTATGACACCTTCGGTGGCTAGCTCTGAGCACAACTCCTCAACTTCCATGTGCTGCACTTCGAAGCATTTTATAACGCCTTTGCTGTAATTTAGGCTCTGATGTGCATCAACCTTAACTGCAAAGGGACCAAGAGACTTCAGATTAAGGAGTTTTTTACTCTGAGCATCTGTTGTTGTTTCTACAAGCAAGGTTCCGTTTCGTAACTTCTTTGTTGAGGCTACTTCTCCCACAGTGTTCTTTATGGCTTTAGCCACCACAAATGGTGAAGTTGCGTTGAAATCTTTCCCATCATCCATTCTGCTAATTATTAGGTATCTTGGCACAGATATTTTGGCCTCATTAGCTTTGGCCACCATTTTTACTGGGCTCTGTGAGCGCAGTCTCTTTCCTTTTCCTTCCACTCTACTATCCACTTCAACAACTTCCATTTTAAGCCGCTACTTCGCCGAGTTCAGGACTCGTTGCCCCCCCTCAGCCCCGTGGAGGCGGCGGCGGGGAATGAGCTCTTTACTCTTTCGGTGTCGCTTTAGAGATGTTTTAGCGAAAGAGAGTTAATAAGGTATCACTCCAAGTGATACAATAAAAGGTCCTAGGACCAAAAGAAGCGCTGGGATACCCCCCAGCAGGTAGCAGAAGAGCACCGGGTTACCCCCCGGCAGGTAGCTCAAAACAGTGGATGGTGACCGGTATCCGAACCCGGTCGCTTACCAAGCCACTGTCCCCATGAGGGGAACATTTTTTTATAATTTTAATTACATAAGATATGGCATGGTAATAAGCAGACCCCAGAAACTGTTTTTTGGGGTTTTAAAAAAGGCTGGGTAATTATTTTGATCCTGATACGACATCAGTTATGGTAAGATAGTATTTTGCATATTTTCAAGTACAGAAATATTTAGAAACAATTCATCAGAAAACATTTTGAAAATATCATTCCAGTATTCGATTCCTTGTATCAAAAAATATAGACTAGACTATCATAAACTGGATATGAGTTTCTTCTTGTTGACCGAAACATATTTCTGTGGAAATGAATCTGTGAGCAAATGTTTCCACTCACTTATCCTGTGAATCGCGAGAGAATAAAGCCGGCGCAATTGCGGCAGAGGCGAAAGTTGAGAGAGAGGTCAAGGAGAAGATGAACCCTGGCGCATGGCAGTACAAACGGCGAGGCGATGGAAGTTGGCAGAGGAACGGACGTGCGGGTCCTTGGATATCTCCAGATTGATGAAGGAAGAGTCTGGAGTAATGGAGGACCTTGTGAGAAAGGAAGATTTTCGAGTGGGAAAAAAGAGATTCGAACTGATGCCTGGAGGACATTCTCTCAGCATTAGCGCCCGAGGGGATAAGAGCTTCCCTTGCGTGATAAATCAGCGTCGCCTGTGAAGCACGCCTTCCGTGCGTTTTTCTCCAACAGTAATTTTTCCTAATTACCTTCATCACTGCAGGTAAATCAAATTTTAAAGGGGTTCTCTGCCGCCATTCTCTGACTTGGAGCAAAAAGTTATCTTCCCGGGGATGAACTCCGCGTCATGGCGTGTAACAAATGGCGCTTGGGCAAAGCTGTAATTAAACACTACGGCGTTATATTTAAAAGCTTATAAGTTATCTAGTCATCGAGTGTGAAAACGTTTCAGGATTTTGGTGACAAAAACAGCGCAAGTTCGTAAATAGATTATACTGCCCGAGAAGATTCCGTGGCTCCGTGCTCGATTGAAGCTGAGGTAAAATAAGGATTAAGAGATATTTCTACACATATCTCCGTCAATGCTTAATTCTTTTGGATGATTAGAATTTAGAGTAACTATAGAATGTTTACTTATGAATTAGAACAACATAACCAAGCATTAAGAGTAATATTACGAAAATATATTAGTATATCTACAGAAGATTAGAAAAAAATGATTTCATAAAAGTTTTACATGATACTAGCTATTTCAGATTTTTCAAAAGATTAATTTGTCTTCATATCACTTTTAGAATTTTAACACGGATATTTTACTACCAAATATCTAGTTCTCTTCTATATAAATCTTTTCCATATGTAATCCACAGAGAATTTATTGCGATTGGACTTAGCGACAAAGAACGACTTTAATATCTCTAAATGATACATAGGAAAATAATTATGATGTCTGTTTCAATGGACTCCCAATCAAAGGAGAGAATTAATTTTACACAACACATATGAAAGTATCCATATGAAAATTTCAACGTAAGTTTTATCATACTTTACTGTTAATACTGATAAGCAATACAAATTAATCATTAACTTACTTACTATGCTAAGATTGTGTATTGGAGACCTCCGATTCAACTCTCAAATTTAAGAGTAGTTGAAATATAAATGTACTAACTGAATGGAGAAATCAGTCTATTACGAAAAATAAAGCTAGGCTTTTGATAAAGAATCCTAAGCAAGAAAAACCTACCAGTAAAATATAGAATGGAATAAAACTGCTGATATTAGAAGTTACAACTTATCTTAGCAGAAACTGCTTACTAGAGCATGAACATACAGTTCAAGATAAATTATCTATGTGGTAGTAACCCTTTGAAAAGTCAAGAAAGTTTTCTGAAAAACGTCAAACAAAAATATCATTTGTGAACAATAATTAAACAAGTATAAAAATATACAATACAATAAATATAAAATACAAATATGCGTCCTTAAAAATTTCATTATATTTGTTCATACGTCCTTTTTTCGGTTATTTTCATGTTGTTTTTTATGAGTTAATGTTTTTGCACAAATGGAGCGCTATATGTAACGCTGGGCTTAATTCATATTCAGAGCACTTAATGAAACTCTTAACATTTTTAACCTTTTTCTTTTGGTAAATCTAACCTTTCTGTTTCAAATCCGAGTGATCGAATCATCCCAGTAATTTTACACTCATGGAATTCCACCCCCATTTACATGTCGTAAATATCCATTTCCAAAACATGTCAATCGCTTTCATTTCCTTCCTCGCCAGTTCGACGATATCTTTCTCGGTCTATTGGACATGATCGAAAACAAGCGATAATCTTCTTACACTTCGTCCGGTACCTCTTTACCTTTAATGTGGTCACTGCTATGAGGGAACTCGATTAGAATAATTCACTCGTAGGTAAGGAGTGGGGAAGGACTTAAGGTTGGAAGAATTTCGGAAAGCATCGCGGAAAGAAATTTTGTTTCTACGCGTTATATACCACCATGCAATTAGTATCGCACATCTGTTCTAGTTTTTGCGTGAATTATATCTACAGCTTAAAATCCGGTATTATTCTCGCCAATATTATGTTTGGAGGACTTGTCTAATCTTTATTTGATGAAATCAGATTCAAAAATTAGTTCACAGGTTTCTACTCTTTGAACGTGATCTCCGTTTGCAAGGTGGTCACTCAGATAATTTTTAAGGTTCACATAAAATTGGTAATTGCAAATGGAAATCTATTGCATTTATTGAAGTTATTATTTATATGCTTTAAAAAAATATTATTCCTGTGGTCAAGACAATGAATTACTTATTACTTGATAAGTATCGTAGAACCCGATATCATCTAAATCCTCTGTTTAATTTGATTTCTGATTTTTTAGTTTTCTCTACAGTGGCAATATTTGCTCTGAGATTGTATTTTGTAATAGTTTTTCAGACATAGATATCATTAACCTCTCCGTATGTATAATATAGTTTTACCTTATTACGAAAAAAGGCTTGGAATGCAACCTCAAATCATTATATATATTAATTATAAAATAAGAAAATTGGCGTTAATATTCTTTCGTAGACCTTAAGAATCTTTGTAAAAATGTTTCTGATAAACTTTTCCTCTTTAAATGTATATTGAATTATATTTTACGCAGAGCAGAAAAGAAAAGACCTCAAGAATATGGCCTGGATACTATATTGAAGTTATAATCGATATTGAAACGCACGGAAAAACTACCTCGCCTTAGGCCTCCTCCCAAATGTTTATTATTGCTATGATTTTGCTACAACACGGGTGTAGTAACATTTAAAATGGACATATGTAACTAAATTTAATAGAAAAGAGAATATGATTGTCTTAGCTGGAAATTCAGCAGCAGTAGATAGAAATAAATAAGAACTGTCCGAAACAATTCGCATTTTGAAACACCACCCTTCTTCAGTAAAAATACATAACATTAGAAATTATTCCGAAAAATCTGATTAACTCATTTTTTTCTTTCTTAAAGCGCATTTTCAAACTTCGAGCTTAGGTTAAATTTCCTAGGAGTAGTTACTATCCCAAAGGTGCTTAAAACTGTTTTGCGATCAAAGTCAACGGACGTGTGTTACGTCAAGAGTGTCTATACGCTAGGAAGTTTACGGACTTTGGCAAGCTCCCTCTTGTCTCCGCCACCGGTTGCAAACAGCGTCTTTCGGAGCAATTTCCAAAGCGTTTCCCCGCGACCTCGACCTAAAGCCATCGTCTCGAATGACCCAAAAGGAAAGACCACTTACCGGAGTTTCCTGAAGGTTTCTTGTGCCGCTCCATTTACCTCATCCACGCACTTTCTTATGCCTCTCATCATTTTCTCCGATGCCTTGAATGTGTTCGTTACCGTCCATTCCCTTTCTCTCTTCAACCACGGGAGGCTTTCTCGTTTCATTTCTAAAATAGAAAACCGGAAAAGTCACGCAATTATACTGTACAGGAGAAATTTCCATTCATTCATTTGTCTAAAAGGTTGACAAGCTCGAATGCTGAGGATCATATAAAATTCATGCACGCATATATCCAGAAAAACATGCGAAATATAATGAATGATAAGATATTTCATTCATTCGTTTATATGAAATGTAGTTAAGTTTTAAGGATGCCGAACATATGACCTTTAACATATTAAACCCAAATGTGACATCGGAGCTAGTGTATATCCAGAAAACATACACAATGCAATAATAAGATGATATAATGGATGTTACTGCATTCAACTGATTAAAAGGAAGTAATATATTAGAGAGAGCATTTGTGTGAATTGAAATGATTTATTTATTGACCAAATAATACGAAAGTGCCCATTTTTGATGAGTACACATAGAGATAAACATGAAGCAGGCACATAGTATGAGATAGTTGTTGATCAATTTGTCTTTAGGCTAACAATAATCGATTACTTTTGAGTTAGTACTGAATTCTAGGTAATTACAAGTACTACGGCAATCGAAGTGTTCTGATGTAGTCTGTATAGTGGTATATTGATGAAAATAAAGGCACAAATTTAGTGAAACAGCCGAATGAAATAAACCGCCTAATGTAGTGTAATGAATTACTGCCTCATTTGTAAAACATGCTAGCAATTGCATCTGAGTATTATTTTCATGCGTTTATTATGCCATATTTTAATAGGTAGTTTAATTTTATATGTCTGCTGGTGTTAAAACTTCCTCAAACTTCTTTTTAGGTCACAAAAATCCTTTTAAAGTTTGAAATTTAGGTAATATTATCATAAGGTTTAGCAGATCTTTTACATTACTTTTCCATGTCAATTTTTTCATAATTATCTAAAGTTTTTTCTCACTGCATAGTAGTGTTAGCACTACTTATTGTTAGTAGTTTCTTCCTTGTTTTCTTTTTATCTTTCCTGTCTAACTCTAAACTCTCAATGTTGCTTAAAAGGCATTGATCTTTGGTTTAATCTATATTGGTCCAGCCTCCTTTAATCATGTTCACTCCTGAGGTTTTTCCAGTTGATCGCATCGTTTCCCACGATCTTCCAAAGCATATTCATTTACTCTCTCTTCCCCTTCCTCTTCTGTATCCCTCTCCATCATCCCCTTGAATCTCATTGGATTGCGTCATGTATGGACCCATCTCCTCTAAGCAGTCGACTTTCTGTTGCACCATAAGCTACCCAGCGTCCCGACTTCGCACACCACCGAGGATCACAGGAGGGACTTTTTTCTATCACGGCCTTCCATAGGGAGTAAAATAAAAGCCGTGTGATGGAAAGTGCTCTATCGTGCTTTTTCCCCAAAATCGTGATTGACAGCGCTCCGTTTACTTTCGTGTCTCGCTCTCATCAAAACTTTTACGAAAATGGTTTGTTTACGGGACATTATCCTATGAAACGGAGGATGTATTTCGACCTTATGGTTCTGGGAAATCAAATGTTCTCCAGCTGGTTGTGTAGTTTCGCGTCACGCTTCGCACGAAATGAGGTAATTTCGGCGATTCTTTCAAAATATTTTTGGATCGTAACCGAAAAATTGAGGGTAAAAGCGGTTGGATTTGGGAATTGTGAAGGAAGGCCATTAGATTCGGATGACTTTTGCACTTCAGCATCGAGCCTCCGTAAGTAAAACTACACATTTTCTACCTGTGTCTATAATGAAAGTAAACACTTTAAGACGCCTCTGACGGTAGATTTAACTATTTTTTTTGCACTAGTGCTTAAGCTTCAAATACCTCAGGAACCCAAATGTCTCTCTGATATTCGAAGGAAATGTTATAGTTAGCAGTTTTTGTACGAAAAACTTCTTTTTCTGAATCTTTTTTCGATTTAAAATAGGGTTTAGATGAAATCGAAGCAAGGATGTAAAATCTATGCCTAAATAAGAGAGAAAACAGCTTAGTTAGGAATTAAATGTAACAAGATAAAAATACTCACATAGTAACATTATTGCGAGGATAATAAATAAAATGAACTAAAAAATCGAGCCCTCGCTTCACTTAGATATGCAGGAACGAGTTTTTCGGCAGTAATAATATTGTTAAAGTGCTTCGACAGCTTAGATCATTTTGCACATTGGCTCCCACCGGGAATCGAACCCGGGACCGCTATCACCAAAAGTGCTGTCCACATGACTATCCGGGAGCCTTCGCTAGTTTATAAGATGAATGAGTATAAGTACTGGCTTTTTAGCAATACAAATATTTTATAACTAAGCAATATTAAAAATGTCTTATTTTAAAATTATCCAGATATAATTAAAGAAAATAATACCATAATTTAAATACTTTTGGAAATTATAATTTATTACCAACGATAATAAAATGATTTTATTTTCTGAAGGAGAAATTTATAAATCAAGTGTGAATATTCTAAGTACGTCAAACTGCTTTTGATTTTGAGTATTTCTTTCTAAACCAAAATCTCCGAATCAGTCAGAAAACACATCCAAAATTGGAATGGGGATACATTCATTCTGGAACTTGGTGACCTTGGACGTTCTAAATTTCCTACTTAAAATTAAAATTTCTAAATTAGAAACTTTATTATTTTAAACATTCCATTTCTTCGTCTTTATTCCAAAAATATGAAAGCTTTGATAGTAGTAAATAATAATAATGGAAATATATTTATACATTTATTTTTGCAATGCCGTGTTATGAAATCCGTTTTTGATTTTTAAAAGCAGTCTGCTATGGGTAGAGAAAAATTTTCGAGGAAATCGCATGATTACTGCAAAAACATACACTCAGCGTGGATTACAGGAACTAATAAGATACATTTTTTGTATCGTTCCGGCACTAAACGTTTTTTCCCAACTTTCATTTCTTATTGGTTACATTTGTGTATTTAAATATAAAATTGTAACATTATTTGCAATTTTGCAGCACAGTTTTCAATATTCAGTTATTTTTTTGGAAAATGAAGAGTCGGTTACCCCTCAAGCAGGATTATGCTAAGGGGAACCTATGTCCCTCGTTCCAATTTTAGTAATATTTACCTATGTATGAGCCTAAAGGAGAAACAAATAAATAATAATGAAAGATGATGGAAATAATTGCTTCCTTTAAAATGGAATTGAAGTATATAAATATCTTTCAAATAGAGCAACTAGGAGAACGGTGAATTACCTTCCGGTTTTTACTTTATCCCTATGCATAGTATAATGAAAGTATTGTATTCGCAAAAAAAATCGACCTCCAGATTTCAACGGAATACAACTTTTGTTTAAAACATTTTTTCGTAACACTGATTGTTTAGGAGATATGAGTGAATAGATGGTTAACCGGAAGTTGTTTATCCAGCAATGGAAGTTTTTCATACATATCTCTGTCAGAATGCAATTTAGGTATACACAATTACCTACAAAAGTTATAAATAATATACATTACTACAACTTTTGATTAAAATATTCTTTCGTAACACTGATTGTTTAGGAGTTTTTCTTCAATAATGGTTAACCGGAAGTTGTTTATCCAGCAATGGAAGTTTTTCATACATATCTCTGTCAGAATGCAATGTAGGTATACACAATTACCTACAAAAGTTATAAATAATATACATTACTACAACTTTTGATTAAAATATTCTTTCGTAACACTGATTGTTTAGGAGTTATTCTTCAATAATGGTTAACCGGAAGTTGTTGTTTATCCAGAAATGGAAGTTTTTCATACATATCTCTGTCAGAATGCAATGTAGGTATACACAATTACCTACAAAAGTTATAAATAATATACATTACTACAACTTTTGATTAAAATATTCTTTCGTAACACTGATTGTTTAGGAGTTTTTCTTCAATAATGGTTAACCGGAAGTTGTTTATCCAGCAATGGAAGTTTTTCATACATATCTCTGTCAGAATGCAATGTAGGTATACACAATTACCTACAAAAGTTATAAATAATATACATTACTACAACTTTTGATTAAAATATTCTTTCGTAACACTGATTGTTTAGGAGTTATTCTTCAATAATGGTTAACCGGAAGTTGTTGTTTATCCAGAAATGGAAGTTTTTCATACATATCTCTGTCAGAATGCAATGTAGGCATATACAATTACCTACACAAGTTATAGATAATGTATTTTACAACAACTTTTGTTTGAAACATTTTTCGGTAAAACTAATTGTTTTGGAGTTATTATAGATTACCATAGGCTTCTGTTTTCAATAAATATGGAGAAAGTCATGTGTTGGCCACATCAGATTATTTTATATTAGGACAAGGATATGGGTCATCTCTAGGAATATGTTCCTGCAGTCGATGGATCTATTGATGGGAAATGCGACGAATTGCAATCGGAATTCCGGGTTTTAATAACATCGCGATAGAATTCATCAGCGGCACGTCCGCTGGGCAAATGGATATCGATCCATTTAATCAAACGTGAGGTCGTTCGAACGGAAACTGAAATATCCTGCGCTATCCCACGATATGGGAAAAATGACGAGTAGGTGAAAATCTAGATCTAGGCAGCTAGCTCCTCGCAGCATACCGAGTACGCCAAAGTTTTACTCGTGCCACATAACAAATTATTTAAAAGCCGAAAAGCCACAAGCCAAGTTTCTTCATTGTACAGAAATTCAGATAACATGCTTCAAAAACTAATTATTTCTTTAATTCGGCTCTCAATAGGTTAGATCGAGTAGCAAACAATTATCTTAAAAACATTGACATCTTCCATTGTAGTTTAAAAACTATTAAAAATATAAGTCCCCTTGGATGTTAGATATAAATTTCAAATGTATTATTCAACAGTTATTGTAAATAAAAGTAAAATGTAAAACAATTTATATCATATATGTTAAAATTTATTTAAGCTTCAGTTTTTATAATTATTATGTAAACTTTTAATTACTATTCTCTTCACAAAAGCTGTATTCTATGTATCTACTCATATCTATTATTTGTTACATCCTATATGCAAATTTTATTATTAATAATAATGTTAGTGATATTTATGCTTTAGCTTGAATAATTTGTGATATAGATTTCCATATTTGTGATATTTTATGCTTATAAATCTTATTGTTTATTGTATTTTATACTTTCAAATTCTGCTATGTGATATTGGTGCTGTGGCATTTTTTTAACAAAAGGGTACATCCCGTTGAATAAATAAATGACATTATATTGAGTTTCTATCTTCATTGAATTAGTTACATGTCGACCCAAGGAATATTTACTTGAACTGTTTTAAATATTTTAAATCTATCAAATATTTGATCTATGATATTGAACTGAATAGTAAATAAATACTGAAATGAAATGTAGCGAAACATTTTTAAGGTCAGTATTTTGATAACGTTAAATACTCTAAATAAAAGGATGTGAATTTCATTAAATAACGCATAAAGATAAAGTTAAATGCTTTTAAATCAGTACTTTTAAACCTAACTCTATTACATATGAATTATCTATCAACAGCAATCGTTAGAGAAATCTTAATCTCTGATATTCTAGCTCTTCTAAAGTTTGACAGATTATTTATGGTAACCGATAGAAACAGGTTTTCATTATTTCATTCAAATAACTGATTATGGAAGCAGTGATTATTACGTGCTTAATCTGTCCAGAATATTATCTATCGTATAGCATAGTAGTACCATCTACCTATCTACCTCCAGAATTTTAATTTCTCGTGCTCGTCGTTTTCGCGGAAAAATGTAAACTCGGGAACTTTTTGAACGTAGTAACATATATTATGTATTTTGTATTAGGTACGTATGTAAGAGATACGTATGTATTTGGTATATCTGTATTAGGCATCAGTATTTTGCGTGAAAAAAAGACTGGCGCAAGTTGTTAAGACTTCTTACGGTTTAAAAAATGATAAATCTCTTAATAAGCAGAATTATAGTTTTTTAAGTGGCCAATGACCACAATTGGGGCAACACTCAGACCTAAAACCGAACACCTTGAAGCAGATAAGCGAAGAGAGAAAAATTTGCATAAAAGAACCGATTAAATCGCCGGAAAGAGAGTAAATCAATCCCTCGTAGACACCCGCAACTTCCATCTCCGTAAAACTATTAGCTAGGAAGTAGCAGTAAAATATCACCGAAAGCTCATCGGACACGGCGATAAATCCTCGCTTTTATGCCTCCGAGAAACAGAATGTCCGCCTGTTCGTAGAGCACTCTGGAAATCTTTTTAATACCTAAAATGAAAAATCTCGTGAATCGTTTCGCCTCTTTTACGAGAGGGGGCTTCCTTCATCAGGAGTTAATGAGGGCTTCGGTTATCCCATTGGGGAGTGCCTTCCGGAGAGCGTGGGGATATGAACTTCCACAGGCGGAAATGAGCGAAAAAGAATATGAAGCGTGGCTCAAAGGATGCGCCTCAGCCTCCCACTTACATTCCGGAAAGAAGGTGGACCCATATGGAGGTAGTAAAAGGATGACGGTCACAGGGCATAAATGAAGCGTTGTAATCGACCGTGGCTTGATTTTTGCTAGAAGTAACCCGCCTGCCATACGCGAAAAGGAGGTGCAATGAAAGGATGTTAGGACCTAAATTTGCTATGATAAAGTAGCACCAGCCACGAATACACTCTCTGATTCAGGTTATGAAAACTCGGAAAAAGAAAATTTATTATAAGGGGAAAGCTTCGACTACTGGCTCCCGGACAGTCGTGTGGACAGCGCGTTTGCTTTTGGTGGAAGCGGTCTCGGGTTCAATTCCCGGTGGGAGCCAATTTCCAAAATACCTAAGCTATCGAAGCAGTTTTGACAATACTACTACAACTAGCTTCGATTACTAAATAAAGTCAGGCAAAGAAAGTTTACTCCATTTTCCTTTATCCATTAATTTATTCGTGCTTGGTTGAATTCCAAGGTTTTTCCTACTTTCTAGACAAGAATTATCTTACTATAAAAATTCTGTTATGTTAATAAATTCCACAGAGGAATAGTTGTTTTGTGGAAGTCCATTACAAGAGAACAAAATTTTATATTTCGCAAACCAAAGGAACTCGAAATTTCCTAGAACAACTGGAAATCCTTATCTACGCAAATTCACCAAAATTCGCAGTTCTAAATGAGCACCTTTTTCCATCCCACTCCTCACTAAACCATTCTTCCTTTCCCTCCAACGATCCTTGCACCGAAGATTCTTCCTTACCTACAACCCCTCCTTAACATTGCCCCGTCTTTTTTCCTTATACCAGCATAAATATGCTTCCTATCTACACCTAATGATGAAGATGTATTGTTTAAAGTGGTGTTATAAACTATGGAAAATTACATAACGTGGATTCTTCATTCATTCTCCTTTTCTGAAATATATTGAGTATTTTTAAAAAAATTGTGAATTTTAAGCCTCTTAAAGTTAACTTTAAGCCAAAATTAATATTATTCTATGCTTCTCTCTTTTTACTTTCTCCATATACGAAGTATAGAGAAAGTATTGTTTTCATGAAAAAATTCGACTTCGAGATTTCAACGGAAATACATGTTTTGGGGTCCCTAGAACACGTTTTGACCATTTTCGGAATGATGTCTGTGTGTGTGTGTGTGTGTGTGTGTGTGTGTATGTGTGTGTGTGATAGTGGACGCTCTAACGTGAAAACTATGGGTCGTATCAACACCAAACTTCATATATAGTACTGTGGTGTGTGCTGTCAGAGTTGATTAGTTTTTGGAGTAAATCGGTCAACCGGAAGTCGAGCTTTATTCATTAAAGCTCATTTCCGGTTTTCAAAATATCTCCATAAATATGATATATACGTATATTGTATTGCTTATAAAAGTTTTAGATAATGTAATTTACTATAACTTTTGTATTTAACATATTTTTGTATCACCGGTTGATTAGGAGTTATTCGTGAAACACTGATAAACCGGAAGAAGATTATTATGTACTTTGTGGGCGCTCTAACATGAAAACTATTTGGCGGATCAACACCAAATTTCATATGTAGTACTACTATTACAGTTTTTAGAGTTGATTAGTTTTTGGAGTAAATCGGTAAACCGGAAGTTGAGCTTCATTCTTCAAAGCTTATTTTCGGTTTTCAAAATATCTCCATAAATATGATATTTAGGTATATACTATTATTTATAAATGTTTTAGAAAATAATATTTACCATAACTTTTGTATGAACCATATTTTCGTATCACTGATTGTTTAGGAGTTATTCCTGAAATACTGATAAACCGGAAGTTGCTGATTATGTACTTTGTGGGCGCTCTGGGCTCTATGGGCGAAAGGCCAGTTTCATCGTTTTTCATCCAGCATGTCCCGAACAACATTATTTATAATGTTTAGAGTTCGAAATTACTGTCGTAGATAAGTATTTACATCTTATATATGGAGAAAGTCATGTGCTGGCCACATCAGATTTTTTACATTTATATTCCCTTTGCAGGTTTTTCATTTACCTTTTCCCTTTCTTAGCATTTTCCTGCAGAAGAAAGGTTTTCTCTTTTTTCTCATATAGTATCATAGTTTATTGTTCTCCACAAAATGCCATTATTTCTTTCCACAATTTCTTTGTCAGTGAATTCTAAATTTCATCGCTTTCTTTACACTTTTGTGAACATGTTCAATATTAAATTCCGTATATACTTTCGGCTGATGCATGCAAAATTGGAATTTAGAGTCCCAATTTCGTCCAATAAGCCCAGTTTAACGTATAAGAAATAGGGTTAAAGGACCCATTTGAACTTTTTGTTTCGGCATATTCGCCAAATTGCGTAAAATTATAGAGAAATACACAAGAATGAGCTCTGAAAACTTATTCTTTATGCAAACGACTCGTGATAATGGTGCACTAAAAAGGTTGATCCAAGCTAATCTTAATAAATAACTTGCAGTGTTTGTTTGCGTCATTGAAAATGTCACCATTATAATAATTAATAATGAAAATATCCAGAAAGGTATAACTTAGTTGCCACAGTTGCTTTTAAAGGTAAAGACCTACACGTGCAAATAATTTACATTTCCCTTATCTTCGTACGAGAGTTCAGCAATTTATGGAAACAGGGAGGGAGCTAATCAGACACTTGAAACTTCGCCTGAAAAAAACATAGTATGATATGCGACTTAAAGATCAAAAGAATGAAAATGAATTGCGGGAATCCAAATTTAGTTGATAAAGACTAGCTCTACAAAGTACCTAAATAGGGGCGACAAATTAATAACGACCGTAAATTGGAGCGGAGACGAGACAGGTCTTAAAAACTTTCCGGCGAAGCTCACACAGGCTCTCGACCACTTCGCTTGACCTTTCCCAAATTGAATCCTCTTTCCGAAGTAGCTCCAAATCTTTCGCCATCGATGACAATAAAAGAACATCATGAGAGGAGCTGAGGGTGAGAAAAAATGGAAGAGCGGGAAAGAAGCCTTAGAAGAGAGGGTAAAAATGAAGCAATAATGAAGAAGCTAAGGAATTCGGAGAGAAAATCATTTTTCCACGTAAATAGAGTGGTAACTCTTAAGGAGTATTCCGGTTTAATTGGTAAAGTCTCGCGAAAAAGAGGTAATGTTGAAGAAGAAGCTCTTAGGATAAGGAAAACGCACGTATCGGAAAAGATATTTTTGTTCGAATTCACTGATGGAAGAGAGAAGAAAATACGTAAGTAGCTTTCATAGAAAAGGAAATGTTTGGGAAAAATGTTTTATGCATGAAAACTTTATGCAATGAGAGTCATATTGGGGAGCATTGAAAATACACCAGACAAATAATATTCATTCTGGATTGGTAAAGCGTGTCTTTTATGTATTATGAATAATCAATTCTCTTATGGAAACAGGAAGAAACATCCAAAATAAATCCATTTCAACAGTTATTAGAAACACGCACGATCACATCCTACCACAAAAGTACGGTTAGCCGGGATTCGAACCCTGGGTTCGAGCGCTAGTACGCTAACCACTCAGCCACCGCAGCCGATAAATGTATGTATGTGTACATCTATGAATTGAATCTATAAAAGCCAATTGTTGTTTCTTATAATATGATGCAAAGTTACGTAGATAATTTAGAATTAAAAAGGAATTTTCAACTGCAAAATATCTATCATGTGAATTTAATCTGGCTAAATCATGTCTCTGAATGACAAAAAGATTTTACGAATTTTATTGCAAAATTAAATGGTACCTAAAAGTGAACCACCCCTTATTACGCCTAGTCGAGTGGTGCTCAGTTATTAAACGCAGCAGAAAATGTAACAGTGGGCAACTTTTAATCTAAAGCCTTTTTCGTATACAATCTAAGTCTGATAACATCACAACATGTTGCCGACCGATTCCTCTGGGAGTTATGGCGCGAATAAGGATATTGAGTAGAATCAGAAGAAGGCGGAATCGTTCGAAGGCGTATGGCTTAATATGTAGAAAGGAGCGATAAGACGAGGAAAGTTTCTTGGGGAATGTAGCGAAGGAGAAACGGGTTCCCTGGTGGAGTCGATTGAATGTATTGATCCATCTTCTAATGGAAATTCTTCGACTTTCATTCACATATTTGATGTGAAAACAATTTATCAAGAGTGGAGCTATATAGGACGAGGAAAGCAACGATTTTTAGCCTCAAATATAGCGGTGTATTTGACTCGAATTCGACTTATATTTCTATCGTAAAAAAACTCGTTTTCAACTTGGGTACTACATTCTGCAAACCTTGTATGACTTACTTTCCTCAGGGGTCGTACAAAAAGTACGTAACGAAAAATTCTCCAATTTTCGATCCCCCTTCCCCCATGTAACAGGACTGTAACGCCAGGCCGGACCCCTCCCCACTCCGTTACGTAACGAGTGCTTTGTGAAAAGTTTTGGGCTAATATTAAGGAAAGAAAGGTTTTTAGTTCCCAATAATAATTTAATTTTTAATAAACAATTTCAATTTCAAAGGCCATTCATGCATTTCCCCTAGATTCGATGCCATGACCTGTTGATAATTAGAAGCGCACAAAACACACCCATGCAGCCTACCACGCTCCACATGCAATCTGGCTACTTCCGTTCGACACTCGTAGTCGCTCGGATCAGAGCTGCCAATTTATTTCGGTAAATTGCGTGCGAGTTTTAAATTCAAACTTTAAACATGCAGACATTTTTGCAGTCCTAAAACCGTGGCGTAACGTTATAAAAATTGACCCCCCTCCCCCCACGTACCAGGACCGTATCGCCTGGCTGGACCCCCCTTCCCCAAATTGCGTTACTTAATTTGTGTGCGGCCCCTCATGAAAAAGAAAATTTTGAACAATTCGGAATAAAATGACACCACTCATAAACTCTCTGCTATCTCGTTGATATTACAGCTCTGGGCTTTGTTATGACCCGAAACAGATCATACCAATTAATGAAAATGTCCAAGTTTCTATACTATTGCGAAATAATATTTGCGTTCAATGAAGGCAGGTCGTATCATATAGAGTTTATATTATTACACACTCCCTGCAACAAATGATTTGAACTATGTATGGAAAATGCTGACGGAACGCGAGTAAATTTTTATATAAGTATAGACTTATAATAAATAAGTACTTAAATAAGACATAAATTTTTATATAAGTATAGACTATATAAGTATAGACCAGTTCTTCAGGTAATAATTAATTGAGAGAATAATTAACTTTTATGTAAAATACAAAATTATTCAAGTTATTTAAAAGTTAAATGGAACGGTGCAACTCCTTATAAAAAACAAACCTTATAAAAAACGAACAATATTCACCACCAATTGGGAAATTGCGAGTGAGGTTACTTTATGCTAGTTAGGTCTCAGATTAATTGTGCTTGTAATGCACGGAACCATGCTGAGAATTGTCGCATTCGTGAAATAGAAAAGGTACAACGAAAGGATATACGCTTTCAAAATAATTGCTACGACAAATCAGTAACGGTTACTCAATGCTTCAAGATGCATGATAGAAATATTTAGAAGACAGAATACTTAAGCTCAGACTTAATTTACTTAATAGATTCAGATGAGGTACTTTCATAGAAGATTTAGCCTCTATTATGTACCCTCCCGATGCAACGAGAAAAATTAGGGTATTTGATGTTAGAACTAGTCGCTCCAAGAAATCATCTTCTTTCACGAACGGCACGTGGAAGTAATCGATTAGGAAAGTAGAGGTCAAGGTAGATGCTTCTCCTGCTGCAAGACGAAAGGGGATCACAGGGTATTTATACATAAGTGGCTGTAGAAAATCTCCTCTTTAATATAAGAGGTCGAAACTAATCTAATCCTTCAAATGAACTTTCTGTTCCTATTACAACAACTCACAAGATCGAAGTTTTCATTTATCCAACGGCACAGGGTAGAAGGATAATCTTGCTTAAGCAAATTTATGTTACATAGCATTAGTTAGGCCTCACCTTGAGTATGCATGAAGTGTATGGGACCCTGCAGACAAATGTCATATTCGGGATAGAGAAAAAGTATAATTAAAGGCGATACGATGTGTAAAGAATTGTTATGATAAAACAGTGAGTGTCACACCGATGATACAGGACGCGGGATGGGAACCATTAGAAGATAGAATACTAATTCAAAGGAAAAATGTACTAAATAAGTTCAGAGCAATTACATTCTCCGATGATGTAACCGATATAATGCGACCCCCCTGTTATATGGCCCGTTTTGATACTGTAAGGAAAATTAGGGAAATAGATGCTAGAACGAATCGTTTCAGGAATTATTTTTTTCCGCGAACGATACACGAAAGCAATCGATTAGGAAAATAGAGTGAAGGTGCTTGCATTTGCTGCCACACGCCGAAAGGCGGC
This sequence comes from Sympetrum striolatum, assembly GCA_947579665.1. Taxonomy (NCBI): domain Eukaryota; kingdom Metazoa; phylum Arthropoda; class Insecta; order Odonata; family Libellulidae; genus Sympetrum; species Sympetrum striolatum. The sequence continues at coordinate 39,751,810 of OX388345.1, read as the reverse complement.
TTGCAGGGTTCTTTTATACACTTAAGTAAATTTAAGTTAACTTAAGAATAACTTGTGAATATAGATGACTATATTTAATGCTTAAAAAGCAATTATTGCTTCAAAATTTAACAAGGACGTCAGACCTGCTTTAATTTTAAGACGTTGGATTAAATGAAAACAGTATAAGTTGCACATTTCAGGTTGAAAAGATTTTTCCTTACACTTTTATTGCCAAGGGGATGCTGTGAAACAGATAACAGACTGAATCGGGGTTGCGGTCCTAAGCCTAATGGGGTCATGGTTAGGGTCTGCTGGGAGAGAGGCATCTGGATCTCCAGACTGTATCACAGTTAATGTCTCAATCGAGGATAATAGTATATGGCTGGGTAACTAATAGATGTAGGTCACCTCCGATATTCTAAGTTCCAAGTATAGCATGTTCTATTCTTTTGTTACCTCATTGAGACCATTTATCTCCATTTACTTAGTTTAACAATAAAAATAGAAAGCTATTAACGCCGTACTAAATATCTTTGCTACCTTACAATCTCGATTGTGAAACCGATCACTCAAATAAAAAATAGAGGAATTACTGAAAGTTTCAAGACATTTCGTCCTAGGGACAGTTCGCCCAAGGACAGCTCACCCAGGGACCCATTTTAGCCATGGAGGTCTCGTCGAAGACTTTTCATCCAAGGATTCTTCATGCACAAGTTGGTTCATCTATGAGTTATTTTATCCGAGCGATATTTCACCTCATGGATGATTTTACAAAAATCATTTCGGAAAAGGTTTGTATTAGCGTAATGGAAAAAATCCTGAAATTGCTCCCATTGATTTAAAATCTTAAAAACCTTTACATGAAAGTTATCTTCCAAATTGTCCAAGTTTCGATGCAAGGAAATTTGGAGAGATTTCCATTAGGAAAGCATTTAGAATTCCTGTTGCTGGAATGAATTAAGAACAACGAGTGCAAAAATCTACTTAACCCAACCATAACGCTTTTCAGAGACATCAAGAAAACGTATTGGATAACATTTCCTAACGGTAAAACATCTTTTGGATGAAATATCCTTTTGAGAAATGTCCCTGCGTGAAAATATCGCAAGGTTGAGCTCTCTTGGGAGAGGCGTTCAGACACGAACCCAAAATACACTTGTTAGATTCTCCTCTTTGGCCTTCTAGTTAGCAACGACAGATCATGTGTTACTGTCCTTTATTTTGCTGACTATTTCGATTCGCAAACGTTTGAATGACGCACTATGGAGCACAAAACAACCTCAATGCCGCTGAGGTATTGTGTGTGCTTTTGTGACAAGACGTTATATTTTCTGCTATATCGAATAGCTTTGTTATAGTTTCAAGAATTTCGTATAAAGTGTATACTTATTGCATAGTATATTGATGCATTTATATAAATATTTTTTAATGATGATGTTACCACCAGACTAGTAGTCCATGTGTTACATACATACAAGTAAAAATAATTAAGTAATACAATGTTTCCAGGTTCCTCCTAATTACATTTGTCCTAACCTCCAAAGGATTTTATTTTGCTCAATGATTAAGTACTGAAAAATTGCAATTATAGTGATAAAATTTTCCTTTAATTTCAGTTAAATACAGAAAAAATCAGACTGCCAACAACATCTCCCGATTTTACTTACAAAGTATTCCGAAGGGCATGTTTATTAGACTGTTCTAGCCGAATACCTCAATGGATAGCAAAACCGAACGAATATTGTGAGATCCAGGTTCGAGTCCCGGTCCTACAACTTTGATTTTATGACCGATTCTTCTTGAGTATTTCACTAGACGCCCAGTTTTATGTAAAAATACATCTATAATTAAATCTAAATAATTTGACCGGACTTCGAGAAAAAACATGCTGGAGAGTGAAGAAAAACTTATTGTTAGTAATATCCGTACAATTTTTATATTTAGTCGATCGGTTTTGGCTACGAAGCCATCAGTAGGTTGATACACCTGATGATGGATGTGTAGCCGAAACTGGTCGGAAAATAAAAAAAATATTGTTCGGATATTACTAAGCTTTTCTTCACTCTTCAAAATCTATTACCCCTTCTCGCCTTCCTAACCTTATTCAAGTATCTACCTACTGCTAACATCCAAAATATTTCGTGATATTCAGTGATTGACTACTTTAAACATCACAGATGTTAAAGTCAATTTCGCTTAAATTTTTAGCAACAGAAAAAATTAGGATAAATGGAATGAACCCTAATTATACAAAAAGTGAAAAATATAGACTTCGCTGGGACTCGAACCCAGGTCTCCTACTTTTCGGGCAGGTATTCTAACCACTAAACAACCGAGTCACACCCTTCTCACTTCTGTAATCAGGAGTCAAATCCCAGCCAGATCACTATTTTTCACTTCTTGTACAACCTTGGGTAAAGATGCACACTTTCATGTGCAATTATAAAACATAATTCCTTCATTCGAGCCTTAATTAATTAATTAATAACCTTGAAAATTTGGCTGGGAGCAACAGATTCTTGTTCTGAATATTCGCAAAGCCAAGGACGCCGAGAAGAAGATACACCCGTGTTGGCATTTTGCAAAAGACAGCGGAACCAAACAAAACGATGTTCCAGAATTGGAGAAAATGAGAGATGGCTGGTGAGGAAAGAGGCGAGAGAGACCCCAATCTTTTCCCCTGGCAAAGGGAGCGCCGAAGACGTTGACAAATCCGAATGGAAATCCGGTCAACATTGGGATCGGCCAAAGAAAGAGGACCTTCGGAAGTGGGCACACTTTACGAAAGAGCAGCGTGGGCGTTCGGTGGAGCGAAATTCGGAGATAGACGAATGTTGTGGAACGCCGAGAGGTCGTCTTGTTCCCTTTGGGATCTTTCGCAACTGTGAATGGAGTCCTACCAACGACAAATGGCTTGACGAATGGCCGGGAGAGTTATCGAGTGAAGGAGACCTTAGGATGGATTTCTATTCGACGAAATGTCCTCTTTCTCGTCCGGTTTTATAAGCTGAATGAAACGGGGTCCCTGCCGTAACGGTTCGATCTCCCTCCCTTCGAACTTCTCAAAGGGCTAACGAGTTTAAGTTAATGGGGCGGAAGAAACAACGTTGTTGTTCTTGGCATTGGAGTGTTGTGTTTGAGAGGCTGTTTGGAAATGTTTAAATTAGAGAGGGAAAAGGATACGGGACGTCTTGTTTGATGGTTACAACTCGAAACGAATTTATCAAGGAAGCGTAACGTTTGATTTGTATTCAATATCAACTTAGAATAGACGAAACGGAATCGAAGAAACTTATGGAATATTAATATGGAGAAAATTACATGTAAAATTCATCTCAAACATATCTATTTTTTACCTTTCAGTCAAATGATATCTCATTCAATTAATAAATATAACGCGAGAAAGAAGGCTCAGGTAAGTATAATTCTTAGTATGTAGTATGGTTAAAAGTGCTTCAATAACTTAGGTAATTTCGCACACTGACTCCCACCGGAAATTGAACCACTTTCACCAAAGGTAAACGTGCTGTCCACATGACTATCCGGGATCCTAAGTATAATCCTTAGGTTCTTTATTAGGAATGGTCATACTATTGAATATCTACAGATTTTTAAACTCATTAAAAAAACGTTTTGTATGATTAATTTAAGTCTAAATTATTATTTTCCACGGAATATATACGAAAAATAAAAATTATATAGGAAAATTCTTCTATGAGATTAAAAAAAGAATCAATGAAACAAATGAACTAATTAATTGGTCATCGGAAGATTAATATGTGTAATAATGCAATATGAAATCAATCTATTCAGTTATTGGTATAACTATTTAAAAGGAAGCAAGAGAAAGACTCTCAACTTGGTTTGGAAAACAGTTATTCGTGCTCAAAATTTGGGTCAACTAAGCTAAGCTGAAGATTAATAATTCACATGCCAATATATCTAATTCCTGTACCAGTTTCCATTTCCCCATTGACCTTGTACCAATACCGTGCCACCCTTAATCTGAAGGCATAAAAGATCACTCAGGATGATGACATTTAAATGGAACGTCCGCGTGAGTTATTCTAAAGATATCGAACCTTTTCGCTCTTAAGAATATATTCACGAATAAACGAAAAATGCTCTCTATTTGGCTCAAGCCACCATTGACCTTATTCCATGGAAATTGTAAAGGTAAATACAACGTTAAGATACGGAAAGCCGGTCAAGGACTATTGAGGAAGATAAACGAGGTCACCGGAAACGTCACACGGTATTCCCGTGGGAATTCGGGGAGGAAATGCCTCGAATTCGGGAAGGAACAGCCGGTAATGAGATGCAAATTTCTTGAATACTTAAAGGCGATGCGAAATGCTCGCGGAGCGACCCATAATTTCCTCCCCTAAAATTCGCGAGAAAGTTTCCTTTTGTCAACACGTGCGAAGGAAGAACTCTATACTTCGAGAACACTGGGGACGGAAGGAACCCTGTTTTTCTTGAAAAAGTTAACCCTGATGCTTCTTCCATTAAGATAATCACATTAACATCTGCTTTAAGAAAATCGATGGAATTCTGCACTTAAATGATTATTCTGCTTTTAAAGTAAATCGGTTACATTCTATATGATTCAATATTCTTGAGAAAAGGTAACTCAGATTTCATCTCTAAGGTAGAATGTTTTTAATGCGAATAAAATTAGAGTGAATTATACATTCAGCTGCTTATCCAACCCAAAACACAAGATGCTTCACTAAAATTACAAGAATTCAATGAAAAACTAGAAATATTATATTTACAAACATCGGGAGATTGAAGAAATATGCATGATTTGTTATTGTTGAATGATGTTTTCAAATAAATTTGATTTTGACAAATTCTTGAGCAAATTAAATTCAATTATCGCTGCTGATGTTAGGCACACCCATTTTAGAATTTAAGTAACAAATAACGATCCATGTAAATAATTTCATCCATATTAAGCTAAGGAGATCAAAAGTAATAATGCGGTAGAATTCTTGCTTTAAGTTTTGATGTATTGATTATGTTACGTAGCAACTTATTGTACTTGTTTTGTATTATTATTTTGTTAAATTTGTGCTTGTTTCTGAACTCAACCTATAACCATGATATACATGTTGGTTGAACTTTATACACAATGAAGAAAAAGAGTACTTTACACAGAACACAGACAGGTGGAGAATACTATTTTATCAAAACAATATTTTGATTGGATGGAAAAGTGGACGTAACTGTTATTAATTTTAGCTGTTATGCAGATGGTCAAAAGGCTATACTGATTCCAGTTCAGAGAACACAGCTGAAACCAATAAACCTACATTTCTGAGAAGTATCTCAATAGCTGATCTATGATTTCCAGCGATAGAAGAATTCTAAGTACTCCTCTTTCCGAGAAAAATAATAGGCGCCTGAAATACGTATCGGGTACTTCTCTAAAAAGGAGTTTTTACGAGGTTCTTGCTGAGTTCCTCGAACTGGCCAGTGTGTAGCAACTAGACTACTTCCATAGCAGTTTTGGGAATACATTATAACTTCAAGAGAATATTCAAGGAATGAATAGTGGGAGAGCAAAGTATGCGGAGAAGACACATTTTGAAAGTTAAGGCTGTTTTATCTCTTTCCTCACTTTTATGAACGAAATATATTTCAACTTAATGGTTGTAAACTCAACTAGCTTCCGGGCTGAATGCTTTACAGACAAGTCCCATCCAGGAAAACGCTTCAACTGCGGATTAACTAATACGCAGTATATATCCTCTCTAAAAAAGTTGATATGGCCAGATATAATGTGGTTAGGAGCTATTTAACATTTTTTGTAAAGCAGAAGGTTTTCCTTCTTCACTGTCTGATTCTGATTTCCTAGAACAACAGAATTGATACATTTGGTAAGAGGTAGAGGAGCATATATATTGTTTAAATGAGTCCATACATGGAATTTGAAGCTTTACATAAGCGCTCTAAAAAGGTTTATAAATGAGATATTCTTCTTTTCGCAGATGATCTTGACGCTCTCTCTTGTAATGGAAAGAAATCTGAGATTTGATATTATTTCTCGCTTAATCTACGAAAAGTGTTCCATTATTAGAGTCATCTATTTCACATTGAAGTTTCCGAGAATTGGAACACCATACTATGTTTGCGGTAGAAACTTAGTTTTCCTACATCTCTACTTCTTTTGGATAAGCATTAAATGGAAAATATTATTGGAATAAAAAGTACTTCAATACAATTTCAGACAGACTCAAGTCAGTTTATTATGAGAGTAAATATTAACCTTTGAATGTTTCCTAACTATCAGCTGATGCAAAAAGAGTAATAAGATAAATCAATCAGTCTTATCATAAATTACGGGTACCATGCTTCTATTGTGATATATATACCAACACCATACTCTATACTACATATTGCACATGTAACTTTCAAAACTAATAAATGATTGCTACGAAATTTGGTAAGAAAATTCTCCAATACTAAAAAGAACAAACAGGATTCACTATTAAATTACAATAATTTACACCACGTACACTTTAACAGGAGGCTCATTAAATGAAATAAACGACTGAAAATTCGCATAGACAATTATTCGCCTAAGAGGCTTGGATATTGAGTCTCAATTAAATGCATTTTGGAGTGTGATAAATGTAAAATTATATTTAAGTTAATGCGATTTCTAATTGCTAAATCGGGTGAGTCTATGTTTGAGGTATTTCCATGTCACAAAAGAATACGGGAATTAGACAATCATGATGAAAATCCACAAACAGAGGAGTAAAGGGTGAAAATTTCAGTTAGTCAATCAAAAATCGATGAAATCTGTCTGTAATGTATTCAGCTCGAAGACCGGACCAGTAGTTTAAAGAAAAGTGGCATCCAGATATCCAAGTGGGTAATGCGTTCTCCTTTGGTGAAAGCGATTCCCGGTTAAATTTTCGATAGGAGCCACAAAGGCGCATGAGCTCAGCTGCTAAAGTTGTCAAAGCATTCATAAAACTACTATTTTTAAAGGACATGGGATACACTATGGAAGATTCAGTGACGTAGGTTGCATTTAATATCCTCACTAATCCAGAATGCTATTAGTGGAAACGTCTCGTAAGGCAGTGCATTGACACAATGTATAAAACTTTTCATGGAAACCTATAAGGAGAAACGTAAATAATTTCCTTTACTCAACGTTACTTGGTAGGTTACATATAATCACAGCCATGGACAAGATTGAGACAGAAGGAAATGAAAGATACTCATTCCCGATGCTAAATGTATTCTCGGATCCTTGAGAGAGAGGATCTACAATTGTGACCGATTTCTGTAAATCGGGACCTCTGGATATTCGTCCTTTACTTTCACTTAATAGTAGTGAAATTTTAATTTTGAAGCACATGAGCCTATCAAAAGGTAGAACACTCATGTATGCATAATAAGGATGAATTGAAAATGTAACGTTAAATTACTGAAAGGACTAACATTCTGTTTTTCACCTTCGTATGCCTTCCTGTTCTACTGGATTAAACTCTTCATTATATTATCGTGTACCTCTACTTTCCATAACTAATAGTTCCTTTATTTTCCACTTGCTACAGCAAAATCTTTTTCTCCTTCTTAACGTCCATTTGTATATTAGGATTCAAGCTTTATATATGTTTTCAACTGTACTGAGAGTTAATAATGTAGCTGTTTAATTTTCTATTTTCTCTATAATATTTTTCTTTTTTAAGTACTTTTTTAATTTAACGAATAACTTATTTCATGCCTTTCAATCCTTTGTAAAGGTCTCTATGTGATGTGTATGGTTGTATATTAAATAAACTGTTCATTGAAACATTTTCTTCTCCAGACTCATGGATATTATCACATCCTCCTCGGTCCTGCCGCATTTGACTGCGTCAAACCCCAAATTTTCCACAAAAACGACGCAACGACGCGGTCCCACATTTACCAAACGAAACCAAGTGAAAGCGGACCACGGTTTCGAATATTTGGAGGGGGCAAAAGCGCCGGAGATTTCGCCCACCCATCCCCATTGAAATCCACAATATCTCGCAATCACGCCCGCGCCATCTTTCCTACGTGGCACGTATTTCCAATGGAGAGATAATGGGGCACCGCGAAAGAGATTGAAGGCTGTTGGCTTACCAGATTCCGCGTTGAGTGGACCCGGCCTGACGTCACTCGGCTGCACTTGACGTCACTCGCCCACAATGAGGAGCGATGGCACGCCTGGGCCGATGACTTGGGCATGTTTTCGCGAGGAGTCGTAAATGCCTGGAAATGGAAGGGGGAATGAAGAGAAAGCGATAAAGCGTAGATGGAGAGAGAGGTATAAATAAAAACTTCCTAAAAAGACCGGTGCGAAAGGCCGCTCGTGGTGAGAGGTTCGAATATCTAAACAGCGCATCCCCGGACCGATCTAAAATCCATTTATTTTAACATAATCCATTCATAGGGCGGTGCGAATAGATCTCCTAATTCTGAAATCCGGCGCTGGACCCGCGCCAGTTGCGAGGGATTTTGATTCTTCCGCACCGAAAAAAATGCGAGGACGAGTTAGCTTCGGAAGCTTCGGATCTCACATGGTAAAATACGCTCCAACGTTGGCTTTAACAGAAATTGAGTGATGCTATGATTAGCGTTATCATCCAGGACCATATTGGAGAACAAAACGGGGTGTTAGTTCTATACTACATAGTTGTACTGTTCTTTACTATTTTCCGTACTGCGTGATATGACTGGAATTAAATTGGGGTATTTTTGTTTGGAGTTCATCTTAATCGTTACAATTCTTACTTTAGTATGCACTTATTGATCCTTTAGAAAAGACATCGCAATAAGAAACGTCTTTTATTAGGACCTTTAGTCATATAAATTTTAAGGAAAATAACAGCATGAAAAAAGGGTTATTAGGAAACAATATACACCGCAACAGATACATGCAATTGCAGTAAATATACAAGAATCATTATAAAAGTATGATCTAACTAACTACCAGATTTTAAACTGAGACTTGAATTGAGACACATGATTGATTTCCGCATATCAAAAAATAATTCTAAATTTAGGGTCGATATTTCGCTTTCGATGATCATATTTCAATTTATTGTTTTCGGAAACGCATGGTTGATGTACTGATGATTGTTAAAATTAAAAGTTCTTAGTGAAATTTGGTGGAATTTCATTTTAAAACTTGAAAAATAAATTCCGAATTAATCATGGTATTTCTTTTTCGATTTCTTTTGATGATCATTGGTAATCAGAACTAGCGAAGCAATTACAGTGCAAGTATTTACTATGAAACCCATACTCCGTTACAATGCTCATATAAACAGGTTTACAAGAACTCATAGTATACCTGTAGATTGTACAAGATCTTGTGATCAACCTTGTCTCTCATATAATGAAAAATATCAAATCTTATTTCTGAATGGGTGTTGTTGCAAATAAACTTTGAAGAAGGTTTCACAATAATACTGGATGAGTAATACCAAATAAAAAGTTTACCAAAATTGAAGCAATATTTTAAATACCATATTCGCTTCATCTTGATTTACTTACATTTTCTTATGGATATGCTGTATGAAAAGGTTTGTTGGAATACAATACATGATATGTTGGAAAGAATTCGCTTTAATGTCATATGTTTGCACACTTGAATGGTAAGCTATGCAAAGCTCTTCCAAGTGACATCGAACATGGATGAATTCTAATATTGAATATGGATCGATTTCTATGGTAGGAAAGTTAACTTCTCGTAAGTTCCATGCGAATCACTAATAACTAATATCGTTAACTTGGTTGAATAGGAGAATAAAAGCTAGTGGCAAAAATATTCAACGAAAGAATCCTTAAAGAATTCAGTACACCCAAATTTTCTAAAAGAACGATACTAACGTAATAAAAATCTAAATATAGTAGCATAACTTTGTGCGTTCATAATTTAATTACTATACCACAACTATTTCTTGTAAGTTTATTGAGTACCATAGACCCTAACTTTATCAAAATTGATTTGTACTACTCATTTAGTGCATTTTCCGTACGGTGAATTTTTTCCTTCTTGGAAGACATAACATCACAGATTGTTTAGACGGATAGAGAGACTACACTCGCTCGTATATAATTGTCAATTTAATTAACAAAAAAGGCGATCCTGTCGATAGCTTTTGAAAATCACATTAAAAATATCACACACAGCAAAAAACTTATGCGTAGCGTTAGCTTAAGAACTTACGTTAACTCTGTATGAAGCCTGAATATCAATAATTGTGAGGGAATTCCACATGAAGCTCGATTTAAAATAAGTAAATCAGACTCCTGGATTGTGCGACACAAAAAGAAGAAAGGTTTCATAATTCACTACATGAAAGTTTAACTTGTAATCTATGAAAAAAGATTTATCATTGATTCCATAGACCATACTTCAGTTAAACCGGGTTCGTCTCCCGGCGGGAGCACATGTATTTGCGAAGTTAACTTAGCTATCAAAGAAATAATTACAATATAACTAATAACTCTGAAGGAGCAAGTACGTGGAATCCTTTGAAATGCTGTATAATTTCAAACTTTTATTAAAAATACAAAAGAGCTAACTTATAAAATAATTTCAAGCTTTGACTAGAAAAATGACCATGATTAAGATGCCTATGTCCCTTTTCATATTCTTAGTACGAGTAAGTCAGCTAAAATTCTTCTTCAATTCAATTTGTGCAACTTTGATAAAAAATAATGCGGCGCTGTCCGGAGAAACTCCGAGAAATCTATTATTCTAATAAAACTATCCCACCTATTTCTATTCAGGGGAAAATGCAGAGGGAGTCTGCTATCCCTGGGGTGTTTTGAGTCCTTTCTTCCCTTGCAGACTGCTTCTCATTCTTTCCGCGTCGCCCTTTGTTCTGCCTCTCACCGCAACGCGAAAAAATGTACTTATCTCAACAATTTTCCTCCCTTTGGTCTGGCCTTCTATCCTGATATTGCTCTCTTTCTAAACCTCGCCGTCTTTACCCTTAAAAGCGAGTTTTCACCGACACGAAGAATAGCAATTTTTTGCCTCATCTGCATCACCCAAGGTAACGAAATGATATTTTCTGCTTCCCTCCTTACCGATTACTTTCGGCAAGGAGAAGAAATGGACGAAATCAAAACCATTCAAGGGAAAGTGTTATTGTTATAAAACAATGAAATTTCGGTTCTTGTAGAACCTAAAGAAAATTGCCCTTGTATGCTCGAAATCAAGAAATAATTAAATATTTTCCTGTATCATTTACTTGCATGCCTGAAGATTTAATATCTCAGTTGGTAAAAGAAAAATGTTGAAAAACATATCTACCACTCCTGAATTATTATGAATGACTTCTAGCTCTGGATGTTTATGGAAGCATTGGTAACTTATTAGCTAGAGTCTTACTTAACTTTTTAACGTTGTCTATATATAAAAATTACTTACTGAGTACTTCCTTATCGAGCGATGCTGATTCTAGATACAATGTACTCTATTCTAATATCCATTCTAATATAAAACTAATTCATTCTAGGTAAGGAATAATGGAGTAGATTATACTGGAAAATACTGGACACAATCCTTCAAAATGATGATTACAGTTAGACTAAATTTAAGCTATACGTTATAAGAGTCGTAATTCAGGGCCTGGGTATCATTGCTAAGGTTATGGCCATACCATGAGCGATTTCAAAAGATAAACAGCACTGAATAAGTAAGAGATGAGTACTAATTTTTGGCATTGACGTAAACGCACTGAGCAGTTACTGAATGTATGAAATTTTCTGTCAGCTTAAGAGGTTTACTATATTAAAGACATATAATATAGAAGAAAATGATTGAAATAAATGAAATTTAGAAGTAACCCTACCACCTCATTGACTATTAAGGTAAATTTAAAATTGTGAAGACATTCAAGATATCGATCTTATTATTTTCCAGAGATGAGGAATTAGCTTACTTTTCTATTAAGGGAGTGTGAATGTCGTTGATTGTGATCAGCCTTTTTAAAATTTACGGCGAGGTTTACAAGCCTTTTTAAGGGATGCTATCTCCCAATATACATTTATCGAAACCCAATTTTCAGGACAATTATTATCGTTGGCAAAGTACAACTGAAATGCAATTCTAATCCGATTTTCGATGACATTTACCTTAGAACCACTAACCCATTCGAACTAAGAGCCGTACTAGTTTACCGAATCGTTGTTTGTCAACCCCTGCACAGGTGTATGAAGATCCATTACCTAATTCCGGTAAGACCCGTTTGCCCAAGTTGAATTGATCCACAGCGTAGGTGTATGTACACGTCCATGTCTATGTACATATCTAAAGTAATACCTCAATTCGCTATACTAGCACGTGGAATGTCAAGATTGCATTGCAAGTGGAAGTGGATAAACAACCGATACAGCCAGAGGCATCTCAAGAGTAATTTAATGTCATTAATTATCCTTTAAAAGTAAGTTTAATGATTCATTAGGATGTATAAATTTTGATTGTAGAAATTGTTGAAAGAGTGTTATTCTGCGTTATGTTCATTTTTTATGATATTGTGTGGATGCAATTTTGTATCTATTGCTGGCTTATATTTTGTGTTTTTTTTCCTACCATGGATTTATATTCCTAAGATATCATCTTGGGTTTTTTTTACATCCACTCCTCCTAAAGTTTTCCTTTCTATTTCTCTTCACCTACACAAACTTTTTATGCATATAATATCACTGATGAAAGATTAGAAGGAAGAAAAGACTTTTCAGTCTCAATCTCGCCTTAATAAAGACCTTATAGACCTTATTTTCGATTGCATCCCTATGTAATACCAACATCTTTCATATTTTTACTTTATATCTATTTTTGTTATTGAGAAGGAAGAATTAGCAATGAAAATCATGAATTTCAAAAGGTACATCTATGAGCCAGGTAATAGATTTATATTATTTCAAAATATAGTGGGAAGAATAAGAATGCACGTACTTATTATATATTACTCTGAATATTTATAAAGGTTTATTTGAATTTATATGTTTTTCTGCGACTAAATTAGTATACCATACTACTCTTATAATGGAAGAAAATAGACTTTTAGTCTCAATCTCGCCAAATTAGACGATTATTATTATGAGAAAAGATAAATTAGTACGTTTCAACAATTTTTTTTAATTAAAACAAAGAGTAACACGAAATGTGCCGGTCATTGATCACCACCCTCAAGTCAATTAATCGCTAAAACATGTCGTGTTAAACTTTTCTTTTAATTAAAAAATATTGTGGAAAAAGTACTACTTTTATCTTTTCTCATCAAGATGAATTTCCACCAGACATCGCAAACAACTGTGAATTTTACAATTTTTATTATTATTATTATAAAATCAGACACCTCTTGAAAAACCTCAGACTCATAGTTACCTTTTCAATAATTTGTCTCATCATGCTAATTTACCATGATTCACGTGGCTTATATTCTACAGTTTTAATTCATGCATTTCGAACTGTTGCTTGCACTCGCCTATGCATTCATAAATAATCATATTGAAATTGCCTTTACAGAGTCAGTTCTGAACTTTACGCCATCGAAGAAGGTCTCTCGGGTGTAATATCGAAAACTTTTGCCCATTCCCAGGTCTCGGTGCGTGCAGGTGTAGATCCCGGTAAAAGAGATGCGAAACGTGAGTGAAATAGAATGAGAAGGGAAAGTGAGGGAAGAGTTGACGTCAGGAATTCCAAAGAAGAAAAGGGGAGAGAGGAAGGAAGTGGTTAGAGGACGGTTTGCGAAGGGGTGGAAGGGTTAATTTAGGGCGAGAGGAATGGCTTGAGAATGGGAGAGGCAAAAGAAAAGAATTAGGGGAATACACACGAGAGGGCGAGGATGGAAAAATTCGAAGAGAGAAAATGTTGGAGAGGATGAAAATTGTGAAGCGGAGATTTCAACATGATTTTCATGATTGCAAAGGATTATGAAATACGGGAAGGATTTAGGGATATAATAGAAAAAGGGTAAAGATGTACTGCGAGATCATCCCACGTACACGTGTTTCCAGTGCTCGCACTCTCTAAGCAGAGAGTAACAGCCACGTGTAGAGTAGCAGTTCGCTGCGCATATTGAATTTCGAAAATTTTTAAGGTACGAGATTTTCTGAGAGTGGTTCTCAGAAGGGAATTTTATTTTATCGACAGTAAATCTCTCTGAATATTAATGAAGTGGAATTTGTCTGCTATATAAAGTGAATATTCTTTCGAAGACTTGAAGTTCCCATACATTAGATTCGTGATGAATATAATTAATTGTATCTTTCAACAATTATTATCAACTATGTAATAAGTAAATAATATTCCAAATTCGGCCATAATATACCAAAATATTTTAACACCAGGTTGTATTACAATGCTTCACTCTTATAGTTCCATACCCGTATAATAATTCATTCTACAGGTTTCTTAGAGTAATTCCTGAAAATTGGCGAAAGTAAGAAGAAAGATTACCTTCACTTTAAAAATTTTAAAGTAAATGATAGCATTTTAATATTCTGTGGTAATGGAGAAGGTAATGCCAGAAAAATACGAAAATCTTATTACTCCGTATAACTTAAAATTCACTCTATACATTTTTATCCCGTGGTTCTTAAAATATCATAATTATAGGCTGCATATTACAGGAAATAAAATAAAAACTACAATACTGTAAAAACCTCCAATATCTGAAAGATAACGAAAAAAAGATGAAGCATTTCACAATATGCCATTCATAAACTTAAAACTTCTAACAAGCCCTAATTACTTAGTGAAAGATATGAACAAAATAAAGTTCCTCAAGATACAGAGTTCTTCAAAGTGGATAACTTTATTGAACAATTTAAAGAAAGAAAATTGGGAGAATAGCTGTTAGTGAATTAGAGGCGTTAAATCTCCAATAGACGTCTTTGTCGGTGTTCCTCGTCTCATTCACCGGTGTTCAAACAAGAAAGGATCACCGCACTTTTGAGAAACCCAAACTAAACTACCTGGGTTTCTTAGAGATATTGATTTGAAACCTCTAAAACTATAACTTTAAAAACAATTTTTAACATACTTTGACAATCCAGAAGGGAATACGTTTTTATTTAATACGCGTGTGGAATAGGAGCGATTCAATAGTTCTTATTCCTTACTGACATAAAATCCGCTGAATCTTTCACCTTTAAGAAGAACCGGATAATTCACCGCTAGATCCATAAATGTCCAAGCCACTCTTTAACTCTCAGAGAGCGGGGAAGAAATGGAGCAGCGAGTCTGAGACAAGTGGAGAAGTAAGGAGTAAATGGAACATAGAGATAGCGAGAGATATGTCGGAAATAAAAGAACCTGTCTCGAGATCAAGCACCTCTTTCACTCACGCAGCTCGAGAGAAAACTGCTTTTATTTCTCGGATTCGTGGAAGTCTTCAGTAACAATCTACTCTTGGACCCGACTTGATTTTTCTTGCTGGACAAGGGAAAACTTATCGCTGTATTATTTCTGTGTGGCGTCTCCTGGGAAGCGAAAATAATTTTAAGATCCTTTGATGTACGTTGGAAATGCGTGAAATCACGAATCGCTTGGCGAGGACGAGGGGAAAGAGCTTGCAAATTATTTTAAAACGAGAAAAATTGAGATGAATTGTAATTGGTTGCGTGATCTCTAGGAAAATTAAGCCTACCGGGTAATTTTTGAAACTCCGTAAGTGCGTGATTATTACTTAAAGAAATTGCAGGTGAATCAGTACTTGTGATTGAGGAAAACCAATAAGAAAGAGTCCTAAAATGATAGGTATCCACACCCGCATCTATTTTTATATCTTGTAAGCCTTAATAAGTAAGCAGCAGACCAAGACCAAGTAATTGGCCTGTTTATTTATTGCTTATCTTCTGCGATACAAATGAAATTATTATCACTTGTCTTGCAATCTCTTTATATGACTTTACACTGGATCGGAATAAGAAAAAGCAATTAGAATAGTACCTTGTATGCTTTCAGCAATCATTTTTTCTGTTTTTTTACTAAGAACCTCAACTTAGTTGGAATTTCCTCTTTTCGAAAGATTCACAATGTGTTTCGGTGTGCAACTTTGTAACATAAAGATCAATGTTCTTACATTTTTTTTAAGAATGGCGATTACAGAAATACCTAGATTTCAATGCGGTTAAGAAACGAATTATCTGTCTCTTAGAAAAAGGGAAAAATTCGTTATTCTATCTTTCGGAATGGATTTTGCTTTATTTGGTGTACAATGTTTGAATTAAAAAATATGAGACATGTGAATTAAATGAATATTTTTATTTACAAAAAAGTAAAAGGGCATTTAAATTCAACATCGATTCTTCTGTGAGAAATAAATATCTAAAAAGGCATGCAGAATTTTATGTTTTGCGGAACAGAATTGATTATCATTCTAAATTAGGATCTATGTTATCTTAATTTAAAAAGTTAAAGTAAGGTGAAGATAATAATTCGCAATTTTAAGGGGAAATATTCCTGCTGTTAAACGAGTGTGAAAATAAAGAATCATTAGTCCAGAAATATTTTCTGTAAAAAGATCCTAACGACTAAAATCCAAAGAAAGCGATAACATTTACCAATAAGAGACAAAACGAAGTACATAAACGAGTATGACACAACTGTTACGAGTCCAAAGGTTTCCATGGCGTTTTAAGTGTGTGTGTGTGAATGTGTTTAGGAGAGATTTTGGTGTATAAACTACGAAGCGTTAGAATATCGACCGCTTCTAAGAAAAGTTCCTCGCTGGAAACAGAATAATAAAGCAGGAGCGATGGAAGATAAAAGAGGGGAAAAGGAAGAGGAGGGTGGAAGCAGGGGAAGGATAAAGGGAATGCGTTAGGAAACACCGATAAAGAAATTACGACCCCCTCCGCTGCCGAATCATTTTTATTTTCGAGCCTGGGCTTTCTTTGACCGTTTTCCCCTAATCACTTGGCGGGAGGGGCTCCTCCTTATTTATTCCTTTGCGCCGTTCTATGTCCGCGAGAAAATCCCAAGAAGAGGGTGTGGGATGCGACTCGTGCCAAAATGTTTTTTTTTCCTCGATAGGACGTCCCCTCCGCAAAGCGTTACGCTTTGGGATTTCAAGGTCTTAAAGGTTCGCCGAACTCTTTCCACCATTGTTCCAAAAGAGGATTAGTTTTAGCAGAATTCTAATTTTCGCAGGCGATGCCGGAGATCTGATTGAGTGAATACGTCAACACGAGCAATAAGAGGTTTCTCATGGACAGGGATTGGCAAAATGAGGCTATTTCGGTACGAAAATATATCCTGGAGTAAGATGTGAGATATCGTCAACCCCAGAGTAGTTTGAAAGGGATTTTAAATACCTCTTTGTATACATCGCACAAGTTTAAGCCTGAAAAATATCAACTACATGGAATAAGGCAAAGCATTGTAGACATTTGTAACCGAAACGAACTAGAAAATCGCTCTTTTTCTTTTAAGGTTTTTCATTTTAACAAAAATACTTTTTTGTGTGTTTGTGAATTGTTTGCGTTGGATGTGATTTTGTTAAATAAAAAGATTTTTTATGGAAAAAATTTCTTGAACTGTGGAATATATTAAGTAGTGATTCAGGAATTAAAATTCCATTTTATAGACTTCTATACAGCTCAACCTTCCCCCATTGACTGATTTCGTTACATATGAAATTGCTGAGTAACATTCGGTAGATTCCTACACCTCAATATTTCCAATAAAAGATATTATTTGGTTACTTACCCCTTAATTTCATTTAAAATTTTCTGCCTCTGTCTTCCCCTCTGTTTTTCCCTTGGATTAAATTATCAACTACTTCTTTTATTGGTCCCTCACCTTGCAATATTTGACCCTCCCATTTCCTCTTCGAGGCTAAATTACGTCCATTAAAAATCCGTGTTTGTTTTACTAGCAACCAAACTTACTGTTTCCATTCTACTCTACACCGACATCGCGAAATCCTCCAAACTTCCGATTCCCCCTTATCTCAAGGTCCATTTTTCACACCCATATAGTATACAATTTCGCATTAATGAACACCTTATAGATCTTATACACTTTAACAAAGATTTTACCAATGAATTCTGATTCCTTTATCAGCGTCTCTAGTAAAAAGTTCTCTTCGTTTCATAAAGGCTTCCTCGTCCAACACCACTCCTCTAATTCCGATGAGCAAAAATCGATAAATCTAATTTAAAAGTCATCCTGATAGTGAACAGCTAACGGAAATAATCTGCGTGCACAGAATTTGCAAGGGGTTAAATTATTGCTTCCACTTTCCTCCCTCTCTCTGACTGATGAAAGCGGCACACTTGACGAAAGAACCCCCACGAACGTTTACTTTCAAAAAAGGTGTAGGATACACAGACAGCTAGATAAGAAGCCGATCTTTCGCTTCTGAATATAAAGCTGTCGATCGGAAGCTGTGAGAATAAATCGCGAATGGATTTTTCTTTTGAACTTGCGGTATAAATCCCAGAGGGAACGCAATTAACGCCCATAAATCTCGACGAAATTAGTTTCGATATTGCCAATAGATGTTCGATATCAAAGTTAAAACACGATCAAGAATCGTAACCACAAGTTCCGATCCCTCGCAGTATTTTATTGCCAGACGGTTCGGATTTCAAAACTTTGATCCGCTGTTATATGTACCGACGTGTAAACTATGGCGAATACTTGAGATGTTTTGAACTCGTTTAGGTTATCTTAGCTTGGCTACGTCACAAAGAGTAATTATTCAACCTTAATAAGATAATTCGCACATAATCACTAAAATCCTTCTTTATGTGAAATATAAATGTACTATATTCATGGTAAAACAGAGAACTAGTTCAAAAAGTGAAGGATGTGACAGAAACGGGTGAAAGATGCTGCAGATTTAGCAAGTAAAGAAAAGATATGTCTATTGGATGGATATAAGTTCAGAAAGTACATATTTTAAAAGGAGCCTATGAATAATTTTATAGATTCTATAATTCTAATAATAAGTACAGAAGAAGTTTAGAGCCCCCGGATAGTCAAGTAGAGAGCGCTTTCAGCTCCCGGTAGAAGTCTATGTGCGAAATGACCCTAAGTCGTCGAAGCACTTTTAACTAATATACACTTACAAAAGAAGGAAATGATAAGGATAGTGCTCATTAATGGGAAAATTAGAATCTCCGTCGGAAAAGTATGGTATAGTCAAAAACGTTATAGAAATAACTTGGAATTATAGGTAGCAGAATTTTTTCCCAAACCTTATGAAAAAATTATAAAAATGAAACTGATTAAAAGTAAAATATCAGAAATTTCCAACATAAATGAAAGATGGAACTTAGTAAGGTAAAATACTTCATAATTTTTGTTCCTTAAATTTAATAATCGATAAAGAACTTGTTCATTATCATTCATTCATTCATTCAAGAAATTGTATCCTTACTGCTAGTAATTTATTTGGAGATGATCAATCCACAGACAGAAATTGCCTTTCTATAAAGACAGTTTTTATAATTTTCTGATACCTAAGTATAAGCTGCACCTAGTTTCTTCAATTTGATTTTTGCAACACCTTTTATGATACGGTTTAGTTAAAGTTAAAAAACTAGAATAAATACCATATTGAATTGTAAACCTTAAAATTATGTACTCTTCAATAATGAATGTAGATTTGTACAACTACATAACTGCTTTTTAAATTAAAACGCGACCTCTCTATCTTATCTGAACCTCAACGTAACTCAAGATATCTTATACCTCAACGTAACTCAAGATATACTGCCATTATCATAGAGAAAGAAAAACTCAATTTTTAGAGTCCGCAAAATAATTTGCAATAAAAACGAACTAGGATGCGTTACAGCGTAACATATTCAAGTTCAAATTCTTTTGTTTTCTACAAAGTGAGTTTCACTTTCTCTATGATTTTGAAGTCCCACCAATTCACACCGAGATCTGTTATGTTTATACTGCCGTTCCATTGACAATGTCTGAATCTTCTAAAGTTAGAATTTACACCACAAATAAGGTTTTTGGGTATTTCGTATGACTGTAAGAAAGCAAAAAGGGAGAAAGATTAAGAAGTAAGCCAAAGAACGATTGAAGAAGATAACGACTAATCCACAGGGGGCAAGTTTTCAGGAAGAAGCTTGGTCAGAGAATCTGCTGAGTTCTACATCGGTTTTGGTTTTATTTTATTCCGAATGAACCTCCGCCATTGAGACGGAATCTTCCCTTGCATCACAGTCGAATGCTCAAGAGGCGATAAATGTGGCAAAAAAGGAACAGAGATCCTTTTATTATTCTTCGAGAGCTCTGCTTCCGATGGGAAAGAATCGATCATTTTCCCAGGAAATCATTTGGAGCGTCCGACATCACGCCTCGAAACAGATGATCCAATGCGTCCAGAGTGAATCGGGTCATGTGCTCAAGTTGTTACTGAACTAGCCACATCAAGTGGTTAACTTCATATTGAAGGAGAAAGATTTAGTTCATTCGAGACTGCAAGACTCAACACACGTTTTCTAAAAGAGGAGGGTAAAAACTTACTTGGAATGGTACTAGAAAAGTGTTAACTTTTCCAAAAAATATTTTTTATTTTAACAAAAACACAAGACCGGTTTTGATCAAGTAAAAAGAACTATTCATCTAGTTTTTTTCCATAATAGATTTTCACGATCCTTCGCCTTACTGTGTTCAGTTGATAGATTATCACTATTTTATTCAAAAAAGATGAAAAGGTAATTTTTCCATCGCACCTAACAGAAATTATATGCCTAGATACTAAGGATGGATAAAAATAAGTCGGAGATGGGAAATAAAATCTCTGATAAGAATGCATTACATGGTGAAAAGTTTGCTATTATGACCGTTGATTTGAAGTTATTTACAAATATTAACCTTGACATAAACATAAGGACTATTTTATGAATTATGATGGAAAGTAAATAAATTCAAATGTAATAAAGTTCAAACAGGAAAATACAAATTAATGATTGAAGAAGGGAAAATGGAACAACATAAATGTAGGCACATTTATTGCTGGTATTTCTTGGAACACAATAAGGATAATAAAATGAAAGTAAGGCATGTTTTGTCGTAATTAGCAATTAATTGAACTGCTTGACTTCAGAATACTCAAACATATATACAACGCATGGAAGTCTTACATATCGATTTATTCATGCAAGGAAAAGACTAGTTGAAATATATTTTAGTTCAAAAGGAACGAAGTCGAGAGAAAGGTATATTCTACGGGCCCTTCAGGAATATCTAAGAAGCGTAAATCACCCATTTTTATTCAACATATACACAAAACTACAAGGGATACCCAGCCCTCCTCTACAAGCCCGGTCGATAAAGATTTTAAATCTCGCCATAAACATTCTAAATATACGAGATAAAAAGACAATAAAATATTTTATGCCGAACTATACATCCTTGGAAGTTGATAGAAAGGACTATGATTTCCGAGATAATAAGAATTTTTCCGGGGGACTCCCCGATTCGCGGAAGCGTCGTTAATTTATTTTAAGCTCTTTGCTGAACTAAAACGAGAGAGATAGGCGCAAAACATGCGTCACTTAGCAATGCACAGACGTAATGCAGTGATGCGGCGCTACGCAGGATACCGTGAGATATTCATTCCTGGAATTCCACCTAATAAAGCGCTTAAAAATATACCGAACCGAATGTGCGAGGATCATCCTCGCTAGGATCAACTTGTCTCGGAGTCTCTGATGAGCGATGGCATATTTAGCGGGGTATTAGCTCTTACGAGCTAAGGTTTGTTATATATTTAAACCTAGCTTCTCCAGCGTTACGTGCTTTGGAATTATAAGCAGGCTTCTCGCGCATAACGGCGAACGTCAATTTGAGAAGAACGCATCGTTATGATGATTTTAAATAGCCTTATCGGAAAATAGATCCGTTTTGTTCTCCTAACACGACCGTTTATATATTTATAATCCCCCATTAATGGGTTTCTCTTCGACTAGCTATTCAATGATAAATCCTATCTGGGATCTGCGGTTCACTGACCTTATGTCTTATATAAATTTAGCCACCATCAAATTTACGAATGGAATCTGAAGTACAGATGAACTGAACGAGAGTGTGCCTTTCTTTTCCCGCTTGTTCAATTTATACATTCAAGAAATTTAAACACATTACAGAGCAAAAAGGGGCGTCCACCTTTCAGTAGGATCATGTGCACTCAATAGTCCCTATTAAGCGCTATCTCCTTCATTTCCAGGTATTTAATCCCACCCCTTATGTTATCCAACATCTTTTTCCTTTGTCTTCCCCTCTGTTTTTTTCCCTGAATTCCTCTTTCAATTACGGTCTGCACCAATCCCTCTCCCCTCAATATTTGACCCACCCATTTCCTCTGTTGATGCTTATTCACTTCAACTAAAGATCTCTCCTCCCCAACCATTTCCAGCACCTCCGTGTTTCTTTATTCCATCAGCCCAACTTAAGTTCCTCCATTCTACGCCATACCCGCATTTCAAAGGACTCCTACCGTTTGGCATGGTCCTTTCTTAATGTCCAAAGGGAAGTAGAATCCGCATAATTAATGAATTTGGTTTAGGACTTCTACACAAAGTAAATAAAATTTTAGTTCCAATAAATAAGGAAATAAATTTCCAAGCAGAATTGAAAAAATGAAACAAGGAAGTAACCGCAAAAAATATAATAATTTACTGTCGTCCTTTCCACAGTCTATTAGAAAAGCTAATAAGGGAATTTAGATAGGGACAAAGGTGTTCCTTCACCTCCCTCTATACGCCACTAGCAGCTCGCTGGGTATCTATGTATTAGGAAATTGATACGAGATTTTTTCTTGTGAAAAGCTATGGTATAGGAGAAAAAGGTTTGTAATTTTCCAAAGGATTTATTAAAGCAAGACAGCTTTTGCAGTTGAGGAGAAACTGGCCGAGCTTGAATAAATCTTATACTGCAGGTATATTGTTTTCACGAAAAAAATCGAATTCGAGATTTCAACGGAAAAACATGTTTTGGGGTCCCTAGAACACGTTTCGATCATTTTTGGAATGATGTCTGTGTGTGTGATTGTGGGCGCTCTAACGTGAAAACTATTTACCGTATCAATACCGAACTTCATATTTAGCACTGCGGTAGGTGCTGTCAGAGTTGATTAGTTTCTGGATTAAATCGGACAACCGGAAGTCGAGCTTTATTCTTCGAAGCTCATTTCCGTTTTTGCAAAATATCTCCATGAATATGATATTTTGGTATATACTATTATATATAAAAGTTTTAGAAAATGTAATTTACTACAACTTGTGCTTGAAACATTTTTGTATTACTGATTGTTTAGGAGTTATTCTTGAAATACCGATAAACTTGAAGTTGCTCATTATGTAATTTGAGGGCACTCTAACATAAAAACCATTTATCCTATAAACACCCAATTTCATATATAGCATTTTGGTAGATGCGGTTAGAGTTCATCATTTTTTGTAATAAGTCGGTTAACCGGAGATCGAGCTTTTTTTTCGATGCTCGTTTCTGTTTTCGCGAAATTTCTCCATTAATCTGATATTTAGGTGTATACAATTATCTACAAAAGTTACAAAAAATGTATTTTTCTATAAATTTTATTTGAAATAATTTCCGATATCAACCACCGTTTAGGTATCGTATCATAATTAACCAATTCTCTGGATATTGCGGCATATTTACGTAAAAGTGTCATTTTCATTTATACCATTTTATAATAATGATATATAAAACATGATTTCTATATTTATTCAAAGTTTTATTTGGAAGCTGATTTTAAATTTAAAATACGCGTATTAATTTCAAAATAGTTATTCGATCATAATAGAATCGTGCCGTTATTGATTACTCTTCACAGTAACAATAGAGTTTGTTACTATGGGTTTGTTTACATGGCAAATAATACAATGCAAAGAGTCTTTTGCTCATTTTCTTGCTAAAGATTGAGTTCTGGCTGATTAATAAGGTTTACTTCTTTGTGTTTTACTATATTTGTCTTCTATATTTGTTTTCTTTTGGGTATATTAATAATTTTCGTAATTCTCTGTTACTTTTATTAGTTTCCACAGTTTAAATGTGTGGTCTTTATTTTTGTCAAAAGTTTGTGTTGTATTTTTGTGTTTCATGTACCATTCCGTTGTGATTTATAACGGCTTAATAGAGATGAAATTTTTAAGGAGAGGTAAATTTCCGGGGAAACCCAATTTCCTTCACTAACATAAATAGAAAACTCTAGTAATCTTCCCTAGAAGTTATATATAGACTTACGTAACTTAAAAAAACACCTGCTGAATAATGAGCGTTTTTACAGTTTAGCAGAGGCATAAACTCTTACTCTGCTGTCGAGAAACTAAAGTATTCAGTAGCGGCTCATACATTTCGACGACAAAATATGTATTTCTGAGCAATTTTATAAATTGGCGACACACGCGGCATATTGTGTAATTCAAGGCCATTGGAAACTTTGGCTCGTTGAATTCGCTTAGGCGCCGTGTATTTTAGTTTCGTTACGACAATCTCATTAACATTCCACTCGCCCGCTTTATTTTTCTTCTTCGCAGGTCAACGAACGATTCACGAATGGATTCCAAGGGAGGAAATGAAAAAAGGCTTCGGTTCCATGCGCTGGAAGGATTAGATGATTTTATCACTGTATTGACTCTCCCTTTGACTGTAAAATGTTCAGCCAGAGGCTGGAGTACCTCACCCCCTCTAACATAGGTACCAAAAGCTCGTAGAGAGGTATGAGGGTTACTAGGTAGGATGAGGGGTGAGGTAGTTTGCTCTTACTTTTCTCACCTAGCCAGAATGATATTGGCGGAATAAGTCCGCATACTGGAAAACTTAAACACAATGTATTCAATTTTTCTAGTAATGGAATTCTACAAAGTGACGGCTGCTACCATTGAGTTTATGTCCGCATACACTCTCCCTTTACCTATTGCAAGTTAATCCGCATTATATTCGTCAAATTTGTTTTCAATTAGCTTATAGGCTAAGAAGCTTATACAACGCTTGTACAGGCAAGACAGAATGGGCAGATATTAAGAGAAGAATTAGAAACCCCAATTACTGGATCAGGAAAGATCATAGATTAAAAAAATTGAACCTCTGTCTCAAAGGACTAATATTGCTAAATTCTCCTTAACAGAACAATAGACCAATGGAACGCTCTCCCTGCAGGTATTTTTGAGCCATTTCCTTCCCAAGTGTCGTACCTTCAAAGCGAAGTTAAATAAATTGTAATCGCTGATAGTTAAATTCTGTTGTAGTGTAATTGTAATAATAATAATATTTAACTGTAAGTTGGCTTACTAGCTGTATGTGAAATCTTGATTTAAATTAATAAATAAAGAGGTGCATTGCTGGAGGAAGCTAACAAGGATGTGTACAGAATGGAATTTGCGTAGACATCTACATTTATGTATGCATGTAGCATTGAATGCAGCAATAAATCGCATGCATTAACTATTCAGCTAGTAAAGCTTGTCCCAAAATTCGACAGGTGCTATTGAAAAAAATGAGGAAAAGCGGAAAGCAATCGAAGCTCTTTGCTTCATTACAAATGAAACCATTATATCTTCAGCCATAAAAATTAAAAATTAGTTAGCTTTTCTATTGCTTTCCATTCATCTTTATTTTATTTTTCAAATTTACTTGTTATTTTGGAATACTTTGTCTCAATCCTTCGACCAACTTTTAGGTGTGTAACAGGAGTTGCTAGTACCGAAAAATCTAATTTCTTGCGGTCCACGGTCAAACAATTATCGCCCGAAGTCGGCATATATTATCAACTAGTCACATTAAAAATCCTCCGGTTACATTTTAAATCAACAACATATTCTCAAAATGGGTGATGTCTAGATTAAACTAGTTGAGCACTAAAACATAACGAAAATAAACCTTTCGTTAGATATATTTTAGCAGAACGTCTTACATTACGTTACCAGCTGAAGTCATAAATAATTCCGGAATAAAAATATCTTAATTTTGTATTTATTATTTTTGTTAAAAGGCCTCATTGAATGTCCAAAAAGACCGAAAATGTCTCACCTCTGATTAAAAGCATTCTTGGACTTGACATAAATTTCCATTAAGTCTAAAATCAATTCAATATAATAAAATTACTAAACAAAGCCCAATTTAATTCAATTTTTTTTAACGAAAACGAGACAAAGAGCGAGAAAATTTACTATGCGCTCGGATCCTTCCCACTGAAACGCTGCAGAGTAATTGCAATCCAACCTTTAATTAATCAATTTAGTTCTGTTACAAACTTTCAACGGGTAAATAAGAAATCAATTCAATTTTTCGGGTAAGTGTTGGCAGAAATTGAAGTTCATCAGCAGTTAAACAATCACTTCTAATCGAATGAGTCCATAAAAACAGAGAACATACCAGATCCCAGTCGTCATTCCGTGAAAATTGCGTTCTATTTCGAATCCGAGAGTTTTGCTTTATTTAATTGTTAAAAGAATTCTTGCACTAAATACTCGACCCAATAAAGTCGTCTTTCCCAACAATCATGATTGTTTGCTCTACGTAATGAAAAATACTATAATTATAGAGTAAATGTCGATAGAAGAACTTCATGAATATATGATTCCTAAGAAAGGGTATAAATGTATATCTGTGAGGGAAATAATATCCTTAACCGAGTTACTGGAGTATCCACGATGTTCTATTCTTTTTATTCAATCCATTTTAAATTTTACTGAGAATCCTTAATTCTTCGGAAAAAATTGCTAGGGCTACAAAATTTAGCTTAGGAGGAAAACAATCGATATCTTAAAAGTTATTTCTTAAGAGAGGTATTGCAAAATTACATTAATTATGTTAATCACTATCGATGTCTTTTTATGATTATTTCAATTCTGAAAAAAATGTTGCGCTGTTTTGAGATAATATCAGGAAGCGAAGGCTACTGCACCGTATGAAAACGAAAAATGCAAAACCAAGTAGAGAAAATGACTCGCAGGTATGGATGTATGCGCGTATACCGTTTGTATGTACGTAACGGAGTGCCAACAGGCTTCGAGCCAAACTGCAGTTTCGCAGCAACAATAATAGTTATAGTAACGTTTGAGCCAAATTATGTGTCATTTGGTTGAAATAAAATATTTATGATATAAACACGATAAAATGACGAATTTGATCGTTTGAGTTGATTTTTTTGCTTTTCTTCGTACATCGCTTGAATTAAATTACTAAAAATGAAGACTCTCAACAACACCAAGATTAAGAATATAAGCACGTTGAAATTGTGTGTATAGGCTACTTAAATCTCATCTATCAAGATTGAAAGTATCGATAAAGGCCACTAAAATTTTAAATTGCATGTATTGACACAAGGGAAATGAAGTACTATGGAACTGCTGAATAATGCGTTGGAAACTCTCTGCCGATAGAATATAATATTTATGTTTAGCTTCTTCTGTATGCAAATAATGTTGTAATGCACGACTAAGCACAAGTGACCATCTTTCGGGCATGACTCACTAATGATGACTCATAAACGAATGACTTATCCTTAGAATATTCAGACAAATTACACTCACTAAAAAACAAACATTACATAATACTAGAGGGGAATATAGTACACAATATCATAGAGTATTTTCATTTAATGTTGCTAAATAATGATTACTAATTTCCAAAAACATCTAGAATAATACTAAAAAACCCTTTACCTTTCCAGTAAAACCTCTTAGTATTTTAGTAAAACCTCATAGTATTTTTATTACTTCACGAGCTTACGGTCTAAAAAATACTATTACTGTCACAGAAAGGGTAAAAAAGATTTCGCTAAATCAATAGAGGCTTTAAATAGTTACTGCAGTCCACAGAAGTCATATTTTCGTTATTCGATAAATCTTAAGCTTCAGCTTAATACTCCATAAATAAATTATGCATGCTGAATTCCGCAGGAAAATACACGAAAATTATATGTGGTGTATTTTTCCTTGCGTAAGTTTCGATCGGTTTTTGCCTACTGGTATTTTTTTCGAAAAAATTATAGAGTACGTATATCCAGCTAAATTCATTACTCACGTCGGGGATTATCTGAGCCTATTATGGAATAATTAGCTTAATCATGCAATCAATCCTTCATATTCCGTAGCATAAGTTATGTTTCTAGGAGAATTGGTCGTTCCTTTCCGCATTTATAGTCTTAACAAAGCACATCCGTGAATAGAATATTTGGCATAATTTTTAATATGTGACTTATCATTTTACATGTTAAAAATCACCCACCACGATGATCATCAATTAGCACCTATAATAAGCATAATGCGTAATAAAAAAACTTTAATAAGTATCGAAAAGGGCGAAAGCCTTTCAAATTCACTCCACTAAAAACACGCACCCACTTAAATTTACAGTTAGACGAGAAGCGTTCTGAAGTACGTTTGAAAAATTCTGAGCGGATTAAATTTTCAGTGACGAATTTTCCCTCCGTCCAACTGTCTCCGGAATTTTTCACAACGCATCGGCGTCCTTTGAGTCCTCGTTTTGAAAGATAATCTCGAGCTAGACGGGGACAACGACGCGATGTACGGGGGAGACAAAGAGAGAAAGGGTGGAGGGGTTAGGCTGGAGCTGTGTGGTAATTATAAATGCTGGAAGAGGCTGTTGAGGGGAGTGGGTGTCGCAGGAACTTCAAGGTTGAGGGAGGAGGGGGAGAGAAAGCTGCCAAAAAGAAAGAGGGTGGGGAGAATAAACGGAGGGAGGAAGAATAGGAGAACGGGAAGGAGAGAAGAAGAACACCGTCCGAAGGAGCAAGCGGGAGGGGGTCAGTCGGCGGAAGACTTCGAGAGGAAAATATAATGCGCAGAATTATCAGTAGAAATTCAGAAGCTATAGAATTTGAGTGATTTGATTATCATACCAATAAGAATATCCACAATAGAAGTAAAACCTAAACCCGTGGAGGCCACTTTAGTTATTCTTAAGTTATTAGTCTGAAATTAAAATGCCTGTAACCCAAACGTCTGTCATTCTGTATACTAGTAGAATAAGTAGATCATTTTTAAATCAAGAGAAATGATCCATGATAATGTATGAAACTTGGCGATTCTCTGTTAACATCATATTAAATCTTCAGTTTGTGGCGAGAGTGAAAAAATAATAATAATGATTATATAAAAAGAGAAAGAAGTATTGAGACCTGAAGAACGACATTTTATGTATCTGGCGTATAAAACTAGTTGACATGTTTATCGTCATAACCACGGCATAACCATAAAAGAATTACTCAATAGTCTAGATACTTTAAAATTGAACCGTAACATACTCATTAAAATTCAAAAGGCAGTTATAATCTCATAATGCCATATCATCAAAAAATCTTTGAAAATTGGAATGTAAATAATTATGTTCTAAGTCGAAATCATGTTTGTTTTTCGTATTTGGACCTGTACCTCTGAATGATACAGCAATTCTGTTCAAATAACCTTTATATGGACGAGATTGAGACTAATAATGCTCTTCTTACATCTAACCCTTCGTCGTATAAATTTTAAAGAAAGAGATAGCTTTAAAAAATGGGGAGAAGAAAAAAACTTTGAAAGCTTAAAAAATTGTTTTCATTTAAGAAAAAATACACCGCAGCAGGAAGAGAACGCAAAAATGTGAGGAACCTGCAAAATCTATGGATAGCTAAGCATGTTTTTAGGGGAAAGCAGGTTAAGATAAATTTGAATGAGAATAAAGCAATACTGATAGACATATAAACCGATAAATCAACAGAAATGTTTGCATGAAAATAAACGGAAAAAGAACACTATGCAAAGATAAAATTTAAGTTACATGATATGTCAGTATGAAAAAATATCCATTAAATCTGAAATGAAAATCAAATGGTGAGAAGAATGAAAATGAAAAAGATTAAATGAGAAGCAATGATTAGGTTAGAATAGCAGGGAATCATGGATTAAGTGAAATACTTATATTTACGACGCATCCAAAAGAAGAATAACAAATATAGGGGTATAAGTAATAATGTTTGAACCTTGAGGCAAGCTCCTAAAATTCTAAGCGAAAACGGAAGTGAATAAAGTCGACATGACTGATAGAAGCAATGCAGCCCGAATTGAAATTATTATGGCGTGATAATTTAGTGATAAGAGGATCGGATCGAAAATTGAATTGGTATTTTCCGATTCTTTCACTTTCATATGGCCAATTTAAAAAAAAATGCCCAAGTAAATATTGCGAATAAGAATTCAGAAATATTTAATAAAAAGCAATGGATCTTCGTCTTTTTGTAAATATCTTTGTTCACAACAATGGAAAACCACCTCCGTAGATGATGTAAATCCTTCTTCTACTAATAGCTTAATGATTGAGTCATCAATGAAGCATGCTCTGCATTCGAGCAGTGATTTACATCGCAGTGTTATTTATCATACTATCAATAGAATTAAATCATATTATGCTGTATAGATATATTGTATGTATCACTTAATGATTACTGGGTCAAATTGTACTCAAAAAATGGTGTTAATTAGGCGGCTATCGTGAAGGCAACGAGCGTGAGATAATAGAATTGTGAGAGGGAATACTTAAATTAAAACTACAGACATCTTTGAGCCACATTGAAACTGAGGAAAAATTGTGTGGTTAGTAAATAAATCATTCCATTTAAACAAACAACAACAACGGGTGAAACCATTAAGTCGTAAGTTAAAGTGAGGAACATTCGGGATTTTGAGTTTGAAAGTTCCATCCAAAATGAAAAAAGGAAGGAAGATGAAGCGAGAGAGAAAGGATGTGTTACGAAAAGAAAGGTGGGAAGAATTTGGAATGCGACAGCGGTTTAGAAAAACAGTCAGAAAAGAAAGTAGCGTTGAGGGAAAACGATGGAACGTTTCTGTTCCCGAGATGTTTCAAAAATTCCAAGTATTGCAGTTATGCAAACTGCCAAGTAGGTTAAAATTCCTGAGATCTTCGAACATGATAATTTATTTAACCAAGCATTTAACTAAACCTTTGGCAAGTTATATATAAAGATAAAACCGGTAACACATCCCTATATATTTTGTATATGCAAAAATTTCCACGAGTCTTCTAAGCTGAATCACTTTTTGAAACATCGCGTCGATTTGAACGATGCAGTCTAAAAATAATTATTCGTCTAGTAGCATTGTTGAGCATCACTATAATATTGGGAAGATTTTGCCAATCAATAGCCTATAGAATAAATATAATTAAAGAAATAAAGTTTAACCCCAATTCAGTAGTTCAATGCACTGAAAATAAAGAATTGATGAATTTAGAAAGATTTCTTCCCTAAATTCAAACATGTGAATTATGCCTCTCTACATCGCTTGCATAAAGCATTGATTGTTGTGGAAGAGCTAAAGGGTCCAAACTTTCTGCATCTTTTCCAAACTTCATCGAATCGATTGTGTTATATGCGAAGAGGTTGACCAAGATTCGGTTTCCTAATATCTGCCTCATATTTAATCTGATTATAAAAATATTAATATAGCACCTTATTTTCAAAAGCTTACACCTTTCCCTTAAAAATATATATCTCGTGAAACTTTCAATCTCTCAGAAAATTTTCATACCTACTAATATTCCGGAACATGATATTATTTATAGGAAATGATCTTTATCACTTAAAGGAAAATACGCCAAATAAGTAAGCTAAGTTCAAAATAAAAAATGATTGCTGATGAATTTTGCCATTAACTAGCATAAAGTAATGGCCCAAAAGGAAAATAGATAAACGAGGATCAATTTATTTAATCCGAATTCTTGTTCAAACGACTTTTCATATTTACGCTTCCAACACTGTAACAATAGAATAAAATTCATTCATTTTTAGTCTCAACCTTAGATTGCAATTCACTTTTCAAGAAATAATCAGTAAACGAATATAAAATATACGAAGTAAGGCTAATAAAAACAGGAAATCTGCAAAATATTTTAGCCATAAAGGGAATTATAGACGTACGTTGCTCAAAAGCCTTAGAGGTATTATTCATTCTATGCCAAGTAGAAATCATTAGACGTATTTTTTCTACAATTCACGGAATTGATATTTATAATTAGATATATGATTTATAACTCTTTTTATAGGCAAAATATATTGTCTTTTTCCATTCAGAACATTTTATCCAGCTTCAATTTCCCTAATTCATCTCAAATACTTTCCTGCCGAGAATAAATAATAACATTCATCTTCCTCTACCTTGTTGCGTGGAATCTAGTAGTTGTTGATTTTAAACTTCCTGATTATATTTACACCTCAATTCTGTCATATATTTATCTCCTGATGGAAAAGATTCCTCGAATGAATTGAATTGTTAATTGGTCGTATTCGCGTTATTTATAGCACTTTAACTTACACCGACCTTGGCAATGGTTGCGAAGTTTTTGGACGGCGGCGTTCCGAGATTAGAAGGATCATATCTTCTGAAAATAAGCTCGCTCGATTATTGATGCCTCCACGACCGTGCTCTTGACGGGCTTTGTCTTCATCTCCTCCAAGACCATACTATGATAAATTAACTAATTAGCAACTTACTCCCACGTTATTGGCAAGCTCAGCCCATCAGGTCTCCATCGCGGTATGAAGGGAGTCTCGACCCTTAAGGAACTCGTCTATTTCTGTGCCACCTTCTTCATTCTTTTACTCGCGGAAGCATTTTAATACGGCGCTTCCTCCTCTGTAATGAGTTTTCGTTTCCGAAGTTTTCCAGCGTGTAGGATATCGTTGATAGATATTTGAACCTCCTATGCCAATAGTAATATAATCCCACTTTTCTCCCTGTCATGATTTGCTCTCTTTTATGATTCTGACATAAAATTATAGTATTGTGAGAAAAGCAGTTAAGTTAATCATATCCAAAGCAAACTAGAATCAAAACGAAATATTCCTAGCTCACTTTATAGTTGCCTTTTATTTTGCTACTTTAAAAAATACTTAGTTTCCTTTACTCCGTTGTGATGAATATATGACGCTTTACAATAGCTTCCCATATCAAACGTGACACTAGATTGTTTATTTCATGTAGTGAAAATATGTGATTTTTCTGAACATGATAAAGCAATATCCCACTTGGTTATAACTCATCAAAGATACTTTCCTGATTCTTTCGTAAAATTGTATGTTAGTTTGTATTAGACAGAAGTTTTGAAGAATGAAGAAAAAGATCTGGATAATAAAATTTTTAAATGCAAAATTTACCCTCCAGTTGGATTGGGAATTCTATAAGACAGATAAGTCATATGAACTTTTACTCAGCTGAGCGTATTTTGCTCTCTGTATCTCGACATACACTCCTCCTGACATTCCATTGGACTATCATACATTGATTAGAGCTAGTACACCATTATTATAAATAATTACATCTTGTTTCACTAATTAACGAAATATTCGACTTAAATTCTGGTGTATCACCGAGTACAAACGATATTATTTATGGCTCTCATTCGGTAACATACACTGGAAAATATCATTAGAGTTCACGACTTTGATTTGAATTTTTAGCAATTGGAATAAAATTTATTGCTGACACTTTCAGGAGAAGGATGGAGATAGAAAAAGTATAACAACACGTAGGTCCGGTGATCAAATTTTAGGCTAAAGAATCTTCTCTTCTAAAGAACTCTGATAAAAGGTTAATAAGATAGGTCTTCATAGGCTAGAATTATCTAGTGAAAACGTGATTACCATCATTATGTTAACACTGACGATCATCCAGGAGATGGAGATTTAACGCTTTGATCTGAATATTAAGATCAAAACTTGAACAAATTACGTCCGTAGCATTAACCTTGAGGCCATTTATAAATCACTCTCTCATGCACGATTTTTATAATGACACTGTAAGAAATCGTATTTCATAGAGAAAACTAATTGTTTAATTAACTAAATTTTTAGTATCTTTATGAATTCCCATAAAAGTTCATAGAAAGTCGAATTAATGCCTCTGGTTACTGTGGAAATGTAAAATTTTCGAATCAACTCGCGTGAATCTCCTGGAGGCTTATATTTCAATTCAATGACCTATTCAAAGGGGATTATATGATGTAGATGATTCAATTCCGTGTTTGACGCTTCGACTAAATTACATATTTGGGAATCAAATTACTCTCTAGCCGATTAAAGCAAAAATTATGTGTCAAGCGTATAGCGATACGGATTAAGATGAATTACAGCTGAATGAAGAATACAGAAGATCTTGCTGAATAGGTGAATAAATTAATGCGTCTTATTTTTTTTGTTGAAGACATCTTCTGTTAGAATGATGCCAAATGATACGGAACAAAATATTTGTTAAAGATAGATTAGTTGGAAATAATGTTCAGAAGGAAATCCTTCAGCCGAGTATATTTTATTTATGGTCAGTGAAAACAAAATCAGAAAATTTTATTTTTTCTCAGAAGAGTAAATCGTTTTATTTGTTAAATTTAAGATAGTCTATGAAACTTTCGAGCACAAAAATTCGACAACTGGCGTTATTTTAAAAGCCATTTTGGGGTAACATAGCGTTAAATTTGCGACAGAGTTGATCGATCAGTATAATGCCCGAGTCCAGAGAATACCTTAAAATCCTTTCAAACCGTGTATCCTGTCCCGAGAAACGAAAATCAGGATTCCTAAGCACAATGCGACGTATACGCCTGGAAAAGGATAACACCCAATACAATGGGGGGGGGTGCACGCGCCTTATAACAAGCAACACGCAATGTTGGTGTGTCATGAGGGTTGCTTTTGTTAAGGGCCTGAAGTGAGCACAATTGCGAGAAGTGTTTCGAGAGGTTTAAAAGCTCTCAATAGCTGTCTTTGTCAGTAGTCCGAACCCACGTTGTAATCAGTTTTGACACATTTGGAATAACCCTGTAA
The DNA here is from genome assembly GCA_947579665.1 of Sympetrum striolatum. Lineage (NCBI taxonomy): Eukaryota > Metazoa > Arthropoda > Insecta > Odonata > Libellulidae > Sympetrum > Sympetrum striolatum. The sequence goes on along the minus strand of OX388345.1, from coordinate 39,716,978 downwards.
TTCAGGACTTTCCGTACTTACAGAACCGATGGTAACGCAGGTAAGGAATCCTGACAAAGAAGGCTTTAGGAGAGTTTTTAAACATCTAATGAATTACCAGTCGTGTTTCAGTTTCTTTCCTCATTGCGTATTGTGCGGAGTATGTATGATACCAGTGTCTAAAAAGGTTTCTGCCACAAAGAGCAGCGGTAAAGATATACTCTTAAATATTACGGTGAAATACATAAGAAAATCTTCGAAAAGGATCATTATCCTTAGAAACATGAAAACGAGTCGATCATGAACGATACTATACCGTAAATCCTAATAACTAAATAAACAATAATAACAAAAGAACGTACGTTGAACTTATCTATTTTATACTCTTTGCAACAACATCTTTGATTATTCCGCTACGACTAGATGTAGTTATTAATAATCATTATGGTTTTAATGGCAGGCAGTTCAAGAAATAATTTCTATCTAGACCTTTTGATTAATTTTCTTGCTACAATTTTTAATTCCTAAAATAATTTGATTAATAAAAATTTTTTGTTTTTTCCTTTTTTTATACTGCAGTAAATTATTATACACCAGTTCATTTAGTGATTAATTTATCAGCAATAGTAGTATAGAAGATTATTCTAAACGTAATAGCGTGATAAGTTAACTAATGGGAGAATGTGACGTCATTGCTGTAATATCGTACAGCTATAGAAAGTCTCAAGTCAAGCGTCCTAGGAAACAACAAAGAGACTACAAGTTGAGTTTAAGAGTTCTAAGAATAACCGTGCATTGCCCCTATAAAGTGTTTGCGGAAGCATAATGTCAGCACATGCAGAATTTCGTTGGGACATAGGAAGGTTCAGATAATAAGGAAAGCTCTTTACCATTACCGATATGAAGTTTCATGCACTATATAACAGATAAGAATAGGAATATTAATTTTTCATTGCATGAGGATGCATGTACTTTTACTATAATAAAAAAATAATGACATAATCCTTGCGTTGAGTGGAACTAAAACTTAAAATTCACATGTAGAATTATTGGAGGGGAAAGGTAATCTACGACAAGGAAAATGAGAAATCTGGGTTTGAGTCCCATTTATGTCACTATTTTACATTTGTTTGTCTTGAAAACTATTACAATACTGGTGAAATTGAACGTCAACAATTGCTGGGCCAATTTTATTCGGTTGGATACAATCTGTTAATAAAATATAATGTTAAAACCATTGCAAAAAAACCTTCAGAAGCTTTCAATAGTGATATTAATTGAAATAACGTAATGAAAATTATGTGAAAATGCTGCAAAAACACTGCAAAAAATCTTAAAATTTATTGAGAGCTCGGGATCCACCTCCCTTATGATATACATGTAAGAATTCGTTCGTCTTCCAACAGGTTGATAAGGGTATACAATGAATATGATCAAAAGATATTTCGTGAAATTTTAAACATATCTTAAAAGAAGAACACTAAGTACACATGAGATTTAAACTAAAAGAGTATGCTTCCACAGGTGACTAAATAACCTATGGAAGCTATTTATTGTTCCTTCTATTTAGACCTATAAGGGTAGCATCCATTTCTATTTGGTAACTGAGTTAAGTATGTAACCGAGCACCCCATGATACACATCCTTTAATGAATCTTTCAATCATTGCGCATTTCACTTTCTGCTGTCCCCTTTGCAGCTCTTATTACAGAGTGGCGTTTAGCATGAGCTTATTTCCTTCGTCAGATCAGCTCTCTTGACTATTGGCCAACTGAAATTCCAATCACGCTGAGGGGCGACGGTCCGATCTCCCTGTCCTGCCAACGACGGATATCTGGCAGCAATCATCGACGTGGACCATTGTTTCAAAGCCAGGCATCCGCGAGAAAGGGGAGGGTTCGTCAGTGCAGTGGAGCCGGGACAATTTAATTTGTTAGCTCTCAACTCTCGGCTGTCGGACATTTTCTCTTTTTTCAACGGGCGGAAGCATTGTGCTGTTAACAAAGCATAGCTCGAATTCGCCCGTATGCTGAATAGTTTCATTTTTTATCGCAATGAATTGCAACTAGACCCTCAAATTTACTTAGTGAACTCGGTGCCTACCTTGATGAACATTGCTACATTCAATTTGGAATGCGCAATTAGCAAATATTTGATTAAAACTCTTTTAGTAGTCCACTTTTAAGGATGATTCAGTGAGTAACTTTTTCAATCAATTTCTGATGATTTTCTATCAATGGCAGTTCCCTTAATTCATGGAAGTATATATAGGTAAGGAAAATGCTTTGATTTGAAAGTTTTTTTGTCGATAGTAGAGAATACGGTTAACTTTCGCATCATACTAAACCTGCTGTAAAATATAGTAACAAGGAAGTTTTTGAAGTAATTGCTCTTGCATTTGGCACATATTGAATTCCATCAATAAAACTTTTCGATTGCATGGCATATCTTCGTGAAATATCAGCACTTTAATATAACTTTATTTGAGTTCTATTACAAACTCAGATTTAAGTTATCTGTGACCACCATGTATAAAGAATATCTCTGAAAAATTATTTATTTTAAATATACTGAGAAGAAATACAGTTCTATTTTCAAGCGAAAAATACAACTTCTAAATAAAGAGATATTTGAGTCCAATTACGTAAAAGGTAGACGTTATTGGAAACGAATTTTTCTCTGAAAATAAATTTATATCTCAATAAGAGAGCCTTTAACATCCGCTTTTATTTTTTATTTCATCTCCAGGACTCTTCCAGAAAGAATTGTCGGCGTCACACAGAATTAGTTCCGGCTGAAGAGGAAAAAAATTAATTTGGCCTCCGATTAGTCGATAGATACGCCACTCTTGAACTTTAAGAAGGTTATTAGGTCTTTACTAGCGATGATGTCTTTCAAACAGCCAGTGACATACTCTTACCTCCGAAGCCTAGTTCTCCATCACTCCCATTGAAGTTTAAAAGTACCCATAATTCGATGTTCACTGTCAATCATCAGAGGCACTTTGGCTTTTGAAGTTTTCCCAGCTGTTTCTTAGATCTTGAAAGGAAATTTCAAGCTGCTTCGCTCATCCTTGGATGCAATACCGTAATAAGACTGGAAGAAATCTGAGGGCCGAGAAACACGGTATATTATCCGCAGAAACCATGTAAACTACTTGAATAAAACTGCTGAGTGTGGATGTATGGATATTCGAATAGAATCAATGATCGAATTTTAAGATAATACTGTGACCTATCTGTTGGTAGGAATTTGAACGGGATAAGATTTGCTTTAGGATGTTATTATGTAAAGATCTGACGTTCTAAAGAAAAACCAATCTCCTCACCTTAATATAAGCTTTAACCATTCTCTTTGTTTCACTCACTAAAAACCCTAATTTCCAAAGAATTCCCTATCCCTTACCTCCACCTAACAATTGTCAACTTTTTCCTAGTCCAGTAACCCACAGAATCAGCGCGATGGCCTGATAGAAATTAAATCTCTTCATAAATTTTTCCTTGGTCGAATTGTTCAAGTACGTATTCGAGAAAACTATTTCAAAACAGGAATGTATTTTAATATCGCAATAACAATACATATAGAAAATAATGCAGTAACCCTACTTTTGAACTGTAAGGGAATTTTATGATTCTGATTTACCTTCTAGGGGAATACAAAGGACTAATAATGAAATAGTAGTAATAAAAAGCAAAATTCTATTTCAGCAGATTATTTTCATTGAATCTGTATCATACTGAACAGAATCATACGTTGCAACGTATTCCAGCATCAAAATTTTCTCTTAAAAAAAATGATTAGTCTAAGTATGAATAGCGAAGAAAATCATTGGGAATAAAACATTCCCTTTATTTTGCAAAAATACATTTTGACTTTGCCAACTAAAATTCTTGAATGAAGTCATCAGAGTTTTGATTCGATTTTCATCCACGTACTTTTTCCGAATTATTTTTGACAATATTTTCATTCAATTTAATATTTCCACGATGGAACTGTTTCCGAAACTGCTCACATCCAAGGTATTTATATTTGACGTGGAAAATTCCTGTGAATTTGTTATAGATTAATTTTTGAGGCAGATGTATATCATCTTTTATGGAAAAAATGCTTTTTCTAGCTTTAATTTTTTCAAGTTCATTCTCAATTTCTTTCCTTAACAAGCCAAAATGCAATGAGCGGAACATTTTAAAGTAATTGAAGCAAAACTATTGCTTATATTATACCATTTCTATTAGCAATCCATGAGGAAGGACCTCAAACTGTGCCATCTATCAGCATCACTTATACCTCCGTAATTTTAATTTTATCAGATCTTTGAGCAAGACTATTACAAAAGTTGAGTAAAGATAAATTTTTAAGTATCCATCCTGCAACAAAAACAAATGAAACTTTGGTAGCACGAACTTCGAATGCATTACAAACTCTCGCATTCAAAATTTTCACTCCTGAATTTCAGGCGGTCAACTTGTGATCACAAAAGTCCTAAATTTCACAATAAATAAATAGCTCGCTGATTTACTTTTGAGTTAAACGAAAACAGTTCGTATGAATGATGGAATTTCAAATTGCTCCATTTTTTTGAATAACACAGATCAAGGAAACAAGGAAGACATCTTCTAAACATTCTCCTTAGAATCTTAAGGTCTACGTAAATATCAAAAATACCCTAACATCACATTTTCCCCAAACACATCTTTGAGAACGCGATAAATAATGCCATTACTGGAACCGAAAGAAAACACCGTGGAGCTAAATGCACCTTGGAGTGATTATGAACAGAAGTGCGGAAAGAGCAGAATGTCCGCCTCTCTCAGCACTTATGGGAAACAGAAAGACAGAAGAGAGTCGATGAATGAATATTTCCGCCCTTCAAACGCTTTGCTTCGAAAATAGCAATGAGGAATAGAGAGAGAGAAGATGAGAACGTTTCCTTCACTGGGATCGGCTGGACCAAGTTCTAAGTCAAGATTCATCTGGGTAATGCTGCATTTATGCCTCGTGATGCGTCAGCGAAGTTTTTACTCCCAATTGGAATGCTCTCACCTCTTATCGATTAATGCCTTTCTCATTTCGTGTGATTAATGCTTGAGCTTTTGCACAGAAATTTCATCCTTTCAAATTTCGTCGAAACATCAACAGGTAATACATAAAAAAACAAACCTTAATACATAAACGAATGGTATTTTCCTTTTGATTTCTATCAAGCTTCTTTAAATAGTCAGAGAATGTGATAAATTTAAATTTCGTATGAAATAATGTACATTTATTGTGTACTATAACGAACAGCAAAGCATTTCTAGACCCGGAAATGTTTCTAAGGTGAAAAATTTCTCAATTATTTTACCACTTGACGGTCAGCATTTCATATCAGTAAAAATAGACAATCTAATTTATTCTTAAAAGAATTTATGCGAAAAAATAGATTTTGTAAATCAAAAGAGTTTTCTTTGATTTTGATCTAAATATAGATTTAACGGTCTTGGTAAAATATGCTAGAAACATGTGACAATTTCTTTTGTAGTGATGATTACCAACTCAGAAAGGAGTTGATTCCAGATTTGAAATAATCTCATAGAGAATTGTGCCTTCTGAAAGAGTTTGAAACAGCTAACAAAATAATAATTCCAGTATGTTGAATAGATACATCCCCTGGGCTTATTTTCCCAAAATAACTTCAGTCGTCACATCCTTCCTCTTTTTATTCTTCCCCTAGTTCAAATCCTTTTCCTTCATTGGACTCTTCCTCTATATCGCCTCAAATAATAGTCTATATCAGTGTTTCCCAAACTTTTCAAGCCACCACGAAAGGTTCCACAACACCCCCAACCGTAATCTTAAAAATTATAATCAAAATCATACATGCACAAATTAGAAAGATAATAAAATAAAATGCTCTTTAATCTGATATTCATAAACGGGCCATATGTTGCCATCTGTTTTATGATACATGAAGGAAATGTTGAACTGGAGGAAAAAGGGCTCTGAGAGACGAAGATATTTGACCATAAACATCTCCAGCATATGAAATCACTCCAAAGACATGATATTAGAATTATGCCGATGCCGGAAAAAAATTACGCTATTTAGACGTGTGTATATCAATGTAGTGTAGGAATATTTCCAAAGGCAATCGCTTATGGTTACCGTTTAGTGTCCCCCTAGCCTCCCCCTGTCACCTCCTCGTTTGATTTCGCTTCCTACATTAAAATAACGCCCCCAAGGGGGCGGTAGCGCCCACTTTGGGAAACACTGGTATATATCAATAAAATCATTAAATCCTTTTCCTTCATTGGACTCTTCCTCTATATAATAATAATAATAATAATAATAAAACGGCTTTATTCGGGCGAGATTGAGACTAAAAGTCTCCTCTTCCATCTAACCCATCGTCATACAATACATAAATAATTAATTTAAAGAGATAGTATGAAAAAGATATGAGAAGAAATTGTGGATGTAAAAAACCTAAGAAATTCTTAGGAAAAAAAATGTATCCACTGCAGGAAAACACCCACTCAGAAGAGGGGTGTGAAAAACCTGCGCAAACCTACCGATAGTCTATATATATATAAAAATGAATGTGTGTCTGTCTGTCTGTCTGTCTGCACTCGATAGATTCAAAAACCATACATCCAATCGTCGTGAAAATTTGGGAAATTATTACGTATATCCCCGGGAAGGTTTTTTGTAAATTTTTATTTTAATCGGAGTACTCAGTTCGACTCCAGAAGGAAAAAACAGTTTCCATAAGAAATACATGTAAACTTCGATTTTATCACTTGCATGCTTCCTTTCTTTTGCAAAATTAAATTAGAAATAACCAACGTATGGATTTAAAAGTAGCACCAAAAGAAGGGAAATTGAATAAAGTTTCTTATTTTGGTCATGAAATATAGTTTACGATCAAAAATTACGAGACTTTGAATAATTAAATGATAATTTTGATGAATTTAGAGGCTATAAACAAACTATTTCTCAGTTACGACGAATGCGATTGTTGAATTTTCTCATAAGAACACATTGAGAATTTACTCCAGTATTCAAATGATGTTTGTTTATAGCAACGTAAATATTTACGTATATTATCGTGGAGTAAACGGTTTTTGATATTTAATGAAAATGATATCCTGATAAATTCAAGAGATTGTATGTACTGCACAACTTGGTGAGTTGATGACGTTACCGACTTTGATTACAAATGTCATCTATTTTCAACATTTCAGTTTATTTTATGTCTTTGACGAGACTGAATTTCATTTTTAGGTCTTCTTCAGTTGAATATGTGTTCTCTTTGAGATTTGCGAGATGCGAAGTGTAGAGTAGCACATAATTTAGCATATCTTACTCCGAACTGAAAAGGTACTGTGATAATATAATTTCTTATATACCGAATGAAAGTAATGTAGATAGTATATATGATTTCATTATAATAGCCTTGCAACGCGAATAGCTGCCTGCCATTCAAATTGCGAATGGATTTTCTACGGGAAAAATAGAAGTACGATACATAAATTGATCCCATTTGGGCAGAATTTATATTGTTTCAATTATTGTTTAAATATTACAAATTATATTAAAATTTAAAATATTTTAAATACATAAATTGTATTTCTTTTAAGATTTCAAAAATGTAATTTAAATTGCAAAAAAGAACATTAATGCATTTGACGTTCAATTTTTCGCCAGCAAATTCTAATAAATACAAAAATGCAGTCAAAAAACTTTTACAATTATTAATACAAGAATAAATTATTAATACGTGAATAAATAAAAATATTATTAATTTCCAGCTGAAGAAAATAATTGGAAATACGTTTTATATAACCCTACAATTATGCTACCAAAGCGAAGTGCCATTCGTCTAAAAATCAAGCAAAAAGGAGAAGAGAAGAATGATCATTAGAAACGAGTGAACAGAGGCAAGCAAGGCAAGAAAGAGATCACACTTCTCTAAACACAACAACGTGTGAACGGGTACAGCTAGTATTAACTAAAAAGATGGTAAGAAACATGATTACATTTTATAAATACACTATCAATAGGTACATATATAGGATGCATCAATAAAATTTTATCATATATAACATATATAACATAACATAACATAAAATAACATATTTTAAAGCATAAATACATATTAATATTACATAAAAATATATCGCCTCAAACATAGGTCTATATCAATAAAATCATTAAATCCATGCTGCTACCTAACTTTGCATCAGATAGAATCGTAATATAATACACGTGCACAATATTACTTGTACCTACATAACTATAATGGGTTACAAAATAAATAAATATGATTAAAATATATCAACCTCCTTTAATAATTAGGGGTTTAAAATTTAAAATAGCCGGGCTTTGTCGACGCTCCACTCCTTCACCGAAATTCGGGGACAACAGTAACGACCGGATTACCGACGTAAGTCCGACACATAATAAGAATCACGGCTACTGTTGCGGTCCCGGGACTCATATGGTTACCGCCATATACTATCAAGCCATACCAAGCTCAAAAGTCTGTTCCATTTTTTTCTAAATTCTTTATAAATCCCTTCAGTGATTCTGGAAAAGATACTAATACTAGAAAATGATTGCAGTTTTCAACTTTTAGATTAAGGAAGCAGAATTTTTTTACATCGGATTTTTTATTCACGAAACCTTCTTTAGGGTTATATCCTCGCCTTCCTAATAACTCTACCTTACCTACCCTGTCCTTTATCTCCTAATACACGTTTGTTTACACAACGGAATACTCATGCTTTCACATAATTTTTCCGATGTGTTTTACATGGGTGAATGCACAACATCTAAAGATGGCAGAATATAGTGATCGGTGGCCGTTTTACTTGTACTCTTATTCTATGGAATATGTGTAAGTTTTACATGCTATCGGCCGCGGTGGCAGAGTGATTGGCATGCTTATCATGATAACGCTCCAACCTCTAAGTCCCGGTTAACCGGATTTTCCTGGGAAGTAAATGTCCGTATACGTTCGTCTGTTGCTCATATTATACCATCACTTTAAATTGGCGTCTTGCTGTATGTGAAGCATAAAAAAATATTAATGCCCTCCAAAAGTATCACCGAGCAAATTCATTCATTCTCTTATACAATATAAACTTGCTAAAACTACATATCTTCAACTTTATAAGTTTATTTATGAGTTTAACAGTGTTTCTTATTGTTTACGTTTTTAAATACATTTTCTCCTGTTTCTGCCGTATGTTCCTTGACGGAATTATCTCCCCTAATTACCTCTTCTTTGAACTTGACTACCGCCGTCTATTCCCATTCCTTTTTCCTACCTATCTTTCGTCCTTCCCATCCCCGCTCGTATACTCCAAACTTCCAAAAAGTATAGGCCGATGTTACGAGCTACAACGGCTTTCGTTTTCTCCCACCTTAGCACTTCTTCCCACCCTCATTCCACAATCTACGCTAAGATAAAAGAGATTTCCCCTTTAATTTCTTTGTGTATTACGAAAAGATACTCTCTCATAAACCGGTCGTGAGTGAAGGAGTAAACTGCTCAAGGGATTCTCTGTCTATAAAATAGACTTCAACGCCATTCCGCCCCACACTTCAAGCTTAGATTATTTTCCAATACTAAATCATCTTCTCTGGGAATATTAAACAATAATCATACCTTAAATATGGTGCAAAGATGAGGCAAAGTACAAACTGGCAAGAAGCGAGTTCGAATCCCAGTCTCATTTAATTTTTTCAGGTCCATAACCTACAGCTCCAGGTCGGACGCAAGTTTCACTGAGCTAAGTCACCGAAAATCTCTGCCTGGAGTTTGATTTTTTAGCTCTTCTGCATTAGTACATTAAAATGATAAGAGTATAGAGATATATAATAATAAAGATATAGAGTAATATAAAACAGGCATATAATACTTATATTTATTATAATATATTTACAATTTAGGTATTTTATATCTATTTTGTATGTACCATATTTTTGTTGTGTAAAGAAGTTAAGATTATAAGGATCTAGTTTCATTTCAAATATAATCCCTGATTAGCTTCTCCTATTATATAAGTATGTATGCATTAGACTACCATCAAGCCTACCCGGATCTAACATATAATAATTGTAAATATATATTCCTGTAACAAAAATATGGAGTTTTAATTCTCTATGATGAACTAAATTGAGCTTCAAGTTTTGTTATAATATAAATCTAATTCCATACATTTCATAGACCAAAGTCGATATTCGATAATAAACGTCAACAGCTGCAAGTACCATCGCTAATTGTTTAGTGCCTGCAACTATTTTTCAGCAGTAATTATTACTGTACATACAAGTGTACGAGTTCTACTAGATAAGAGCCAGAGCTCTACAGGATGCCAAGCCTTAGGCAGAACGGAGTAGGCCATGTATATTTACGCTGATGGGAACGGTAATTTTCTGTACCATCATTTTGGAGTAATTGTAGATGGCAACCATCCAGTACAACATATGGAATAAGGTAAAATTACCTCAAAATCGCGCTCGTCCGTTATTTCCTCGCGCCGAACACTTTCCGCATTTTCATGAGGAAATAGGTGTTGTGCGTGGGATTTTAAAGACGGTCTGTCTCTCACGAAGACATCTCCAGGGGCCCTCCGAGGAGTCATGTAGCAAGAGGGCTGTAAATAAGCAGAGAGCATATAAAGTAACGCTAGAGCGGGCGGGATCAGAGGGAAAAAACGGGGCGTTGTCGGCAGGAAAAATAGTTAGCAACGGGATATGGGAACAAAGGCGTCTACGGGCGGAATCCACGGATGGCTTGGTGCTAACTTGGAGGCAGTTGTGGTGGAGGAGTCATAAAACGAAGGGATTACTTTCCGATGCACAGGCAAGTGAGTACATCTGGTGTAACGTGATCCGTCATAGGTTGCATTACTGTCTTATAAATTTCGGTACGAATGCATCTCTTATTGCATCATGTCGGTTATGTATGAGTATTACCCTACATGAAACTGGTTCATGCCCAAAGATGCAAGAGATAGATTTGCCGAACAGATAATCTTTATATAATACTAGCAGAAATGCCCGTTGATACTCAACGGGGAAATGGAAATTTATATAAATACACCAGCATAACTGCGTTGATCGAAAATTATGTTTCATGTGTGTAGGTAAATAATTTTTTCCACGGGCCAACTGGTTTATTTTTATAGTTTCTCTTAATTAAAAACGACGGAAGGTTATTAGAATTTGTTCCCATCGAAATTTTAACAAGAATAAATTTCGGTTAAATTTAAACCGTTTTCATAATATTGGGTGGTATTCAATCATAAAAATAATTTAGTGCATCAAAGATACGAATGCAAAAAATTAAAACAAACTTCTACAATTCTAGAAAAATTCAAAGCCTGTACTTCCACATTCACCATTACGTACATTCTACCAAACTTTTTTAATACCACGAAATTTTCAAAAACTTCGTTAGTTCAAAAATTTTGCGGTGTACAAGTTTGATTTATGTTATTGCAGACCCATATTCGGGGCAATTAGTAATCCCATGGATACTTTTAATGACAAAGTCAAAGAAATAAAACTTGTACAAATTCCACAATATTTGAAACGAGATTAAAAGTTTTTACAACGAATATTTCACCAAGTAACGCTTGATAATAACTAGTCCAACAAATCTTTTTGTGTTGTAGTTGTGTTCATTACTAACTTGCCAGGTACGTGTCCATTACAAATTTGGCCAGATTGAGAGAAATTCAGTTAATGAGAAAGAGAACAATAATATACTTGAAAAAATAAATCGGCTATACATTTCATAACTCCAACATGCTACAACATATTTGAGCACTCAAATTAATTCGGTGGTTTTATACACTGCGTTAGATTACAGCTGTGAGAGCGAAACGTGTTCCTCTAGTTAATCTATACTGAAAATCAACCCAGGCTTACTAAATCATTTCACCATGACATATGATGTATCGCTAACACCATTACGCCCAGTTTCTATAATTAGCTCACTCATATGTAAACCCGTTGGCTGGAGAGCCTTAAGCATAGAGCATGATGCTTTTAAATGATATGATCATATTTCCAACGCTCTGCGCCGATTTATTCAATTCATTTAGGTCGCTATGTCTTGAAATAGAATACACCCGAAGAATAGATTGCTGTTTCCAAGTATATGCTGTAATTTATGTAATTACCTGGATTGAATATTCTTATGTTTTGTATTATTTGGATATTTGTAAACGTGGCGATGTGAAAACGATATAGTGACATTTTGGCCTGAAAAGTAACATTGTAAACTGTGAAATATAGTTTTAGTGGTTAGAGGATATATGTGGAGTACTAGTTCATGAGGAAGTAGCGGGTTTGATTTCTGTAAATTAGGTCTTCTTGTAGTGTTGTAGTGTTCGAATACTGTCTATGGGTAGTGATGTTATTTTTGGAATATTTGTTTGGGTGTGATGTCAGATGTGGGTGATTAAGCTGTTCATTGACAATGATTGGGACTGCCACCGAAAGAAATTCTACTTGTAGCATCTAAGACAATAAATAAAGAATAAATGCTATCTTCCTCTGAAATGTCCCTTTCTCATTTAAGAGCATAATAACGGAAAACACAGCAATTTTCAAGAACCCTTTTGATTTAAGGGCAATTTAGGTCACTAATTTACAAGCAAAGCACGATATGCATAATGGGCAATTCAAAAGAACCATCACGTACAGCTACGATATCATGGTGTTTGTTTCGCGAATCCGTTGCGTTTAATTTTCAGAAAACGTTTAAACAGATTCTGAGTGGTGCTGCGACGCTTTCAACCAAAAGAAATATAAAAAGGATTCTAGGGCGCTTTAATCAAAAGAGATCTCCTGCTACGTATTCCCGCAGAAAAAATAAACAAGCTCCAAGCTCTTCGTCAGAGTGACAGATCGAAGGGGTGAAAGATATGGTAATCCGATCCTGCCGTAACAAAAGCTCTCATCAAGAACACCGACGATTTCCAATGTTTATTAAACACGGGGATGCTTTGTTATCTTTCTCTATGACATCTACGCTAAGCGCACCTCTGTGATCTGAATTCGGTCATTATTTTTCTTTTCCCTTCGTCACTGGTCCCCTTATAAATCCCACTCGCAAGCATGTTAAGAGGTTAGAAGGAAAGGAATACCGTTGGATGAGAAAGGCGATAAGTAGACAACCCTTTCAGGCCTAAATTTTTCGATGAAGAAAAAATTAATTTTGAATTTAGTTGATGTTTCCGTTATTCAATGAGCAAAAAATATGAGACTTCTTTGGTACAGGATTGATAATATTAAAATAAAAGAAGCAAAACTATAAAAATAAATATATACATACTTAATGAACATAATAAGCATTTAAAATGCTGTCCAGAGTCTGAAAGTGATAATGGTGTTTTGCTTCAAAAAGACAATCTAAATAAAATATCTATTGAAGTGAGATATGAGTTATTAAAGCGAGCATACCCTACAATTAAAAAGCTATTTTTCAGGTTTAAAAGCGGGCCAAAGGTGAAGAAAAGAAAACTACCTGAAGATATCATTATAGTTCAGAATTCAGTGGCATTACAAGACATTAATGACTCACCATATTCAGACCTCTGATAATAAAAGAAAGTTGAGATAAGTTTTCAATAGCTTCAAAGTTCAAAGTATTGAAATCCATATTTGAAGGCAGAATAATAAAAAACTATTTTTCCACAGAATGTTTGATGCAATGCAAGTCTTATAAGTATGGTTTATGTAACTTAGTAGTAATTAACACATTCTGTTGAAAATAAAGGGTCTGATATAATGAAAAAAGAAAACTCTTTATTAAAATAAAGCCCATGCACACGTGCCATGAAAACGATGATTCAAATCCAATTAAGCTATGTTTTTGACGAACTCCAGAACTTCAATTTTGATATAACAGAGACATACCATTTCTCACCTTTGAAGCGAGCATACTTTAATTGCCTGACTTAATGACATAAAATCCTAAGTGCCCCCTTTCAACCAACCAACCAACCAATTCCAACCTTCTTACGCTAGGCGCAGAAAATTTTCTTTCTTTGCAGACAAAAAACTTATGTTTAAAAAACTTTTATATCGAATTTATCTTGCATAAATATAAAATGAAACCAGAATTAATAAATTTCGCTTTGCCAAAATCAACCAAATTTTTTATCTCGTCTATTCTATCAGAAATAAAAATTTCGCCCAACGTGGGGCTCGAACCCACGACCCTGAGATTAAGAGTCTCATGCTCTACCGACTGAGCTAGCCGGGCATGTTAAACGCAACAAACTTAACCTAGCAGATTTTAGAATTTTCTCTGAGGTAGAGTAAGATGTATTTCGTATTGGGAGTACATTTGATAATGCAAGTAGTAAAGCTAAATATGTTGGTGTATAGAATACTAAAGTCATGAGCACCGGTCACTTAATATTTATTTCATTTTTTTCAACAGAATGAGTCAGTTTAGACAGTAGCTTCATGTATTCTCACGTTTTAAAATGTTAAAAAAACTTTAAAATAGGGAAGAAAAAGATTTGCGCTGAAAGAATAGATAGGGAAGAAAAGATCTGAGGATGACGAGACGCGTCGAAACCCGGGTCGTGATTAAATCTTAATGTGGTACGGGTAGAAGTTTTGTTTTATTTTTCACCATTTTCAATGGCTTCCTACCACAAAGTCACGCCCGATTCAATTGATAGTAATAATTTTATGACTCAGGCAATTATCGTATTCGTAGTTATCTCCCAAGACTGAGGTCAGCTCCACTCTGATCTACGTTTGATAATCTTTATTGGAAATAGTATTAATCAACTTGCAATAATTTTCATCCTTAACAATATACGATCGACACAGAAGTGGAAAATTGACAAGGAATCATAGGAAGGTCCTCAATGTATCTCTTTCAACAAAGTGTCCTCGACCGAACAAAGAGGATGCTTTTCGAGCGGAATGCGTTTGATCACAGTGCGCGTCTCTTCCAATTACTTCCTCGACCTCCACTGAGAGGACTTGTTGCTTCGAGTGACTAATCCATCGCCAATCGAAATATAAGAGGACGCGATCCGAAGCCAGTGCGTTTCATATCTGCGTTCGTGTGACCCGGAAAGAGGAAGTTCGTGAGCGCGTGCCACCGCACGTGCGACGAATGCGTGTGCCAGCGACGACGCGTGTGCCAGTGAGAACGATTTCGCGAGCGTCTACTCTCGTTGCAGACATTTGTCATCGTTGTCGCTCCTTAGTATTAATGGGAGAATGAAATGATAGACGCAATAAATGAAAAAATAAATGTTAATGGGGACTGATGCTGAAGGTCCTAATCTGGAAAGATTTTCTTGTCTAAACAAATGTGCTTTAACCATATTTGGGATAAATCGTGTCGAAAAAATCTCTATTCCAGCTAACCTATTATTTGTATTTTCGCAAACATTACTTTGATAAGATGGATTGATAGAAAAATGAGAAAGAAATGGAACTATGGTTGAAAAAATGGGTGAAGTAGAAATATCCAGTGCATGAAACACTCACCAAGAAGAATAGTATAAAGTACCTACGGAAACATAACTACAGTCATCGCTAAAAGATGTGAAAAAAGAATAAATACATGGTTTATTACGCACGCCAAGATGCATGAGCTGTTAAATGCATATAGCGCATGCATAATAACACATAAAATATAAAAAAAGAAATACATAAGGATAGATAAAATAAAATAGAAAAGAAATAAAATATATAGAGTACCTAAAAAGCAGCGGACGTTTAGCAAGTCGCGTAAATATCTAATACTTAATGCTGCCAACAACAAATGCCATATATAATTTTATTATTATATTTTTCTCTCATAAAAAGAATTCACCAATTCCTTAGCGCTCTTAATTGTAATAAATGATTGATATTTCAATGTTTACAAGAAAGAATCTAAAGAATAATTCTTGGGTTCAGCAACGCCGTGATGCATCGCTATCGACCGATATTTAACGAGGATTACTTTACTACATCTCTTTGATTCTAGTGCAGTGATAAAACTACCTCAGTCTTCTCCTTCAAAAACAGACTTATACAATTATCGCATTTTCTCCTACTACGAAAAACGTATTCATTTTTAAATTTATACTAAAAATTAAGATATTAATTCTTCATTTAATTCCATAACTGAACAAATATAAAATTATATAAATCACTAAAAATATGATAAATATTACAATATATAATTGTTAGTAATAATAATGCTCAGCAATATATCATTATATCACACTCTTTTTTAATTTAATTTGTTCTCATAGTCTGATAGATTAAATAGGGAATTGATTGATTGTGTTAACTTTAGAGTGGCAGTTTGATTATAGAATATTCTACCATTTGATTATAAGGACGAGACAAAAGATCTAAATATTAGAAATATCTATGATAAATTATGCCCATAAATACGAAAATTAGGCCCTAAAAATCTCACCGCACTGAATAGTAATCACACAAATGATAAATTATTTCGAGACAGAAAATTAAAACTACCCAAAGAAAATTAACAAATCCAATCGCTGCGAGTATAAATGGAAGAACTGTCAAGGAGCAAAATGTAACAAATTAGCCTTTCGTCCTTGAGCTTTAATCAAAGTCTCTCTGTTTACTTCGCAGCCCCTGCAATAGACGAATGTGCGATGTAATAACACGCATTAAACTTGGCTCCGCAGAGTGAAGGTTTTCCCAACAGCGCACCGCCACGATGGCGACCTATTCTCGTCACAATGCTGTTATCGAAATAAGCTGAGCTTTCTAAATACCTCGTTGAACTCTGTGCTGTGGTGCGGATGTAATATTCCACAATTACACCACGTCTCTTTCGCGGAATGGCACTTTTCAACGCTCTCAACGCGCCCTCAGAAGTAATGTACTGGAATGCTGGACTTTGAAAGCCTTCATGCTTAAAGCAGCTGCTCTCGGATACATAAAAAACAACGCATTAGCTCACTGTTCCTAAAAAGATATTTGGATAACATTTACTTACTACCCCTATATGAATGAGTCTTGCCCAGCTTACTGAGCTCGATTACAAGTGTAATAATTATAGCAAGAAAAGTGCTTTCGCATTGGCTCACTGCTCCAATAAATATATTCAAATAACATTCTCCTTACTTCCGCTATATGAACCACATTTCTTATCTCGAGTAATTGCTGAGCTCGATTAAAAACGTAATAATTACAAGGAGAAGAGTGCTTTCAATAAAAGCTAAACAACAGTGAAAAATAGCAACAGGACTGGGATTTGAACCCAGGTCTCCCACTTTCCGGACAGCTAATCTAATCACTAAACTACTTAACGCAATTGGCAGAGTAATTTTGAGTTTGAAGTACCTGTCCAGAAAGTAGGGGAACTGTATTCAATATTCCAATTATTTCGTTATTTTACACTTCTATTTTACGTATCTTTGAGTTGCAAGGCACGCGCTTTCTCCATTACATATTCAAAACTATATCTTGATAGACTTTAAAATGTCCTTTTAATTTTTTGGGATTTATTTCCTCCGAAATTTTCCCCATGAAATAATGTATGATAATTTAACAACTCATAAAATTCCGATGTCTATAAAAAAACTCCAAATTGATTTTAAAACCTAATTTCAGATTTATCAGTTTAGAATATCTATTCAGGTAATTACTGAAGTAGGAAATATAAATAGATCTTTATAGGGATAGGATTTATGGACGTTATGCTACTTAAAGAAAAAGTAATATAGTGTGTTTGGATAAAAAATAAATCACTAAAATTCTTATACTGGCTAATCTTATCAAGATGAATATTTTATTTCTTTCATTTTATGAGCTTTTCCTGTAATAGCATTCTATTTTAAGGGCTTAAAAATAACAGTGGAAGCTTTCCATATAGAACCTAAAAAATAAAATATTTACAAAAATCAGTTTTCAAAGCTATAAATTCGTTCGCGATAAAATTATATATAGAAATAGATCAAAAAACTATATATAAATGCTTCTCAAATAGGTTTGAATGTTTAATTTAAAAATTTCAGATTGCAAAACTTTATACTGTTTTTGCTATTCCTAATATTGCCAAATATTACGCTATTGTCAGTATTATTTTGTTACCAAATGAATGTATTAAAATTAAAATAATTCAAATGTGAAATACATATATTTATAAATTAATAAATATGTTTTATAGTTTCAAATCAATTTATCGAGAGTTGAAAATTCTGATTCTTTACGTTCTAACGGTACACTAAGGATCCTATCTCCAACGTTATACACAGATGCTTGAATCTTGGAAATCGTCTCCAATTTGCACTGCATCACTCGAATCGGACCTTTGATAGTTGCTAATTACTCTATTTCAGGTCTACATCTAAGCGAAAATTCTCTTTGTTGTGTTGAGGCTAATTATATTGGAAGAACAACGCAGTAATACGTTATTGCACGAATTACTTTCAGAGGAGTTAATTCCATGCCTTATTGATTTTTGTTTATTTAAATTTTTAGCAAATTAAATTCTGTTGTATGTGGATATGATACAAAATTGAAACTCGAGAGAATTTGAAACTTTTGTCGGGCGGAAGAATAGATGCGATGGCAAAACGCCTAAACTAAATTTACTTTGCGAATCCAAAGAGGTTGCGAGCTAATGACCTTGAATTCAGCACAAGATGAAAGCCAGGGCCAAAATAGTATTTCAGAGTGGGTTTTACGCTACTTTGTTTCGAGCTTTCTACCAACGCACCAGCTTAATGACATATTGCTATAACTATTTCTGGAAATGTAATTTCGCTTGATTTCAGGTCCAACCTAAATCAGTTTCTTTACTCATATCCACCATAGGAAAAATCTTGGTCAGAGTACCCCAGAGTACTAAAGTGTTTGAAAATTCTAGGGAATGGGATGCATTATAAAGGATTTTACTCCGCACAATAGAGACTAGGAAGTTCTAGTCTATCTATTCTAGTTCTAGTTTTAATAAGAGGAAATTTTAGAAATATAGTCAATACTTTGAAGTCGAATGCTTCGCTGTGAGCAGTTAAATATAACCAGAAAATAAGGTAAGGAGAGAATGATGTTTAGCAAAAACCAGTGAAATTAAAAATTATATAGAATGTCAGAAATATTACATCTACTGTAGGAAAACAACTGAAGAGGGAGAATGAAAAACCTGCTAAACAATCGGGAAAAAGAAAGTTAAAATATTCACTCCTCATACAATTCATACCCAGAATCCACTCTTATGATGATTGGAAAAAAATTCTACCGATCATTATTCTAAATGATCATTTTTCATATTAGAAATGCGTATTTAATCATAAAAGTTAATATAGAATAAACATGAACAAATAGATGAAGAACGAAATTGCAAAGAGAAATAAACCTAGCAAAACCAACTCAATTTAGCCCCATTGTATCTTGAGTAAAATATTTAGGAATGTCAGGGTGTTCATCGCAAGATTTTTTTAAATAGCAAATATGTTCTGAAATAGAAGCAAATGAGGTACAGAATTTAAATTATAGTTATCATTCAATGTGTATTTACCAAGCAAACAGATGTGGACTTACACTGACATAACGTGAGATGTATGATTAAAGCCAGTTCTTAAGAAGGAACCTGTACCGGACTGCGTAATACCGTAACGTCATCCCTATCTCGGTGCATCTTGCATCTGTAGGTCATTCGCTTTTTCTCTTAAGCTTTGTTTCCTCTTCTTGTTGGTTTCTTTTCTATCACATTTAGCGACCAGCATTTAATTATTTTGCTATCCTTCAAACTTTCGCTGTAATAATTAATTCTTCTTATTCTTTTGTCCAAATAACTACGTTATTTTGTCGTCACGTAACCTTTACAGTGGATAACAAAAAATACCATTGGAAATCTTGCGGGGTTTCCGCACACTTTTTCATTCATATCAATGAACATGAACGTCAGTCTGGAAGGTGTATTGTTAGAGACTCGGGGCACAACAATACGAAGTCAAAGATGAGGTTTAGTTACAGATTTTAAGTACGGTAATTCGGCCTCTATACGCTTGGTAATATTTAAATTCATTAATATGCAATCATCCTATACATTCGATGGAATAAAATTGAATGAATTGAATTTAAATCGATCAAATTAAATTACATTAATTAAATTAAATTAATTTAAAGTAAATAAATTCAATCATTAAAAATCATGCATTTGAATGCATTTAAAATGGAAACTTACTATTGATTAAACTAAATGTAAATAATCTGAGTAAATCTGACTTGTTTAATTCATATAACCTGGACAATGCGTTTCAGTCTGGAAGATATTATCAGGTATAGCTCAAAAATATTTTTAAACGCTTTTTTCTATTAAAAAATCGTTTGGAAGATAAAGGGTCCTGTTTTGACTTTTTTATTGATTAAAATAAAGTTTACGGCAACTTGGCAGACTATTTTATGCGTCCTTGATGATAAGCCAATTGCAAATATTAAGCGCTAGATAAGATGAGATAACGGAAAACATTACAAACTACCATTTTTAATGATTAGTTTGTTTCCCTCGATAACTCTATAAAAATGGTGTAAGAGGATTTGCTGGTTAAAGTGCGCACCTAGGAAATATTCTCGAGGAGAAACAGATATGAAAAACACTGAGAGGGCCCGGACTCGAACCCAGATCTCTCATTCTGCCAGTTAGATAACTCATTTACATTCAGTTTTTTATCTTATCCACCATTATCAAACGATTCCGCTTCGAATTGTACG
This sequence comes from Sympetrum striolatum, assembly GCA_947579665.1. Taxonomy (NCBI): domain Eukaryota; kingdom Metazoa; phylum Arthropoda; class Insecta; order Odonata; family Libellulidae; genus Sympetrum; species Sympetrum striolatum. The sequence goes on along the minus strand of OX388345.1, from coordinate 39,696,281 downwards.
CGAATCTATTCAGACTAGTGAATTATCTCAACCAAAATGATGGGATTTAAATTGAATATAGTTACCAAAAATATAAATAACCCCGATACTCCGTGGGGGAAGGGATAAGACGCGGCCTGTCTGAACTCACCAGCGAAGACATTATTATCTATTATATATAGATGCTTCTCCGGATTCCTTCATATAGATAGATAGATAGATAGGATACTAATTCACAGGCTAAACTACAAGAGTCATTGACTTGAAATTTTTACGACGTATTGGCCATAACGTGTAACCGCCAGAAAAATTGCGATTTTGTACCTCAGTGTCAAAAAATCGGGCCCCAAAGTCCCGATTTTTTCCATTTTAATGCATTGCTTTGATTTCCCGGAATTTAAAAAAAATACTTCCCGGATAGGTAGAAAATCAAAACTCTAGGAGCCTATATTTATGGTCATGATCTATCGGATACATAAATGAATTTCACTGAAAATATTCTGGGTTCGATGCTAGGACGATGCAAATATCTGCCCTTTAAAATACATGGGAGTAGTTTTTCATTATTTTTTTAATGCACTTATCGAAATGATAGGAAGTTCTTGCTTGGCTAGAAGATGTATGGTAAAAATATGTTTAAGTAAAAAATATAGATAAGACGGAACTGTTCCTCAGTTCGATGCCAGAGCACATCAACTTTTCTCTCGTAAGGAATATAAGGGAAAAGTAGGACGTCGTTTGAGGCAGTTGCAACCAATATTTCTGCTTGAATTTTCATACATAGTTAGAGATGGTGATTTTCTGTTGTTTTGCATAGAAGGTATTGCCAGAAAGGTCCGGGTTCGATGCCAGGTGGTAAATATATCCCCCCATTTAAAATACATTGAGTTAGTTTTCATTATGTATTTTGATGTACTTATCGAAATATTAGGAAGTTCTTGCTTTGCTAAAAGACAAATATTAAGACTCGGCTTAAGAAAAAAATTTAGATATGACAATACTGTTCCTGGGTTCGATGCCAGAGCACATTAAAGTATTTCACATAAGGAATATAAGGGAAAAGTAGGACGTCGTTTGAGGCAGTTGCATCCAATATTTCTACTTGAATTTTCATACATAGTTATAGATGGTGATCTTCTGTTGTGCTGCATAGTAAGTTCACCAGGAAGACCCGGGTTCGATGCCAGACGATTAAATTGCAGCGAATTTGATGAATATTTTCAATCCTTTTTTTTTCCTTTTGAGGACCGTTCCGATATGATCCTGACATGAAATTAGCCTTGTTGATCTGCTTGCAACATTTATATATGCAAGCAACATTTTACTCGTATATGTATGTATATATCTATTATATATAGATGCTTCTCCGGATTCATTCATATAGATAGATTGATAGATAGATAGATAGATAGGATACTAATTCACAGCCTAAACCACAAGCGTGATTGACATGAAATTTTTACGACGTATTGGCCATAACGTGTAACCTCCACAAAAATTGCGACTTTGAACCTCAGTGTCATGGGTTCGATTCCAGAGGGCCCCAAAGTCCCGATTTTTCCCATTTAAATGCATTGCTTTGATTTTCGGGAATTAAAAAAAAAAAACTTTCTGTATAGGTAGAGAATCAAAACTCAAGGAGACTATATATATAGTCATGATCTATCGAAAACATAAATGAGTTTTACGGAAAATATCTTGGGTTCGATGCTTGGTCGAGGCAAAAACCGGCCGTTTAAAATGCATTGTGGTGATTTTTGAGATTTTTTTTGGATCTCTTACCGATGGCATGGAAACTTGAAATTTGGCATGGAGTTGGAGATCATAAATATATTTCATAATCAAATTTTACATATTCGCTGTCGGTCCTTGGTTCGATCCCAGAGTGCCATTTACATTCCTCAATGCATCTCTTATGGAGATAACAGAAAAAGGTTTTAGGTACTTACCGGCATGATCTCGACTTCAAACTTAGTATGAAATAAGATGAAGTCGTAATCAGTCATACTGTGCATTCACAGCTACCAATATTTCCTGGGTTCGACACCAGGCGTCTCTACAATCACTAAATTATCCGATTTTTAAGAATTAATTAAAAACCTTTCCCAATAATATTCAAACATGAAATTAGGCATATAGATAGAGAACATAGATACATATCAGGCAAATGTTTTAGATTTCCTAGATTGTCCTTGGTTCGTATCCAGAGAGCCATTTACATAATTGAAAAGTAGGACGTCGTTTGAGGCAGTTAGAGCCAATATTTCTGCTTGAATGTTCACACATACTTAGAGATGGTGATCTTCTGTTGTGCTCTATAGTAGGTTCACCGGGATGGCCTAGATTCGATGCCAGACGACTTAATTTCAGCGAATTTTAAGAATATTTTCAATCCCTTTTTTTTTCGTTTGAGGGCCGTCCCGATATGATGCCGACATGAAATTAGTGTTGTCGATCTGCTTGCAGTATGCAAGCAACATTTTACTCGTATATATATATATATATACAGGGATATACCACCTTACGAAGCATTGTTGTGGGCATATGGTCGTCGCCTTAGGCTCAAATTAAGCTAAATAAATATATTGCTCATTTAGAAATTATAACTTTCCTCTTGTTATGAGTAATTTTCACGATATTTGCCGAAATACACGACGTAAATGAAAAATATTCTCTTTTTGGAAAAATTCCTAACTATCGAAGAGGTGTCTCTCGGAGAGTTCAAGTCTTACAGAGCTAATTTTGCATTTAGATTGCAAAGAATATTATATTTTTTAAAACATCTAAGAAAATTTTTTAGCAAGATAGGGAAATTAATGCCGAAAAAAAGGAACCGTTTGATGAATGGCTTTAAGACATTTTTAACGCTCCATTGTCTTCCTGAGATCCAATTCTTTTCCGTTTCATTCCTTCCTCTTCCCTCATTCCTGCAATTTCTTCCCATTCTCCATCTCTCTTCCATCCCCTCCTCTTTCTCTCCCTCCCAACCTTCACCCATACCCCAAAATTACCCTGCCTACCCCTTCCCCGACCCCTTCCCAATCCCGGTAACCAAAATAGAAAGCGGCAGTTTCCCAAGTAGTGGACGCCGCTCGATTTTCAGTATCCCCATCCAGAGGATGTCCGCGAGCCAAAATAAAAGCGTGGAGAGAGAGGGACCGCCGACAGCGAAAATAAAAGAGCGCCAAAGAGGAAGATGGAGGAAAGAGGGTGCGCTTAGCGACAAGGGACCACAATAGTGTTGAGGAATATAAGACGTGGTGGATGGAAGAGACGAATATGTAGGGGTGCCAACCTCCGTATTCGACTATCTGGGAATTCGTACGTCCCGGCACCAGATGTCGACTGTGATTGATTAATGAGGCCGATGTATTCTCTTGTGATTCATCACGGGGAATCATGATATTTTTATGCGCATCTCCCCCTCTCCTCCTTCCCGGTACATGGATTATGGAAGCTGCGGGCTTAGAGTCACTCTTGTCCCTTCTTCATTCGTCAAGCAAACTTCGACATTTGAATCACTTAGTTACTTGGCCTCGTCTATCATGCCCGAAGGCTAATACTCTCCTTTCGTTTATTTAGCGTTTAGAGCCAATTGTGCCACCTGCGCAACCGCGTCTAAAAAGATTTACCATCCCATTCGGCTTTAACACTTTTTGAAAGTTTCATCCAACCTTCTTCGGTGTACCAATTTCCATATAATTATCACTCCATAAATGTTTTGGGAAATCGGTACTTAATACATGTTTCACGAATAACGACACGACAGGACGACAAGTGTTTTACTAATATCTTATTACATGCACAGATGATAGAAAGAGGTTTAAATAGTACGAGGAAGCGTGCGTCTTGAAGGCCAAAGCAAAGCCGAGTGGAATATATCGACATGAGAGGGACTCGAACCTAGGACCCCCACTTTCCGTACCGATATTCTAACCACTACCTTGCTGGATATTACCGTAAGTATTTTTTACACCCACTCCTAAATTTTTCCTTGGTACCTATATTCATATTCACATTACTTATTTTATTAATAACATTGAGGAAATGAATTTCATATTAAAGACCTTAGGGACCATGCAGCGTCAATATTACTTCTGGCAAATTTTAACTTTGCATTGTAATACCGAGCCTTTGAACCAGTTTTTACCTACCTACTGCACTATGAATATTTTTCACGAGAAAATTTAATATACTTTTTCAAGAACTAGCTTATAATAAACTAAAGAAAATACCGAAAATTCCATCAAAAAGTAACGAATAGAATTGATCTTACATGAAAAATAAAAATAAAATGTTGATGTTTAATGTTTTCATTGGATAAAATTTGATTAAATCCTTCGCATTGTTCAGAATTCACGTTCAAAAATTTAATATTTACTAGATTCCCTTAGAACAACTCAACCGAGAAAGGCAAGTGATGGAGGCAACCGTGAATAATTGAAAAAAATTCCAGTCATTAATATTGAACTATTTCAAAGCATAAGTAAGTAAATAAGTTTTTCTTCTGAAAGTAGAAACTTTAATGTAGGATTTGCTAAAATAATATCCAAGTCGTTGAGGTTTATTTATGTTGTTTTTAATTTCTTTTGCTGCATGAAGTTAAAAAGAATAAGTAAGGGCCTCTCTTTCCGCAGAATATACTCTAATTAGTCCCAAATGACCGTTTCAAGCTAAAGGCCTCGGTATGCAATGAACTTAGGAAGGAAATGAAACCAATTAAGAAATAATTGAACGACTTGAAGGTGTGTTGGCCTACGTAATTAGCCTAACTTTTAGGGACAACGATTTTTAAAACTTCGATACCCAAACATCATCTATAATTTTCCTTATTTAAAAGCTTATTGCTTAAAAAAATTTATAATAGTGGAAACATTTTACAAAATTAAGTTATTAATAGAGAGAAAATTATCAGAAATGCGGCTAAAATCATGATTAACTTCAATAGATTAGTTGCCGTGGACACACAATATTGTAGATTAGTAAAAGTAAACATGCTTTATTAATTAATATATAATATTAAGTCAACATTGTACCATTTTCTGATATGTTAATACATTTCATTCCAAGGTTGTATCTATAAATAAGTAATCAAAATCTAGTAGACTAGAGAATAAATATTTCGGAAAGATAAAATTGAAGTAATTTATAATATTGAATCAAACGTATGGCATTAAAAAATAATTCCCATGGAAGAAACTTCAGATAATTGTTAAAACATTACGTTAATATAATTATCTCCTTACCCCCAAAGCTCCCTGTAGCTTAATTTTCAAGTACTATAAAAATCTTTGTATGCACTAACTGGGGTAATTTTATTATACGAAACATAATGAGAGATAAATATAAAACCTGTAACATAACATACTTTATCAAAGCCTTAAATATGACTCAAAAATCAAAAAATGGTTTTCCCCAACGAAAATAATTCGGTTTACGATAATCGATCGTCAAGAATAAAGCTTAGACTGCCTCAGAATGAAATAAACGACATCATGCACGAGAATTTCAACAGAATTGTCCTAAATTGAAGCGGTCTGTTACAGAACAGCAATTCCCATACGTCTAATTGCAAGTTAAGTTAGTTAATTAAAACAAAGTTGTGGACATTTTTAGGGAAACTTTTTATGAGTTATGAATGAAATTATTTATAAGTGGCAATATGTTGAACATCTAAAGTCACTAATCGCTATCTTACTAACAATGTAAAATAAATTTTCTTTTTTCTCGAACATAAAGCTGGAGTATTGCCTAAATTTGATGTAAGCATCCCTGACAGCAGTAGTAGGAAGTGATACTTGCGGATGAAATACATGCTACCGCTATATGAAGCTCACTTTCAGACGATAACTATGGAATTAAACTTGATTAATAAAAAAATGTGGCAAAATAAACGCAAACTAAAAGATCCTAGTAATATAAACCTCAAAATGACTTAAAACTTTTGGAAATACAAGGATCTAATGAGAGGAGAGATCAACATGAAACTAAAACTAAAAATGTTGAGGTGTTATGTTTGGCCGGTTTTCTTGTATGGGTGCGAGACATGGACTATCTTAAAAAGTATGGAAAAAGAATAAAGGCATTGGACACATGGTTTGCCAGAAGAATTTTCAAAATTAAATGGTCAGAGAGAATAACCAATGAAGAGGTTTGGAGAAAGATTGGAAGCAGGTATAGCCTATGGAATGAAGTGAAAAGAAGAAAGTGGAAATACGCGGGACATGTGCTGAGGAGATCGTCAGGGGAGAGAATCGTGACAGCGCTGGAAGGATGGACAGTAAGGAAGAGAAAAAGAGGGAGACCAAGGATGGAATGGTTGGACAATTTAAAGAACTGGACGGATATTAACAAATATGAGGAATTGAAAAGGAAAGCAAGTAGAAGCGAAGAGTGGAGATCCATGAGAGCTAACCTCCTGATAGGAGAAGCTACCAATTGATTGATTGATATAAACCTTTGAAGATACGCAAACGTTGTCCACATATTGAAATACATTCATATTTATAAGCGTATCTTTAATTTCTAAGAACATATACTCACTGCGGCATTAACTAGTATTAGCGTCATAAAACGATGCCAAATAGACTTTCAATCGCTTGGTTTGATTAGTGAGAGGCATTGAGGCAATACACTAATAAAGAATGTAGCATATTAAATTTTAGGAAAACAAGGCTTTGTAGGAAAGACGTGGGAAGGATATATATTTTTAAAATCGGTATTTCAAACAAAGGAGAAACAGAGAAGATAGTACAGCGAAAGGGGGCGTTTCTTATGAAGCCGTAGGAAGTTAAATTATCGAGGCAAAATCAAAGCAAAACAAATGGTGTAATTATGGGAGAGGAGAAATTTTCAAGGACTTCACCCGAGGGATTATGATGAGGAAAACGTTGAAGCAGAGAGTCGGCCTAGATAAATTAAAGAAAATGGCTATGAAAATTTTACGAGAAGAATTTTGGGATCTTCAGAGAGATGGATTTCACAGATACTCAAATGAAGAGAGGTCCAAAGATGAAGCTTAGCGCCGAAATATCAAGCGCGAGTCATCAACAAATCCTTTTTGCTCGAAAACAGCCTTTCCTTCAAATCTGAAGGCGAGGAAAAAATCAAGGATAGGTTTGGGATAGCGCCTTTTTGGAAGATTTATGACTAATCTAAAAAATGCACAAAGTTTAATGCTGATTTACATCCAAAACATCCGTTTTCTAATATGAAGGTGGAAAAATATATATCCTTACACATTAAATGAATTAAAGAACAGGAACAGGATTTTATCTAGCTCAAGAACATATATCGTTATTACAGGAGTTCATAAATTGTAAACCACTAAGGAAATACGACAGAAGCATAGCATAGCTTGTAACCGGTCCATAGAACTAACGTAGAAAACTTGAAAGGAAATTATCTCAATTTTTAAAATTCACCTTTACTCCCGAATAGCTTGAGAAAATGCTTTTGCGGGATAGCTCAACGGACAGAGCGCCTGACCGGCAATCGGGAGACCCCGGTTTGATTCCCAGTCCCGTCAGACTTTTTTCAAGTCTATGTTTCCTTGGGATATTCCTGAAAGCACGCCATCTCGTGCAAAGTTACCTTATCCTATTTCCGTATTGTTTTCTTTATTCTACTACGATAAAATCTAGTTTTTCCGCACTACAAACTTTGAAAATATTTATTCATTTGTACATACTACATGAGGTAGTATTGAGGCAAAAATAGAAATTTTTAAAAATCTGCCTATCATCCACTCTAGCCTGAGGGAAGAACCTCCAAGCCCACTGTAAGGCAGCACGTCAAATAATAATATACTTATTTTCTAAAATCTTTGACACTCTTTATAAACTATAAGGAGAAATTTTCAAGAAATTAAAGAAACCAAATACATAATAAAATAAATAAAACATTAATAAAACCAAACGCAACTACTTCTTGCATAGCAGTAATTATCAAATTCAAAGGAATGATGTAAAACTAAATGCGGAACTTTATGTTATTTGGCCAGCAAAGATACTAATGAGAAAGAAATAGCTTAACTATAGTAAGAGAAAAAATCCTTGAAATTCCACACTTAAGTTTATATTTTCTAAAAAACTTTAGTGTGGAAATTGTTTTTTGTTGCGTTTTTATCTTGTTAAAGTTAAAATGTCGTTCTACGAAGTGCGGCCTGAGATGATTGAATTTAAAGAAATACTGCTTGCCAATATCTTCTCTCACGGTTTTCTAATAGCAGTTTGAGGAGGATGTTTCCGCTTGTTGCAGCACTTAATTGAATCTTTATTTTTCGCCCATCGTCGCATTAGTGCCAAAACTCCACTCACTTTGGAATCCCAAGTATTTATACCACTTCCGATTCTTTCTGAAATATTAAGTGTGTATAACTCATTCCAGGGAAAAAAGAGACAGGTGCAGCCTAAATATATAAGGGCTTAGCTATGGCTCAAAATAAACCTGGAACGGGAACGTCGAATCCTTTCTGAGAGGTCACTCACTCAGCACTAAGTCTCGAAAACTTGGAAGGCCTTTCGCCTCGGCCAACAATGAACAAGTGAAGCCACTGCCGCATTGAAATTCCTTTAAACCCAAGTGAGAAAGTATTTGGTTCGATAGAATATATACGAATTTGCGTCGATCGTCTAATCCCACTCTTAATTCCGTGTTCCGCATTTCATATCTTCTCTCTATATATATTTAGTTTTCGATGTTTTTATTCGTTCCCTTTCCTGTATTGGAGGTTTCCGCGAGTCAGATTTTTCTTCTAAAAGCCTTCAGTTGATTTTTAGCGGACTTCTTACAACAAACCAAATCTTTTGTTTATATTCTAATGTTTACTAACTCAAATTGAAAATAAATGTAAAAATAACGCAGGAGATAAGATGGAAAGGCAACTCAGGTATAACAACGCCAAAAGGAATAGTATATTTCTGTATAGTTACCCCACCGAAAGCTACTTAGAACCTCATCCCCTCATAGATTAGCTACATTGAACTATGGAGATGACTAGGTATGATGATGAGTGAGATAGTTAGCGCTAGTTTTAGTCTGTATGCCAGAATGCTATGAGTAAGAAAAGTCCACATAAGTGAGGAACCCTATGAATAAATGAATAAAACTTTTTATAGAATTCTGTGAGAGTGAACATCTAGTGCCGCTCAATACCTCACTTTCAATTCCTTACAGCCAATATTAAGGTTGAGATAAAAACATGATTCAGTACTTTAAGATATTTTTCATAGTTCCATTTCTAAAAATAATCAAATTAAGAGGTAGTGATTTGAATTCCTCTTGTATTCTAATATAAAATTATAATTCCGTTCACACAACGATTTAAAAAGAAGGTTGGCTTGAAGTTTTAATTGTCCTATAAAGTTAACCAATTCATAATTCCAATCCATATTGCAAAATTCTTAAATTAAGTGTAATTACACATAGAAAATTTGCAAATTCAGTAGAACGTTTGCACCAACTTCCATTCATGGAAATCCAAAGAAATTGCAGAATTTACCCGATGAAGAAAATCTTAAACTGATACTTAACCACGAAATTAAGGCTTTGCAAAGCTATGAAAAGTATGCCTGAAGCATGCCAAAGGTCCTTATTAAGAATTCAAGATGTACGCTCATAACACTGGCGAATCTTCCACAACGTCATAAGTTTGTAAATATTATCTTAAAATTTAAATTAGTAGTATTGCGTTGTAAGGTATGACAGGCTAAAAAATGCTTTAGAACTAACATGAAAGTAGTAGGAAAAACACACTAATCTGAAAATCCCTTTATAAAAATATCCAAAGATTCAAGTTATAATTTTAACGTGTAATAGATAAAATATATCCAAAAAGTAGTTTTCTTCCTAAATCTGTTTTCCTGTAGTGATTTTTTTCTTCTGATAAAAAATAACAGTATTCTATTTTCTCCGCAAACCATTCTTTCTTTCCATATTTCCTCCTTATTTCATCATTGCTCTTAAAAATCTGTACATATTATTACTTTAATTTTTAAATGACACTTTAGAGTTACATGGAAGATGGGACTTCGGAGTAGCAATCTAGCACAGAAAGGACATGTGTATGTATTTATATAAGTATAAATATAATCTTATATAGCTCAATAAGGAAGCAAGAGGAAATCTGGCAGCTACCTTTCTCCTTTCATCAGAAACAAAAGTCTCTTACGGAAGGAAGCGAAGAACGATAGATAGATAACAGTGATATTAATCCAATTTAATATGATCTCGGATAAATTTGTAAAACAGCCTAAAATTGTATGTGAAAACGATCCTGGAACTGGTTTGATTGATATCGCGCAGGCAGGGCGGGGAGATACGACACTAGAATTTCGTCACAGATCCCAATTTGAGCGTTTTATTTTGAGCATAAATCAAAGCGAAAGGATCTCTTGGACAAAAGAGCCCTTTCTCTCCATCTGATCTGGCAATTCGCGAGGATTTTAATTGCTTTTTGGCTCCATCTCCGGGAGCTGACATTCCGGCCGAGCTTATACTCGCTCCGAAATTAGGGGTTAAATATCCCCGTACCATAGTAAGTAGCTTAAGTATGATTTAATGATCGCCATGTTTTTTTGACCCCCGCCTTTTTTGCGTTGGCGCTGATGAATAAATGCGCATCTCATATTTTGATACTCTGATACGATAGACGAAGATAAATTGCTAGTAAGAGTTGAAAAAAAACGAACGGTGGTACACAGAACAAAACTAATCCCTTAAGTACTTATTTTTAGAATCTTTTATGTGCACTTGATTAACGTTACGTTTTCATTTACTAATTGGCTACATATTCTCTGAATTTACATTTTTTTAAATATGGTTTGCTACAAACCATAAGCTATTCAATATTCAGGCTTTAACAAGAAACCTGTGGTTACTAAAATTAGTGGTTTTTCCTGTGGTTAGTAAACGTTAATCCTTTCATTTGTTCTCAATCCCATAGCCAATAGGAAAGGTAAAATGAAATATATATACACATTTAAAGAAGCCTGAAAATCAATGCTTAATATTTTAATGCAATAATTATTCATTACCATAAATCATTTTAATTCGTAATCATTATATCTCTCTAAAATTCTAAATTGACCATTAAAAAACATCTAAAAATTATTTTATGAACTATTTTCAGTAAGTTAAGAAGGGGGTACAATGAGGATAAAAATTATAAACAATTAAACTTAAGGAGGTGAAGAAGTAATTTTATCCGCAGTTCATGAAGAATATATCATAATAATAAGAAAATACAAGAGTGGAAATCTTAAATAAAAATAATATAAAATTTGGAAAATATTAGTACTTCAAAATTATGTAGAATTATTTAATTAAATTTAAATGTTATAGATAATATAAACAGAATGCGTTCAAATATTTAATCCTCAAGTAATCAATACATTTCTGCCGCTAAATATTTCAAAAGCGAAATTTTACAAAGCAGTTAATGGCGGAAGAGAAAATGAGGAGAAACCTCTGACAATCTTATCACCGGGAAATTAATAAAATTCTTTCGCAATTCCTCATCAGCTTCCTCATAAGTTGAGAAAGATCACGTACAGTTATTTCCAGCTCCGTATTACTTCCTCGTGACGAAAGCACCGTCGGAAATCCTAATCAAACATCTCTACCGAGAGTTTCTTTACCTTGCTCCTTCGCTGCTCTCCTTGGTAAATTAATCTACATCTTAATTACGATATCCACACCTGGTTTACTACGAGTTTATGGGTTGCGAAAGGCTGCCAGGCCCACGCTATCTTCTCTTACACCCCCTCGAGGTGTGGGAAGGCCGTGAGGGATGCACCAGTAAAAAAAGCGCCCTGCATGCGATACGCAAAAGAAGGTTTGATTTAAATGCGTGGTTTAGAAGGGGAACAGCACAGTGACCTTTCCTCGTTTGCGAGTTTCCGCGTACGGGATTAAAGGAAATGCGAGCCCGAGAATAGAATTAGAATGGATTAATTAAAGGTTTCATCTGATACTGCTGGAGCACCACAGGAAGAGGTTATCGTAAATGATTCATGCACGGGAAGAATATGGCGTAATTAATTTCTATTTCCTGCGAGAGCTTATTGAGTTTCATACTGTTATGACTGGAAACCAATAACTTTTTCCAAAGGCTAAGATTTGCGAATTGTATCATCGGTTACGACTTCATTTCGGGCGATTGAATGGTACCTAAGTTAAAGCTTATCCTATTATATTTCTAATGAGCTCTTTCACAAACTAAAGGTTATGAGTCTGTTATCCCTTAAATAGTACATGATATTCGAATGATATTGCCAGTTTAAGAATTTATCGATTCTTCCAATCTATAATGGTCTGTTGGAAAGGATAGCGAAGTCTATCAAATTTTACCGAGCTAAATTGCCTCACGTCATCATTTTGTTACCAATAAAGTTTTTCATTAACAGGAAGTATTTTCTCAATGACGCAATTAAACATGGTAGTTCACGGTATTAGGAAACAGACTATGATCAAGGAGGATAATTAAGCATTTTTGTAACAATTTTCCATTTATATTTTATAATATAGGAAAATCGAAGTGGTAGTTTACGATATTAGTATGCACAAACTATGATAAAGGAGGATGATTAAGCATTTTTTTAACAATTTTCCATTTATAATTAAGAATGAAGGAGAATTGTATCTCTACATAAAATAGAAACTATAAAAAAACAGGATAATGCAGTAGTCATTGCAATAAAAGCAAAACTATATCTCGGGGATTATGGGGTTTTCTTCTATTTCCGGCTCGTAAAATTCTAACGATATTTCCATTATTCCAGCAACGTAATATTTATCGTTTAACCACTATAGTTAGGTTACTTGTTGATAAAAATTTAAGGAATATCAAACTCAATCGTTTAATCATTCATTCTCATGATAAATTTTACTTTATGAATTTTATCTTATTTCTTAAGAAATATATAACCATTGAAATACATAAGTTGATTAAACTGCATTTGGTAAAATAAATTAAAAAACATATGCAAGCACGCATTTTTTATCGAAGCTTCTTTAACAAGTGGCAATTTATATCTGGGTGCACAAAGTCGACTCCGGATAGCATGAAAAAACAAACTTGCGTAAATATTTTGCCTCAGAAAAACTACGAAAGAGGAATCACTAGAAATAAGACTCGAAATATAAGATCAAAAGCAACGGCGATTGAGATCTGAAGTGCTGATATCTCTCTCTTGGGTCATCGCTTTAAGCACAATCTCACTGCAAATGGAGCTTGTCCATTTTCGACATCTTTGTTAAGGTGCAGAAAGGGTAAATAATTCAAAGACCTATGTACAAAACACTAATCGAATGATTGACTCGTATCTAAACACTTCCTTTGGTACGAAAATAGAGAAAACCAGGTCTAAATTTGAATAAAAAACGTGACTTATCGGAAGAGAGTAAAGATTATTTCCATTCAAATATTTCAAATTTAACCAAATTGCTGTTTCATTGTAAGAGACGTTGAATAAATATTCCACCTAAACCAGATGGTAAATAAATGTATTGCTAATGTTTTTAGTATGAAATTGATAAGTTTAATCTCGGCTTAAAGTTTCGTAGCAAAGTTGCCTAAAAATATCACTTGTTGCCGAAAGTAGTATACATGCACTATATGTGGAAATTACTGAGCTCTTTTATTGTATAAGCAATGTTTTGATAGTTTATTTGAATCATTATTTAATTCATTCATCGTTTTTCAGTCTTGTATTGACATAAGAAGATTTCATAAGAGTCAAAATTTTAATACGCATTACTGACAAAAGTAAATTAAAAATCGGCTCACTTTCAATAAATTATACCGTTTGCCATACCATACTCTATTCATGAGTTATTAAAAGTAAGATTTAAATTTTTATCTTCAAATAATCTTTCAAATGTATAATTTAAAATTAAAATATAGTTGAAAGCCCATCGGTAGACGATAATTATCAAGATAATATTATTTCACTTTCCTGTTTTTTTCTGCTAAGAATATCTTAGTGGGGCTATCTTATATTTTGGGATTAGATACCTCCTTTAGAAATCACCTTCAGCAACACCCTTTAGAAATGACCAGGGAAAGTGGATATATTAGGTGCATTAGCGCTTCGCAGGTTTCTCCATTCCACTGGAATAGTCATGATGAGAGCAATTTCCTCTTAAATAACTTTGAGCCTCTGCACTTCATTTACCGTGAGCCATTTTCTTTCATCCTATTTCTACACTTTCCCCTAAGCAACAAGTTACGACACTTCTTGCTGAATAGTCGCAGATTTAAGGTTGCGGTTAATTGATTAATTAAATAAATTAAATTATATTAAATTGATTAATGTAATTTGCAGTTTAGATATTTAGCAATTCGCCACCAATTAGCTTGATCTGATGAATACACAGAACAATAACTATGGAGTTTATATCCTATGACATACGTTATTGCTTCGCATATTAAACTTCGATGAAATGTATTGAGTATATGAAGAATGTTTAAAAGTATTCCTTGAAAAGATTTTCAAATTATTTAACTTGCTGGCCCAATGGACTCAGAAACTAAAATCCTGAAGGTAATAGTTACACACTATTGTAACTATGGGTGTTTTCTCTAATGGGATTTTCTAATTCATCAGCTTTTATAATGAACCTCAGTATTTGTCCATAGCATTTGATAGTATGAACACAGTCCACCAACGAGAAACAAGAGGACCTCATTTAATGCAAATACCGATTCACAGATCTAATAAATATAACAAATCTTTTCATGTTACCGCCTGTAGACACTGGAACGCACTCTCTCCTAATCTTATGAATTCACCATCTCCACCATCATTTAAGAAGCACCTTACTAAACTCTTCGAACAGAATTGCATAGACAGAAACACCCTTTAATTTGCAGTTGAATTTATTGTATTTGCTCTCTTTCTTTTACATTTTTATGTTTGTATTTCAAAAGTTGTATATGTTAGTATTTTAATTTTGAGTAAGACTGTATTATATTAGTATTCATTTTTATTTTTTTGGTATCATATTTAATAGACATAAAGATTTGTACCTTGTATCAGGATGTATTATGTTATTTTTCATTTTCATTTTATTATATAGATTTATATAGCTGTATTTTTTAAATATTTTTTATAGACTTGTATTTTATTTTGTGATAATATTTGATTAATTGTTTTATGTTATGTCATATGTAATGCAAATGTTTTAGTTAAATGAAAGATGGGACTAAAAAGTCCCAATTTCGCCAAATAAAGTCCCTTGTATGTATGTACGTGTAATATTCATAGATTTTCAGTGGGTAAGGATTTGGAGTATTAATAATAAAATACCACTTTAAAAGGATTAACTAATAAAAAAAGCATATGGGAAAGGATGGCTGAGATTATAGTTGATTGATAGCACACAACGTACAAATAACATTCTTTTCAAATAAGTACGGATATAATTAAATTGACCAAACGATGCTAGGCGAAATTCCATCATACAAAACAATTTTTTGCACCCGGAAGGTGCAATGAAAATTAAAAATGTCCGTTCAAAACGCGTTTTGTGGTTTTATACCTATGCTTTCATTTTATGGCACATACCTTTCTGTTACAATAAATGAATAGGTAGTGTGGATGTTATAGAAATTTAGACATGGAACGATAACTTTCCTATCATGTAGTAAGGTGATGGCGCCTAGTGACTGAATATTGAATCGTTCCCAAGATCTGCCTTTTCTAAAGTTACGCTGATGAAATGGAAGTTTTGACTCCTCGTCCTCGAGCATCAAAACAATCTCGGACGATCCGTACAAACATTCGATCGAAGCAGTTCGAAACGGTCTAGGTCCGATTAGTTACAGAATATTTCTAGAAAGTGATTAACAGTGGTCCAGTAATTCCCCTATTTCCATTTGTAATGTAAAAGTAAGATTAATCTCGCCAATTATTACAGATCCCTAAATAAAGCTAATTTTCTATCTTTATTTATATCTATTTTCTACATAGTTAATCACGAAGGAAACATCAGCATGTAGACATAATCGGAATAAATATAATGTCACCAATTTTGGGCAGCAGGAAAACAAGTAAGATGGGAAAGAGATGCACTGCGTGTAAGGTGGTGAGGAGAAAACATTAATGATTTCTTTGGAAATAAAGAAGAGGCAAATAATTTTTATAGTAGAATTCAAAAACGATTTCAGCAGTGAACCGTAGTAGTTAAACATGAATGCTGGGTGCTTCTGAATATGAACTTGATGAAACTGATCGAAATAAATATAACGTTAGATGGCACCAATATTCATTTCCTCCTTTAAATACTGCTGTTATATTACGCAAAGCTATGCCATGCAGATATAGAATGGGTCTTATTGAAGGGCATATATTTATCCTGAGATAATTTTATTTCCTAGGATTATATTTCTCAAGTAAAATATTTGTAGGGTTTTCAGGAGCCGTCCGTCAAGAAGAAGACCCGAGCTCGAGTTCCGGTCTCGTCAGAAATCTTTCGCATTCGTTTATCCTTTGAGTTTTTTCTAGATTGCCCATACTATAGCAGGCCCACTAGCAAGGTTAACCTAAAAAATCAGTTCCAACTAATAATAACTAACATATAACTTATAATGAACGAAAACACTTTTTCGTGCCTAAACGAAAAATTACTCAAACTTAATTAAGCGCTGTCTGTCCGCAAAGTATTCAGACCAAAGGCCGTTTGGAACTCCAATCTCTCTAAGATTAGCTACTAGAGCTAGTTGAAGGTAATGAGGCTTGATAGGCAAGATGAGGAGTGGGGTAGTTTGCCCTTGCTTTCCTCACCAAGCCAGAAAGCTGTAAGAGGAACAAGTCCACGTAATGACTATACAAGCAGCACTTTTCTTAGCATTCTATATATAGAGATATTTCAATTTGTGTCATTATTCAGTATCAGTCACACCTCTATAGTATTCATGCCAACACAGCCATGAATGAAACCAACCAAAATGGATGATAGATATATTTTTCTTAATCCTGTACCAAAAGATAAATAAATAAATTCTTTATTTGGGTGAGATTGAAACTGAAAGCCTCTTCTTCCATCCAACCCATCGTCATTAATTATAGAAGTTAAATTGAAGAGAATAGTAGAAGAAAAAAACAGAAGAATTGTAGGTGTAAAACACCAAAGAGATTCTTAGGGAAATAATATCCAATGCAGGAAAACACCCGCAAAGAAGAGGGATGTAAAAAACCTGCGTAAACCTAACGATATCAATAACTAGAAAATGAGAAAAAAAACATGACAAAATATATAAGTATACTATCAATAAGTATATGTATGCGATACATGAATAGTCAGTTAACATTTAAATATTTAAGATAAGGCAGCAGGAACAAATTCAATGCTTTTTGTTTTAGTGTTATTTGTACTTGTAGTTATTTATTGAATTTAACTTCAAATTTTTACGTACGATTAAATTAAAATTTATGTGAATAAAAAATTACACGCAATACGCACACCAAGACGCTGTTGGTTTCTCTAACCCTGAGAGAAATGTGGTCTCCGCTACCTTCACTATCTTACATCATTTCCTTCCCCCGGGAATTCTTTTTACGTCACATTCGTGTCCTGCCTGAGTCCAAAGTAGATATATGATCCAGCTTATCCAGGTGGCAGCCAAAAATGAGTGGCGGACCGACGGGATTTTTTTTCTCGCGAGAATTTAAGAGGAGACCCTTCAACCGCTGCCATCTCGTGGCGATGCGAAGAGATACGGAGTCGGAGAAATGAGGAAGGAGTCGAGAAAAATTAACGAACGATCCATTCCGTGAAAAACTCGTACACTACATGTCTCCAAGCGAAGGATAACTGGTTCCAAGGGAGTTTTTAGCGTCTCCCTTACGTATTTCAACGGAACAAGCTATGACGTCTTCTGAAAAGATATTTCTTCAAGGTTTCCTGAGAAACTTCCCCGGTATTCAGGTTAAGGTTGTAAAAATTAATGGCAGACATTTATTTATACAAGACAGAATAGTATATGTATAGATCTAAGATGTCGTAGCTGTGGTTTGAAGGAATCTCTTATGTTTATGCGTCTGCATATTAGAGGCGTAGCCAAAACTTACTCTAAGATGGATGACTATCTTTCTCGCCAATCCCCTCTTTTTCTTTATTCTAATTTCATACAGATATTCACACTAGTTGAGTGAATTTTAAGTAAATATGTGGTATATTTGAGATAAATATTACTTATAAATTAATTTTGGGAATAACTTGCACTTCAACCTTACGGGGAGCAACTTAGTGGTATTTCCTAACGTTAGATTATTTAATGTATTTTTCGACGTTTGATTTTATAATGAATTAAAAAAATGGGTTTAACAAATATGATTGACCTAAATATTTCAGGAGGGCCTTAATATTGAGACGTAAACTGCTAATATTAGATAAATATTCTTCAGTATTCTTTATAATGCTATGACCCCAAGCAACAGAAATCCTGAGTCTTTTCGGCCACGCATCGCCATCACCATTATAATACATCTTAGCAACAGATTCTCAATTACAAAATATTCCGCTATCAATATGTCCCTACGAGAAGCTAGAAACTCTTATTATCCATAGTTATGTATAGTGATACATTTAAATTCAATTGCAACACAAAGATAACCTTGTTAAATATTTTCAATTTATTTTCAATAAGAATTTGGACACGATTCTCTGACTGATACCTCTGATCTATCTGAGCAATTTCTCCTAATTTTCATCTTTAAGTTAACAATTTATTTTTAGTTGAAGCGAATGACGAGAAGCAATGCTATAATTTTGTAAAAGTATTAACATAGTGATTGGCTCTTAAAATA
Source organism: Sympetrum striolatum (assembly GCA_947579665.1). NCBI lineage: Eukaryota > Metazoa > Arthropoda > Insecta > Odonata > Libellulidae > Sympetrum > Sympetrum striolatum. Next base: position 39,677,490 of record OX388345.1, on the reverse strand, counting down.
TTTCGGAACTTGGTCATCATCATTAAGTTTCACTGAATTTCCTCAACGCAATTTTTTGGAATTTTAAAGAATTTGTGGGGAATATACTTTTGACGATTTTGGGGATGCATTAATATGCCTAGTCAATGTATATCTGTGAGATAAAACCTTTAATTAACACCACAGATTACGGGTGACCAACTCTTCAGAAAATATGATAGGAAGAAGATAAAACTGCCAATCTGAAATCAGCCTTCAATTTTTTCTAATCTTTATAACCAATGTTTTACGACCAATGTATTCTAATTGAAACAGTATGTGAAGAAAGGTTTATGATTGTATTAAATCGAATAATGGAATAAAATTAATCCTTTACCAATACCCTAACGAAACACTTAGAATTAAATTTCACGCTTACAGTAATTACTATGTACGACCTTTAATTTTTACCATGGGAATGCATCATTAATTCTAGCCTGTACTTTAAAATTAATTAAATAGAATTGAAAACGCACGTGAATCTTTACTTATTTAATACATCCCAATCTATGGCTTGTTAAAAATTTATATGCCATCTCCTTAACAATGCTTCATGATAAAGGATAAATTCTACGAAAACATGTAGAAAATATGCGCCCGAGAACAATCGTTATTACATATTTAATTTATTTTCACCCTTATCCATTCCACTCTATGCTCCCCTTCTTTTCATTCGGTTTCCTTACAGTCAACCGGCAGAAAATCATCTCAAACTTCCAGAAAATTTCCCGAGATCTCAGAAATTGGCCGAGGAATCGTCGAAGGGAATGGGCTCGGATTCCACTTCAATGGGAAACTCGATAAAGTCCCAGCCTCCCTACGGAGAAGCAAGCGTTCCACTATTTCGAGAAAAGATTTAAGGTGAATCACCTGGAGCTCGGAAATATTTAACGAGGGGTACAATTAAAAAAAAAACAGTGACCTATCCCTTGACCCAACCCTTAAATACCACTTAGGTCGACTGTTTCGATCCGTTTTATAGGTTCTCTTATCGGATTTTAACCGGTCCCTCGCTGTGACATTTAAACTAGGAAAATAGAAGCTGCCTATTCACCTTGGAACTTCTCGATGCAGAATCGTAGAACAAAGGGCAAGGGTTTTTCCTTTTGTTCTGCGAGTCGCTGGGGAGCAACGCATGCCATTTGGTGTTTGCTGCGGTCTCACCTCGACCTCTGCGCTTGATCGTGATGAATGTAGAATTTGCTTGGGAACGGGGCCAAGTGAGAAAGGCTTGGAAATCTTGCCACCCGAAAATAATTGAGTGTTTCGTTCCATACTGCCTTTAAAGGCAAACTTAGTGAGAATGGAGGAAGGAAAGACTAACAAAAATATAGGTAGGTATTCTATGTATAATCTAAGATTTAGAGATGGTCCAACGTAAAACAACTCGTTTCGTTGGAGGAGATTTCAGGTTCGACAGTAGCGATACGGCTAAGACAGAGTCCATCAATTGGAATTTGCTCCAGGTGAGAAGATCTGAAGATCTGATGGCAGCTTTTCGAAGAATTCACTGATTTAGGACTTTAAAATGAAGTAAATGAAATTTTATTTCCAATAAAGAAAGAACGCGATCTCCAAGAAGCACCGACAAAAAGTTACAAGGAAGTAATCGCAAAATCAGATAATTATTTTTGGTTCTTCCTTCCTAAGACTATTAGAGTAGCTAATATGGTAGATTAGGTAGTGATGATGGTTTTACTACACCCACTCCCGTGAGCCAATGGGGGCTCACGGGGTATATATCTGAATCTAAAGAAAGACGCTCACAATTGTGTTTCTTAGTAAGGAATGAATATTAGGATTTAGGTTTTGCATCGGCAATTGTCACCAGTTATTAAAACATTTTTTTCGTTTAAGAAAATCTGTGAAGTGCTAGTTTGAGCTTCGTATCCTTTAAGAATAGAATAAGTTTGTCAAATTTCAGTGGTGAAATCGATTTTAGAACTTGCAGCGCTGTTCTCATTTACGAAAAGGTATTTCTATCTCGGTCCATGTTGCACACCCATTTTGAAAACGCTAAGAATTGAAAAACCATTAGAGTAGTGAAATAATACTAACGACTGTCGATGAATGAAAAACGATAGAGTTATTGCAAATTTAAAAATACTTTCTATAGGGTCATGTGTGGCTCATTCTCCAAAAATGTAGGACGTCCCTGTTTTAAAACAGTACATCTGTCTTAGGAAAGACTTCTTGAAGTTTCCTCACTAAATCCTTATAGATGCGCAATTCACAATTACAGATAGACTTTTGGAATTATGGAAATAACGTAAATTAGAATAATACTCACACCTTGACAAACATTCATTTTGCGAACCACATCACAACAATAAAGTTTGGCTTTCTCGTACTTGAATGCTATTGACAGGATATGTATAAATAACATGTGTTGTAGATACAATGCGCATTCCGTTACCCACTTTTTATCTTCCTTATTTATACGAATGTAGATATTCGTTAGAATATCCAGTTTACTTACGAATATAAGTAACAATGTGTTTTGTTCTAAACTCAATTTAAAAACATGGTCTATTTTTTACAAGATTCCCTGGTTTTATATTTATTTTTAAATGTAAATATATCCTCCTTAATTATCTAGTTATCTATTATCTTAATGCTGCATGCGGATAAATCCAACCTAAGGACAGCAAAAATACTGCACGAGTAACAATTTATTTTGTATTCCACAACACCTCTATTAGTGGCATTATTTAGCATTGCTCATATATCAGTATCTGTAATGGCATCACAGCCGTGAATATGATTTAAAGTAGATGAAAGAAACATTTTTCTCAACCCTGTACCAAAAACGAAATATGTTCCATTTCTCGGTAAATGGTGTCAAAAACAATAAAATTAAAAAAACAATTAAATTATAAAAAAGCGATAAGAATTACTGTAGTAGGATTAAAAACAAAAAGGATTACTATGCGAAAAATATTTCATCCTATATTCATAATTGTAGGATACATATAATGGTAAAATTATTACTGAAATAAAATTATACCTCAGATGTTAACCAAAAATAACATTAAGCAGAGCATTTTAAAATAAAATATTACGAAATTGTCACTCAAATAATATAAGTAACAACTCATTGATCCTTCCAGAACTCACCCTTATATCCGAAACCAATTTGTTCAAAAATGCACTATAACCAAGAAGGAAAATATTTTGAAAGCATAGAAAAATTCGCAGCGACGTTCTACCGCTTTGAAGGCTCTCTTGAAATACCACTCGCTAAAATATGCACGCATATTCGCATCCAATTCCACAAATTACGTTTTTATACGTCAAAAATCTATTAATTTTGACCCCGTTGAAATCTCTACAACGAGATTTCGCGGTACTTTCCGAAAATGGAATAACTTTACGTAACTCCGAAGGAGCTTCGCTAAAGAAAGTACTTCTGACCTACTTCCGGAACTCTTAAGATTAGAAACTAAAATATACCTCAGCTGTCATCACAAAACTGACTAACTCTGCTTTAAGCCCAAAAATTAACTTCGATGCAACTTCTTGCGGACGACTTCCTCTTCCCAACGAGAAACTCTGTCTTCACGAAAGATGCAACCTCTTCAACTCCCAAAGAGAACAGAGGTGGAGAGAGGATCCAGAGAAGTAAGAGATCGTGACCGGACATAACCCTGTACGACAAAAGCCTAAAAAGAAAGAACCGCACTGGGCAAAATCCTCGATAGAACCCCGCAGGCATGAATGTCCACACGACAAAACCTGACAGCGATAAAAGCCCACATTAACAAACCAGTACATCAATAAAACCCAATATGAAAGTGCACATGGACAAATGTCCACATAGTAAATGCGCACATGGCAAATTTTTGACATGCAATAAAAAGATGCTGAAATGACCTAACTAAACATGATAAAGCGTGCAACTTGAAACCAAAGTTAAACAAGTAGTAAAATTATCGAAATAACTGAAATTCGAACCCAGGTCTCTCATTTTCCGGGCAAGTATTATAGCCAATAACATACCAAAAGATTTTTTAAACAATGGAATTTTGTGAAGTTATTTCCCACCCATTTACTAGGATGGAGTTCCACACAGTTAAAGCTTCCCAGATTGATTTGAATGTGAGGATTTTTAATGTGAGCTAATGTCTTGCGGGCATTTACTTGTAGTCTTTTGTCGTGTGTAGTTACGTCATGGAGCGGTAAGAGATTGGCCTTCCCGGATCCAGAAACCTCCCGTGGGCTTCTGGTCCATGACGTGCGAGGGGTCAGCTGTTAGATTCCTCTCCATCCTTATCTACGCTCACTTCCGGAGTGGACCACTAAAAAACAGGCTCTGGGGTTGCGGTGGGGGAGGGAGTTAAAACCGACTTGGCAACCTTAAACTGCTTTAAATGCAATACACTAAAACAGAAGCCGTCCTTTCTGCGCCCTACTTAATGCCTGGAACCGGGATAGAGAGGGTATTGGACGGGGAAATAGCACCAACTCCGGAGTGCATCTGCGAGGGATAACGCAATGGGGTGCCTTGAGAGAAATGAGAGTGAATCATACGCAAGAGGGAGAGTGATTCCTGAGGCATATCTGCACGTGAAGAAAAGAGAGATGCAGAGAGTTTTATAGGCCGAATCGCCATGTTCAATCTTCCTTTCAAGTCACTTGGTAGTAGTGGAAAGAAAAAACAGATATCCGGTCAAAAGATCTTTTAAAGTCAATTTCTCATACTGTAAATAATTTTTACGTAACATACGTGATATTAGCTAGCTACAAATTGTTTGGCTCGACGCTCATATAATAAAGACGGTCATAGACTCATATAATGTACGGCTCTGACAAAAATAATACTGTAGCATAGTATTTTTAAATTTTTATTTATATCTTATATATTATGTTTCCTATTCATATATCGTGCATTTTCGGTGTTTCCTATACATGTATGTCACTTTGATTGACCTTCCACGATGCTGGTGGCCTATCTGCAAGGATAGGTTATAGTAATAATAAACATTTCGCAAAATCACTAAAATTTTTAAACACGATTTAAAAGCGTTGCGTATTTTTATTACTTTTAGGTGCTTGTAGTCGCGACTGGAAGTACATGTAATTCAAGTCAAGACTTTTAGTTATAGATTCAATAACTAATTTGGGCTATTAGTCTATTTAGGCTTCTTCCATTGCTCTCAGATACGCGATTCAAATTTTTAAAGCTAACTAAAACTTAAAATGACTAAAGCTGACTGCTATACCCTTTGCAAGATTATTTAATTCAACCAAACTGCACAGTTTAAATTTACAGTTTATGGCTATTTTATGCCTTCTCAACCAGACTGGAGCTCCCAAAAAGCCAAATAGGATAGCGCTTTCTGTTAGCGAAACCTTTCCCGGACTTAATGGAGGTCCACATGTTCGAAATGAGCTCAGCTGTAAATACTTCAAATATTATTACTAGTGCTACAACCATCTATGACATTTTTATTTCCTAAGGAATCGATGAAAAAAGATTCCGTCTAATTCGTATAATTGTCTATTCTGTCAAATCACCTTGTGTGGTAACAAATATTTCCGCTCAGCAACAAGAAAAGAATTTCTAATTACATCACGCTGTTATCAAAAATCATTATGTCGCGTTTTTAGGTGATTTCCTGTTTCCGGGTGGTATAATACACTTAATGTTTCGTAAAAATGTCTCTTATGCATTTTTCTTTGAGTTAAGTATCCCATATTCGAGGTAGAGCTGCTAGGATATTCTAGGATTTGCCCCCCAGATTTGAAAAAAAAAATTCGTGGAGTATTAGTAACGTGACGGCAAATGCAAGACAGGGCAATTGTGATACACAAGCAAGTAATTGGTGAACTTTGAGAGCCGTTTTGTACGTATGAGAAATGTCAAATGAAACACACTCCGTTTCTTCATTAATCAGCCACCAAATTAGAGGGTATCCTAAATTAACATTTGATAGCAAATGTAGTTTACATTAAAATTACTATAATAGAATTAAATTCAATTTAAGACACAAACAATAGTTGGCTCGCACAAGACAGAGACACCATTTGAACATTATACTCATTTAGACGCAATGAGAATGATGAGCACGTTATGAAAACAACTCTACCAGAAAGACCAACGTTGAGGGAAACCAGTTTTACAACAATACTTCGTTACTTCAAAATCCAATCTCTAAATCCACACCTTACTGCTCTCTATACCACATTTCTTCGGAATTTCAAATGCGAAAGTTTGCCCAATGATATGAGCACAATATTAAAATAAAATAAAAACAATTTAATACAATGAATCAATCTTCTACAAAGCCTTCTATACACGCCGTCACTCCATCACCTTATTCAATTCATTTCTCCATTTTCCTAGGCTTCTTAGCATATACATTCGTTTCCGATCAATACTTACATATTACGATTCTCAAGTTTGCCTTAAAGGTACGCACTCGGGGAGGAAATGGGTCAGAGACACTTACTAGTAAGAAGTTCCACTCATTCCTTGTACGATCACAAAAACAGTATTTGCCAATGTTATTTCTCGGAGGGGAGATTTGAATTTCACATTCATGATCCTTTTACAGCACAATGCCTTACCTGCACGGCTTATTTACACTAACCCTTGCTGGATTTCTACAACACATATTATGCAGGTTTCCTAACCTTTACAAGCTCCCTCATATTTCTTCTCAAAATTAATCATATCCCAGCTTTTTTATATTTCTCGACGTTCTCAGTTCTTTTAAAATGCACTAGTTTTTGCAGTTCTCTATACCGCTTAAACTTTTTTGTCCACCCTACTTGTTCCGGATACCTTACTTAAGTGCCTTATTCTAAGATGATCCTAACTACTGATTTATTAGTTATTCCCATTTGCGGTACTTCCACTATATGTCGCCGATATTTTGGTACAATAATTGTCAAATTGATAACACAATGGAGTCCTTGATACGTGATAAGAATATCTGAAACAGATATGTTTAAGAATTCTAGAGGATTCTCCATCATCATGATATTTACCACGCCCGCCTTTCGGATTAGCAGTTCCGGGTTTGATATCAAATTTTCTCAAAACTAGGCTGCATAAAGAAGAGAATTTGATCGTAAAATCTAGAAAGGAGCCAAATCTTAAGTGAAATGATATAGCAAATTATTCCGTTAATAACTTTGGAGAAATTATACAATTACGGTGATCGGAATCTTCATACAGTTAAGCAGACTGGATAGACAAGGAGAAGAACCTCTGCCCGTAAAGGCGTTCCTTCCCGAAAAATAATTCCCGAAGAAGGACGAACATGAAAATAGTTCAACGGTACCGGGGATCGAACCCAGAGTCAACGTAATATCAATTAGGAGATGCAGGTTCGTGTCCCGGTCCTCAGACATATGCTTACCTGTTCCTCATTGGACGGAAAGAGTTGGTTTTCGATGAATAAACTCAACTTCGGTTATCCGAGTGGAATACAGTTTTGATATTGGAATAATGCAACCCTTTTATTCCGTAATTGAATGACAAAGAATTATTTCAAATAAAAGTAAAACTGAAGACAAGGGTAGTGCTTATCCATTGAATGGTTCTTAGATATTCTTCACAGGTTCTCAACCAAGTCAAAACATTGGTTAAAACCAACGTTCAAGGGAAATGGCAACCGTGGTTGTTGCCGAAACGTAGGTTCTTGCCAACGAATCGACCCGTTTGATAAATCGTAGGTGAAATATATATAAATATAGGCGAGAATTATAAAAATATTTCATACTTAAGAAATACTAGTGATTTATATACACATAGGATCAGATAATCCGTCGTTAAGAAAGAAAATTAGCCTTTTATAATGTGTAATTCGAGGTTTTCGGATATAAATTCCACGTTTGCTAATATTTGAGTTGGTATCCTACGAAGTGCGAAAGGAAAGGGATGGTCAAGCATTTGGCTGAGCATAACAAAGACTTAAACTTCCGGGTTGACCTCGAAGCAGTTTTTTCCTGGCAAGGTTCACCGGCACTCTCACACGTTACCGCGCAAAACACACAATTCATCCTTAACGCTGAACATCTGATGCGATCCACGTGCCATCTTCCGGTAACTACTCTAAACGAATGAGTAATCCACACTCCCCTGGAGCATGTGTATTCAGATCGAGAGAATGTGTACTCTGTTTGATTCTGAGCAGTCCGTACTGTATTTTTAGACCATATACAGAAGAGTTGAAAAATTCAATTTTTTCCCGGATCAAGATCTCCTGGATTTGTGGCCAGAAAGGCTTATTTCTTAAAGTAGAATCTCGAAATATTATTTTCTATCATTCCATCAGGATTGACCAAAGAAACTAAGTCAAAATTAGGAATAATAAGGAAAGGGTAAAGGTGACTTTGCACATAAGGGCGTGCACCCAGGAATTTTCCTTGGGAATTAGGAATAATGTAAAAAATATTGGTATTAGTACCTTATATTGGTGCCTTAACAACAAAAAGGTAATTTCCATGTAATAACAATTATCTCATTCCTACTCTTGAATTCTTAAACCCGTTCTTAGCAATCCATGGCATAAAGAAAAGAATGTGCATACTTCATGTATTTTGTTTACGCAAAAATAGTTTGTAATTATTTTAAAGAACTGATGCAGAAAATCAATATCGATTCAAAACAATTGGTAATATATACGTTTTATGGTTTAATTTTACAGCAAGATAACGAAAAAAACTTAATTAGTCTTAATGTAAGGCTTGCCTCTTATTAATTCAAAAAAGAAACACAATCCGACTCCGTACACAGAAAATATATTTAATAAAACACGACCGGTTTCGAGGATAGTACCTCATCTCATGGAGAAGTTCCACCAAGTATTACCAGAATTATTTAATTACTAACCTATTATATAAAACAACTTAGAACATTTTATCCTTCCTATAGAAACTTAAAATATAATTATTCATTTTAAATCATAACTGGTTCTTGAGATTTTTGTTGAAGGGAACGATCCCTAAAACAACATAAGTTCATTTTTATTGGGCTAAACTATTGAAGACTTTTCTTTAAAACAATTCAAAAGCCCAAGAAGAAACACTAATAACCCGGAACAGTATGATTTCGTTATATCATGGAGTTCTAGCTTCTTTAAAACCCATTGAAACTGTTATAAAATTTCAAAGTTTGTTGATTTTTAAAAATTCAAAGAGGAAGTGAAATATCTATAGATTAAACTCTGTTGCAGGTTTTAATTTTCTTTGCTGTTGGCTTTAACAACAAACTTAGCGATTCCCTTTCCTTAAAAAGTAATTACTTCAGAGGAGAGTTATAAGAAGATGCAGCTCGAGGAATCTCTTGGAGAACTAAATATTTATGACAAATATTTACAAGAAATTGCTAGTAGAAAATTGCTACTTACTTTATGACATTTGTGATTCATAATCACTTCGAATAACCGAAAAAACGAAGGATATTCTTCAATTTTTCAATAAAACATGATATGAATTAATGCATCGAGTAGCAACTGATATACTTCATCAAGCCTCCAGAGCTGGATTAAATGGACTGAAAATTCTTATCTTATCTTATCTCCATGTATTTCAGCTTAAGAATATACTTCGAAATTTCGGTAAAATTATGTTTATATCATAGTCTAAAAGTAAACAAACTAAATTTCTCAAACATGCTTGAGAAAAGTGAGTCAAAATATAACTGATCTCTCTAATATCAATGCTCTCGTAATATCAAATATAATTTACTAATGACAAAGTTGGTGTCCACTATTGATTGATGAAATCGCATTTAGATGGTAACTGTGATATTTAGTAAGATCTAAGAATATTTTTCAGGAAACTAATGAACTTCTGAACTAAAAGAACAAATTTTAATACATGTAAGAGTGTTAATTATGAAATTACATTAATTTTTAAGAAATACCTTAAATAATTAAAAAGCAGGAGGATAAATCAGTCAAAAATAGCCTCCCCAGAACGAATAAAAATTCCCGCTAAGTTCAATGAAAGAGATCCAAACCTCAGCCGTCGCATTTCCCTTCCGCTGGTTGAGAGATCTCTTTTTAGGCTCCAATCACAAACTTCAACTCGGAAATAGCCCCCATCAGTATTTATAGCCGTTATTCACACGCTTGCTTATTTGAGTTTTGACAGTATCAATCGATATAGAGTTAACATCGATGCTTCGACAACGGCGATAATCAAAGGTGTAAATATTATAAAATATTTCTCCCGATGAAACAAGAAACTAACGCGAGATCGAGGCGGGAGTTGCCTTCGGAAAACAATCTATGTATAGCGCAGCGTTTTGGGATCTTTATCGACTGACTTCTTGATTATTTTGGATCGACGGGTGATGGAGTGCTCGAAACTTGGGGGCGAAGACAAAGAAACATCTGTCGGCGATATAACGGAAGTTCCTCAACTTTTCGGTTATGAGTCGAAGCTCGGATAATAGAGGATGCTATGCAAGCTATCGCAATTGTGTTAGGGCCCACCGAAGTTGAGAAAGTATACTGAACCGGGAAGTTTTACCCACGCATACCATTAGGAAAATTGCTCGAGCCTTCACGCCTCCTTCAAAATAAATATCTCTATGTTTTCCTGCAATAAAAGGTAAAATACGTAAAATGTCTAACATGAGTGCAACTTTCAAGCAAGAAAACAGAAAATGAGTATGAATAACATGTATATTTATTTTTAAGGGCTTGATTTACCCAGTGAGTATATTTTCTATGAATTCGACCATGACTTGTTTTAACTCACTAATAAACGTATGCTAACGATGAGTGATAATAATATTAACTTCATAACTGTTTTGCTTGTAAAGTAATGTTGACCTTTGGCTCATGAACTATCCCTATATATTTACCAAATAGTAAATGGTTATGTCTGGCAGGAAGGGCAAATAAATGTAGTAAATTTTCTTTTAGTATCAACTGTAAATATGTTGGCTAAATATGCGAGGCGCAGGAAAATATTTTGTAATTATTATGATTTAACCTTTAAAGATTAAGGCTATCATCTGAAATTAGTATACAGCTGCAAGATTTATGAAAAAATGTACCACGAATCATTTTAATTTTTCCGTATTCGTATAGCAAGATTCCTCCATCATAAATGGACCCTCCGCCACTCTCGCCACAGCAACCGACCGGCAATTGAGAGACCCGGGTTCGATCCCCGGCTACGGTAGACTTTTTCTCCTTCATTTCCATCGCGCAAGATTATGAAAATTTATTTCACTTTTAATTAAAATTGCACCAGGGAAATTGTAGTTCTGTTTCTTCCAAGTTTGCATTTGTTGGGATAAAATTTAATTATATATGCATATAAAAGTCTGGAAAAAATGGATACTACTTGTATAATCTGCACTTCATTCCACTATCAAAACATATCAGATTGGTTAAGATTGTTCAAAAAGCAGTCGAATTCGGAGTAGCCGTGAACCTTGAGTTCAAGATTTTTTGTTTGCTCTTTATCTTAATTAAAATAAAATAATCTCCCGAGATAAAATTTTACTGGCATAAAAATAATTTACTAATTACATTACATCGGATGACGTGGGATGATAGACTAATTATAAAATTATTGGGACAAAATTTATATTTATATTAATACCAGTTACATGTAAAATATGGAGCTTATAAATTTTATGTTCCTGAAAAAAATACTCGATATACAGTGTTGGGTTACTTGGAACATAATGTAGTAGTAATAATAAATCCATCATTTAATTATTTACAAGTAAAAGTAATAATTTCATCAATTAAAATTATGTTCCGAAAAAATAATTTTATGCTATTTTTCGTAAAGTAATATATCTACACAAAGAAAAATATAAATTTAAAAAATAAATAACTTAAGTCAAGAAAACCATAATTTGAGTAATATGAAATTTCCGATAATGAATAACTAGTAGGAAAAGAATCTAAAGATATACTCCTATTCCCATGATTATCGCCTATTTAAAATTAATTCAATATATGATGATGCGAGGAGGTAGATCATCGACAGCTGACTTAACCCAGACATCTAAGGCCTCTTCACACTCACGAACTCCATGGAAAGAATTCCCAAGTGAGAAGATTGGATATCGATTCTCACATCAGCTGGGGATGATTAATAGCTCCAACGACTACTCAGATGGAACATCTACGATGAGATGCGACCAAAATATATACTGTCTTTATTACTCATATCTGAGGTGAGGGTGACGAAAGTCTGGGCCGACATTTAACAAAAAGATAGAAAGAGTGTTCGAGCATGTATAAAATAAAAGAGGTTCGTTTCTGGAAGTAGAATCTTCTTGTAGTTTACAGAATTCAAATCCTTCAGCTCCTGCATTAACTACTATTCAATTTTTAACTGGCAATAATGCTGCTCATTGGCACCCTAATTTATAAAAAACATTTTGCAAATGCTTCTAAGTATATATTGAATTTTCTCTACTTGAACTCCAAACTATAATTTTGTATTCTTTGCTGTCTCTATTTTAACTCTTAGACCTGAAAAATAATTACGGGAAAATGTTAAACTCGAATTATCAAGTAGGAGTAGGGTGAGGTGTTCTTCGATATTAAATTATTTAAGAAAATTATCTCCTCCCATTTAATTTCTTCTGCGATAAAAGTTTAATCATTTATTAAAACTTGTAAACCATTAATGACGATAAAATAATTAAAATACATAGAATAATAAAATGTTTATAATAATAAAATATAAAATAAATAAACTTTATCAAACAATTGAAATTTATTAAATTATTAAAATTAAAAAATAGTTCGAATTTATCAAATTAAATCATAAAATTATATAAAATGACTTAAATTTCTACAAACGCTTACAAATGTTAGGAAAACTAAGAAGATAAGCAGAGAGCTCCAGTTTCACCAATTAAAGATCAAAACAATCCATCGAGCATCATCCTAGTCTCTTATCGACAACCTACTTCCGCCAAAAGAATATTAAATTTTCTCCTGGAATAAGGAAAAAGAACCGGAAAAAGTTGGTGAAGAATGGCCCAAAGGATTCCAGCCCTCGGGCCACGGACACCTCTTCCCTCTGAAGAGAATTCCCGTGAGGTTGGAACGTTCCATATAAATGCCTCCATCACGGATATAAGGATCGATGATCTCTCATTCGGCGGGGAGAATGGAAGCCTACAAAAAGCGTGGGAAGCATAAGTTATTTTCTACCACGTGGGAGGATGTGTGTTGAGGCCTTCCTGACAGGTCCCGCACGAATCCGTGGGCTGCAAGGCGTAGGGACACAGCGGGGGCAACACCAAGACAGGAACGAAGGTTCTTGTATTGCTGCCCCCACCCGTTTCCTAGGGAACTGAGCCATTTATGCCGGGTGCACGCTGGCGAGTTCCTTCCGTGCTATTTGCCAAAGGGCCAGAGCATATTTGGATGCCTCGCAAAAATCCTTCATTTCTCTTCCCGTGCCCAAATAGTGAGTGTAATGACTCGGCTCTTTTGTTAAAATGCTATTAGAGCCTCCATGGAGATTCCGCGCAGTGTGCAACTGGCCTATCTTTTTAGTAGTTATGCATCATTAAAAGGGATGTTCAGATACGACTGTGAGTATGTGTAAACACGCTCTCAGCGGTAGTCCATCGAGTTTTGCGTTGTGGAATCTACAGGGTAAGGGTATGATTTTGTAGCTAGAAAGACGAATCGTGGTGATATAATTTATTTAAACTACAGGTTTAATAGATACATATCAGAAATAATTAAAACTCCCAACCAGAAACTTCTTACGGATAGAATTACCGGCTACTGGTACAGGTTCTTGAGAGGTTTTTAAGAATATATTTGCTTTAGAGGTATGAAATCTCCAATAGCGGTCTTTTTCGGCGTTCCTCGCCTCTTTCACCGGTATTCGAAGAAACCAGGAAGATATGGCCGCAGTTTTTAGAAACGCACAATGCTCATTTCGAAAGCGATGCTTTCCTCATCAGGGGTCGTAAAGTTTTGAGCCTCTAATTAATTAACAGCCATGTTTCAATTGTTTTTTTCCTTCTTTATAGTGATTTATTTTATGATAAACGTGACACCGTTATTCCTAATCATGGCGAACGCTATTTTCGAAAAAAAGAAAACCAAAAGATTTCGCGATATTATAGCGAGATGGCTGTTATCGACCCGTTTTTCAAATGGTATAAGGCGCTCAAAGCAAGCGGATCATATCGTTATTTTCACACTCACAGATTACTTATGTGAACGTTAATATTTTAATTAAAGGACACCTTGGATTGCGAGATATCCTGTTAACAGAGATGTATTCATTTTTCTCCGGATTCAGTCAATGAGTAACGAACCATCTTAAAGTATATCCTGGTGGTTCCACGCGAGGTAATTCATTCACATGGTAATAAAATAGAACAAAATAAATAATATATATCGCTCAATCTTATTGGTAAGAAATTGATAGTGTATTGAGGGGTGTCGAACTATCTATGCGAATAAATATTAAACTCCAATGCTCTCTGAAACCCTATGTAAAGAATAAAAGCCGAATTAGCTGAGACGTCTAAATTTTTCATGAAAAATTAAAGATAAATGTAGATATATAGTAAGTGGTTTATTAATTACGCTATATAGATAGAAAAAGCGCATGGAGTAGGAATCACAGCAGAGAATTGGTAGGATGAACATAAAGGAAAAGAGGATTCTATCAGAAAATGCAACTGTCGATAAAATATTGAATATTAAGGAGGCGTTCCGGTAAATATAATAAACAACTGATTCTTTAGTAAGGCTGGGATTTATTGTCTGTAACGGCAGCTGAGAAGAGAAGATTAGAGGCAATCCAGGTACAGCGCTGTAGAGGGATGACGGAAATGAAATGGAAAAACCGTGTTACTAATGAAGAAGTCTTTGAAGAGAAAATTAAAAGTCTACGGTAAACGTTGATGAAAATAAAAATAATGGGACTTGCATCAAAGCTATACCGTCAGGTAAAGGCGGTACTGGAAGGAATGGAGCAAAGGAGGAATTATAAAGGAACACTCAGGTAAAATTAAAATAGGCGGGGAATAGCGAATGTTCCGGGTGTGATTGGCTTTAAACAGGGCGATATAAAGAGACTAAGACTGTTTAATACACGATAATAATTATGAAATTATACTATGACAAGTTTTGACGAAATAAGACGATTAAAGATGTTCACATTGCGCTTTATTTTTCGTTTCCCGCAGTAAAAGGAACTCGTGTACTTATGTTTGATAAAAATTATCTTCCTAAATAGCACAGCCTTCCGTCCTTGACTCTTCTCAACAACCTCTAAACAAGGGAAAATTATGTGCAAGAGCCCGAACTAAACTTAATGATTTAAATCAATATTGTCCAAACTACAGTATATTTTTATGCGGCTCGCGATGATATCTGCAGTGTAAACCATTAATTGCCAACAACGGCATTATATAAATTATAATGGAAACCCAGCCAGCATTTTTTTTTCAAGACAAAGTATGGAGTCTTGGATACATGAGGTATGATAAATTAAAAAAAAAATATTGAGAAATAGGACGTATTTCTGAAATAAGCATTTGGACTATTGATATCTACGCAATGTGCTCTCTGGGTAATTCATTTAAACGCACCTTAATTTTAGATATTCATTAATTGTACGAAATTCGTATTCAGAAGAATGCGTTTTAAATATATTTCGAAAAACTCATTACTATAAAGAGCGATTTCCGAAAAAACGGAAGTGAAGGCAAAAGATGGAGTTTAAAAGTTCCAGGAAAGTTAGGAATAATAGTTGAACTCTTCGAATAGTGGAAAGCGAGGCCAAAAACTTCGGAGAGAGCGCAGAATTAGAGAAGTAAGTCCGAAGAAACGAGCAGAGGATATCATATTATCCCAAATTGCACAGAACCATATTTCACTAATTGATTTCAAAACTTTGGATAAAATTTCAATTCATACGTGAGCGGATACACAACGGCATGCAATAATATATGCATGGGTATGCGGCAGGTATAATATATGCAATAAAATCGACTGTCTGAGCTTTTACTTTGTGGTATCCCATGACAACTGATGCAAGCTGACAAGGGAATAATTTAATTATACATTAACGCCAAAATAAATACAGCGAAATTCCCGGGTTTCGATGCATTGCATCATCTTCTTCAGGTTGACGGTTCAGGCTGATGACCCGAAACTCGGGTCGTCGGTTGTATTTCTTGTGGTGTTAATATATAAATAAATTATACCCTTGCCAGTTTGCTTCTGTTAATATATGCAATATTTAAGATATTTAATATATAACATAAAAAATTAAATTACGTAATTACGACCGGAGCATGAATGATTAACGCACATAATTTTATAGGCAAAGGCATGAGTAATTTCCAAAGAAAGGAATCTTCCTAAAATTCATCGAATTCATTTAAATTTTAGATGTAAATAGAATTTCATAATGATATCAAAATTTTCATCTGATTCGACCACATGTATCCCTTCCTTTACAGTCATTCACAATTCTCACTCTCTCCTCTTATACCATGTTAGTCATTTAACTTCCATCAACCTTTCGTGAATGTGAAAACCAACGTAAATTACCGTTCCTATACTGGCCACTTAGCTTTTCATGCAGCCCTAATTCCTTCATTTCCTTCTCATTACTGACTTTTTCTGACGTTTGTTTTACATTTAATCTTCAGAAAGTTCTCTATAACTAAATCAAGTTTTCTCATATGCGCCTTCTGAAACATCTTAGTTTCTTTACCATATGGTGAGATGGTCGCAAAGACACTTTTAATCTAAGCCGTTCTTCTCTTCACCTCTTTCGACAATAAATCACGTTAAATTTCCAATACATACATGCCTGTTCTACTGTTCGGTAGATTCATGTGCATCAAAATTAAAATTCAAAAAACCCTATTCAACGCCTCCTCCTTCACTTTCTAACACCACCTTACCCTTATGTCATCTACAATCTTTTGTCGTTATCTACAACTCTTTTTCCCTTGAATTATACCCACAATTGCATTCTTTAGCAATTCCTCCCAATATTTGACCCACCCATTTTCTCTGTCGTTGCTTAATCACTTCAATTAAAGCTCTCTTCTCGCCCGCCTTCTTCAGCGCCTAAACTTCCAATAATAATACATAAAGTATGACTTATAAGGAACCAATTTTAACCCTTTCAGACCTGAATTTTCTCTATGAAGAAAACATTATTTTTGAATTTAGTTGATGGTTCCGCTATTGAATAAGCAATACAATCTTATTATGAGGCTCTTTCTGTACAGGACTGACATAATATTAAAATAAAAGAAGCAAAACCATAAAAATAAATATTTAATTAACATGAGCAATGTATAATAAGCACTAAAAATGGTGTTCAATATATTGCACGCAGGTTTTGAAAGAGTTACTTTGTAAGAGGAAAAGTTGACGAAACGAAAATGAAAACTCATAGAAACGCAAAATTATGAATGAAAACCTGTTCAGCAGCTGCGAAGAAAGAAAGATACTAGCGATCCTGCTTAAGCTCTCTCAGAGGACCAGAATCTGGATAATAGCGCTCTTTAGAGCATCAAAAACACCGTCAGCATTCACGTAGAACACACTCGATGTTCCGCGAGGAAAATATAGAAAGCATACGCAGAATGGGAATATCGACTCCGGGAGAAAAGCAACCCCATCCTCCACCCTCTCCATTCAGGAATTCTGCCGCGTGAAAGGGGTTGGAACCGGGGTGGAGGCGTACGGGAGCGGAGGAGGGTAGGAGCCGCCAATTAACAATGGAAATGCGGCGCGGTCGTTACGCACTGCGGTATAGGACCCCTCCCAAATCGCTTCCCCAGGGTGTGGCTCTCCCTTCCCAAATTTCTTTTCCTCCCCTAGACGCGGCTGCAGCAAACGACTCGAATATCCACCCTCTCGAAGCAGGAAATGTGGATAAGTGGTCCGAATAGGAAGACGTCTTTCCATTCTATTTCTCTATTTTCTCGCGGCAATATTTTGTGAGGGATGCGGAAGCGCCCCAGACGACGGAGACCTTTCGATCATTCCGACGCGGAAGCATGGTGGTGATTTTTAATGGTGAACGAGTGTGGCTTGAGGAAATTTCATGGCTGTAGAAAGTAATGATGATAGCTTTAAGCATGAATTTATGAGTTAATCAACGTAACCTAAATTATATACGTATTTAAATTAAATTAATATGTTCAATCTTCACTTCGTGGAAAGGTAATATAACCATCTCAAAAGAAATAAACTTTGTAACTTCCACAATCTATATATAATCATGCGACTGGTTTTGTTAAAGTGTCAACTTAATCTGGCCTTCTTCAACATCCAGATGATGTTAATACTTTAACGAAACTGGTCGCAAGATTATATATACATTGTGGAATTTACAAAGCGTATTTCTTTTAATCTGGTTATATACGTATTTTTTCAGTGGTCAAGATACCTGCCCATAAGGTGGGAGACCTGGTTCAAGTTCAAGTCACGCCTCTATTTTTCCCTTTTTGTATAGCCTTGGGTTAAAGGTATATGCTTTCTCGTGTTCTATGAACTTTATTCATCTTATATCCGTTTTATTGAAAGGAGACACCCACAAAGGACTATGTTTATGCCTGGGAAAGTTTCGGTTGGTTAACTGGAATTCGAATCCGGGACTGAGGACAATAATACTAACCACTCCACGACACGATCCTGCATTAGCTTTGCAATGACATCACAGCACAGAATTTCTTCCGACTAGCTTAGACGCATAACCATTATCTACATGTCCATAGTTTATTTCTCCGGCCGCAGAATATCACAAGATTACTCTCTGTTTCGTAAAGTTTTTCATACTGACAATACTGTGATTTCAGAGATGATAATTGGCCGATCTTATATGCTCATGCTAAGAGATATTATTCCTTAAATTTGTTAGTGGTCTTGGTAAATTTCTAATATTTCAACCGAAGGAGATTAATTAAATTAATTCATTAATTTCGGGCAGAACGAGAAACGCACGTATAACGCTGTAACTGGATGGTATGATGTTATAATTCAAATTTAAGTAAGGAAACCTAATAAAACCTTTGATATCATTCCCTCCAATGCCTCTAAATTATAAGAAGATACGAAACAAAACAAAGAGGAACTTACAGAAGGACCATATTATCATAGATTCAACAGTTTATATTCCACACCAGAAATTACTTAGATTAAAAATTACAATAATAAATTTATCATTGGCATCTGGTATCTTTATGTAATACTATAATGAATTAAAAATTATAAACTTGTCTTTTTTGTATTGGGAAGCTCATCTAAATGATAAATTCCTGAAAAAAGATAAAAAATTGAATACTAACATTAAGTGTGATTTTTCAGCCCCGAATATGCAAAACGTTTTCTCCAGAAAAGAAAATTGGATTACGATTAAAATGATCAAACTTAGCTGGAAAAAGTTCGTCACAAATTCAAATTTTATACGGCTTGCTTTTCTTATTGTCAATGCTAAAATCTGGGATGTATGCACTAAAAAGAACTGCTCATTGATCATGGCAATTACAAATGTATTTACCCTCGCTGAAGTACCCCATTCAAATTCCGATCCTACAATTAGACGAGTCGCTTCAGTTACGAACAAAGCAAATATCTTATTTTCACCGCTTTTGCTAACTAGGAAGACCAGCATCTACCTAAATTACTGTGAATTGACGGTTTCATTTCATCTTGCAACTTGCAGATTGTGCAGCATAGGAACTAGCTACGTAATGAGGAGAGAAGAATACGTTCGAGATTCTAAATTTAAATGAGACCTCAAGAACGCAGGAAATTCAAGATTTGGCTCTCCGAAAAAGAATAAAGCAATGTCGACCTGAATTTGGTTGGGAACATGTGAAGAGGAAATTAAATTATTCAGCGGTTCACCAATTATTAAAGGAGAAGGATCGGACGGGAATTAGGTCCCCTCGCTTTCCCTACTAATAAAGAGCGACATGATCAAAGAAATTCGATTGGAGAAAGATTAATATAATTGAGTGTTCAAAGATTAATTACAATGATAATAGAGGCTGGCTTGGTTTTTATAATATGCTCGAAAGTTACTATCGATTGTACTTCTTTGGAAGTTTTGAAAGTAAATTTTGAAAAGGAATTATTTAAAACGTTGTGAAGATCATCGTTAAGGGACAATGCTTGAATGATAATGAATATCAATTTATTACCTAATAATCCTTATCAACCTTTTTATTGAAAAATAGGGAGACTATTTACGAAAAGTTGATTCTTTGCGAGTTATAAGTAAAAACGCCAAAATGAGATTTTCTACGTATAATGGAATGTTAATTTAAGGTCTGCATCAATTTTACTCCGTTGGAACATATGAATGTAAATTTTAAATACGAATTGTTTAAAGTAAAGAGAATATAATCGTTACGGGATACTGCCTGAATGATCATGACCATTAATTTATTACCTATTAGTCTTTATCAATCTTTTCATTGAATAATAGGGAGGTTAATTACGAAATGTTGATAATCGAGTTATAAGCAAAAAACGCTAAAAATTATATTTTTACGTGTATTTAAATGTTGCGTCACGAATTGTTATTAGCAAACCTGAGATTCGGATTCAGCACCCCTAAAATTATGCAGAATAGAAGAAATCAAAAATACCTCACAACTTTCCTGATAAAAATAGAATTTTACTGGATTATAAGGTCACTCGGGCTACGAGAGAAATAATTTCAAAGTGGAACTTGAGTTATTCGAATAATTGAAAGAAAAATATTCAGAGTTCTTGAACATACAACTAAAAGCCTATGAATAAATATTTAAAGTAAAGTAAAGTAATGTGAAGAAAATTCATTAGAAATCAGGAATTGATTGATGTAGCTATATTTGTATGTATGTTATGTGGTTTGCAGGTTTATGAAATGTTTACGCATGAAATAAGAAAATTTAAGCGTTACGAGCGTTCACTATCATAAAAGACTCTCCATGATTGGCAATATTTATTCATTTAAAATTATCAATTAAATCGTAGTGATCACTGCGGCATTCCCATGCAATGAGTTCATTAACATTAGAAAACAGACCCGTAATGCCTTCACTGAAATAAATATCCTCTCGCTTTTATTCCATCTGAAATAGTTGAAATATTAATATCTAGTCAGTTAGTTTCGCAAAGGATGTTACATTTGCCCTTTTGGCAACTTTAGGTAGCATCAAGGAGCAAAGCAATACAAAATTATCATATACTTTTCTAAGGAGCACTCACAAGTTGAACGAAAGCTAACCAGCTTCATATTTTCGCAAAGTTAAACTTCCTGGGAACATTCCACTAAGGCGGAGTATGAAATAGCCCCTTATGCAACGTGCTTCTAAAAATCCTTCGTTTTTAAGGAGCTTACGGACGTAGGATACAGCTGGAGTATTTGAATCTTGGCATCGCATTCAGCGTTGAGCTAACTAAAATGGGACTTGCAATGGAAGATATCGCAAGCAAAAACCACACTTCGCGGCAAAGGTAAAACCCTTTATGAGTATGAAGAATTCGAATGCCCTCGTTAATATTCAGTTATGAGTAAAGAGAAGTATCTTCTTCACATTAACCTTCATTTCCAATACAATTTCATTGTAATTGATGGCATACATTTGCATTATCCTTCTCTTGAGTCTAAGTTCTTACCGTCCAATTAACCTACTTTATTAATTACCGTCATTTCGCTTGAATTTGATTCAGAACACTCGTGTATGACATAATGTCAGATGGAATGTTTTTCAAATCTAAAACACTTCCACAAAACTATATCAAAGATGATTATCTGTTTTTGCTGTATTCGTTTAGAAATACCATTCTTATTAAGATATTGCCCTAATATCTACTTAATTTCGTCAATTTATTTAAAGGGAGGTAGTATATTATGTAGTGCTAGAAACTGTATATTTTAAATGAAATTTTTGGATTCGAGCACTTCAACTTTTTGACTCCTCTATTCCCTTGTGTTATACATTATTAAATGAATCGCTCTACAAGAAACCTCAAAAAGTTCCAGTATATTTTGCGAGAGTTCAAACAGAGTACTTGAAGGAAAATAAAGGTATGAAATCATCGTCCCTTACTCTATAGCATGACAAACCAACTTGAAAATTTTAATTTACCTGTTCTAAGTGCTCCACTGACAATGAGATCGACTTAAATTGACTTAGATGATGGACATTGGGAGTGAAAAATGAAAAAAATTAAAATTTGAACCCCACTTTCATTTTTTTGGGTCGAAGTTTCAATTTTATTGAAACCATGTTTATCGATCGATATCATATGTTAGTATGAAGTAAGAAGTGATTAAATAAGTCGGATATTTATCCAACTTTATTCTAGTTTTGATTAAAAGATTTTTTTTCAACTCAACCCTGTTCTAAAACATATTTATAACAATAAGATACACCGAATCTCAGCATCAGTTATTTTTGCCGAATTCAACCATCTCTTATGCTCTAAATAGCAGCGCTTTAAGTTTAAGCTGATCATGAGTCAAACAAACGTAAACGGCGTTGCTCGTAGGATTACAACTAACTTGAGCTAAGGAAGCCTATCTAATTAATGTTTAGCTAGAATTAGAATGCATCACAATGCTATTATGAGTTTAGGATCCTTAGTTTAAAGGTGAAATTCGATGGGTCCTAATATTGTATGGCCACTCTTAAGAAGTAAACAGCGTGGAATATTAGGGCAGTTTAAACGAGGGAAACAAAAATGTTCACCATTTATATCTTCCCAAAGAAAAAACGGATTTGAAAAAAGTCATACAAGTTCGTTTTTCCTTGGGATTTTTCCTGGGTATACGCGCTTATGAGCAAAGTATGTACCTTTAACCCTTTCCTTATATATTCCCATTAATATTATACACATTTTCCTACACTGTCATCATTTCAACTTCTTCGAAAGCAAATCTATTGCTCATGTGTATTCATACGCCCTCCGATGGGAAAACTTGGTAACAATAAAATCGGTGGAATATCTTAGTGAAACCCTTATGAATTACATCGGGTATGTATCCACATCCGAAATATTTGTGGACGAGCCCTTAAACTTGACGTCGTCAAGAGAATAGTAGGTAGGAGCAAATAAAAATTCATCGAACTTTGCGTATGTTAGGCCTCAACTGGAGTGCCTGTAGTGTATGGGACCCTGCCGACGAATGTCATATACGGAAATTATAAAAGGTACAACCGAAGGCGATACTATTTGTAAAGAATTACTACGATGAAACAGTGAGTGTTACTCAGATGATGCAAGACGCGGGATGGGAATCATTAGAACATAGAAGACTAAGTCAAAGGATAAACTTCCAAAATAAGTTTATAGAACGTATGCTCTCAGAAAATGTAATTGACTTAATACGACCTACATGTTAGCATACTGCGAGGAAGACTAGGGAAATAGATGCTAGAACGAACCGACTCAAGAATTTTCCAGCGAACGATACACGAGTTTAAGTAATCCTTAAGAGAAGTCATGGTGCACTCTTTTCCACATGCCGAAGCTGGCTTGTAAGGTACATGCATATGTAGAGATAACATTAGCTACGCACCAAATCCTTTCTGATATGTAGAGGTATGTACACTCCTGGCCAAAATTAACGCAGCACCGGCAGTTAGAATCGCCAGGGAGGTGCTGCGTTAATTTTGGTCAGGATTGTACATTAGATCTAGCATAAGAATACATTATGTTAATTTTCAGTGACATTGAATGCAATTTATATTAAGTTAGAATACTACTAGTCAGGGTATCTATCAGTATCCAAAGATTATTACAACGAAAATTGAACTAAAAAAATAACAAGAAGCGCGTTTGCTTTTGGTAAAAGCGGTCCCGGGTTCGATTCCTGGTGAAAGCCAATGTGGGAAATGACCTAATATTCAACAATACTACTAATACAATAACAAGAAGATAAAAATCTTATGTGGCCAGCACATGACTTTCTCCATATATAAGATGTAAATATTTATCTACGACAGTATTTTCGAACTCTATATTCAATCTAAACTTGGAAGATGAGTGATTAATTTATATCATATTATCTTTTACATCACAAATATTATAAATAATGTTTTTCGGGACATGTTTGATGAAAAACGATGAAATGGCCTTTCGCCCCAGCGCCCAGAGCGCCCACTAAGTACATAATCAGCAACTTCCGGTTTATCAGTATTTCACAAATAACTCCTACAAAATCAGTGATAAAAAAATATGTTTCATACAAAAGTTATAGTAAATTACATTTTCTAAAACTTTTATAAGTTATAGTTCATACCTATATTTAATATTTATGGAGATATTTTGAAAACCGGAAATGAGCTTTGAAGAATGAAGCTCAACTTTCGGTATACCGATTTACTCCAAAAACTAATCAACTCTGACAACACACACCACAGTACTATATATGAATTTTGGTATTGATACTACTAATAGTTTTCACGTTAGAGCGCCCACAAGCACAGACACACATACATACACACACACACACACACACACAAACACACACACATACACACAGACATCATTCCGAAAATGGTAAAAACGTGTTCTAGGGACCCCAAAACATGTATTTCCGTTGAAATCTCGAAGTCGATTTTTTTCATGAAAACAATACTTTCTCTATACTTCGTATATGGAGAAAGTAAAAATTATCCCAAATTGTTTATGGAAAAATAACTACTATCGATTAGCAAATATCAATAGTTTCATTAGCAAATAACAACATCTTAGAAAGCATCACTTCACTTTGCGAAAAGCTTTCAACATTCCGAAAGAGATAATTTTTATTTCCTCGTTGCTATCATAAATTAAATCCTCCCTCTTCTTCAATTACTCATTTTTAGTCCTTGATTACGTCCTTGTGAGCTATTCCTTTTTATGCAAAACGCTTAGCTCTTTAATCGCCTAGAGCCCTATTACGTATGCACTCCCTAATTTAAATCCCAAGCTGTTTTCAGTCATGGCAAAGGTACACCTGTTATTGTTTTTGGCGTGCAAAGAATCCTTGGGCCATAAATAAAGCATATAATTGTTGGTTATCACGGCATCAAGATATGACGAGAGCGAAAAACGAGCTATCCTCAGTCCTGCTGTACATGGAGTAATGGCTCTCACTAATCTCAAGCAGTTACACTCCTCCGAACGGATTTGCTTCAAACGACATTTAAATTCAAAAATATTACTTCCGCGCCGACGCCAGAGTTGAGTCATGCGCTAACAGTTCGCGCACGCCGATAACTAATGGAGATTTACTGGGAAGAGAAACTGCAGGAGGGTGACGGCGCAGATTTCGGAAGCAGAAATTCCTCAAAGTCACTTCATGAGGGATGGACTGACTTAGAAACCAATATCTTTCCTTAAAATATACTTCTAAAGATAATCAGTAATCATTATCGATTATTCCAATGATAGTTAATAGCTATTAATGTAATAATGATATAATTGAGAAAACATGCCGTGTTTTTTGATAAATTTGTGAATACGTAAATTTTCGTATTTAAAAAAATGTACAGATAGAATATCTATTATATAAGCGATCAAAATTCTAACAATGTTCCACAAGTGCCATTGACATGAAATTTTTACGACGTACTAGCCATAACGTGTAACCGCAAGAAAAAAAGCTATTTTGAATCTCAGTGTCATGGGTTCAATGCCAGAAGGCCCCAAAGTCCCGATTTTTCCAGTAAAGATACATGACGGGGATTTTCAAAAAAATATTTTGAGGCACTTCCCGGCAAAGTAGAGTAATGAAATTCGAAGAATCGCTAGAAGCCTCACAGATGCGGAGAAAACTATAAAGACATATTCGATGATTATACTTGGTTCGACGCTAGATCAGGGCAAATATCTCCCGTTTAAATTACATTGCGACGATTTTAAAGATTTTCTTTGAATCACTTACCGATGAGATGGAAACTTGAAACTAGGCATGTAGATATACATCATAAATATATTCTCTGTATGCTTTCCACAGTTTAGCTTATGGTCCTTGGTTCGATCCCAGTGAGTTGTTTACATTCCTCAATGCATTTCTTATGGAGAATAAGGAAATTAATTTTAGATACTTCCCGGCATGATATCGACTTCGAACTTTATATTAAATAATATCAAGTCCTAACAAGTCGTAATGTGTATTCACAGCTACCAATAGGTCCTGGGTTCGATACTAGGCGTCTCTAAAATTATATATTGCTACAATTTTTATGATTTTTTTAACCCCTTCCCAATAACATAGAAACTTAAAACTTGGCATGTGAATACAGATCATAAATACTTTACATATACGCTGTTTCGGGTTTCCCTGATCGTCCTGGGTTCGATCCCAGGGCACTCTTTACATTGCACCATGCTTTTCAGATGGGGATAATGCAGTCTTAATTTTTGACCATCCCGGTATGATATCGACTTCAAAATTTGAATCAAATAAGTGTTATTTCTATCAAGGCGTTATACGTATTCATATCTCCCCAAAGATCCTGGGTTGGACACCAGGCGTCTCCACTATTTAAACGTATGGCGGTAATTTCAAATTATATATGATTCGGATTCGAAAATATTTTAAGCTACATACCAGTAGGCTGGAGAATACAAAATCATAGGGGTCTCGGGAAACACGCTCTTTTTTATTACATATATGAAACTGACACGAAATGTGCGTGAGTTTTTCGCGAGGTGCATGCAAATTTCTCCTATTTGAAATAAATTTCGTTGATTTTTAAGAATATATTCAATCCTTTTTTTTTCTTACAATAAAGTCAATCGATGAAGCTTTGGCTTCGTGGAACTCCATCCTGATAAAGGTTACAGTTAACATAATCGATTATTTTATTGATGTGTAATAGTTATTAATGTAATGATTACATAATTGGGAGGCAATGCCGTGTTCTAAATAATACAGTTACATGTGTAATAAAATCAATCGATGAAGCTTTGACTTCGTGAAACTCCATCCTTCAATATTTGTGGCTGAAGATGGGCTTAATAGTCTGAATCCAGTTGCCAGCTTATTTCACTGTACGGTGTAACTTTGCACAGTTTTTCCTTTCCAACTAATGATAAAATAATCTTGGTTGCTTACAATGATTTTCATTACAGAAATTTATTATATATAATGAAAAATATGTAAAAATAAAAGTAATATGCCGTAATTTATCATATTTAGTAGCTGTTTGTTAAAACTGATCCAAAAACATTTCCATGATGGCTGATTAACGTTTCTCTCCATAAGTATTTCGCTAAATATTTGGAGCATAATTGGCTTTTATATATAAATACCCACCAAAACTAATTTAAAAGTTGAAAGTATCTTTAGAGGGCCGCAAATGAAAGGTGCAAACATTCAATTATATCAATTTATATTCACAAATTGATTATTAGATTACATTAATACAGGATAGTTTGTATACGAGGGAATTTTAAGAGGGATTTCTTTAGGCATCCAAAAGAGATATAGATGTAAATTAAAATACTTCCAATGCTACTGCTTTTTCTATGAAATATAAGATATAATATAAGAACTAATTAAATTCAATATAAAAGTCGGTTCGATGTAATCATATTTCCAATCCTTCTCGTATGATAGGGTGATGTACGGTGGAGACTTGTCCCCGGGACCGCTACGGTAGCCGTGTAGGCCTACTGGGAACCCTAAAAAACTTGTATTACGAGGGAAGGATAAATTTGTAATGTCTAATTTTTTTGTTATTAAAATGTAGATGGGATTTATAATAATATGTGTAATATATGTATATATATATGTGTGTTATCACCGGACGATTAGTTCACTAGTAGTATTTTATAATAATAATAATAATAATACCCATTTCCTTACATCTATTCAGCCCGTAGATCCAATTCCTAGGGAATGGTGGAATAACTTCGTGCAAAAACGCCCAATTAAATTAGGGTTTAGGTGCCCAATAATATCGCTCTTTCCATAACTATCACCCTTATGTGATGCTAACCCTAACCGCTAACTCAATTCTCGAATTTCCCAAGATCCGCAAACCCGCTTATTGCCGCAAATATATCTTCCATTTCCCTTCGCAGATCAGAATATTAGAGTTCTCTTCGCAGTACTAAAATACAGGAAATTGTCTTTCTAGACTATTTCCCCCTCTCTGTAGAATAGCAAGATCGCTATGTATGTCAAGTTACTAGAGTACCGCTCCTCCAAATTGCCTTGCTGAGTAGCTCTTGCGTGGGCCCATAACAAAGGAGCAATGAATTGCCCTGTTTCACAACGCATCTCTCCGCACTTTCTTTCGAGCGTGAATGTAACATTCTCTGAAACGCGATGCGCTGTCTCTCTGCCATTTATTATCCTCTCTCGTACTTACTTTACACGCATACTTGAGCTCTAACTCTCAAAATTGCCGTCATCGTTTTAGCGCTTGTGTGTGAGTTTCGTCCAAAATGCAGTCACGGAGATGCATTTTCATCCTCAACAAAGATTCTAAATTTATTTTCTTCTACGACGCATTCGGATGTATTCCAAGTAAAAAAATATGCTCGATTCATATCTCTAAAAATTTTTTTCATGCCTTTTATAATTCATATTTAAAATTACCGATAAACTAAATATATAATAACACATTTCGATGATATAATTTTTAACGAAAATATATTTTTTTACTATTAGTGTTTCAAATATTACGGTACTTTTCATCGTCTTCAAACATTCCTAATTAATTTCTTTTCACGCAGCATTTGTATGTATGGGTAACAAAATATGCTGGATTTATATTTTTTAAGGATATCCTTTGCATAAACAATATCGCTATATTTTTATATTATCATATTTTTGCGTAATATTATAAACGAAAACGATTTGTATGACTTGTAGAATTTTGAGCATTGCTATAATCGAGACTGGGATAACTTGGAATAGTTTTACCTGCTAGACTAATGAAGTGGTTAATTTTGTTTACAAGAAAATCTGGAGATATGAGTATTTAGCGTAGAGCAGTTACCACGATAGAGACATGCAATAACCTGACTAATGATAATACTTATACTTCTAAAATGGAAATTTCCTAAATTTATCAAAATTTTACATATGCATTTGGGATTCTATTTAGCGTATAATAGAATTCGAAAATTCTTAAAAGTTATGAATTCGAGAATTCTTAAAATTTATGTCCTGTAGAAGTTACTGAATTTGATTTCATTTTAAAGTTACTTTATGATGAATATGAACTTCTTTCGCATGGCTCCTTTACTAAGAAATGTGCATCTTAATCTGAATTTTAATGAAAACAGCAAGAGGAAGAGTACCCTTAATATATTAAAAAAACGTGAACAAAGATAAAAAAAAATCCTTCAAAGCGATTCCATTCTCAAACTTGAGCGAACGAATCTAGCAAGTTTGAAGCTAAATTGATTCCATTCTCTTAGGAGGGGAATCATTTACTATACAGGTACAATCTGGCGTTCCTATTCTTGAGGAACTAATATCTGAGCTCTAACAGTCGGAACGTTGCCTTTGGGATGGCTTATCAGATCGAGGGCAAATGAGTTTAATGAGTGAGGGAATGGAGAGGTCGGAAATAGAGTATGGGTTGGGCGGAGTTGAAATAACCTCAGTCGCCAACGCCACAATCACGCTATGCAAGTATTAAACACTTATCTGTGATAATTTGCTTTAAATCAATGTTTCCAGAAATAGACTTCTGTAATTATTGATCTTGATGATAACAGAACCTTAATAGTAGGCCTCTCTCTAACACTTTGGTAGCAAAGTAAATGTGAAATCATTCTTTCGTTAACAATGGGAATTCCAGGAACTCCATACTTCCATATTTTAAACAACAACCTTGCAGTTTATTTTTTAATGGATTTTACAGATTTTGTTCCCAACGATTCAGGTACGTGAATTGAATATTATCAAATTTTCATTCTTATAATTCTTTGGTTTTAGCTTCAATAATAATTGAGAAAACTAAGAAAATCATTCTCAATTAATTGGTGGATGTGGTTTGTGGATTTAATTTTTCAATAGCATTAGCTCAGGGAAAAGTGCCCATTAAAAATTATTTGAACTGGAAATTCGGCGAGTGCTCTAGTTAATTGAGCCAACGTCAGTTGAGATTTCCAGTCTCAACTGACTTTTAATGCCCGTATATGTTTTTATTTTTCCCGGCAGAAACCAATAAGAGCTATTTCCAATTACTTCCCTTCCATAGCTCAGACTATGATGCTATACTTAGAAAGCATTACTTTTCCACAAAGACGAAAGTTTGAGACAGATTTAATGAAGAAAATTGATAAAAACAAGCCCGAACTCTGCCACCCCGACTGCTTCGTAATATAATAAAATGGCTTTCAATTAATATCGGCTTAAATGGCGGCACTGAGAATCTCTGGCTAAATTATCAACCAATTCTTTGTGCAATAGAATATACTGTCACCGGGATCTATAGTATATTTGTGAATAATATTAAAGAATAAACATAATTACATAAAAACATTTATGCCGTGAGATTGGTTAGGAAGATAATTCTGTGTTTCCGCTGATAGATAAGCTTTGGTCCAACTTCTCCGAGTAATTCATAATTTACATCAACAGAAATACCCTGTGTATTAATTTTGAATCAAACTATGCCTTACGAATAATTCATCATGAATTTATCGATTTACTGCCTCGATAATATTAATTGATTATTAAACAATCGTTCCTGCTACCATACTCTGATGAATGGAATATTTTCATTTGTCATGTGGTACAGGATAGAGAAAAATTTATTTTTCATTTTCTTAGGTCCCAGTCTTGAACATGGCTGTGATGAAATGAAAGCTACTGAGGTATGAGCGAATAACTGCACTGATTTTGATCTCTCCTAATGGAATGCCAAGAAAAGTGTTACTTATAGAATTATTGTGCTTCACTTGCGTGGACGTTTCGCTTATAGCATTCTGGCTCAGTTAGGAAAGCTAGGGCAAACTACCTCACTCCTCATTCTACCTTGTGAACCTCATTCCTCTCTGCACGCTCTTAGTAGCTTATGCCGGAAGGGGTGAGGTACCAACCGGCCTTCGGGCTGAAAACTTTACAGACATTTACAATCAAACCATAAAATTAATTGTTGAAGCCGTTACTCGATGAAACTGCATTATGGAGGAAATAACTGAGGAAATGTTCCATAAAAAGTTTCATTTAATGCACCCGGACTGGTTTCAATTATTATTAGTTATCATCGGGCGGCCATAGTTATCATTAGGCCATCATCAAGCGGATACAAATATCAACTGTGATTCAAATAAAGATTAAGATGCGCGATCTGAAAACTCGGTCACAGTATAAATGACTCACGCATCCCAGGAAGGAGATCCCATCCGTCTTCCCTCGTAAAAATTGCGATAAATCATTTCGGCCAAAAATATTTTTACTCGATTCTCGGTGGGAGCATCTCGGCAGCTTCAGAAGCCCCGCAAAATAACCTCACTATTCTCTCAGCGTAAGAAATCCTTTCCCGCCTTCCATAAATCATTTCCCGCCAAATTAAAGTTCCCTTTTGACCATCTCTGTACCAGCGCCACTTGCCGTGGTGTTTACCCGCGCGGATGACCTTCGCGGCGATGCCTGCTCAGCATTATGAAGATTTCTCGGCTTCTCTATTTTTAGCTTCCAAATGTGTTTTCTGCGTCTCTACGCCTCTAAAAATCCCTTCCCTCCCAAACCCTTTCTCCCCCTGCCTCCCCTTATCCTATTACAGTCCATATGACATCACCGTGGTTCCAAATGGGATTTCGACAGATAGTGATGACGTGAAAATGGGACGTAGCCCCCGTGAGGAAACGTCAACTTCGCGAGTGTTTTCCGATCGAATGAAGGATGAATCGTTGTCTCCCTTGATTTATTAGTAACTTCCGTAGGACATAATTTGTACCTTAATATTCATACTTCCTGATAAAATTTCTCAACCGGTGTGCTGCACGTAAGATCTTGACGCACTGCGCGATCTCAAAAGGGTAACTTATGAACTAATTTCGCATCACATACGCTGTTTACTGCGAGAGGTATTTTTCTCGTACTGAAAATGAGCTTTGTAATTATGTATCCACTTCAACATTTTGCACTTTCCTTTTCTCGATATGAATTAGCACGAAAACTAATTAACTAAATAACTAAGAAAAAATCTTTTGCCTGCAATGCATGAGTTGTATGCTTGTATAGTGAAACATAAAAGATTAGGATTCACTGGCTGAATACGTACCCGAACGATTCGCAACTCTCATGGCTTTGAACATTGGAAAATTTGAACAAGCACAACACTGAAGCCAATTACTACATATGTTGGTTCTGTTCGTAAGATCCATCCATCACCTACTTATAGGGACTCCAAATTCTGATACGGAAATAATACGCTGACAAACTTTTTGAATTGAGGTAAAAATTTTCCGCCCAACGTGGGGCTCGAACCCACGACCCTGAGATTAAGAGTCTCATGCTCTACCGACTGAGCTAGCCGGGCTGATGAGATCAGAGTAATTTCAACTATCTGAAACTCGTTAAGTCTCAGGGGGGGGGTCCAATTACGATTATATACATATATCAGCCCTTGGAGGAAAATAAAACATCTCGCGTATTAGCTTATTCTTAGTCGGGATGAGCTGTTTGAAAATAAAAATTTCAGTGACTATCTCAATATCTTATCAGAGCTCGCATAATTTGGAAAGCAAATCAATAGGCGGCGATCAGCAGCACATGCTTTATATCAGAATTTATTTCTTACCAAAATTAGCTCAAGTTTGAATGATGGTTATTTAAAATTAAATTCCACAATTAAAATTGTAACTGGAAACCTTAAAGTGAGCTTCACAGACAATTCTTTTGGTAGCGATTTAACTTTTAGGGGACTGAAACGGTGTCCAAGGTATAAGTACAATCACTTACAAACATCTGTGGGCATATTCTGTCCCTACTCCAGCGACTAAACATTCCATTAATATGTGAGAGGAAAGGTTCCTGATACACTCAAAATTTACTTCGAAATACTTATGTAGCTGGTCATCTTCAATCAGTGGCTACATTCCATCCTAAAATCGACGTATTTACGTAAAGCTGTATCTCTAATGATTATATCGTTAATCAATTTATAATTTAAAACGTAAAATAACTAGAATGTTATCCCACATCTATGATACATGGGATTCGTCATAACTTTCAGATTTCGTATACGTCAAACAAAGATATGGAAGCATATTTAGGAAGATTTCTACATCTACATCTACATTAATACCCTACAAGCCGCCTTTCAGCGTGTGTAGGGGGTGTAAACACCAGTTGAATCTAACTCCTTCCTTATTCGGTTATTTTCGCGTATCGTTCGCGGAAAGAATGAATTTTTAAAGCGATTCGTCCTAGCATCTATTTCTCTTAACTTACGTTCATTATCGGATCGACCGAGGTAGCAGGGGGGTTGCATGATACCAGATTTTCTGTTAATCTCCTTCTCCATACACTGAAAATACAAATCATGGGCAACTTCTCTTCATTGAAAACCGTAAAGCACCTAACAGAAATGGATGACTGTTTTGAGATGAAAACGGAAATTGAAAAGATTAGGTATAAAGATATGTATAAATATAGGAAAACATATTTAAATGCCTACGTTTGACGATGAACTAGGGAAGTGGGAACCTTGACTTTCAAAAATCCAGGCAAAATAATTGAAGGAATTTGGTCAGAGGAAATCATATGCATTACCCTAGCTGCCTATTCTGACAACACAATGAAAGCGAAAGAAAGGGAAAGCAAAACATCAATATCTATGCAAACACATTTCACCTGCTAACGGTAACTTGAAGTAAATTGGAGGGCAAAAGTTCATATTTCAAAAGCAAGACGCAATGCGCAAAAATTTATTGGAAAAATACGAAGAAAAACTGATCTAAATATTAGTTCAACATCGTGAAGTCCAACAGCTTCTATTAATAATGCTAAAGAACAAAGTAAGTTAGGAATGAATGTTGTAGTTTCTATGTTTTTGTGATTAAAATCTAAAAATGGTAATATAACGGACGATTCTATGATAATCAACTTCATAAAATCGATAGAGATAAATTAACTATCTAACTTCTGATAAAATAATCACCTAATTCCCAAAATATCTTAAAGACTTATAACGGTTATAGAGTCGAATTATGCTGAGGTGATGTTTGCATTTTTATTTATATTCTTAGGAAAGTCAAAGTTTTCTGCGAGAATTTTTTTCTTGTCTGGAATACCACCTATTATAAAGGCATAGGGAATATACCGAAGTCTGCCAATCATAATCCTAAATAATACAATCTAAACATTCAAAATAAATCATTGAAGTAAAGAGAGAGCATTCGAGTACTAATTGCCCTACCATAAAGTATTGAACGACATAAATTACAACGGCTACATGGATTAATTTACGAAGAAGTTACTTCATGAAATCAAATACATTTCGCATACAAGCTTAAAATACCGAAAAAGAAAGTTATTTTATAATTCCATAAAATGAGGAAATTTTTCAAATAGAATAAGATGAAGCGTGTGAATATAACTTCTACTCACCTAATTTAGAGGTCCGGTCGACAGCTGCCCTTGGGTCTTCCTCAACGACAAATCCTTCCACTGTCCTTTTCTGTCGTAATGCGAATGACTCATAGCCATAGTCCTTATAGTCCATGAGAGAAATCCAAAAAAATCCACTTTCTCAAACTGAAAAACATTGTTTCAAAAGTTAAATTAGGCGAAAAATGTACATACCATGGGCAAGCATAAACTTTATCGGCAACATGCAAGTGAGAATGACCGTTATTTTGAAACCGCTGTGACTGTTACCACGTCTTAGGAGACTCGGTTAAATAAAACACTAAAATATAACAAGAAGATAGCGGAAGAAAATACAATCTAAGATGACTAAGATAACCACTATAGAATGCATTAATTTAATTTTCTAAATTAGATGATGGTTATCTATTTCGAGCATAAGAGCGAAAACTTACAGATCGTTAGTTATTAATAAAAGGCCAAAAATTGAGCGAATGAACGACCGAAAGATTTCAGCATGATTCCGATTTAAAGGCAAAAGAAACTTAATTATATCGTGTAGTGGCGATAAAAGTCATGCACAAACACTATTGAAGTTGAGCTATCAGCGGAGTCAAGCACTAACATCAATAATAAATACATTGTGTGACATGTTTAAGCATTCAAATACACATGTTTAATAAGTTCAATTACAGATATCCGTTACTATTCCTTGACTCGAGACTCGATTTCTGCTTGACGAGTGTGGAGTAGGAAGAGTTGAGCAGTCACACGGCGAGCGGTGTACCCGGTTCGAGTCCTGGAAAAGTCTGGCTTTCTCCTCTACTTAGCCACCTCTAAATTAAAGCACGTAGGGTAAAATTTTTCATTATTAATTAAAGCTTCAGTTTATTTATGCTCGATTATTTTCCGAATATCAATCACGAAATTAAGAAAAAGGAAAATTCATTGGAAATAATCGATTGAAATTCGTAAAATTTGCTTAATTTTTAAATAATGTCACTCAAAGCTCGTCAAAATATTGTAAACAACACGCTAACATTCCACGTTGAATACCAACCAATTTAATGAATGAGTAATGACCAAACTAGCGAGCAAGGGAACGATAAAAAAGTGAGTTCGAATAATTCCTTCGCAAACTTGTACATATTCATCGCCCGGCAAGAGGAATTTATTTCCAAAACTCATCACCTTGAGGTTTACAAGTTAGTGAACTTTCACGTCCCCGAATTTCAGTTTAGCGCTGTAAAACCCTTTCCAAGAGTGTCGAAACTTGGGAGTTTGGAAGTTTCGAGACCTGCGATTCGAGCTTGGAAAGTGTGTACATCGGATCCTTAAATTATAGCCGGATTAAACAAGTTGAGCACGTTGGATGAGGAGCAGTGGGCATAGAAACAACTCCATCCAGGAAACAACGGACAGTGAAATAGCTGAAGGGGCAGTAGCAGACGTCCATTAATAATGGTAAATTTATTTTGATAGCATAATCGAGGCAGTGGGACGGGATTTGTTTATCCATATGGTAGAGAGATTCCGTATTAGTATGCATCTGTGGAAGAGTTTTGAGGAGGTACAAAGAGGAAGTTTGAGAAGTGGCCTCACTAGAAACACCCTACCAACAAGGGCTGGTCTGAGCATCGAACCAGCACCAAACTAAGAACCGTAACCGAAAGAAAACTTTATTATTTCTGTGGGAGTGAAGCAGAACTAGAACCGAAATATTAAAATTCAACTTGTAAAGGTCTTAACTTATATAGTGTTTAAAGGGCACCAATTTAAAATTCAAACATGAACAACACGATTAAAGAAATAGGAATGTAGGAATGTATAACATTTATAAGTAGTAATAAAAAATTTGGGATTTCTTGAAATATACTTGAACGAAAATTTCTGTATACAATCATATACTATAGTATATGTAGGTAAATTTCGCGATTTTATTTTTTTAACCTTCTGACTTGCCAAAAAAGTAGATAAATATTTGAAACAGTAATTTTACGAATGTGAACCCCATTAGAGTGTGAGACCAATGAACCTAATACGCTCAGTACTCAATGTCAGAACTTATTCCGAGGCGGAACGAAATTTCAAACGGATGAAGGCATTTTTAATTCGACTGAAAGCAATAAATGTCGTAGTAATGGAATTGCAATGAAGTTTGAAGTTGATTAAATACTACGAGCAAAGCTCTTAATCTATGTGACAAATAATTCTAAATAATTCTTCAGTTGTAAGATGTTTAAATTTCGTATTCGCAACAAGAAGGACGGTTAGCAAGTTGGTATGAGTGGATAGAAAAAAAGGTTCGGTGGGTTGGGATCATGATTACAGCATTTGAAGAATCGATCAAGGTTCAATTGATCAGCATACTGTCCTGAGAATGAGATTTTTCTTTACATGCAAACGACTCTAAGACCAAAACCTCATTTTAGCAAGAAGCACTCGAAGGTTATCTGTCCGTGTTAGCTCTCTCTTTCT
Organism: Sympetrum striolatum; assembly: GCA_947579665.1. Taxonomy (NCBI): domain Eukaryota; kingdom Metazoa; phylum Arthropoda; class Insecta; order Odonata; family Libellulidae; genus Sympetrum; species Sympetrum striolatum. The sequence goes on along the minus strand of OX388345.1, from coordinate 39,640,503 downwards.
CCCTCTTTGTCGATTGAACCAGCTTCTCTTTCCATCTCAACTTAAATTTTCCTCACAAAAATTTTCTGAGTAGCCCAAAAGATGGTACCAATTACATTCTATACATAAATATTTCAGGCAAGTTATAATTATTTCGATACATTAAATTAGAAGCATATTACACCCTAATTAGTTTAGAAGTTTTTATTTGTACCAAGCGCAAATTCCTAAATGCCAGAAGTAGAAGTAAATTAAAAACCTTAACCATCTATGTTCCGTCATCTTAAAAGTTTCTTATACTTTAAGCGATAAAGTGTGAAAGTACAGACCCTCTTTCTTTCATTCCTCAAACGTTTATAAAGCTTATTTTGAAATTTATGACTGAGTTTCCCTTACTTCTCAAAGTATCTCGCAAATAGCTTCATGTTCTCAAATGCAAAGATTAAAACAGTAAAATCCTTTGAAATCTGTTTTCTATAATAACCTTGTGACGAGGCAGCAACATTATAAGTAACTCTCTTTAATACAACTATCAAGGTAAACACATTGCACCTCTAACTATTTTTTCTTTTTTTACTTTACTTTATTTTCGACCATTACACATCAGCTTATACTTTGTTTGAATTTTGATTTATACTCGCTATGTACAGCTAACAGCATAAAAAAGTTACCACCTGAGATACAACCAGCATAACTCGAGAAGGGCGAGTCTTTCAGATTCTCTGTTTTGAGCGCGCTTTTCGTCTTCCTCTTTATGCCTGGCACGTTTTGAAGGCTTTTGTGATGATATATATTTTATAAATACTCGCTAATAGTCATTAATTTTGCTGCGGTAGAAGTAGTACTGTATAATGAAATAATTAAATTCGTATTTCGTTAAATCGGCTCGAATCTCAAGCGTAATTCGCTCTTCTTCTTAAAATATTGGACAAGAATTACTTTGGCGGCTCTTAGTTCGTCCTAACATATATAATACATAACATTTTCCATAAATGCAGATTTATAATGAAATTGGTTATTTCAGTTAATGCTCCACATGCCCGCAGGATGATCGTTTTCGCAAAGATTATGCTTAATTATGATACGATAATTAATAGAATATGAAGTACTGTAAATCAGGTCAACGAAAGTAGGAAAAATAAGAAAAAAACGTATATTATAAATATAATAATGGTGTTGCAGCTTTGTGAAAAATAGTTAAGTAAGAAATACATTTAAATTGACTATCCGCGAGCCTCCATAAGGCTTATTGCAGAGAATGTGAAACACTCAACTATCTAAATAATTTACATATTTACACACCTTATAATATATGTAAGATGATAACAATATAAAACATCTGTCCTCGCTATTAAATCACGGTAATATTTTCACCATCTGGCTGTGAAAATAACGATCGTTGAGAATAGGGATCATGTCGTCGCGTATTTCGTCATGTAAATCACAGCTAAGGAATATCTCTAATAATTATTGTCTTTACATAGTTATATTCTTAAAAGATACCCAGCGGAGGGCTCCGATCATTTTGGACTCACTGCTATCTAACCTGTAGTCTCTTAACAAACAGCTTTATATTTTACGCGCGAGAATTTATTTTGGGTAATGAAATCAGAAGGACTAGTCGTGCAGAGTCGAGCAAAGCGCAAAAAGAATTGCATAATATACTTGTAAATATTGAATTCCTTTATTTAAACCTCCGTCAAAAATTTTAAAATACTAAAACGATTAAGAGTTTCAACATAGAAAATAGGCATGAGCCAACAACTTTAGGCTGTTACAACTCCACTCTAAATATTCGCACGTAAACGCTTATGCATGAAAAATACATTTAAATCTATTGCTAAGGATCTCTGTGGCAAGCCCACCTTTTGGTGCTACGTCTGCTTTTAATGTTTTTGTCTACATAACGGTTAATCGGTAGCATGCATACCTTCCTTCTCAAGAAAACAAAGGGAGCTTCCCTGTGGGGGTGAGAGAGGAAAGAGAAAGGGTCTTCAATGGAGCGGTCACAGGTTACTTCCGTCTTCAATGCCTCTAATTTTCGAGGCATCGTTTAAGGGTTTTGTATGAGAGAGAGAATTGCCTGAAAATGTCATTCTTCGTCATGGATGGTGATATAAAGAAAAGTTCGTCGAAGAAGGAATATGAATGGGTTACTTCATGGGGACGATGATAGGAAAATAAACAATGGGAATACGGAATATTTTATGCTTAATAAGAAAAGAATGTTTATTCTCTTCAACTCTAAGGCATACATCTAAAAAATATGAAGATAATGTGGTAAACAGGCTCAGAAGTGATGTGCAGAGATCCTGGGATGTTGGCTATTTATAAGATTGAGAAAACGATTCAAGCCATTTTAAGACAAAATAATGCAGGTTAGAGGGTGACCGGAAAAATATGTTTTCAATGGTTCAGCCAGAGGGAATGTAAATTAGATCAAAGATTCGAAAAAGTTTCATTTTCCTAACATACTGAATTAGATTTTATGTGAACTTACTTCTAAAACGTTCATTTGCATCCAAAATTCATAAACCATTAACAATAGACCTATCACAGTCGAAATTATTAATTATCAATGTAAATTTATTTTGCTTCAAAACTTATTGGCATAGGGTAGGATATATTAATTTTGGTTTATAAGAATATGCATACCATGTGCATACATTCATGCATACAATTAGAGCTTCCGCCAGTTGATCCCACACAAATGTCGAGCAATTCACACATTTAAATTTCTGCACCTTCAAGATATCGTAAATGTCTTCCTTATCTTTAAACCAAGAAGTTTTAAGGAAGAATAGGTGAGGCTTGGAAAGCAGCATTAAGATTCAGTAGTAATAGATTCTCCTGACATATTTCCCAAGAAAGGAAGCTTTACCCATCTTATTTAAGAGTAATCATAGATAATAAGTACGAGATGTCAGTATTTCTAGAGCTTTATTCAGTATTCGCTGATGGACTAAACTGGCCTCTCATTAAAAAAAGGAAAGGGAAAATACGAAGGCTAAATTTTAATTATTAAACAGCATTTACGGGTGTAAGGGCAACTCAGATGGATTACGCCTGATTTAGCAGTTTTCCTAAATGTAATTTCCGTAAAAATATAGCCATAGCTCAACGACTATAATGAATGGTGGAAATAACTAAGGAAAAAGATTCACAATTTCTTACATAACGCAGTTTCACCAAGTAACGGCTTCTTCAATCAATTGGAATTAAAGGAAATTACTCAGAGAACTAGGACCAAAGAAAGCTGCATCCATTGCGAAGGAAATTGATTCCAATCCTTGGGAGGGGGTAATCTGAAGATTATTGACATTCTGGGCAGGCAGACGTTTAGAACTAGTTCCCCTTAATGGATAAAAAAAGTTTACTTAAATATTGTGACCGGGTGTAATCGTCAAAATTACCTAAGCTATAGTAACGAGTATAATTTTATCATTGAGAATCTTCAAGGGATCTGAGAAGAGCCCACAAATGCTGTCGACGGTCTCCCAGACTGCCCATGTCTCGGACCGTCTATGCTTTCAGGAGTAGAATTAAGCATATATTAACCGTAGAAAGATCACCCCCGAAGAAATTAAGCTTCGGAGCATTCTAATTCCAAAATTACGTTCTCAATATTTACATTCATCTTTTCAGGCTTTTTCTTCTAACCAATGATTTTCATAAACCTTCAAGATACTCTTAGAAATCAATCAACAACAAAACGGGAAAATTTAAGAAATAGCTATTTGCGTAAACTAGCGTTCCTTTGGTTCTTTTTCATTACTATCATTGAATGTATAGTGTTTTCAATCCCTTTACCCATTAAATGTTAGATCCAGTTATTAGTTTCGTAGATTTTAAGAATCTTAAAAATTAATATAAAAAAACCACCAAGAGAAAGTGAATACATTTTTTCTCTCAGTGTTGATGATAGCCAAAACGTTAAACTCATCTTGATTCACTGATAAAATTTGCTATTCGATCTCATTTGGTTTATAAAATACAAAATAAAGATGTCATTTAAATACGCATTTAAACACAATTATAATAGTCATTACTGTAACACACACGCGATAACTTGCCCATCCTGCGTCGAGTACTAATAATTCATACTCTAGCTAAGTCTTTAATTTGGTTAGACGTCGATTAACATTGTCATGCAGAAGTCACAATTCCACGGATAGCGGTCTTAACATTTTTCGTAACTAATAAAATAAAAGATGGTCTTCTTAAAATACTGAGAACTTCGAAATAAACAAATTGTAATACTCTTCGGAGTCGATTGGTGGATCAGTAAATAGCTAAAAAAGTGAGAGAAGTAACTTTTGAGAAACAAAATTTCGAGAATTTTACCAGAAGGACGTCTACCGCTGGCCTTTTACTACAGTATTTACTGTAAGCCATTACTCTGAAACTATAAGGAATCCATGGATCCAATTTTTAGAACGGTAGTTTCATCAAGCGATTTATGATTATTTTCATTCAATCCACATCAGATAAACAGTGAGATTTCGTAAGTTATAGGCTGAAGAACATACAAAATTTCTAATCTGATGCTCTGCAGTCCCACTTTATGAGAGATTTATTTCTTCGAGTCATTCTTCTATTTGCGAGCTAAAAATTATACATATATCAGAGAAGGCTAGCGGACACATTATTTTAGATAAAATCAAAATGAATCGAGCAAATTGCAACCAGTCCTCTTCTCCCAACCAGAAAGTTTTTCCTTTCCATTCCCCTTCGGTAACAAAAGGTTTATCTTTTCCTTTTCCCCCACCTATTTCGTTTTGTCCTGTTTAACAGTTTTCCAAGAATTCTACCCTTTCACCTGCACACACACTTTTGTTCCCTCTCATTCTTTCTTCTTTTTCAAGGCACACGCCATATGGAGGGTCGCGTATTTATGTAAATGTTGAAGATGGTGCTAGTAAACGTCAAAGCTAATTGTGAGAATTAGCTACAGTGTTGTTATAAGGATAATTTAATTTTACAAATTCTTGGATTATATAATCTATAGGAGTCACGAGAGTAAGGGGAAATGGTAATCTAGAAAAGATTATTCCTTATTTAAATCAATCAAATGAGCTTTAACTTTGGGGAACTCCATAGGTAACTAAGCACAAGGAAATAAATAACTTTGTCAAAGTTACACGACTTTTTGTGTGGAAGATGTGGAACTTTTATTTCCTTGTGTTTATTCCTTAGTTATTTCTCTTCATGATAGAACGCTTTTCAATTGGGAAAGTTGAACGAAAGGGTTGTAAAAGCAATCAAATTAAATTATAATAATCCACCGAATTATGCACATATCTTATGTATAAAAATTCAGCCTGCATATGTTTGTGCCCGCAAACTCAAAAATCACTTGGTCGATTGACTTGAAATTTTTATAGAACATTGCATTCAAATGTATATATACGAAAGTGTTTATATTGTAAAAAATGGCGACACTTCGTCCTTGCTTCGATCCCAGACGAGTCAAAGCATTTCCGTAAGAAATGCACGTAAAGTTCATTTTTGTCGCTGCATGCTTCATTTATTTTGCAAAATTAAATTAAAATAATAGTCATACGAGATTGAGACAAGAACCAATAGCAGAGTAAATGAATAAAAAACCTTATTTTGGTCGTTTATTGTTGATTCAGAATTGAATTTTCGAGATTTTTTACGGAATACACGAAATGTTTTGTGAGTATAAACAGCCGGTCCCCCTGACGACAAATGCCATTGTTGAAACCGAGATCCTGCTTTTTGGCCTATTTGAAATTAAGAAGAAGAGAATAGTTGCTGGTTTCGTTCACATTGATGAGCATAATCAATCGTTGGAAGTGATTTAAGCGATCGATTTTCGAAAAACGAAATGTGAGTTAATTTGATACCGAATGTTGTATTCAGTTAAATTCATTTGTATCGTTTTGGAAATGATTTAATAATCTGTTATCGAAAATTAAAGTGAGAGTGACTTTGAATGCTGCATTCAATTCGATTCATTTCTTTAGTTATCTTCCAGTTGATCGTCGTCAAATTCAATCGTACGCGTTACCACATCAAATGTTGCGGCAGATAATGGATAGTAGTAAATGATTTTTATATATATAACGAAAATTCTCCATCCAAACGCGAGAGCCGAGCTAGCGTAACGTACCATGTTCTCCATCTTTCTTTTCTCTCCCTCCCTTTTCGAGAGAAAGGCTCGCCGGCCCGAAATTTGGACTTAGAATATCTTGGTGGGTCAGGGGTGGTAACTTTTTTTTGCTGTTAGCTGTACATAACAGAGAATCGCATTATTTTATATATAAATATTATCTCAGAGATTATAATTAATGAAATATATGTAGTGGATACCGAAGGATAAACAGAAGTAAAAATTAGTGACCTGACAGGGACTCGAACCTTGGTGCTTCACTTCTCTTTAACAGAAATGGGATTGACGCGGCATGGTAGTTGGGCGGTTAGAAGTACCAGCCCGGAAAATGGGAGACCTGAGTTCGAGTCCTACTTATGTCACTAATTTTACTTCTGTTCATCCTTGGGGTATTTCAGTTAGGTACACGCCTTTAAGTGCAAAGTGACCTCCTTTCCCTTATGCAGCGGATACCTGTTACATTATCGCTAAGTATTCATTAATTATTTTGCAGTGCACATAGAGGTCAAACTTGATTTCTTAAGGGCTAGGTACAAAAGGTACTGGAGATAATGTCTCCTCCTCAATCACTTTAATCTCTTGCGTGTCCGTAGGCCTTTTATCTTCCTCGGTAAAAGAAGGTGCATAATCCTCAGGTCCATCCCCACTTGACTAAGGCGATTCTTCCGAGAATACGTCTCCCTCTATCGCGAAAGCATTTTCTTTGAGGGATACCCAAAATGAAAGCGGCCGCTTCGCGAGAGTGCCCATTAAATCATTGGAGACACTTGTTCCGAGGAAATGCTACTAAAAAAAAGTCCTCACTTTCGGTTACCTCGCTTCTTTAAGGATCCTCCGACTCCTTTGAATCGCCCTTATCCTTTTAATCTCGGGCTTTCTTCCTCCGAAAGGAATATAAGGCAGCTCTCCCTTCTGAGCAAACTCGCTTTTACGCTCATCTGTCAGTCAGGGGAGAGAAAATGCCATCGGGTAGCTTTATGTATTGCGCCTGGAGCTGACAGGCTGATGGGCTTAAAAACCTGATTAGGAGAACTCTTTGTAGATATTAAACAGAAATTTTCAGGACGGCACTTGTGGTGTGGGCTGATTAAGGATTATCCTATTTTAATTTATGATTACCAAAAATTATCATAATTATAGCCTGTGGCGGGGTTTTATTAAGAGGAAACAAAGCGCCAAGATGAGTTCGATGCCTTACAGTCCTGAAGAGTAAAATAATTAAATCTATGATAAAATTACCAGGTTTCCACATAAAAGTAAAGTAAATCATTGAAATCTAAATCGATAAAAATAAGGAGGATCAAAATAAATTCCACCTCCTTAAATCTGTCCTTTAACTTACGATAATAACTATTTATTAGAAGAACACCTAAAGACTTTGAAGATGACTATCATTAGCCGAAACTAGCCGCCAACAAAACCTTATGCGGATAGTAAAAGTGTGTTGTTTTATTTAACAATTTTTAGTAATGTCGGAATTCCACAAAGGTATGGCCTCCTCTGTGAATTTTATCTACAATAATTACTTCAAAATGTCCTTTGTTTGAGAAATAGAAATAATTTTTGGCATTAATTTGGATGCATAATAGTGTCTAAAATTATCTGATGGATATCAATATCTATTCCTTAATAAAATCATCGGAAACTACCTTTAAAGCAATAATATATATGTTTAACAATTATTTTACATAAGAAATTGTTATTCCTGTAATAACTGAAAAATATTGACATAATTTGAGGAACGAGTTCCATCAATATAAGTAATAAATAAATATGTCCACCTGATAAAATTTAACCATTTATGATCTAACTGAATTGACGCATATCTTTGATAAAAAAATTACATATCCTTATGGATATCATTTCATTCACATGCATTTATTTCGTTCCAAAGAAATTAATCTATGATAGCCTAATTACGGAAATTTAACAACCTAATTAACCCAATACTCAATTTGTTTGTGACATAGGGAAGAAGAGGGTAAATAATATAGATTTGGTACGAGAGCGTGAAAACAGCTCTTTTCGTTTCGGGTCGTTTGTATCGATTGCCGCTATAATAGGGCGAGAACCATAAATTCATTCGAAACGAAAAAATTAAAATTAGCAGTGATAATGATCTCAAAACCGAATCGCTCCCAGAAGAGAGATTCAGAGCACGAGGGACTTCAAGCTTAAATGAAATTTTAGATGCAGTTTAAAGAGACTCCACCAAACCTGAACACGCAAAAAATACAGGAAATTAATTTTCACTTGATTTGAAATTATTATTTTTGGTGTTATCATGATATGCACAATATCCAATACTAAATTTTAATAATTTAACAAATAAGGAAATATTAAGGATGATCGAATTAATCATCTATGTTTGACTCTATTGTATAAATAAATATAAATTAAGACTCTACTTATGAATAATATTCCTACCTATTTGTATGCTTAATATTATTCAAATATTTATTCTTTAGGTACTGGTTGACGAGAAAGCTCAGGAATGGCACATATATACTATACCCAAATATATATAAGTGAAATTTTTAACCTTCATTAAGTTAGCAGTAACGCAACTCAAATAAGCAACAAGAAAAAAATTTCTGACACTGTGAATCAAATACATTAAAACAAATGCGTCTCATGAATTGAGATGATGAATGCAATGATCAATATATGAAAATTATGAAAGCCGAAAATAACAGTAATAAGGTTAACTTAGAGTATCAAAATTTTAAATTTACCTTATTATGAGGTAAGTTTTGCTATCTTGTGGACATGAGAACCTCTGGGCAGAGTAAAGTTTGGACTGTGCGAAAAGGTTCTGAAAAAAATTATTCATAACGTATTTTTAACATCTTTTCATATTTAGAAAGAAATTATATGACAAATATTGCTGTCATAACAACCTACAAATGTTAATTAATAATATTTTTTAATTTTTTTCCATTTTCAGTAGAATTACTTGGGTAAAAGTACTTAGGCAGCTTATATGTTATTTTGCACACGTCTCCCACTCCTAGCTCCCACCGGGAATCGAGCCCAAGACAACTTTCATGAAAGCTGAACGAGATATCCACGTGGCTATCCGGGAGACTTCCCTCTTATTGCCTAATATAATATTTTATATACAGAAGTAAATCCTGATTTGTTTTCGAAGAGAGTGGAGCATAAAATACCATTGAGATTTAGAAAATCTACGAAGTAGAAGAAACAGAACTCAAGACTAATTTAGAGTGATTTTTTTAAGATTCTTCTAGACTAGATAACAAAGAGGTCGGTTAACGCATCTATTGCACATGATTTATGGAAATCAGTTTCCAAAGCCTTTGATTGGACATCAATTTGACTAAAAGAATAAAATAAAAAATAAAGAATCCAAATTAATTGTCTTATTCGACCTTTGGAGACCACCTTTAAGGTCTAACGAACAATAAGCTTATTCCTTTAGGCTAATATTTCCTTGATACATGGGTTTATATAGATTATGTATCAACTCCAGAAGAGGGATTATCCAATATCTTAACGTAAATCTTTTATTATCTTTTCCTAATCTGTTTCCAATCTTCAAGCAGAGCTTAACCTATAAGTTGCGTAACGATTCCGTCGGCTTTAAGAAGTATTCTCCGAACGGAATGCACAGATAATCTCCAACCGCTGACTCACCTAAGATCAGTCGGGCAGGGACCTCGATTGATTTATGGCGTTACTTAAAAGAATCGAAGATCCGAAGAAGCTTTTTACGCTCAACTACTGCCATTTCGCAACGCTTAGGTCTCGATAAAGCGAATCGCAGCATTAGGAAAAGCAGGCCACGCGCCTACACTTATCCGAAGGAGCAATTGGGTCGAAGGCTGGATTTAAAATGTGCGGTTTCCTACGCAATAACCCGCAGCACAGAAAGAGCAACAGATTCCCTTCTGCATCATCATTCGTACGGTTAGATCTACTCCCAAGCTATTCAAACAATGTAATTTTAAAGTATATTAATAGCTCAGTGGATCTTTGTGCATTATAAATTACGTCATTATTTTGACAATACGATTAGTTTATTTTGCTAATTTATTTCATTTCGGCAGAAAATTTCAACATCGGTTTAATTATTTTCAGCAGAAGTGATTAATTCAGTTTCTCTTTCTATAATGAGGAAAATATTCCTCACTTATTCCGTTTTCGCTTTTAAATGTATAATGATATGGATGGAAGCCCAATTTATTACAATGGCGAATTATAGAAATGCTAGGAGAGAGTGCTTAAAATTCCTTTGCCAATGTTTTTACCGACGAAAATGTAACTATAAAAATGACTGAGCGAAAAGAAAATCCTGGTTCCCTTACTCGAAATGCACTAAAATTTTTCAAAGACAAATATTTATTTATCAAGTAACAGTCCTTAAGAGCATAATCGAGTGCTTTGAAACTTAGTAAAGCTATACTTTCAGTCATTATAATAACATTTGGCTAAAAAATCCTCATAATGATCATATGTTACTGTTTAAAAATGTTCAATTCAGAATATCACAATGAGAACGTTGATATTAAAAAAATAGTTTTTACACCCTAACTTTAATCGACTTGCATCCAATAATTAGGTAGCACGTAATTATATAAAATATTGGCAATCTGATATCTTTGAGCAATAATTGTTTTTCGTATCCTCATTAGCAAGATTAAATTACGAATATTTTATACTTTTATACGAGTGTGATAATCGTAAAATAATATAATATGAAATATGTTATGAAAATATAATGACTTAAATGTAGAAGAGTATAGGTGGTTGCTTAATGTAGAGTATATGCTACCTCATTAACAACATCATATTGTACTAATTATTTATTGATTTGAACATTTAATTGAGATAAACATCGTTCATTAATGTTTTATAAGCAATTATATGTACATTACAATTGATAAAACAAGATAATCACAATAATTAAAATCCATTCTTCTTGCCATGGCGAGATGTAAAAACACGTGTCTCTAATAATTAGTGCTGACACCTGTCAATTGCAGCGTGGAAAAAAAATGAAGCAAAATCACAAAACGCGCACTGTAGAGCAGATAATATACCCGGTCACCTCGCGCTACAAACGATGATAGCGCCAGAAATAAATAAAGACCGCATGTAGCATATATGCTACATCAGGACTGAGGAGGATAATCGCCTTTTGGTCTGAGCTAGTCATAAATGCAATATAAGGAGTAAGGAATTAAATTCAAAAACCGAGCGTCGTATTTTCTATAATATGTTTTAATAATTAATCCTTTTATCAGTAGCTAGACTAATGATAGATTAGATGTTATGAGAAATATGTTAATCTCGGTCTCCCCAAAATAAAGGCGTCAACTATTCTTAATTTTTAACAGATATCAACAACGATGTAATGAGAATTATGGTCGAATCAAAGGTGAAAATCTCCCATCATCCCACTCTTCTCAAAGGTCCGGTTAGGCAGTTACTGTTATAGAAGAGAATCTAAGCGGGAGAAAATAGAGCAAAGAAAGTAGTCGAAATTGGGAAGATAACCACGCGCTTAAAACAGGGAAAGGACAAAGCCGAGGCGTATCACAATGGAGAAAATGCAGTGCGAGGAAAATATTAACAGGGCGGCTTGCGTCGCGATATAGAACTGGAAAAACAAAGCAAAAAAATGAAACGACGCGAAACAACAAAGAGCGGAAAATGAGAGAAAAAAACGAAACAAAAAATGCTTGATCCCTACGAGGCCGAACCGAGAGGGACCAAAACGGACGACCAATTAATTGGAGAGAAAGGGCCCTTGCGCGAAAACAGATGAGTGGGGAAAATTGGAGCGGAGTCATAAAGAATTGAATAAGCGCGGGAGAGAAAAGGAGTCATAATTGAAGAGAAAACAAAGACGCAACGCGGAGCGAGGCGAGAGAAAGTAGTTGTGGAGGGGAGGATGAGACCCATTCCGGCGGAATTAAAATGGGGAACAAAAGATGATAACGAGGATTAAGCATTTCCCTGGTAAATAGGCATTTTTGTCGCCGAAAGCGTGGAGCTCCTTTCGACCTCCACCGGAATTACGGAACCTATCCCGTTAAATTTCTCCTGTCGCGGCTCCAAATTTAATTCAATTCCGAGAATGCTCGTGATGTAATGCGGTTTGGTGGCGTTTAGATTCTCAAATTCCTCTGCCATCGAGTTATGAACTAGATTATTTTACTTAATTAAAAGAAAGGGACGCTCAACGGGTGGGAAATTTTCCAATTGTCTTCGGTTGTGTGTTTGTTATGTCTGTATGTATGTTGTATGCATGTTGTATCCATGTCGTATGTATGTTGGATGTATATTGTATGTATGTTTCTAACTCTCTGCAGGTTTCTCTCTCGCCGAGAGGTTAATTTACTTAATTGATAATAAAACAACAATAATAAATTTTAATTAACTTATTCAACTATTATTTTTCCTTACTATTTTTATATTAAATTGAACTCATTCATGATACTTGGTGGATTTCCATCATACAAAACTCGTAGTTACAAAAACACTTGTAACATTAATATTCAGAACCTTGTACAATATTGTGGAACTGCAAACGTTTCTGAATATTATTATTACAAGTGTTATTGTTACAATTGTTTTTGTATTTTATATACCTTAAACTCTTTATATACTTTAAATATTTTACGTAAACTTCTAATGTGAAAATTGCCTCAATTATATAAATTTCCTCATATCTCAATTCTAATTGAGATATAAGAAAAACATTAACTTTAATCTTCTACATCACAGTGACGGGTGAGGCTAAATACACAAAATTAGCAACAGTTAAGTTTACTTTTGATGGAAATGTAAGCGAATAAAACCATTTCATTTTATTTGGACATTGTTTTACCTGAATACAGCATAGTTTATATATATATTAGGAAAATATGCATTTAATAGAAGTTTCTAAAGTTTTGGTTGAAATAATTCGCGCATAGCTCTGTAATGACCCTTACATCAGTTAATAGAAAGTGATTGAGATGATGATACAATCATGCAGACCTAAGAATTATATCAATATTAATGAATGCGTCGCTGTTGATTTTAGAGAAAAAGCTAGATAAAAATACATGCTAAAAATTTCAAACCCTCCAAAAACATAAATAAATCCTATTTTTCTAAATTTTTGGAATATTTTAAATCAATCACTATACGACTATAATAACTATATTAATAATACGATAAATAATATATAAAAATTAATGTGTAATATTTATATTTCAGAATTTTAAAAAAATATTCGTACGTTCGATCTATAGTTTTCTAATAGCAATATTTACTTTCGCCTACAAAAAAAGTCAAGATTAAAAAATTTAAAACAATAAGTCCTTCGAAAATTAGGCATTCCATAGGAAGAAATCTTTTATAGGGATGGCCATCATTTTGATTCAAAGTTGACGTTTTTTTCGGCATATTTATCAAAAATAAATTTTCTATGAACATGCACTAGGGATTGAAATGTAAACATAGAATTGCGAAGAAAACAATTTGAAATATGGAAAGTTACAAGAGAAATAAAGAAAGAGTAAACATAGTTACTTTAAATTAACTTCTACATCATTTTGCAAAAATAGCCAGTCCTTCAATTTACCAAGAAAACCATTGGTTGAGGTGGAGACATTTTTTGGAAGTGAGGATAGTTTGCTGAGATTTTTGTGCTGTATGAGAATAAAATTGCTTATATTACTGTTAAGTTTAGTTTAGCAATTACAAAACAGATATTTCTAAAATCATACAGAAAATCAAGGTTTATTAACGTGCCCACCACGATTATAAAACACCCTTAAGACCTTATATACAAAGATATATCTACGAGATAGAATTTTAAACTTATTATATAGAGGAAAAGCTGACTCCATTCTTGAGGAGTGCGTAATTACTCTGATTGCTTTATTTTGAATAACTTATACGCAGCTTATATCAACTAAACTACTTCGGTAAACATTAAAAATTTTCTGCTGGAATTAGCTTATGAAATAGCTCCTCTAATCAACCATACTCGAATCCTGTCACCGACCTTCGATGCCTACTCCAATGTGGATCAAAGGGATTGAGTGAAAACAAGCAATCTCAGTAAGTGCAGTAGATTCCTCCCATCTGCTTTGATTTAGACCGGGAACGCTTTCGTTAATATTTTCACGGCTTGAACAATTAATTTGGGACATAGTTCACAGTATTTTTCTCGGAGTAAAGAGTATTCCATCCTCTACACATTCAATTCGTTCATTTCCAAAATATAAAGTTGCTACTTTCTTGGAAAATTTCTATAATTTGCTTTAGAAACAAAATAATCAAGCCAGAAAAAATTGGCATTTATAATAAGAGTAAGACATTTATCGAAAGCAGAAATTTGTTGAAACTCTTTTTTGATTAGTTCAAAATTTTAATGCTTATAGTGACATACTGAATTAGCTGTCTGCTTGTTTTACCGAATAGATATCAAAACCACTAAGTCCAGTAAATCTAGTCTGTTACCGAGTTTATCCCCAGGAAAAATCCCAAGAAAAACGGACATGAAGAATATATGACGGGAATCGAATCTGAATCTATTAATAGCCAGTAGGTCGCTCTATCCATTGTTTATCCAGCCATAACAATCTAACATACCATTCTAAAAATTTCTAATCCTCTATTTCATGTCCGTTATTTTTTGGGATTTTTTCTGCGTGCAAAATCACCTTTCAACATTCACCTAGTCAATTCCTGGATATAAATTAACCCATTAATTTGAGACCTGGAGCAGGTGTTGGAAGCCTATTTTCATTTCAAACCACAGTTACTATTTGGTCCGTGTGATCAGTACTTAAATACATTGCTATCAATAATGATAATAAGCCGTATTTATTTGGACGAGAATGAAACTAAAAGTCTCTTCTTCCATCTAATCCATCTTCATTAAATATAGAATAATTCCATTAAAGAGAACAGTATGAGAAGAAGCTTTAAAAATTGTGGATGTGCAAAACAAAAGAGATTCTTACGAAAAAAATGTTATCCACAGTAGGAATCAATAGTTCCTACAGGAAAAACATCAATCATTGAATAAATCAAAGAGGAACTTTCCATTTCATTCTCCTATGCCTGGAAAAAGAGACTGAGAAACAAAATAATTTATGAAATTTCATGGATGAATAAAATAGAACGCGTTCTCATCCTGAAAGAAACTAACATCCTCAACAAGATAAGTACATTCTCATGTCAACGATATGCGCAGGCACTCACGTGGGTATGGGTGTTTTCCTGCAGTGGATAAATTTTTTTCCTAAGAATCTCTTAGGTTTTTTATATCTACAATTTCTTCTCATATCATTTTCATTTTATCTCTCTAAATTAATGATTTATGTGTTGTATGACGATAGGTTAGATGGAAGAGGAGACTTTTAGTCTCTATTTCATCCGAATAAAGCCGTTTTATTATTATTATTATTATTCACGTTCACTCCTGAACTACCCTGAAACTATCATGAGAAAGAAACCCTCCAAGAGAAAAAAATAGCCTAGATAGTATAAACAATAAGAGACTCCATTGGCGGAAGGGGTGCGAGAACAACCGCTCCGATCTAGGATTATCGGGAAATGGGAAAGGAAAAGGGCGCATAGGGGTAGGAAAAGCGAAGGTCAAGGACACCGAAGGTCGGGACCTATGTCCCCGAGCGAACAGCCAAATGACTTTTCCCTTTGTAACCTAGAGATGAATACTCCCAACGCCTTTCGCAATCTAATCTGAACCGTTTTATTCCTCGTCTCATTTCCTCTCTCCTCCGATACAGCCCTCATTTCAAGCAATTTATGTCGCAGTCCAAGGAAGAGAATCCGTACAAAGATCTGGGTTACGCCAGGAAATCTCTCTCTGAGCGTGGTCGCTCTTCTTTCGTTATTCGTATACGTGCATTTCCAGGGTCGTTAATTCCCCGTGGAAAATCGGCAAGGGTTTCCTGTCGATAATTCTAGCTTTGGGTAATATTTATTCGCTAGGTATAAAAGGAATATTTGAAGGGGTTCATTTCCTTTTTTCTGAAAGCAATTGATTGAAAAGTGGATAGGAAATGTTGCTAGATTCTTAGTGGACCATATTTTTTGTAAAAAGATACCAAAAGATTAATATTACGAGCTCCTCTTTCATACCATCTACTGCACTGCTGAAATTACCATGACTCGCTGGAAATTGGCTCGTAGAACTGCGATGAAATACTTTCGATTATATGTATCTAAGGAGCTAATATAAATTTCGGGTGTAGTCTCCTCATAATTTATCACAAAAGTTCCTAACCTTGAAAGAATCAATAACGGAATAAATCACCAGTTTTGACAAACTAGGGAATTCAGTGCTCCAAAGCGAGCATAGAATTCTAACAGATCGAAATGCTTTACTGGTGAAAGAAAACGGTGAACCAATACTCTTTTTATCCCCTTGGCTAAATCTTTTAATTATAAAACAGCTTATATAAAATTACGTATCGTTTCTTTTACAGTTTCTATGTGAGAGACATATCATCTGCGTTATAATGCCCTTCAGTTATATGTGAAATGGAAAACTATTAGGGAACACATTTTCGAAGCATTTGAATTTAATTCAGGGGAAAACATTACTGTAAGATTGTACGTATCCGTCGTTTATTTCTTTTAGTTATTCACTGAGAAACTTTTCCTTTAACCAAAAATGATGAGGAATTGGAAATATTAAGGCATTTCTTCCTCTGCTTTAAGGCTTATTTGAGGGCAGGAAGTTCAGAAAATGATATTTTTATAATTCTAAAAAAATAAAAATCATTGACAACAGATGACTAAATATATAAAAATAAAAGATAAAAATATTTACATTTTTTCATTAAAACTATTTGTGGCAATAAAATTAAGGAAAATAATGCATTTTAAGTCTCTCTTTCCATGATATTTTTTTAGGATTACCACGCTCACTCCCAAAATAACCGGCTCATTTAAAGGAAAGATTTATCCCGCACAGTAATAGCTTCATTTATTTCCAGATTTCTGGCAATTCCTTTTGATGAAAAACAGTAGAAACCCTTTTTATGGGATTTGAAGGTGACTACGGGAATGGAGATACTTATCTCTATCACTCCCTTACCCTGGAGAAATTTACTTTCTCTCGTCCTAAGAAATCCTTTTCTACATTATCGAAGTCCCAAATCGTCCAAATTCAAATCTCTCACATCCCCACTCTTCTAACATTATCTCAAAGTGAAGATAACCGTGCCATAAGTTACCTTGCAAATGGAGGAGGTAATTTCTTACCATGTGATTTGGAGGATAAAGGGTTATTATACCCCTATATTATCCCAATTACATGGAAAGAAATTACTTCAATTTTTTTATAATAACGAGGTAGTATACGCATTAGCAGTAGAATAAAAAACGTTTTCTGACTATGTCCACAATTTATTGAAAAAATGTTTAAAGCGATCGGTTTCCGGTTGCCTGAAGATGACTGAGTCTCCTCGAGAGCGGTTGCCTTAAATATATTTTCAATAATTTGTGGATTTAGTCATATACTGTTTTTTATTTCACTGATCATGAATATGTTCTATCAAATATCGCCAGAAGTGATTAATTACATTACACCCATTTATTCTTCAAATGATAAATCTAATAAGGCTCAGTATGATAGCAAGTTAATCTTCGTTAGACTCCATACTGAGGGGGTTTGGCTCTCTTACGAAGTAAATGGGTATTTAAGATGTTCCTTAAATACAAATATCAAGGATGAGCATATCCAGGGAACAGTTTCTGCAAATTCACAAACAACGCCTGGAATGATCATCGTGACTCAACAACTATCTACGGTAGGAATTGCCAAATACTAATTTTGGAAGTCATGTTACCATCTTCATCGGTAGAAGAAAATTCAATCGATATCTTTGCACTCGATTAAGCCATGTTTAATGCCAATATTCAATAACGAATGTCTGAATAACGGTAGTGCTGAATTAGCATTTGAGAAGCATGTCAGAAGTTTTCCATGGCATAATGAAATTAACACCCATCTCCTATTGATGAGAACCAATAAATATAATTAAAACTCACCAGTAACATCGTTCTAAACCGGTCGTTTTTTGTAAAAATAAAAATTTGTGGTAAAAGTAAAATTTCATCTTAGATTATTTCCAAATAAACTTAAACTTAGGGTCAATATTTGTAATAGTTTTCATTTAACCTTACATTAGTGATGTCACAATGCTTAATTGAGAACAAATATGCCATTATGCAATATTTAAAGGCAATTATGAATTGTTTCTTTTCCTCTTCATTTATTGCTTTACTCAACACTATAGTAAAAGCTGGATTTTATTTACCCTACTTTACTACTATCTCATTATGATGATTCCATAGATCGAAACCGTGGATGGAGTGTGCATATTTTTTTATTATACGATTTAAACATACTATTAATAATTCCATTATGTTGACTGCCATGGCAACTGTTTAACTTTAAGCTCCCACGCAATAGGAAATCATAAGCATTATTAAAAAAAGCGAAATTCGTGAAAAATCGCAGTACCTATGTGTGACTCGTTTTCGAAATTAAAATTGAGAATTATCTCCATGGGGAGATACAGCATGAATACACAGTGGTAATCCTAAGGTCCTCTGTCCCTCTGTTGACTTATTCCACCTGCTTGCTTTGCATTTCTACGAAATGAATTTCTGTGAAGCCACTATCCATGCACCTGCTGCCCTGTTTGCTTTCTGTTTATTGACACCATGGCTTAATTGAGAACTTTGTGAGATCGGAAAAAAACATACTTTACATGATTTTATTAATACAAGTGACATTATAAAGAAAATGTAACAATGCCCAACATGGTTGAAAACAGTTTTGATCTTTGTGTGCCCAAGTTGAGCCCAAAAATTCTTATTGAATAGGGCATTAGAAATTTTTTTAGAGTAACAGCTCTGGTAGCTAATTCAAGAAGAGTTTGGAGAAGAAAATCGAGAAATATTTATATGCCTCAGCAAGGATTTTATCTTTCCTAGGGAATTGAATCAGTAAACATCAATTGCTACTATACTAAAACCCCATTTAACGGCACGTAATGTTAAATCAAGCTATTTTGATATCTAGAATAAGCATCATAAAACACACATAAGATAAAAACAAACCATATTCATTCCATATGTTCCATTTTTTCAAATAAAGATGGTTTTCATCGCATGTGCGATAAGATGAAGTTCCATCAAGCGAAGATCGAAGTGATTGAATTCATTAATGAATATCCTTTAATAATCTCTAATTACAGCTTCCTTTGAGATTCACCGACTGCGGAGCAATACGTCAACCTCATTTCCGATCCTCGTTCTCCCAACAGGATCCCTTGCTTCATCCCATCAGATGGATGCCCGTGGAATCTAGCGTCCTTTAATCTCCGCTGATTGACCGAAAATCCCTCACCACTCCCTCTCGTTCTGTGTCTTCCTCCACTGCATTTCGCCTTTCTCTTCGCTAACCATACGTTTCCCCAATTTAGTCGAAAACGCTTCCTGGAATTGTTTAGCCTTTATCTCGCGTAACCCAATGTTCCACTTAGCTCAATCGCGCTGAAGCGGGTTTATATCTTCGGGGAGCAGCTAGGCATGTGCAAGGGAGACATAGGAAAGAAGATAGCGTTACGAAAACGTTAGAGATTCTCGGTAGGGAATGGTTAGAAAAAAGGTGGAAAGTAAATCGACTCTAAGGCATCTTTCAGGTTAGAAACGGAGGAGAGGCATGGATAAAGTTGAAAAGCAGAATAGAGGAACCGGAGTCACACGAAGAAATTAAAGCTGTTAAAACAAAGATCTGACATCACCAAGTATTCTTTTATAAACAGAGGGGTCAAATAATGGAATAAGCTGCCTGAAGAGGTCTTCAAACCCTTACCGAAAAAACGAAAAGAGCTTAAAAGTAGGATATTTAATTTTTGTAATTGAATGGATTGGATATTGTTAAATTTTTCATTATTTGGATAAATTAAAACATGACGATGTGAAAACGATAGTTATATTTTGGCCTAGAAAGTAACATTTTAAACTGTGAAATGTGGTTTTTGTGTTTGGAGAATGTATTTTGGTGGTGGTACCGGGGACATGTCTTTTTGAATATTGTCTATGTATATGTTACAATTGGGATATTTGTATGATCTACGTTGTTCATAGACAATGGTTGGGGCTGTCACAAGAAGAAATACTACTTGCAGCGTATGTAATCATAAATAAATAAATATATTAAACAATGACACCACAAAGGGCCGTCTTTAGACAATTGGCAGCCCCAGGCAAAACGCATTTGGCGGCCCTCCCGTTTGTAATATTCCAAATTAAATAATGGTATAAACCTGACAAAATACAACAACAGGCTCTTTTACATTGAATAATAAATTAAAATGTTGTTATTATTTCCATCCAATGTTTTTGTGAGTTATTTAAAAGCCAATAATAATAATAATCATGTAATGTAATAATTTGGCGGCCCCAGGCGACCGCCTTATTCGCCTGCCCATAAAGCCGGCCCTGATGACACCCCCTTTTCTAACTTCCGCATGATATTTGGTATGCTGACGATATTGCATTGAATATTACATTCATGAGTTCTTAATGTAGTATATAGAATAACATTCTGCGATATTTGGTGGAGAATCATTTTTAAAAAGAGTCTTTATTAAGAAAACTTTATGATGATCAAACATTGTGTTCATTGTCCACTCTAACTACAATGTTATCTGTTCACGTTCTGAGCCAATGAACTACACAAAATCCTCAGTCGTTGATCGTATCTTCTCACCTGGAACGAATTCTAACCGAGTGATTCTATCTTATCATTGACAGAACGGGCTGCTCTACATTGAACGGTCTCTAAATTTGAGATTAAGTAAGATCCAACTCTGAGATTATTCTTGCTTTCATCCATGTAATTTCTGGTAAATGTTTTGACGATTTCCACTATCTATTCGGAGTTATCTGACTGGTGATGTGCATACTATTGGTCGAATTCAAAGAAATTTATTGGATAGTCAATTTAAATCACATAAATTTCTTTTACCGATCGACCGAAATATACAATAGTCCTCTTATTTTAGATGAGGCATCGTTCAAATGATATATACAGCAAATTTTGAAAACGAGTGCACTTTTGTTTCATTGATACTAACAACTGAAATGTAGCAAATATTTGGAGATCAACAGTTTCATTTACTTTGGCAGTGCTGATGGAGATAAATGATTGGTGACATGAAAGGAAATGAAAGGATGGATTTCAAGTATTATGAGTGTGCCAGAGGAGGGTGTGTGAATAAATTTATCCGTGCAAGTTCACCGAGTTATATTACTGACATGCTGAATCGACACCGTCCCTGAGAAGTTTTTGTAATCTTTTGTTATGAATGGATGTTGACATGTGGGCGATTCTTGGAATACACGTCGATGAAAGCTAAGAAGGTGGGAAAGGAAAATTTCCCACCGTAAGTCTGGAGTAAATAACTCGTGGAGGCGTTTGTATGTGAGTCACCATTTCCAGGAACTTATTAGGTCTTAGTGTACGTCTAAGAAATTTCTATTGAAAGGAAATTCACTAAACCAATAATTTTTTAAGTCTTACACATTTTCATATTTCCATTTATCCATCCATATCTTTCTCTATGGTAAATATTGGTGTTATTGTAAATTTATCACAAGAAAGCCATGGAAGAGAGTTCGTATTTATCTGAGCCACCTGCACAACTTGATTCGATGGTATATCGTCAATATTATGCAACAAGCAAAGCTTGCTCAAAATATGCACGCCATCACACGGAAAACGATAAATTATAAGTCTCTGAATCATAATAAGATTCGAAACCGTGGAAGTGTCTCGTCCTATCACGAATTAATTATAAGCAGCCCCTTTGAGTTATTATACAATCATTTATTAAATTAAATAATGATTCTTTGGGATGAAAATTATAGTCAAGAATGATTCATTTGAGGAATTATATGGAGCGCCTTTGAATTACAATACCATCATGCATTTGATTAAACTACGATTTTTTGGGATTAAAATGATAGTCATGAATGATTTATTCGAGGAAGTTTTAAAGTGAAACGGGAATGAGATTGTACATTCACGGATAACAAATATAAAATTTCGATTTGTGCTACATTTCTCTATTTGTAGCAGAAACAAAGTATACGGGAGCAATTTTCTTTCTTTTAAAAATAATTATCTACTCTTAACCCTAAGCAATCCCAGTACCTACATCGTAAATGTGCCCTTTTTCTATACATGTAAAACATATTAATAGGAGTAAAGTGGTTATGCTGAGCGAATCTTTCAGTATCGGATAGTAAAGAGGCCTGGTGATACGTGCAGACAAGGAATCGATGATGTGTTATGTAATGATTAAGGTCAGTTTCAATGGGACAAAGGAAGGATATAAAAGGACATTCACCAAGTCTCAGTGAAAGGTAATAGAAGATTTTGTTTTCATTATTCTATCACACCATCTGATCAACGTATTATGTCCAATATTATGCATAATATTTAAATATTATTATTACCCTAAATACTATACATCATTACGTTCAATATTGCATAATATTAAACGAAAAACAAAAGAATTAAAGATTTCTGAAGAAGAAATACTACAGGCTGTGTGTTGAATTATCTTAATTTTGAGAGTATAATAAAATAATCAAACTACATTCCAAGGCTAATTCAGAAAAAAATATGTAATACTATACCTATATATATAAACATCTGTCTTTCCAAAGCGGTTCGCTCTTGTGTCTTTCAAATTTATAAATACCAACAGAGTCCGCAGGATACTCAATAGCGGAATGTGTCATCTTTAGTGTTGCAGATAATATTATGGAATATTTCTCAAGTGTATGTCAATAAACGTGTTCTTTTAGCTTATTTACCCACGACGAACAACGTTCCAAAACCAATCCTTTTACACTTCCCCAATGTCGCGAGAGCATTCTTGGTATACAATAAATGAAATGAAAGCTTTGCGTCTATTTATGAACACTTTTATGTAATGCCCCTCTAAATCTATTGAAGAATTTCACCCACTGCTGATGCTATCTTAAAAGAAGAACAGTTACGCTTCGGAGTCTATCTGGTGCTTCGGTAAGGAAATAAAGGAAAAATAACGTTTGCGAGATTCTTGGGCATCTTCCTCTTGGTATTCTAGGTTTAAAAAAGTTACCTGAGAAAGGGCGGGGAAGAGATAAAAATAGAATTGTTAGGGGAGGGTTGTTATTTTCGTTCAATGGCACGCCGCGAAGCTGCTCCCGAAACGGAGATTCGCAATATCCTTAATCCTGCGCTGATTGGAGAGATAACAGAACCAGCAATCCCAATGTCAAATCTCGGTTCGAATCCTCTATGAGATGCGGGAGAATCTGCTCGGGAAGTGGGAAGTTGAGCAGCTATCGGTTTAATATAACTTGTAATCCCATGCCTTAAAGATAGAATCTCTGAGACATTTTTCCGGCCAAATATTTTATGTTTCCTTTACAATATTCCACTCTCGTAATTCAAACTTTCATTTAATTGAAGCCATAAAATATGCAATATAGATGCCTGATTTTGTAACCAATAGAATCGAATCATTGTAAATACCCGCCTTGAATTAACTGAATTAATTAAGGAATTGAATTTCGTAAGGTACAAATCTCCATTTACTTTAAACGTACTGATGACAAAGAGACATTTGCAAGGATTTAAAGGGATTTGTAAATGTTTTCGATCGTCCGAAATTAGAGATGCAAGTTTATTGACTAATAATGAATTTCTTTTGGAAGAAAGTTACTAAAATATGAATATTCAGGAAGCTATTGAGAGAGAAGACGACAAGAATAAAGAAGCTGAATTAGACTCAGTGAAATATCTTGGAGATACCGTCACGAATTATATAATAATAATATATTAGTGATCACAATAATTCATTCATCCCAAATAATTTCTGTCCACGAAAAGTTTCGATATAAATTAATAATGAATATGAACTTGCCAAGATGGAGAATTTAATTTGGAGTAAAGATACTGTCATATGCATTGTAAAAGATTTGTACAATCTATGTTAAAATTTT
This sequence comes from Sympetrum striolatum, assembly GCA_947579665.1. Lineage (NCBI taxonomy): Eukaryota > Metazoa > Arthropoda > Insecta > Odonata > Libellulidae > Sympetrum > Sympetrum striolatum. Next base: position 39,616,316 of record OX388345.1, on the reverse strand, counting down.
ATTAACACGTCTGAAAAATTCTTCTTAAGCTATCTTCCTATCGATTTGATAATTCTTACTTGAAATTGTTTTTAGAATCCTTGTCTATTAGAATGTTATCTTTCTATTGATTAGATAGTCGAGGGAATTTCTTACACAAGATATTCTCGTTATTCATAAACCTTTGCAAAACATCTGCATAGCAAAAGAACAATGAAACCAAAAAGGGTATCTATGCTGAATGCGGTATTTATAATATTCATGTAAGTTCAACTTTACGTATATTCTTTTTTGCAATTGATATAAATAAGAGAATATTATAACATGATTTAGAAACAGTTTTGTGTAGCCGAATTTCTTATTTCAGCAAACAGATATATAGTAGTAATATTGTTAAAAGTGCTTCGACAGCTTAGGTCATTTCGCACACTGGCTCCCACCGGGAATAGAACCCGCGACCGCTTCCACCAAAGGCAAACACGCTGTCCACATGACAATCCGGGAGCCCAAAAACAGATATATAATTGACTGTGCCTACACTGATTGATATATTTACGAAATAACTCAATTATCCAATGAAAAATTCTTAAATACAGAGATTACAAAAATTTTAACTTCGTTGAATTAAATTATATCTTTTAAAATGTTTCTATCAAAGACCCCTACACGAGTCTTAAAAAATAGTTTCTTAAGAATCAAAGAGGAAACTAAAAGTAAGGTATGGTAACGTGAAAAAACAGCAGTGAAGACAGTATGAGGATTGTGTAGAAAAGGTGATAGTTTAAGAAAAGGATAGGAAAAGATGTAAAGTATGGAAGGGTATAAACGAAGGAAATAAAACCTAAATTGGAGCTCTTCCCAACTTATGGAAGGAAATGGAGATCATTGCCAAATTGGAGGTCATTTTTACATCGGAGATAATGGGAAATTTCCTTCCTTTATGGTCAACTTCGTTGGCCATAGACCAGAAATTGATGATTCCGGAATCAAATTACTTCATGATTGATCGGAATACTCAATCTTACGTCGTGCAAAATTATAGGAAAAAAACATGACTTGATGTAACGCTCACACCTGTCGCTGCTGATATTCTTATTTGAATAACCCGCAAGAGAATCCATTGCATCAAAACTTCTTTAGCGTACCCTTGCAACGATTTACATATTAGTATTTAATTCTTAATTTTTCTGAAGTATTTCCTTCACATTAATAGATAAACTATTTAACTTACTGTATTCTTTGTAGTGTTAGGCGGTTGTTTTTATAAAATAAGTCTGAGAAAGTTCTTGAGAAAAAGAAAAAAGAAGAGATTAAGAAGAGATTATTAAAGCCTTAGCATATTTTACATTTCTATTGAATCGAATCGGATAACGAATGGATTTCAATTTTTTATAGTTTTCGATTCCCGCGTATACTTCAGACTGTATTTCAAGTTAGACAAGGACTTGATCCACAGAGATCATTCAAAGAAACTCAAGCAGTCGTTGCAGGTAAAATTTGTGACTAGCGGAGAGAAATGAGGCACAAATCAATATTCTATTCCGACTCTTTATCGTCAGTGAATATGAAATAGGGTGAAAGTGAGCCTTTCCAGTAGAAGTTATCCCATTATGTGATTAATTTCACTTTTCAAAGATAAATGATCTAAATAGGAGTAACTAGGTTTTGGGAAGGGAACCAACATGTTCTGTTAAATCAAATCTTACGTCACGTTTATATTAAACCCATCCGTGGATGGTATACAAGAAAAAAAGAAAAGATTTTGCTATCCTTATTTCCACGCTTCATAGCTACTAGCCATGCCAGGATCAGTTGTATATATCGGCGGAAAATTTCACCATATTGTACTTTAGAAAGTTTATTTGAAAGCCAATTTTTCTGCGTCAATTACAAAAAGATCCATTCGTATAATGGTAACAACACTAACGAAGGGCATTATCGTTACATGAAAATATGAAATTCAGAGAATCTCTTTTGTGTTATCTTAGATAAATTTGATTAATTTCACATTATTTTATCGGTGATTTAAACTCTTGTCCTATTACCACGTTCCAGTAACCAACTGTAAATTATAAAACATTCGCATTTTATCCAGACAATCGCCCGTGGCATACGGCACAAAGCTGTCCATGAAATTAATTTTAAACATCGATTTTATACTAAAATTGAATGCCTATCGCAAAGATATCGGTCATTGCGTTGGGTATGAAAAAAAATTACCATGTCCGTGACTGACAAAAATAACCAAGGGAAAGCTGATTTTATCGCCAGGAAATCCGTGCCCGAGGGAATTCCACTAAAAATAAGCAAAAATATGATATGGGAGCAGAAACGAATTCACTCTGTTGGCATACAATGACGAAAAAGCTAACGCGTTCACTGGAAAAATTTCGACTGACAAAGGATCTTAGAAAAAGCGCAATGGAGCAAAGCAGAATGAAAAGCCCTCGACGTGAAAAAATCGGAGATGGAGTATCGAAAAGAAAACAAAACTGAGATCCTTTCATCTTCTCCGATAAATGGAACAGAAAGTAATGTATGAGGATCAATAACAGCTGGATGGATGAAAGGAAAAGGTAAGAAAGACCCTCACTGAGCTCGATGAAAAAATACTCGAAAGAAAAATTTCATTTTTTGTTTTCTGCTACCCCGCTACTTCTGTCGGAAGTTGTTCTTAGCTATCGAAATCTCAAGAGACGAAACTTCTCTGAACAAGAAACTGAAATCAAGAATCGCTTCTTAATTCAAAGGGTTACATCTTCGTCATTAATCTCTTTCTCTAATTAAGACATAATCACCTACTAACGAATAAATGTTAAATAAATATTGTCAAGCAATACTAGGTGCAATTTTAAATTAAAAACTTTTAATGATGAAGTCAAAAGATAGAGTTTCTGACGATTTTGCCTGGTCGCCGAAACCGGTAAACCTCTTTTTGGGTTCTGTTTGTAGAATTTGTTCGTGTTTTATCTTTGTCATTAAAAGTTTTTTAGCTACTAACGAAATTAAACCGACAGTACCCAAAGAATAGGCATAAGCATAGTCTATATACTCGTTGAAAGTAACAGCATATTTGTGCGCATTAATTACATGACAAACATAAAACCGTAACGATCACACATTTATAAACACTTATGATTATATTCCATCATCACAGTTCATCAAACGCATATAATAGGCCCCAGGGATACGGATCTTACTTAAACCGTACTATATGATAATGTATCGGTCGACCCCTCAAATATAACTAAAAACATGTTTAACATATCTTGTGTATGAGATGGTCCGATATTTTAAATCGTTAAATCTTTCTAAGCAACTTTCAAAGGTAACTTTTGATTACAACATTTGAGAGATTTAAAAGGACGATTTTCATTAAGTTGTGTGTAAACAGCATTATTTTCTATCAGTATTTTAAATTTATGAATACTTTCATTGCATTTAAGGACTATCACTTTATGAACATATGAGAATTTTTAAAGCTTTAGATAACAAGGTCAGAAGTAATATTTTGTAGAAATGCAACTCAATCCTCAATTAACATTCTTAAAGTTACTATGAGTACCTCTGCGCATATTACGATCGTTATTAATAGTACTTTTAAGCTGAAGTGCCGAAGCACATTTAAGTGCAAGTGCTTCGGCAACTAAGGTTTGTATTTCAGCTAAGCATTTTGCACACATGGTCATATATTGAGAATCAAACTCGAGACTTCTTGCACCAAAGGCGAACCGGCTACCGCTACCTGGGAAATTTTTTTTATTCGAATTTTCATAGAAGTGTCGACCCATACACGAGAACATTGCTACATTTAATCAAGTCTTTAACCATTTACAGATTATTTTATAACATTTTGTATTTATAAATATTCTTTTTCTTCGAGCGTAACGGAAAATTTGCGAAATAACACAATGGGGAATCGAATATATATTCTCAAATCTCTGCATAACCAGGAGAAAGTACACGTAGTAGAAATTAGATCTTCCTCTTTAATTATGACTTCGTGTGAGTAAGAATCAGCTGTTTGTAACTATAAATTACCTACATTAACTTAGAAAAAGAAATGTTTTTAACTGTCAGGTTAGGATTAGATTCGTTAGAACTTCAGTATTTATTCAATATTTATCTTCATTTTGATTTATTGTGAGTTTAACGCATTTCTTCGTAAATTAAATTAAAATTAACTCCTAAACGTTACTTTCGAATAACTGTAATTTTTTTCCAATCCATAATGACCAGTAATCAAGCTAACGAATTACTTTTATCAATAATGGATGTTGGTAAAAAAATCTATAACCTCGAATTGAATGAGATAAAATTTTCTTGAACTGATCGTTTAATACTTTATTTTTATGTACTATTATAAATAGAGATGATGAACTATTGTCGACTAGAATATAATGGAAAATCTATGAAGTTTGAACTGAATGATAAGTCAAGGGATGGAGAGGTTACTTTTCTAAAACCACTCCAAGGAAACTAAAACACTCTAAAAGTTTACCGACGACTAGATATTTTCCAGCAGGCAGTTAGGAAAAGTTATACGCTATATTTTTAGCCATTGAAGAATTGTATTTTAAATACTGTGGACATCTGTTTGCAACAGAATAGATTCCTGTGAAGGTCGCCGACGCGTTTGATAAAATAACGAGGGGGGAAACAGATGAAACAGACGACGGGAATTGTGAACAGGAAATGCCGAGGTCGCATTCCGAAATTCTTTGGAAAGGGAAAGGTGGTGTTTCGGCTGCCTACGCACTGCTCTCGCTTCTCACCATTCTAGATTATGTGTATGGACATTTGGAACACTGTAGGCATACTAATGGAAAACTGAAGATAAGCATATCATATTTTCCAAATTAAAAAAATCCAATTCAAAGAATGCACCTTAATAATTCAATGCAAGGTCCTAAAAGAATGGATATCAATTTCAGATACATTTGTGAACTTATAAATATTAACATGAAATGAGAAAGAGGGAGTACTACTTCTACAGAAAAATATTTTTATTAAAATTTAATAAAAATAACACTTTATTTTTAAAAATCTGTAGAATTTCACCCTCTTTTTCATTTGCTAGATGTACTTCTACAGCATCCAGGTCTCATGAGTTGGTTTTTTTATAAATATAAGTCGAAATAATACCATCTTAAAATACGAGCCCGAAAAAATAACTTTGAGTAAAATCTGATGCCCATTTATATCTCGTGTATCTCTAAAAGACACACCAAATTGAAGTTTGAAAATTAAATTTATATTTAATTAATTATACTTAGCAAGAGTTGGCAACTTTAGAGGTTGGGGTGAAGAATTCTGACCAAGTAAATGATTTATCCTAAAGGAAATATATAAGTAAACTGAACCCGTTAATCGGTCGATTTAAATAGAATTTAAGTTCTGATCTTTTTATTTCCAATTTAACTCATTATGCTTTGAATATTAACATTTAGTATTGAGCGTAAAACGTTGTTATTTTCTATTTATACTACGACAAGCAAAACAGAGTCAATTATGCAATAGAACCAAGGTTAATGAAAACGTTTTGCATTACAGTTTTACGAGAGTATCTCATTCACCAGTCTCATGTAGCACAGAAAGTTTCAGGAACAGATAAGTCCAAAGTATAAATCGAAATTAAAAACTGACGAGACTGAGAATCGAACCAGGATCTCCAGCTCCACCAATAAGGGAGCTTTGAGTTTAGGAGCTTTGAATTTAGGTTTTGTGTGAGAGTTTCTCATTTCCCAAGGAAAAACTGACTTGAAAAAAGTCTTATGGGGCCGGGAATCGAAGCCGGGATCCTCCTCTATTCGGAAGGTTACTTAAACATCTAAGCTAATCTTTTTCCATATCAGTGAATTTACCTTTGTCGTGCATTAATCAACTTAAACTGTATAATTAGAATAGGACTGTTTATCTCTTACTAGATTATATACGACTGAATGTATTTTTTAATATGTAATGCATGACCACTGCCACCAGATGTTTAATCTACTTGCAGTGTTTCTGTAATAGGAATAATGCATACGCACGTCAGTATGTCTATACAATATGTATTCCCTTACTTTTTCAAACTGTTTATCTGGTCTTTAAAGATATTTTTCTATAACACTAATACTTCACCAAGCTAATACTCAATGGAGTTTTTCTTCAGCAAAATATGATAATTCGAACTTGAAATTTGTATGTATACTGAAAATGAACTCTTTTACGGTGGTGAGAGAAAAGGTACAACAAAAATTACTGAGCAAATTATAATAAAATCACACATGCTTTATCAATTGAGAAATCCACGTGCTTATTCGCAAAACGTCAAGTTGACTTATCTGTTACCGCACACCCTATCTTCAAGGCCTCCATTATCGCAAATGTAAGTACACAAGGCGGAATCAGTTTCCTTGAATGAGCCATTGATAAGAAAGAAAAAGAAATCCAGGAGCGCAAATACCGGAAAAGTTACACTGACTTTCTTAGAAAATGACATTGAGCTGATACGGATATTAGAAAACATGAGACAAACTACCGCAAAATAGATTCAAGGGTAAAAACGGTACTGGTACATATGATCGCTACACAATAAGGTAAAAGTAAAGAAAGGTTCTATCTCATATTATTTGAACTAGTAAAATATAAAAAGTAAGGATGAGGAAGCTCACCAATAAAGATAGTTATTGCTTCAATGAATTGAAAGTTGCTTCATCGCAAACCTTGTTTGCTTTAATTTATATATTCGCTATCAGTGGTACTGATTTCGATTCTCTACGAGCTGCAAAATTTCTGCCAACAAGAAAAACTGAACCGATGCTCGCAGATTTCTTTTTAACGATATCTTCTCAGCTCTAAATCCCGTATTTAACTGTTAAAGGTCCTTGCAACAACTTAAAGAACTATCGATTAATATCAAACATCCAAATAATAGCCAATGAAAACTCACGGAATATGACATGGAAGAATACGAGTCAAACTACTTTTATTGAGTACTTTCAGAATATATTGGAAATTAAATAGATGAGAAGACTAAAATAATACGACTTTTAATAAAGTAGCTTAAAAAGAAATTACAATGTCTTGAAATATCAAAAAGAGTAAATAGTTCTCGTGAGAAATGTTTCTTACTGCACCGAAAAAGATGGAGATTTAATAAGAAAATGGTTTTTAAGAGAAGTTTTTTTAAGGACAGTTGTTTAATAAATTTTGTTTTTCAATATGTCACATCAGTTATGCATTACTTTAATAATAAATGGTTCATTATGCGATGATAATCTGTACTTAATATCTCACATCTCCTTTCTCTAGTCAATAATCTTAAGATCTGAGTTTCCTCGGTTAGTATGAATTCCACAAGCCTTCTTTTATTATTAAAATTTCAATCAGGTTTTAGCGAATTTCAGAATACATTTAGGCGATGACAAGAACTGACATGTTACTCCATGGTATCATAACTTAAGTCGATCCAGCTTTCTGCGATGGGAATTATAATCCAAAATGTGAAATCCAATCAATATTGAAGCAACTGGTAACGTTGGTAATGGACTCGAACTTGTGGGGATTCACTCACGTAGGTACTTTCGTAACCGTAACAAGGGTTCTCTCTGTCTTATGATTTAATTTTGATGTCTTACAACTTTCTTCAATTTCTCTCTCACAACTTAACCCCCGTATAGAATCATAGAACTCCGTTAGTCCCTAATACGGTAAGTTTATAACACTCAGTATAATTCTCAATTATAAAATATATTTTACTGAATCTTGGAATAAATAAAGTTAATGGCAGGATGAATTTGGAATAAAATGCAAATACATGGAATACGTGGAACACTAATAGCAAACTTCGGTTAGGTATGAAAGTACGTACTGTTATACGTTTCGATGGAATACTAATGATATACATGAAGGTTCAGAAAACACTGCCATTAAAAGACTAATGAATACGTATTTAAAGAGTGGATCAATTGGAAAATCGTAAATGAATATTCTTTTTCCAAGTCAGACAGATTTCTAACAGTAAGTAAGCTTCAAGGGCCTATCATATCCTTTCATATGGACTATTTACAGCATTCCATAAAAGTAAATTCGCATCTGAATCTTACGAAGGGTTTTATTACTCCAGGTATGATATTTAGCCTTATCTGCATCAAGGCTCAATGCAGAACTATATAGCATGTTTGCTATTCTTTCGAGAGGTGATATATGAATCCGTCCATTTTAAAATTACTGAGTATATTCAACGTATTGGATGATTTATAAGTCCAAAATTCACTTAAAATTTTGAAATTAAAGCTATTGGAATCTATTACATTAAAAATTAAACACTGCTTGGTTAAAGGTAATACATACTAAAAATTATCTAATCTTTAAAGATTCAAAGTATGAGTCCCACTTTCCATATCGAGTCTCTCATTTAAATTACGAGCAAACATTTGTAGGAGCAAATCGAAAAGAAAGGAGAAAAATGACACGCATATCTGCAGGAAAAGTGTCTAGACTCCACTTCCACTTGGGATATGTCCTTTGAAGTGAAGCATCTCTGTTTATCTTCTATCGATCAACTACATCTCTCAAATCAATCTGCTGATTGATAAAACGATACGTTCCCTCAAGGCTGTAAATATATAAAACTTGAGAAATTTATACTAGAAGCGGACACTTGCTCTTAAAACGACAACTTACGCCCATTCGTGAAATGGATTTACCGTAAGAGTAGTCGGAAACATTTTATTTTCTATCGGAAAATGCTATCAAGCTTTGCAAGTCATAACCATGATATCATAGTTCCTTTTTTACTTTATAAATAACCATTAATATTATAATAATGTTTGAGATTATGACATCTATTCCGCAATTTATCCGAGTTTTTAGTATTTTGTAAGTAGAGTGCATTATAGGACAATATTTGGCAATGTTCTGTCTTATTTTTAGATATGATCAAAGAAAAAAACCTTGAAAATTTTCCGCAAATTCTCTACTTTCTTTCCTTTACAAATAAAAGTAAAGAAAAGGCCTTGAATCGCTCTTCGACACTTTTTTATGTTACGTTATTTATAATTATATGCGATTTATTTTTCGAGTTAATCGCCAATTAGATTATTCTTTGAACCATACAGTTCAATACTCTCAGCAAACTGAAACCTTCTTTTCACCGAAAGTATTAATATCACTCAAATTTCGTAAGGTTCCGTAAAGAAAAAATAACTGAAAAACAATAAAAGAACCATTGTAGTTACTACAATCATAAACGAGAGAAAAATTCTGAGAACCTCTCTATACAGCCTAAATTTAAAATATGCGTTACCTCTATTTTAAATTGCTTTCAAGACACAAATATTATGATAAAAACTGCTCCATAGGGAACTATGTAATTAACCCTTTTTGGAATTCAATTTTAACTTTTATTTAACTAAAAATATTCCAACCTAAGAATCGGCATAGTAAAAGTTGGTTGAACGGAAAGTAACTGGAAAAATATAGATAAACATGATAACTGCTTAAAACCACCCACCTGGAAAGTGAGAGAACCGAGTTCGATTCCCAGTCACACTTAACATTCCACTTCTCTTTGTTTCTTAAATATTCTCAGGCATACGTAGCCCTCCGTAAAATTATATATAAATCACTCATTTAAATCTACAAGTATATTCAATCCAAAAAATGGTATTTGAATACCAATAAGAATGTTTTTAAATTTAGATCCGCGCTTTGATATTAACAGTTGTAAGTACGCATGTTTCGGGGTTCACTTCACAGATCGGATTCCGAGAAATATGATTAACGCGTACTCTGTGACGACACTCATCTTTTTTCCCATTTACCACCTCGGTAAACCTGCAAAGTGGATGGATAAGCTACTCTGAGTGCACTCCGGCATGGAATGCTTCAACTTTACCCCGACGCGACCTTCGCTCCACTCATTTCCAGTATGAACACCCGAACATCTTAAATGCACCGCCCAATTGCACCGCGAAACCACTCAACGGAACATCAAACTTTTCCCTTTTCACCTCTCGTTCCATCGTCACCCTCCACGGAAACCGACGGGCATGCATACTTTCGGCGGGATGTGCATTCGTCTCTCCACGGTGAGCGTTGAGAGATCCCCGCCATCCGCGGAGCAAATAAAAGATCGCAAATAAAAAACGAGGGCTGCGTGACCGGGGAGATGAAGAGAGAGGGATTGGCAAGAGCCTCTCAAACTGTCGTTCTGCGCGCCTATAAAAGCCTTCGTAGCAGAGTGAATCATGGCTAAAAGTTCCACCTCTTATGTAGGGAGAGATACGACCCAAGGAACCGGCGGATCAGAACTCTTTAAAAGGAGTCATTAGGGCAGCGCATGAGGTAGGATTCAAAGAGGGAAAGCTTAAATAGAAAAGGCGGTTTTGATGATGCACTAGAGAAGTAGCTCTTATGGAAAGGCTATGAGGACCGTGGCGGCAGAGTGCCGCTATCTCCTATCCATTGTTTCCTTTGAATACAACGCTCTACTAAATAACAGCAGGAGACTTTATTATAGGATACTTCAAATCATTTAAAAGCAATATCTACCATTTTTTGTCCCACGGCACACTGGGGAAACCAAATTCGTTTGGCGGCACATGGTACTATAAAATACTGTTAATAATAAAATATTTTTTCCTACTTAGTTACTGTTGCCCTTTATCGGTGAAGTCCCCTTAAGCTCTCATGAAATTGTCAGGAAGTAGTTTACCGAGGCAACAGGAACAACGAACACAACCATTCCCTGATCGGAAAAGATCCGGAATGATCGGAGGAAAAGTTCGATGAGCCGGGATTAGAACCCGGGACCTTGGGGTAGGAGCGATAGCGTAGCAGGAATGATATCCCCTTGGCCACCAAGGCCAGTTTATATATTATCAATATTATAAAATATTTTATAATGTTATAAAATAATTATATATTCATATGGGTAAAAATTAATACATATTTTTGGATTTATATACAATCTATCATTTCAAGCACAACTTTCTGGTTGGATTCCATCACAGAAGTATAAAAATATTTAATTTTTTTGCAGCACAGAATCTACCTCTCGCGACAGTTTTGTGTGCTGCAGAACACTTTGAAATGAGCAGCTTTGGAGTATGCGCCAGGAAAGTGAAAGATGCGAGTTAAGAGTCCCAGTATGAATTTTCACTTCTCTTTGGACCTTAGGTATTTCTAAAGGTTCTTTACCTCTTTATCTGCTCGCTCCCCTCATGTGTTCTCGCGTTGTATACACACAAACGTTGTTATCGTTGCAGAATTGAAATAATGCTGCGTTCTAAAATTAAGAGACCAAAACACTCACTAATACTTTTAAGTAATAAACGCGTTGTTTTCTTGGATCAGATACAAACTGATTTAGATATTTTTTCTAAGTATACGAATATATAATTTTAAACCAACGCTCAGATGCAGCTTGCATGACAAACAAAGATGTAGATAAATCTTTAATTACTAATTCGATGCTTGTAGATCAAAGCGGTATTTGTGTAACAAATTGGGAAATGTATCCTCTGACATTATTGTTATTGAACGCCAAAGACCTTGTCAATAGGCTGCTTGTCGGTTTCTGGAGTAATTTACTTAATTAATAATGTTTACTAAATACTATGGCCCAGAAAAACATCTGTCACTCCTTTTAAAGAACTACTTAGACGAATAGCTAAAATCGACGAGTTTCCTTACAGGATATATCGATCGATTGCTTGGTCATGAAAGAGATTTGTACGCCACCGTTGGCGGGGAGAGAGAGGATGATATCGTCCTCTTTTAAAAGCATCATTTGATATTACTTTTAAAGTTATTTGAGATACTTGTTCTGAGATGGCGAAAACCAGATAAATTCAGAAAAATTACGTTTAGTAAGACATAAAAGCAATATTCCGACCAACCCGTAACTTTGGTCCATCCGATAAAGACTCGGACTGATATAGCATAAAGCGACAAAAAAATCGTTTTTAAACATTCTTCTTTCCAGGTATGGTACGCTATATTGACAAACAAAAGGAATTTGTGTTTTTACAGCGTGAACCATGGCAACGGCGCATTAAGTGACTTAATTAGGGTACCAATATGGTAGCTGTATTATAAAGTCTGTAAAATTATCGGGGAAAACTTTAAGTGGAGTTTACAAACTCACATAAATTCAGTATCCGTTTGAAGGCTTTTGATGTATTTACGATATTAGGTTGATATATGTAAAAATGTGCTTTCATCCCCAGCTTCAAAGACAACTTACAGGGTATCAATTTAGATGAAAATGAAACCTCGTTTAAACTTATACCACCCTCCTTTCAACTTCAGAAACATCTGTTCTAACATAGCCAGCAAGAGGAAATTGCATCGCTCGAACTGCACGTGGCTCTATGTTCTCTTAAATGTGAATTCGTGTCATCACTAGTCAACTAATTAGTCTGGAGTTTATTACTCTGGGTTGCATATCACCCAAACACACAGTTAACAATCTAAAACCTGGTAAAACGACAGAGATACAGATTCGACTAATGATTCATTATATTATTAAGAAAAAAAATAAGTAAAAGTATTTTGTTTATTATGGAGTATTAGTGATTCGATTGACAGCCTCAGTTTCGTAGGGGTTTGCGAGCAACAATGAAGTCTCTTGTTCGACTCCTGATTATGATATGTTTAGTTATTTTATTCGTCGATAAAAGGTTCCTTATAGGAGCGGTCTCAATAGACTGAAATTGGCACAATGAAAACGAGGCCATGATAATCAACAGTATGTACGAAGATTGCAGTTACATAGTTTACAATCTATAGATTCATGAACCTTTATCTCTCTTACAATTAGAGAACCTTTATCTTTAATATTATAATTTTCTAAATAGAATAAACGAATTTAATGGGCTACTCATAGCTCAAATTGAAGGAAATCGGCTCAGCGAAGGCGATGTGTTATTCAATAAATATCAAAAAAAATTAAAAAGAGAAAGCAGGAAGAGAAAATTAGTTTGTAACATCGTACCACAAACTAAATGACCAAAGTGAATAAGGTATCTTCATAATTAACACCATATAAATTACATTTAATGGGTAAGCCTCTCTGTATATCCCCTCTCGGAGATTTATCCTTCATCATCCTCTTCGAAACTTTCCCCGGTCCAACAAACACAACAGAAAACCCGGCCAAAAAATAACAGAGGATGAAAATGAAGAATACCCTGGGGATCTCGGAGGTGGGGTCCCTTAAAATTCTCGGAATAAACCCAATAAAAGCGAAGGTCTTAAGCGGACGCGTACATCAGGCGGACGAGAAAATATGTACTCGCACGTATCACACGAAGACACCGTACATTTGGGACCCATAAAAACAATTTAATGTCGGAATATATCAAATGAGAAGCAGCAACGTCGAGGGGGGTTTTTCTTAGCTTCAATGCCAGACGGAATTCCAGAACGTGGTGACCGAGAGATACGCCGTCATCGGCCGGTAAACTTCAAAAGGAGAGTTGGCACAAGACTCCTTGAGATGAAAATAAGAGTTGCAGGTTTTGTTTGTCTGTTTGCTTATTCGTTTTTCAAACGGTTTCGTTTTATGAATAGGGATAAATGGGGGTCTGTGTACGCGTCGAAGTCTCTTTGGGCGTACGCTTGAGACAATGTTTCCGATAAATGTGGGAGAAGGACTGGAGTGGAGAAAGGATAATCCTCCGGTGAAAGCCTTGGAAAGGCATAACATTGATACGCCGTAAGAGGGAAAGGCAGGAATAATATTTGGAGTGACAGGCAGGGAAGACATAAATCCCCTTCAATGCAAATAGTTTCCAAATTGATCTTCGGATCTAATACCAAGACTTGTCAAAATGTTTTAGGAAGGCTTTTTGCTACATCGTTCCATTTTGCTGAGGATACATCAGCACAGGATAGAAAATACGTATCTTTAATTTACTTTTGTCTCCACCTTATTGACAGCTGTGATGGCATGAAATCCATTGACATTTGAAACCTTTCCTATATTTAGATTATTTCTAATTAGATAATTTGAAAAGTTTTACTCCTTCATTCATTATGCTGCAGTTGCATTGATGTTATCCACTCATAACAAACTGGCTTAGTGAGGAGATTCCTTAGTTGCAAATTTGCTATTCTACTTGCAAACGAATGAAAAATTAAATGGGCCATTTTTAATAAGAATGTAATAAATTATAAGATTATATCTTGAAATTAAGTTATTAGAAGAAAAAACCAACATAAAAAGCTATTAGGATATTTAATCAACATTTCTTAAAGATTATCATTGATGAACCGCTTCACAAATTCTGAAATTTTAACGGAAAGCCTAGGTTATTTTTTCGAGTAGGAAGATATTATTAACAAATGAGCAAAACTAATGAATGTACGAGTTCTGTGTTATCACATTCGATAAGCAAAATAAGAAACATCTGAGGATTTTAAGATATGCTACAAATTATACTGTAATAAACTAGAGACTAGAATTTCAAATTTTCACGGAAAATATACTGAATTTCCGCAAAATATACCTTTGAAATCGTAGCTTCAGAATTGATTGTCATTAATGTAAATATATAGATTTTTGAATTACAGTAAACGCTATATAGTATGAAAATTTCGAGTAGTTTAGCTCTACGTATTATCGTCATATAATCACTCTCATAGAAATTAAAAATGCTATTCCCCCTTAGCCTATATGCAAACAATAATCCGGAATGAATGAAAATAATATTCAATAATAATATTTGTTTATGTTTTTGGAAAAATGGCATACAACTTTCACTAGTCTCACTACAATCTTAATTTTTCACGGGAGATATACTGAATTTCCGGGAATTATAGTTCGGAAATCGTCGCATCAAAATCGCTTTTTACTACAGGAAAGATACAGATTTTTTTAAAACAGTTCGTATAATATAAAACGAAAATTGCGGGTCTTTGGCTCTCGTAATATCGTCGAAAAATGTGATCTTAGTGTCAAAGAAATAAAAAGTGTAATTTTCCTGTCGTCTACATGCAAAAAATATGCTGAGAAAAGGAAAATTAAAATTTTTTAATGTTTGTAGAAAAATGTCCTAGCATACTTCCTCTCACTTCAGTATGCACCCTGGAGGCCTGTCTGAGCCTCATCCCAAAGCTGCTAATTACTTTGAGAAGGTATATAAAACAAGAGTCAGGTGTTTTACCTCCGCTATCCTAAATAAGGCAAATTGTTATGACCGAAAATAGTCTATACAAATGAAGCTAAGAATAACACTTTTAATTGAATACCATAAAAAAGAACCAATCCCTCAAGCCTCAGCAGCTTAAATATCATGACAATAATGAACATCACTATAACCCGGTATTATAATGTATTTAAAAATGGAGTTTGACTGTAATCATCGCTTTAACAATCAAAAGATAATTAACGTAAGTATTAGTGAGTACTAGATTAAGCCCGATATTGTAGTTTCTAGTCAAATCTGCATATTGACTAATCTGAAGATTATGTGCAACTGAAAATCTTTGTCAAGGAGTGTAATTATGTTTAAACATGATTTCCAGATCTTTAAAATCAATCTACTACTTGCGTTAATCATCACTTTAAAAACCAGCAAATGTTTCACTAGCGATTACAATATGGGTTTTTAGAGTTAAAGTAAAGATCAGACTTTTTTGAAGATTAAACCCAATTTTAACTATACATTATAATCTTGGACCTAAGATTAAAGTAAAAGAAAGATACATTTTCCTCTATCCTTCACCTAAGTACAAAGGAAAAACATTCCATTCATCGAGATGTGGCATAAGGAAGTTAGAAAGCCCTATAGAACATATATCTCCATTTTAATTTGACTGTCAAACTTATAAGACCGATATGCTCCACAGAATGCAGAGAAGGATGGCCAAGCAAGCTTTCCAAAACTTTTAATCAGATTCACTCCGCGAAATGACCTCGGTGTGGGAAATAACCATCGTACTCAATCGCAAAACTCCTCGTGGAGTTCATCACGCAATGAGATAAGCCAACTCCTTCTCGAGCACTTCCCCGGAGTTTCGCTTCCCACTCGGATTACCGGAGCACCTGCAACAATTCACCCGGAATCCCCCGCGGAGCGGAGAAAATTGGAGAATCATCCCCAAATCTTAACCTTCTTCGGGAACCTGTTTTGGGTAAGGTCGTTGGAATTCCGGTGGAGGTTAAGTAACGCATTGGGATCGACGAGGTGCTCGGATGGAAGAGATAAGGGGCGATGGATAAGCCATAAAGAGAAGAGGGTTGGGGGCGTCTGGGAGAGCGAGCTATTTCGGAGGGTTTTGGAGTACAGGCGCCCCCCTGAGCTGGGAGACACAAATAGAGAAGAGGCTACCGGAGTCGGGGGATAGAAGATGAAGCAGAGAAAGAAAAGGGAGAAGAGTAAAGAGCGAGAAACAATTGAATCAATTTCCGATGGATCGAAATTTGCGATCGATACAAGCGATTGCACATTTTGAGGTAGTGTAAATTATTATTGTCGCCTCGATATATTTCGATAAATAATTGATTTCCGAGGCCGGCTTAAGTCTCAACCTCTCTACCATTAGCTTCAGTAAGCCCTAACGGGGTGATGAAGCTTACCAGATGAAATGAGGAGTGAGGTATCTTACCCCTGCTATCTTACTGAGTAGTCGCTTTGAAGAAATGACGATGACTATGTATTATTTGATCGAATCCAGTGAAATCTGGTGGAAATACGTACTTCGTCGTAAAAATATGACGTATGAAAATATGTAAATAATAAACATGTAGTAATTAAAAATATATAATTTACATATAATGTGAATAAATTAAATAAAGAACAATATATAAATAATATCTGTGTAAAAATTAAAATGAGAGGTATTTCTATATATTTTAACCTGTCAACAGTTTCTACATATTTCTTAGTTATATTTTTAACTATATATTACCCGAAATCCATCATTTATTCCTAGAAACGCAGTGGAACCTACGTTTATAATTTTATATCTAAATGGAGCAAAAAATTAATTAAAATTAACTAGTTTTAAAATTGTGCAGCAAATTATTGATTCTGCACCGTATTCATCTCAGAAATTTTAACCCTAATTACATATCACTAGATATCATTAGATATCTAATTATGTAATTACGGAAAGAAAGGGTTACGGAAAGGGGATGGGGCTTACTTGGCAAAATGAGGATTGAGGTAATTTTCTGCATTCCTAACCTAGCTGGATAGCCAACCTGTGCTGAAGGTGGGATGCGGTCACGTCAGTGTAGCATAATGAAGGTACAAACAACACAATAATTCGACACATGCCCAGGTAAAATAAAACCCAAGTCAAATCATTCTGTACCGAAAAACTTACGAAAACTCCTCCATTTACCATCATTTAGAAGCAGAAAAGTCACTACGATAAATAATAGAGCTCGAAACACGAAGGAAAAAGCGAAAATTTGCGATGACAGTCCTCACTACTCATCGGGCTTTTCGTTTGGTGTATGCCAGCGGTTTTTTACCAATGGAGCAAGGTACCTTTTGAAGTACACTCTTTTGGCTGAGAGTATGGAAATGATCGATTATTAAGGGGAACACGGTACTTTTTCAAGATCTTACAAATTTAGAAGGACCTGCTACATATCTGTCATTTCGTAATTATTTTAAAATTAAAGGAGCTATTCTTATAAAAATGATATTACTTAGATTCTGGTATAGAGAACGGGTACATGCGTCATAAAAGTTGTGGGGTTGCGTGTATGAGACCGGCCAAATTTTCCAATAAATTTTTATTTTTTCTATTCTTGGGAACAAAACTGGCGTAAGGCACCAAGAAAAAAGATCAAAACCTCAGGATCAAGTTAAGAAAGAATTTAAAGGAATCTTTCATATAATTTCACAATAAAAATCTGATAGGAAACATTACGGAAAAATAGAAGAATTTTGTACTCAAATAACGCACTGGACAATTACTAGTTGTGTAGCTGACCACTGACAGATGAAGCCGTTTAAAGGAATTACTTCAGAATTCCAATCCACAAAATTTCAGATACATGATACAGATCAAGCCTATCAAATAACTGAGGGTAAGAAAGTCCCCTGACGGTTTTTAAGGAATAAACCAACCAAATAGTGTATTAAGAAAATAATTTATCCATATTCATTGTAAATTTCCTTTTTAAATCAAACCTTTCCTCGAGTCCATATAATTCAAAAGAATATCCTAGGTAAACTGCAAGGGTCATGGACGAACCGTTACGCAGAACGACAAATTTTAAAGGTAAACAAAATTCACAGTTAAAAATTATGCATAGAGGCATATAAGATTATCATAATCCAAACTCATTGGTTAAAAGGAAGTGAATATCTTCATGACTTAATCTTGCCATAATAAAGACGTAGTTTACTTATTCATAGAAAATGAAGATATTTAAATTCTTTCCTGAACAATATTTGCATTGGGGATTATCAAAAGTTGTAAGGCATCCATTCAATACAAAAATCATCAATTTTAATATGACAGATGTATCATGTAGAGCAAAGCTTTGAATTCAAACGGTAAGAATAATTTACTAGGCATTGATAACGATTCCTGTATTTAAACAGTGGGGATTCCTAATCCATTATCGCAAAAAGATGTAAAGAGCGAGACTGCAAAGAAAATAAGTTCCGTAGGAATCAGAATTTTGGTAAGGAAAGAAAGCATATTAAAATCCCTTTCTGTGTTTCCTTAAATAATTAAAATTGCCCAAGATTTAGGCAATAAATGTTAAATGGCATGTATAAACTGAAACAAAGTCTTCAATGTCGTAATTTTAAAAGCGAGATTTGTATGCCAAGTATACATTTCGCAATATCGTTTGGCTATCGATCGGATAAAATAAAAAGCAACGAAAGGAATGAGGAGATGATACAGAACGATACAAATCCCGCGCTTCATTGCCTCTGATATAAAAGATTAGTCGTCCGTGATGATGGGCAATCGGCAGCCAGACATTGTGATCGCCGAGATTATGCCATGTATCAAACATCCTAAGGTCAAACTCCCACTGCTATGACGTGGAGAAAAAGAGATGTTTCTTTAAGTGATTGAATACTGATATTGTTCACCTTAATGATGCACTTATTCCATAGATTATTTTTAGTTGAGTAGCTGCGTAAGCATCCCCTATCATTAAGAGATATGGATATTCGATAATCATATTTAACTGGGCGATTAGTAAAGAGTTTAATTCCCTCAAAAATGATAGAAAAGATAAAAATGCGTTTTAAGATAACAATTACTGCAAAACATTAATAACGGCTTAGAAATTTCGTAGTTATGGATATTGTAATATTAATTGGCTGTGTCGACGCTTACCTCAAACATCTTTTCAAGCCTACAATACATTCATATCGATTATAGGATTCATTGATTTGCTATTCAAAAGGATTGAGTAATTACTCAGGGCTGTAGTATGTAATTAATAGTATAAATGGAATTAATAAGTAATGTTAATAACAAATTATGAATATTACTTTCTTGATAATGACTGCTAAAACTTTTATAAAAGATTTTAGCAAAGGATCATTCGGTTATATGTAATTAACTATAAAAGTACTTTTCGCAACTATTCTCTGCTAATCACAATACGAATTACATACTTAGAAAAAATATAGGCGATATAGTGTTCTTTAAGCAAAAAGAGACTTCATAATATCTCTTCATCTACCTCAATATGTATTAATTTCTGAAAAATAACGATAATCAGAAAATTTGCGGTAGAAAAAGTTTATTATGCTCAGGATCTTGAAAAAAAGTCTTTACTAACAAATCTTGTACAAATTCCATAATATGTTCTCTTTTTTTAATTAAATCTCACCAAGAATGGTGGAATGTCATTCATTATAGGATCTTGAATTAACCGATTGCTTCAAATAATATAGTATTCTTTTCATTTGCAGGTTTCAATTAGATAAATTTTCAACAGGAAATATGTCCGACAATGCCATAATTCTTTAACCATAACCATTGCTACGGAGTGTACCGAGATTAAATTATATTGGGTATTTAAGAATGAACGAGTGGAAAATAACATTTACGAAATTAATTAATAATGCAAACGAAGTTGATGATGGGGCACCGCGAAATTAAATGAATATGACTACGAGGCACTGAGGCATTTCAAAGTTAGTTTCCACGGAATTTCATTTATTTCGATGGAATTACACCGACACCTTCATTAAATATCAAAGGGTAACAATTTATTTCATACTCCAATTTTTGGAGTGGTAAAAAACGCCTGGTCCGTTAAAGTGAAAGGTTTATCGATATATCCGAGAGTAGAAATTCCAAAATAAAAAGCAATGTGAGAATTTAATCCGCAGCAATATGTCTCCGGTAAGATTCTTTTTTTATTTTCAATTGATGGATGACAAACGGGATTGAAGGGAAACTTTACGTACCACTAGCGAGGCGATTGTAATAAATCATTACATATTTAGGTGCTCTTAGATATTCTTATTTATTATTATCTCGGATATTTGTTGAGTTTTTGTCCTGATTAATTAAGTAGTGCTTACATCAGTTAATATTTGACCTCTGGAAAACCAATGCTAGTTGTAAGCTGAATTTCAATTCTTGATTCTTACACAAACATACGAAATTCAATTTTATCAATTGAAAGTCCAAATTTTTTTGAGATTTTGATAGACTTCATTGTGTTTTACAATTAATCATTGGAGTATTCTAAACAATCCTCTAAATTTTTTTAACAATGTATTCATTCTTTTATATAAAAATATTATTGCATGGTTTTTCTCTATTTGAAGGACTTCCTAGTGGTTCACCTTTTTTATAATGAAGTAGAATAATAACTGCTGACTTTCAATTTTTGAAAAGCTATTGAGAGACTAATTTCCGGCTCACAATAGGCGTGTACAATCCATAGTTTTCCACTTCTAATCTATCGTTAAAATTAAGAATCTTAATATTTTCTTAAATTGAAGACCTGGTTAACAATTAAAGATAAATAAATCACATTCATCTATTTCAAATTTAAATTTTTTCTACGATTAACATTTCCCAAGTTATATAATATGAACTTCGGAAATTAATTTACAATCAGAATTTGTTAAATATTTAAATATATATTTATATATGAATGAATATATGATATATTAAAAACTTCAGAACGTTCACTGAGACTACTGAAATGAGGAAAATTCTTTTTCAGGTGAATCTCACAAAAGCGTCACTATTTACGGATCTACGTATGCAAACGAATTCCTCAAAATGTTCCAATAAAACAAAATTAAACGATGATTAGTTCCGACTTTTCACACTATATTCCAAATATGTTTTTTTCCGATCCGGCTTCGAAAATCCACCTCCTTCCTCACATCGCAAACGAGATCCGTTAATGAAACGGCTAACTCGACCGAGAGAAAAATAATCGAAACTAAATAATCCCATCAAATTCCTCTGGCAAAAAACGCCGGGGAGCGAATCTCGAATAGAAAATGGAGGAAGGAGAGAGAAATGAAGGAAGCGTCTTCAATTCCTGTCCAAACGTTCGGATCGCGAAATGAGAAAACGTCGATTTTTTCGCGGATTAACGGGCCCGCCTTCTCTTTTTCGGCGGGAGCGACCTCGATGACTGCGGGGAGGCGGGATTTGATGAGCTGGGAAGGGGAAGAGGATTGGGAGAGAATGAAGGGGAAATCGAGTTAGCCCTAACCCGCGAAAGGTTATAACCCCGTTTTTGTTCGATAAAAGGATTCGGGCCGAATGGAAGGGAAATGCGGGAGAGATTTGATCCCCGAGTGGAATATCTCCATTCCGAAAGGTACTGTGCACTAACAAGTACATTTTCGCGTCTCGTAAACACAGGATGGTGTGTTTAAGCGGGGTTAAACGCGCTTCACTAGATGCTTAAGCCGTAAAGCGAACTCTTTTTCTCCCAAAGTCATTCATTCTACTCCCAGAGCTGGATCAGATTAATGTCCCCATTGTGGTCCAAAAACGGTTAAAATAAAAACTCTTTCCTGTGAGGTTTCCCATAAAGAGGGCACATCGGTAGCAATTCATGACGGAAATATCGATTATAGGGAGAATTACTGTGAGGCTGTATTTATGGCTTAATTTAAAACCGAGAGGTGGACTTTTTTGGAATATTTCCGAGTTGAGAAGCTGTTTTGCCAAGCGGTGAATGCATGAGAAATTTCTTTCCCATATTAACATGACATTTCCTATAAGCATTATATTCTGCAAGCAAAAATTGACTTCCTTAAATACTAATTGATAAATACGTTTCACGCTAAAGTTTTCGCTCATGATTGAGTATTCCCAAGTTCTATCAGTGCAAATTTTAGATATTTGTCGATAACCCATGAATTTTCTCTATTAAAAAATAATGAATAAAATAAACCATTAAATATTTACAATTAAAATGTCTTAGTCGAGTTTGTTGAAAATGGTTTACATTAATCATACTTCTGCTTAGAATGGTTGTGTTTCCGTGATTTTTTACTTTCTTTAACCGCTTTTCTTGTTCGTTTCAGGTAATACTGTATGCATTAAAATGAATCTTTTGCAGAGGAGAATACTATGAGAAAGTACTAATTAAATGAAAACGATGATTATGTTATGATTATGATCCGTTCAAATGACTATTAATCAGAGAAATGATTCGTTAATAACTTAAGATATCTTTTCAGAATCAATTGACATAAGAAATTAAATTCATGACCTCTAAGTAAATAATTAGTTAGAAAGACACGTTGAAGCTGTGTTATCTTATTCACTCATTTCACCCATTATGCTGATTAACTCCAATTAAGGACTAATTTACTATAGATATTTTGACTTTTGTCTTCTTTAATGATACCTCTGTTATTTACGATGGTTTATTCCGGAATAATATCATTTGCCCTAAATTTCTTCAGCCAAAATTTAATTTTAAATTGTGAATTAATGTAATGTTAAAAATGGTGATGATATCTTAATCAATAGTTTTTTCCAAAAGTCAATTCAAAGGTTTGAAATAACAACTGAAAACCCGAGAAAATAATACGAGCTACTCCTAATCTTCCGAATTATCTCCGGTTAAAAACCAGTTCATTAGGAGAGCCCATCATAAGAAATGCAAATTAGGTTCTTTTTAAAACGCAAGGAAATTATTTCTTTAGCTGAAATAAAATATAGCCTATGAACGCCTAACCCGAAAAAGGAATTCGTCATTGGAAAAATATATTTTGAGTAAATTACTGATTTGGTGAAACATCAATTGGGTGAACCGACAATTGGGTGAAACGTCAAAAGTCAAGGTTGTAATGTCTCTGAATAGTCTCCTTTGTGGAGCGGACAGTCATTTGGGTGAAATGCCAACCACTTCTCTTTATTCATACGAAACGTCCAGATAGCTTTTCATTATTTACTTCTCTGAATAATGCCTTCAATTAATGACCCTCCGCCAATCAAAGTAAGAAGGGACTTTCATATCGAACGGCAGTCAAAAGATATAATCTTGCCCCTTTATTGACCCCGAATCGCCCCCTCATCAAACACCCTTCGTTTTTGTTCCCTCTATGAATTGCCCTCTACTTCTTGCCTTCGCTAAGGTTCGGGTTGGTCAGACGCGAATGAGTTGGAGGAGTGCAATAGGAACGAATGTGTGGAGGGATTGGTTATTGGTTTCCGTAAGGGAGAGAGACGAAGAAAAAATAAAGAACGATTGGAGATTCGGGAGGGAAGTTCAATAGAGAGCGGATTCCAGTAGTCATCATTGACGGCTGAAGGCCGCCGTGCAATGGGAATTCCTTTTTTTCCACTAGATTTATCTTTCCCTCCGAAACCCGAGTTTTTTTATTTTTCTTTTTCAGGGAAATTTGTGGAGGTGCTGTCTTTCAAGGACGAAGGTTAAAAAACATACATTATTACCGGAATTAACCCCTTAATTAATTCTCTTAAAGATAATACGCAATTTTAGAGATGCATAAATTACCAAATGTTATAGCAAATGAAAGATCCAAATATTGCGAAGTCTTCTTTAAGAACAGCTAAGAAATATTATAACCCAAATTTAACAGAAATGAAAAATAGGGATTTGGACTGAGATACGAACCCAAGTTTACCACTTCCCGGGCAGGTATTCTAACCACTAAGTGTAATCGACCATGTCACGTCAATTCTACTTTGGTTAAAAGGATCCTTAATGAGCAAAGCAGTTGTGGTCCACTTAGTGGTACCAACCACCAGGAACACCTCGAGTTCTAGCCAGGACGCTATTATTCACTTCAGTTTAACTTTTCTTTTAAAAAAATATACGAACATTAATTAAGCTTTTACTGATACTATCAATTGATTCAGGCGCGTCTTTGTGGCTTTATTATTACTATAAACTTAGGCTAATTTAGACAAACACGTTTTCTCCCTCTCTCGTTACATTCCATCTTCCCTTCAACAAAAATATATTTCGTTCGGACGCCGCATCGACTCTCCTTGTCAATCCGGCACCCGCAGGGGAGAGATTTTAATTGACTTTGCCTCCTCATTCCAGGAATTTGAGGCACAATTGTCCGTGACCAAATGAGCCTATTAAAAGCACACCAACTCAATCAAACGCCTGCGGGACTTATTAATTCCAATCAACAATGCTGAAATAGTCGGAAATTGTCCCTCACACGTGTGAACTTTCCCCTAATTTAAATTCCCTCAAAATCGATTCCCAGAATGAGCAAGCAGAATTCTCTACGACCTCCTGCCATATTGTTTGAATGATAGATGTACTTCCGCAGATGCGATTGTATCTAAGAATTCGTTCTTCAGATCATCCAAGATAACGAAACATATCAGTGTATTGTATGGGATCCTAATGAAAATTGTTGTAATCGAGAATTGAAAAAGTACAGCGAAAGTCTATACGCTATGTTAAGAATTGGTGAAGACTAAGTAATGAGCATTACTTTTATGCTTCATGACTCAATTGAAATTTTTAGAAGACATATGATGTAAAAAACTACTGAATTTAGTTAGTAATTCAGAGTGATTCAGAAAGTACGTTCTCAGGGTATGCAGTCAATATCTATTATATATAGACGCTTCTCCGGATATACCTAGATATACACTCACTCATTCACTCACTCACTGGGGATCAAAATTCTAACCATGTTCCACAAGTGCCACTGCCTTGAAATTTTTACGACATATTGACCATAACGTGTAACCTCCAGGAAAAAGCCGACTTTGAACCTCAGTGTCATGGGTTTGATTCCAGAAGGCCCTAAAGTCGCGATTTTCTCCATAAGAATACATGGCGGGGATTTTCGAAAAATTTTTTGGTGCACTTCCCGGAAAAGTAGAGAGTTGAAATTTAAGGAATCGCTAGAAGCCGTGCATATCCAACGAATATCAAAAAGACATCTTCGAATATTGCCCATGGTTCAATGCTAGGCTGGGGCAAATGCGGGCCGTTTAAAATGCATTGCGGCAATTTTGAGGAATTTTTTGTACCCTTTCCCGATGGCATAGAAACTTGAAATTCGGCATGAGGTTCGATATCATAAATATATTTCATAATCGAATTTTACATATTCGCTGATGGTCCATGGTTCGATGCAAGAGGGCCATTTAAATTCCTCAATGCATTTCTTACGGAAATAACGGAAAATAAATTTAGGTACATCCCGGCATGCTATCAACTTCAAACTTTGCATGATAGAAGAGCAAATCCTTACAAATCAAACTATGCATTCACAGCTTACAATATTTCCTGGGTTCGACACCAGGTGTCTCTGAAATCAGAAGTTGATCCGATTTTTAGGAATAATTTTGAAACCTTTCCCAATTACATAGAAATTTGAAATACGGCATATAGATAGAGATCATACATACTTTACATGAACATATTTTAGATTTCCTAGATAGTCCTTGGTTCGAATCCAGAGAGTCATTTTCATTCATAAAAAGTAGAACGTCGTTTGAGGTAGTTGCAGCATATATTTCTTTTTGAATTTTCACACATAGTTAGAGATGGTGATCATCCATTGTGCTGCATAGTAAGTTCACCAGGAAGACCCGGGTTCGATGCCAGACGATTGAATTGAAGCGAATTTTAAGAATATTTTCAATCCTTTTTTTTTTTAGGACCGTCCCGATATAATGTCGATATGAAATTAGTGTTGTTGATCTGCTTGCAGTATGCAAGCAACATTTTACTCGTAATTTTATATTGTGATACATCAGATAGGTACTCTCGTTTTTGTCAAAATTCTTTCCACCTTATATGTTTACCAATCAATCTATCAATATGTCCGTCTATAACAAAGCCATTCCTTTGAATATCAATCATATCACACTATCCTCCGTACAACAAACATTTTAATCTTCGTCTTCTATTCCAAATTAGACATCTGCACTATTATTTGCAATGAATCACAACAAACTTATTCCTTTTTAAATTAAGAATCTATGTTAGTTTTATCGCAAATAAGCATAAAAACTTCCTTCTCGGCTGATGAAATGGAGGGTTAGTGTACTGGACGTAAATGAAGCTCTAGAGGACAAATATACATAAAGTAAGGATTGAGTAGCGGAACAAAGGGAGTGTTTGCTGGAGGCGCCGAGCTCCTCTGTAGGCATAGCTACGCCGTCAAGAAACCTATCAAGTCTAATAAGCCGATAAAACGGTAGAAAGCAGGAGAAAAGACAAACTATGCTTCAGTTGGCGACTTTTCGATTGGGGTCGAGCTGTGTCACAAGGTCAGTGAGGGGGGGATAAATTTTCAATCCATCATCCTTAAATTTTCTCAATAATTGGTACAGTAAAGAAGAAATTTACATAAGGATTAAGCATAAGATTTATTATATACAATCCTTCCATCTTAAACTCTAAACATGTTATGCCTGAGAAAATTTTACATAAAATGAATGAACAGTAAATATGGGGAACTAAATTAATTTCTTCCGACAGTCCTGGTATTTTCCCATTTCATTTTAACAGACATGGTTAAAGTATCGAAACTAGATTTTTTATTAAAAAATTGACAGTTAATGTCGACTGAGTGGCTTATTAGGATAGGAAATATAGGAGGAAAGGAAATTAAATCACGGTTAAACTTGTTCAGTGAAATAAGGGATACTGTATTATAAACAGTGTTTGCCATGCGCCGCACTGTGATGGAACGAATATCACGGGAAAAATCTGAAACAGATTCTAGTATCAGCCGATTTAAGAAATATGTAACGAGAGAATCCTCGAATACAAACTTAAACCGTAAACTGTTATTAACTCGTTTACTATTTATGGTTTCCAACAATGCATATTTTACTTAAGTTCAATGGGAGGAATGTTAAAAAAAACATGTACAAATACAACATGCAGCTAGCTATTCCAGTGCAGTTGTGTAGAAGGAGCGAATTCAGAATTAAATTGGTAATTGTTTTTCTCATTGGACCAACACGAAAATTTGAATGAATTGGATGGTTTATGTTAACAAGTGCACCCGCGATGTATACCTCATTGCGGGCGAAAATACAGTTTATGATGGTTGGGCAGAGTTACTCCTAGTAATCAAAGAAAGCAAAATGCGTACGAGCGTTCTTTAAGAAGACAACTCTATACAAGGAAATAATAGTTGGAATGTTCATGGTAAAGTATGAGAGAATCACTAACAGAGAGACGAATGTTTGATCCAATGAAAAGGTGAGAAACAACATAACGCCATGCAACAACCTCTATTTAGATTTAACGTCGTACATACTAAATCCGGTTAATTTTTTTCTAGTCATTTACCAGCCTTGAATATATATATATTTACCTCTTACTGGGCTGGTATTCTAATCATCTAACCATGTTGATTTCACTCTGTTCAAGGGAAAACCATGAAAGAGGAAACCCAGTTGAGGAGTTACATTTTTAACAGTCAAGACATTTCCATATTTCAATAGATTTCGTTTGCTGTCTTTGATCGTATATATGAAATTCTGCTGTCTCGTTTTCGGAATTCGCAAACAAATTTCCCTAATTTATTCCATCTTTGAGAGGCAAGAAAATTACTGCGAGAGCTTAGTTTACGGAGCTGCGACACTATACCAAAGGAATAATTTTTTATCTGTAATACTGCAGATTTCATTCATTTAAATGATAATAAAGTAAAAAATGTAATAAAAATGCAGATAATGAAAAATCGTCAAAGCATTAGTGAAAACAAAGGATTCTAAATATTTTTTACATACAAAAGTAGCCCGACAATTAAATTAAGCGGCATTTATTAAAAGTATTGCCTCATTGGCACCCAGCTTAGAGGGACTCATTTCAACAACACAATCACATGCATCATTCCAATAAGATTAAAAATTGCAAGGAAACAGAATACAAGCACTCAGAAACCTCCAGGAATGTGAAATGAATTCACTTTCGAAAAAAAACACAAGGTGATGTTCGAGATAAAACTTTATTTAAAGCACAACAAGAAAAAAACTTTCAAGCTTCAACATTAACGTTCCAAACGTGCTTTGATTTCGGGCTGAAAATTTCCCATCAGAAATTCCTAAGCCACTATCGTCGGCCCAGCAAGAAACATTGCCTTCTGGGCCGTGGATTAGAAAATCTAATCGAAACTTTTGTGATAGGAGATGCAATCGAAACGGTCAATCGCGAAAACGAATCGAGCCTCCACACTTTCCAAAACGCAGAGGCCCGGAAAGAAATCTTTTAAACTCTATTCCTAAGGAGAGAAAGCTTAAAAGCGTACACAGTTACAAAATATTCTATCGACTAGTTTGATTTCGAAATGGTGTTATAGAACGAGAAAGACGCGTTGAGGTAGAGCTAGAAACTCAATTCTTCTCACAGGGAAACATTTCTGTGCGATTAATGGATAAAATCTTTCCCTAGCGGTGGTGAACGTTATTCAAAGACAGACGATAAAATAGAACCACCGAAAGCTTAAAAAAATATACTTCGGTGGTGCTTGAAATACTTTGAGCAAAAGGTACGCTTCGCGGATCTTTTGGAATGAACGCTTTGCTACTTCCCAAATGGCAGTTCGTCCACAATTTAGCTAGCCTTGGTAAATTCACCACGAAAGAAGTATACAATGAATCATACAAAATAAAACTCGCAATAGCGAATCCAACCCAACTTCGGAAGTGCGTAAAAATGGAAAATTAAACAAAATATCTCTAAATACGTCTCCGGGTAAAAATCAACGATCCGTATAGTTATCCTCGATGGAGGAGACGATTTCACAGCCGTTCAAAGTCGAACAAAAAATATTTTCAGCGGCCCTGCGCTAATCATGTTACATCTGTGGAGTACTCTAAAAAACTATGATGAGATCCTCGCTCTCGCGACTATCATTGCGAGTCCACTTAAAATATACGAATGATTGCACGAAAATTGGAAGCACTCTGAATCGATGGAAATCTAATCAAGGAAATGAAGAGAGATTCGACAAAAAAGGATAGCTAACGGAGATGATCCTAAACACAGATTGAGGAGGGATCAATCTTTTCATCTTTTTGCGAACTGGAAGGCGAGGGATACATGGAGAATGCTGCTTCGTGACGAGATGGCACTGTATGAAAGGCTGTGCAGTCCATTCGCTTCGTTCCTTGGCGGTGAACTGCCCTTCAATTTGAGAACACAGCGCTACTTCTGAGATTGCGGGATGCCAATATGATCACCCCCGTGGCGGACACTGCGATTGCTCTGAGAAAGTGAATCAAGAGGAACAAGTCAGTCACGGAAAGTCGAACAAATGCTAGGGCACAATGCGAAGCGGAAGAATTTCTTGCATAACTAAACCACAGCCAAGGGATGGGAAAAAGAAGACAAGAGCGAGAGAAAGACAACAAACATGCAGTTCAGAAGTTAAATGAGACATGTTCAATGAGTGGATCAGAGAAATTTAATAATAATATGAACATGAATTAAAAATGTTTGAGCCCAAAATTCATAACAAGGATACTTATTGCACTAGGACAAGATATATTTGACGCACAAACTCTCTTCCTAAAAAAAAAACATCAGTAAGTACTGACCAAGTTAGTTTTTACTCCGAAGCTAAAACTAAAATTACTAGAAAAAAGATAAGATACATGAAATTCTATATGACTTTAATAAATTAAAAGTACTATGTACGTACGTTCAATTGAAATGTACTGTGACAACCAAGAATAAGGAATTCTAACTACATATATTAAATTATTGAATAACTGATATATACTGAGCTAATCCATTCTTGACATATCGAATTTTATCCTTAAATATAAGCAGACTGCGTTGAATGGTAATACACGTTAGTGGGACCCTCTCAATCGATCTATATAGAGTTTTATGACTTTTAAAGAAAACGTTGAAAATCAATACTGACATTCACAGACAGAATGGCATGCAAAATATGTTTCTTAAAAATGAAAAATAT
The DNA here is from genome assembly GCA_947579665.1 of Sympetrum striolatum. Taxonomy (NCBI): domain Eukaryota; kingdom Metazoa; phylum Arthropoda; class Insecta; order Odonata; family Libellulidae; genus Sympetrum; species Sympetrum striolatum. The sequence continues at coordinate 39,585,975 of OX388345.1, read as the reverse complement.
GAAACCTGGAATTAGACATGAGGACAATAAATCCGTTCGCGACACGCCACTAACAAAAGACACCACATACGCTGATGAAAAAGAAAGAATCAAGTATGGGATATATGGAGATAATCAAGCGCCAGTGAGTAAGCAAAACATTCACTGCAGAGAATAGAGACAACGAATACCATTCCATAGACATGCACTCAGATAAGCGTATACTTACAAATGCATGAGCAGAGTGAGTTTCGAGTTCGAACAGGATTTGAAGTTCGTGACGCTGTAGTCGTCACGATAACTGAAGGCCTTCAGGATAGTAGAGTAACTGGAAAAGAAAAAAGACTGACATTTCATCTTCAGCGATTTCACATCTTTCCGCGTAAACATGGGTTTCATCTGTTTCGCATCCACCGCGATAAACATCAACCAAAATGCAAAATCTGTAATTAATAAGTTCCTTATACGTAAATCTAGTGGAATATAATCCGATCAAACTCCAACTTCCTGAGAGAACTTGTTCACTTGACGGTTTCGGGCAAAATCCGTATGTTCTTGCTTCTTGAAAAAGAATACGCAATTACTAATGACATTAGATAGCAAGCGTGGGTGAAACGCTAATATTATGCACAGCACTTCACTGTTTCTAAACTCGAAAAATATTGAAAAAAGTTCAAATGATACGTGTAAGAACATTTAGAAATACAATTTTCACCAACATTCAGAGTCATGACAAATTTCAGAACAGAGGAATTAAGTTTTGTCTAATCTTTGGATAACATCCGAACAAAAAAGGGAATTCTTAGTTCAACCTTGATTTTAAGATAATAAGTAATTAGAGCCACAATATTAGATTTTCCTTGAGTAATGAACGTTAACAAAGAATGTACAGAATGGAATCCGAATCGTAATTTGAAACATGGAAAGATAATTCTAACTGTTGATATGTGGTGAAATTGCACTTTAAAATGAAGGAATAAAATAAAAAATGGTTAATGGTAGTTATGCGGGGGTTATACCGTTATTTTTTTCAGGTAGAAATTTCGAGGGTCACCATCCTAATCCGGACCATTCCCAGCTCGGGAGCGCCCGGCCTTCCCGTCAGGGGGTACCATAAAAAAACTGACCGCGTGGAATACGATTCAAAAAGTTATAAACGATTCAAATGAGCAACAATTTATTACCTTCGTCGTCTCATTCGTCCTAAGAGATATACAAGCGTCTTTTGATCGACGTTCTACGATGAAAATTAAGATTTTTCGTGATTTTGCAAGAAATTACCCGTTTACACACGGGTTTACACGGGGGGTCAGATAGGTGGGTGTTTTAAATATCTCAACGGGGGTTAGGTTGGGTTGGGGGAGGATTTCTAGGTTTCTAGATTTTTGATAGGAATCCCTCCCCCCAACCCAACGGCAACGTTGCCGTTTGTAAACGGGTAATTTCTTGCAAAAATCACGAAAAATCTTAATTTTCATCGCAGAACGTCGATCAAAAGACGCTTGTATATCTCTTAGGACGAGTAAGACGACGAAGGTAATAAATTTTTGCTTATTTGAATTGTTTATAACTTTTTAAATCGTATTCCACGCGGTCATTTTTTTATGGTACCCCCTGATGGGAAGGCCGGGCGCGCCCGAACTGGGAAGGGTCCAGATTAGGATGGTGACCCTCGATTTCTACTTGAAAAAAATGACGGTATAACCCCGGCATAACTACCATTAACCTAAAAATTCATACAACACACTTTTCAAACACTAAACTAACACGCACAATGTTTTCCTAGCATACTTGATAATTTCGACAAAAGGTTTCTACTACTGAAGGTTTCCATTAAATAAATATTCCGCCGAATTTTCAACATATTTAGGCATAAAACGTCCATAAGCATTCTTATGAATTGGATTTTTTATCACTTCCCTAGTCTATAACAAAATTAATTTTTCTTAGAATTTTTCGAAGGAGGACCATTTTAAAAAGGGACTTTTAATAATAGAGCAATATCTGTGCATTTACTGTACATACGATGAACCACATTCTCTTACTATTGCATAAACGTATTACATCGTCCCGGAACATAAAACCATCTCGAGATCTTCGCTCGGAGAGAGAAGATAAAAATAATGAAGGGCAGATAAGATTGCCAATCTCAAAGCGAGGAAGTACGTAAACCTCAACTGAGGAAATTTCCGAGAATCTTCATCGACAGCACTTCTTACGTCGGGAGCAAAACCGTCTTAGCAACGTACGTCACCTCGGATCCAAAACTGCACGTCTTTCAAACGTCAGCGCGAAAACAAACCGCCTTATAAACGTCGAGATTTTTCGAGAGAGGAAAATGAAAGGGCAACCTTCGTCCCATCGGAAACCACCCGTTTCCTTCCCGATCGACGGCGAATCGTCGCTCCCACAAGGAGCCTCATTGAGCCACGGCTCAGATACGTGCACGGGTTCAATAAGAACGTCTTTAAGAGGACGGAAAGGTCTTTGTAACGGGACGGCTAAACAAACCCACGCTACCAAAACGACCTCATTAATGATATTATGAGAGAAGCGCATGTGTAGCGCATAGCCCTTGCGAAGTTATTTTCGGACGCGAATAGTTTGAAGAGGAAAAATACGAGGATACTATTCTAAGCGAGTTGAGTAAGCCCCACTTCTTGGGTAAACCGCCACTGAGAAAACAAAGTGAATTAAATATGGCGCCAAGGGGAGGGAAAGAAAACATTTACGCCGACGTTATAACTATTTAGCATCGAGAGGGATTTGCTTCGATGCCCCGGACGTGAGTTATGACGGTCCTCAATGGATTGGGGCCCTCCTCCAAACCCCGAGAGAAAAAAACATAGAGGTGGTATTTGGGTACTTGAATAATCTTGAAACTTTAAAAACAATAGCAAAGGCTCTAATTAAGTTTCTTAGACGAAAATGAACTAAATAAAATAAAATTTTAAGGTCATTATCAAAACGTAGTACGAAAATTAATGCATAATATAGAATGGAAGATTAGGTAGGTTGACCTCAAACCCTCAGTACAACATAAAAAGTAACATTTTAACGTTGACTTCCTGAAAGGTCACCATCACGAAACATAATGGAAACAAAATTTTGATCTTTGCCATAAATTTATTTTAAGACGATCATAGTTTCCACCAAGTGATCTCAACTGATGATGGATGACCCAAAGGGTCGACCACGGTCATCTAATAAAAATCTGTGGTAAAGGTAGAAGTTTTCTAGTTCATTATTCTTCAATATAGTTTATTCTAGAAATTCGGGAATATTTAACTTGTGAAAACTTCCTTAAAAATGATCTTCCTAAAGGGTTTCTTTTCAATCTGACAACTTCCTGAAGACTCTTATAGATTTGACGAGCTATCATTAACTTTTTTGTCAGAACGATGTTTAAAATTCAATTTACCATCCCGGAAAAGGTTATATAAATTTTAGTGTAAGAGATAAATAATAATAATAATACATATGTATAAACATATTCAATTAGATAATATACTTATCGTATACGTTGTAACATTTTTGTCGGCTACAATATTTTACATTGCATGTAATAAAGTAAGGTAAAATTTCACTTTAGGACTGTTTGGGTTTTATTTTTTTATTACTAGAAATTTTACCTAAAGTAATTTGAATTCGATTTTAGTAGGATTAGGTTTGTGGGTGCGTCAACAGCCAAGATTATTTTCACCATATTAGATTAGAATTCCTCTGAAATTCCCACCAAAAATTTTTACAGTTTTACAAGAAGTACCGAGTTATACTTCTTACCCTTCTTACGGAAGCATCGTGATAAGAATACATTTGAAGCTGGGCGAAAGAAAATCAGTACCGTGGTTTTAAAGTGCAACTGGAAACTGAAATTTAAATCTTATAAAAATAGAAGCCGGTTAGTGAGCATATGCAGAAGCATCCGTCCGCAATTATATTCATGTAGAGTAAAATCAAGGAAGAAAATAGTGAAATTTTAAATAAGTTAATTATCATTGAGATGATATTACATGAAAAGATGGTTTTTGTCTTCTTAAAAAACAATAAAGATACAACAAATTAAGGAATATAACTACATAAAAGTCTGAACAATTTACACAGAAAAACGCTACATGTCAATGTTAACGCTCCAATAAGATGTTTAGTTCATTGAAGATGAATAGAAGGGTCGGTCACCAATCAAAATTTCGGCAACTTAAGGAAATGGAGACGAAATAAAATGATTCATTAAATATCGACCAAGTTTCTACAAGCCCGGCTAGCTCAGTCGGTAGAGCATGAGACTCTTAATCTCAGGGTCGTGGGTTCGAGCCCCACGTTGGGCGAATTTTTTACCAGATCCTGTAGCCCTTAAATTTTATCAGATTTTCGCACAGATAAACATATGCTAATCAATCTGTAAGATAAACCGTATTTCTTTTAATACCGATCCTAAAAATTGTCGAAAATAAACCTTGACATCAATACTCTCTAATTATTCAACGGGTTCAAATTAAATACTCGCAAATGATATTTTTAACATTATTAGCCTTCATTAAGCATCCATCCACTCAGTTAAACATATGTAATATTTTTCAAGTTCCACCTACAAGAACAAATTTTCATAAATATGTCGTAGACATTGATTTTCCGCTCTATACTCCGGCGTCTACAACCATCTACAACAGCAGTGCTTCCGAAAGCATTTCACTTCGCGGTACAATTAAACTAACTTAAATTTAGCAGCGCACTAAGCCATGCCTATTTTTATTCAGGTATACGTAGAAATTTAAAAAGAGTAAAGAGGGATTGCATACATTTTACACAACGGGGTTGAAAAACAGACGAACAGCGCGTATGGGGCTACGGTTAATTAAAATGTCACTATTGGGTAAAATCTGTGACCCTAATAACTAATTTTCGGCACACATGTTGTGAAGTTGGTACTGCATTAGAGCCTACTAGTAAATCCACGCGCGAGTTTAATCATTTTCAAATATGTATTTCTTCGATAAATTATATAATTATATTCGGTTTCAATCATGTAAATTCCTCAAGTTATTCAATTTAATTATCAAGAAGAGTGAGGAAAATTATGCGGAAATAAGGAGAGGCGGAGTTAATAACAATTTTTCCCCTTCTTAATCTGCTGTTATGATTGAAATTGGACCTAATTCGGGCTCTTTTGGCTGTATAAATTACCTCCGTTGAACAGCCGAAAGAAATACATTCCAGAGATAAATACCGAAAGAAAATGGATGACTCTGGGTGTAAAGCGAATCAATGTGCATACAATGTAAGAAGCGTTGGTGAAGTACATGACTACCAACTAATAACGCATTAACACAAAATTGGTAGCGTGGCACAAATATGTTTCTATCTAAAATCGATCAATTTTCCCTAAAGTAACAAGAAAACAAGATTTCCGCTATACTATTCCCCATTTACTTATCAAATCTTTATAATATACAATCTTTCACAGTCGTTGGCAACAGTTACGCAGAGAGCGTTGCTTACTGAACATCTCAAGTCCTTTTTAAATTTAAGATTTTTAATTCAAATTTTCTTCCTAAAATCAAGGTGCGTGTAATACGACGATGCGTTTTATGCGCCGATAAATGCTACGTCTAATCATGAAAATGCGGAAAAAGTAACGATCATAGAGCGAGGAGAGAACGATCGGGAAACTCGGAAATTGGATCGCTGAATTCTTTTCGAATTCAATCAAAGTTACGATGGGTTTGGCGAGGAAAGAGCCATTTCCGCCGCGAGATTACGTTTCAATCACAGCCTTTGTTTCGCAATTTCATCGGAGAGCGTGAACGTGAAGAGTACACAAGAGGAGACAACAGACGTTATTTCATTTAAAAAGATAGTGAAAGACGTGGAAAATTTCTGAAGTGAAATTGTGGGAATCTTTACTAATATCTTGTGGATATACGAGAATAATTCATACAAATAAAAGTGAATAGTAATCAAACTAGAAACATCATATAGCTGTATAAAATTATTTAAACAAATGTCTCCAAAATGAATTTACTGTGCCAATGATGTAAACCCATACATATTTTTTTCATTCTTATTGTGCTACATTCTAGGTGAAATCAATTGTTTTGAATGTTGGTACTTCATCAATAATCATTTGAACAGTTTAATTTTATCATATTGCAAGTCTAGAAAGATATTCAAATGGTAGTATTGAGTATTTCTTTGGGGTAAGTCTAATTTGCAATGACGTTACATACCGTCTATGTTATGTTCACAATATCTTTGCAGCTGAGATAACCTATAAAATATTGACTAAGGCAAAGATATATCAGATCTGGAGATAAAGTTTAGATATTCCTTTTGCAGTATCAAAGGATAATTTTATAGCCTGCCTTATATCCAATATTTTCCACAAGATTTCACCTACCACAATTAATTAACTGCTCTTTGTTTATCCTCTTATTTGCCCTCTCATCATACTTCAGCTTTGGCTCTTGTTTTCATTCACACTTTCCATATATCACTGACACCATAGCTGACTAACCAACACTAACTAATTGCATTCATACTGGTCATTCCAATTTTTCCAAAATCAATCTTCATTCATTCCAGACTCTTTCTTCTGATTTTACCACTGTTTCATCCAATAATCCATTCCAAAAGGAAAATTTCACTCTAATGAGAGTGACGGAATTCTAAGTTTAAATGCTACTAAAATCATTTGTCAATGCAATTTAAACCTCTAACTCAAAAACACCAGTGGTCCAATTTATTTCTTTACAGAATGACTGAATTTGTAATAATTATTTTCCAAAATAAAATTAAATATTTAATATATGAATATACATCATACAATTTTTAAATTACCAAACTAGAAGCTCTTTTTTCATGATAACACAATTAATATAATATAAAAATAACTGTATAACAAATTGAGAATATAAAATTAACTGGTATCATAAATAAATTAAATTTATAAATATATGATAATAACAGAATATTTTAATTATATAATAAAAGCAAAGAATCTCAAAGGAAAAACTGCTAATACGACGAAATTCTCAAACATCGATCAGTATTGTGAAGAATATAGCAACTTCATAATGACTTAAGCTGATCATAGATAGAAGGAAAAGGGAAGAAAAAAAATTGTGAGCAACAAGTTTTACTCTTTTACTGTCAGCAAATTTTGCAAACAATCTGTAACATCTAAAATGTATATAGCTATGACCACCACCATATGGGAACAGCTGGCATTCAAAAGGCAAGATACCCAAGTTAATAGAAACCATCATATTTCTAGTTCTTCACACCTCAGCATCTAGAAAATATTTTAGTATTATAGAGAAAAGGTATAAATGACATCTGACTTACCAATGGTCGGATAATGCAGCAATAGTAGCACAATACGTTGAACACTTCTTTACATCTACTGAGCCATAAGCAGACAGCATCCACTTCACCTAAAACAAAACGACTAATTCAAACACACATACTCATTTTTCTTGTTCACATTTATCAACTTAAAATTGATCTTAACAACAAGGAAAATCCATCAATCATTTGACTGAAAGAAGACACTTCAAGATGTTAAATAAAGTAAAATAATATCCTGCAAGCCTGACAAGAGACTCCATTTCGGAAAACATTTCTATTACTGAGTGATTTGGTTAATCATCATGGATGCTTATCATAATAAATGCCTACAACCAATCAAAGTTTCATTATCTGAAATATTAAACTTTGTGAAACATATAAGTACAGCAAGTAGAAACAGAGTTTACTTTTAATTAAAATGCAAAATACAATTGTAAAATTTGATTATAACTGATTTATAAGTATTTTAAATAAATTGTTAACTTTCATCAATGTAAGATGATCAATTACTGTTAATTTGATCACAGCAGAATAATAATATTCATTCAATCTCTTAAACCTGTAAGGGCGTCTGTCATATCATCAAAACACTGAAGTGCCTAATCAAGATGAGTGTATTGTATTGTAAAATTCCCAGGGAGTCAATATATTGGCTTTTAGTTCCTTAAAATGTAAATTTAATATTTTTTACGTCAATATAGTCGTTAATTTGTACCTTAAATACTATAAAATAAGTAAAAATAGATAATAATTCAACGGACAGATTATCAAATAATAATTCTGAGTGCAAATTTATTGAATTTACTGTAGAACTGAGGGATTGGATTTGAAGAGGTGATACATATTTTACCGAAAAAGAAGGGAAAGTTGGGACACGGCTGTTAAGGAATTAGAGCTTTAAAATCTCCAATAGCCCTTCTTGTCTGCGTTCCTCTTCTCATTCTCCGGTATTCAGTGAAAACAAGACAGGACACTGCACTTTTGGCAAGGAGTGCTCTCTAAAAGTGTGGTGTCCTGCCTTATTTTCTCGGAATACTGGGGAATGAGGAACGCAGACAAGAATGTCTATTGGAGATTTTAAACCTCTAATAATATTTTGCCAACATACTGCTCCACATGTTAATAATAATACATTCTCTTGGCCAATAGCCTCAGATTACCTTAAAGTGTAAATTTATATCATATGACCTCCATAATTAAAAATTTGATGTAAAGGATGTACAAGATAATATAAAATTGAAGATTATTAATACATAATTTTTCCAATCCACAAATTAAATTTTGCAAGGTAATTGTTAACGAAAATTCAGGATTCAGCTTTGTGACCAAATTAAAATTATTAAAAATTAACATGGAAACCATTGCTGAAAGATCTACCTGATAGAAAAAAAAATAAATACCTTTGCTATGTTGATAGGGTCTTTTCTAGATTCTATATGAAGATAAGGAGGCCTATAGTTGCAAGGATCATCCCCATCTAATCTCTAAAAAAGAGAAGGTAATATATAGGCATCAATTATAAGATCGATAAATTAGCCATAAACCAAATAATAACCACATCTGAAACTTACCAGATAAGGGCACCTCGCTTGCATTAGATTAACACAATTGCAATAGTCTACAATTTCTCTCAGATGTTCACCTGCTCCTAATTCACTTGCAAAAGGCAAGCTGAAATGCACAACCATAATCCATCATTAAAAATATGTAATTAAAATTCTTCTGCAACACAAAAAATGAAAAACTTGAAAAGAAGAAAAATAAGATAAGTATTCAACAAATTTTTCAATGCTCATTTCTGTGGAATTGAGTTCAAACCAAGTTTTGAAAAGGCAATGTAAAATATCAGAAAGCTCAGAATTTATGTTAAGTAATCATAGGTAAATAGAAAATTTGATGGCATTAAATGTACGGATAACTCTTCTCAAATAGCATCTCATTAAAAATCAATGAAATAAACAAAATCAATAATAATAAAAATTGTGCCAGTACACATTTTTAGTTAATAAACAAACAAATCAGCTTTAATCCTCAATAGTACAATTTATTTTGAAAATTAATCTCTAAGGCATGAACTTTTTAGATTAGAATTTACCGTTTGCATCATTACCAGTTCACGCCAAAATAAGGGAATGAATAATTTTCAAATCTCATAATTCAAAGATAAAATATTATACGGAAAAAAACTTCGTGGAATTATACAAATATCATTAAACATATTATCAATAGCTGATGGATGCAATTTATTGATTATTGATTATTTACTTGAATCACTTACTTCCTCCCTACAACTACTTTCAGATGCCCTAAGCGTAAAAAGCAGAAACCGGTGCAGTAGGAATCCCATCCAGCATCATGAAACTTCATATTTTCAGCTGAAAAAAAAATAATTGTGAGATTCAATTTTAGCTTTAATTTCATTGGGAAATATATCTATGTACAGTATTCTGGAATTTATTTTTGTACAAACATACCTAAGTTATCCAATTTATCCCCCTGAATGACCTTGATAGCACTTTTAGTCATTTCCAAACCCTTTTCTCCTTTAAAAAATGAATACATCGAAGAAAGTGAGTTGAGTTCCCACAGATCTGCAATTTAAAAGGAGAGCTGTATCTTAAACATGTAAAAGAATCAGATTCAATTGTTAACCAATTAATTCTACATATTGTTAAGAGAAAATACTTATAAAATGCAGTTTAGCATTTTTCTTTTAAAAAATATATCAAACTAAATAATAAAATATAATCCAATTATTATTACAAAAATGTAACTCACAGATTAAACAAAATATCTGGAACCATGGAAGAATATGCAAACTGGTTGTTTCTGAATCATTACATTATTTATTTCATAACTTTGGCATCATATAAAAGTTCAATACTGTATTTAATAGGTTATGAAATAATTTCAATATTAACTCACATAATAAATTGTTCAGCTAAAGATGAAAGTGCTGGATTCTAATTAAACTTAACTTTTAATGCAATTGACTTTTTTGCAGGACAGGATGGTATGGATAAGTGAGAGTGTTGACTTCCTTGCTGACTTTGTAAAATAAGCAATTTACTTTGGGTGACTATGAGCTAATACTAAAATATTATAGCTAATTTTCTCTAGAATAATTTTATATCTTAAGCTTGCTCCAGCTTGTTTAAGCAAAATCTCAAGCTTCCTCATACAAAAATTGAAATTCTTCGAAATTTTCAAATTAATAGCCCATGAGCCTGGGTGATTAAACTTACAGACACCTTATCTATATTACTACAAGGAATTGGATTGAAAGAACACAAATTTTCTTTAACTAGAATTCATAATTTGATCACAGCTTCCCAATCATCTCATATTTTTTTAGCAACGTTCAAGAATGATCAAACATAAAAAATACACTTTCATAAACTTAGGTGTCAACTTAAGGTGTTCTTAAAATTTTGTTTAGTCCCTCAACCAAATAATTGGCAAAAATTTTACCATGAGAAATTAGACTTCCAATGGCATAAAACATTTACTGTTGGGGATATAATTTCTCAAGCTGTCAAATTAAGTTGTGCTTCCATTTTTATTTGAATTTAAAGTAAGATTGATTGACAACTGTTGTCATTACGATTTAATGAAGTTATTCTTTTCTGAAATTTCTCCAAAAGCATAACTCATACCTTAAACTACTTTTCTACTAATGCAAACACTTACAAAACTGGCCTATCTTCACTCCATTTCTGTACCCTGTATTCTCCTACTTTACTATTACTGGCTAACAAATGATTCCTTTTATTCTTTAGCAAAATTGATAACTGCCATCATGAAAATAGACACTTGAAGACAGATAGCATTTGAATCAAATATTATCATTGTGAAACTTGTTTTAGTATGTTACTTATATTGTTATCAACTATCATACTACTCTATCATTCAAATAAACAATACCTGGATCCCATTGGTTAAGAATTAGACTACAAAATATTTGATAAGACTTACATATTACTAGTTTCATTTTATAACAGCTAAGGGGTACAGGATGAATGGTAGTATACATAAGATAGACTTTTAATATGCACATTTTAATTAAAACACAACCTGAATAGTATTCTAATAGATGCCATTTGGGTCACAGCAGAAAAGTTTTAAGATGACTTAGCAATAACGGCATTAACTAATTGATGACTGATAAATATCTAAAAATTTCACTAAAGGATTGAAATAGTCAAGTATGAAAACCATGGTCATTTAAATATATTAACTGAATGTATTATATTAATTTATTAGTGAATAACTTTGAATGGCATTCTACCAGATTTCACTTGTATAATTATAAATAGCATTATTATTTTAAAAACTGTGATAAAAAATAGGCTTTAAGAATATAAATAGATATATTTCATGTTACTAATTACAGCTCACTTAATCTTGGTATATTAATTCATATTCATAAAATCTGGATAAATATTTTTCATTCATAGTCAAAATGAACCTTTTACATCTTAGATAAGCTTCATAACTGAAACCAATATAAATTCAACAATTCATAGCTTTCATGATAAGAGTTGAACACTTAAAACTAAGGAAGGAAAATAAGAAAGAAAGATAAAACAAATGATAAATTATCAAAATATACAAAACTAGTTTCATTTGATATTAAAAGAAAATAGTATAAATAATTTAACAATTTTGGATATATTTCAATAGTATTTAAAACACAGAATGTCTTTCTGTGATACTTATTTTGAAAAGGTTGTTTTTTTCTATGATTAAAGGAAAAACAACTTAATTATGTGACATACATTTAAAAAGAATGATACTTTGAGATATTTAAAGAATAATGAATTAATTAGCATAAAAATTGTAATTTACTTACCTTTTTCAGGCCTCTTTTGCTTATTGTGAGCAAACCAACTAGATTTGTATCCTTGAATAGAAAAAGAATTTAAATTAAAATTACTTTTCAACACCACAAGGTACTAAACAATTTAAAGGTTACTTGGATATTAAATATCACAAGTATTTAATTACGACATTATAATATATATTTTAATATTATAACTCTAGAGACATGAAATAATAATTAGCTGTTTGAAAACAAGTCATACCATTACTTACTACCAATAAAATTAAATTGAATAAACATTTTTCAAGAGGCAAAGGGCTAAAATTTATTTTAATATACCAATATATTTTGTTATGATGACATTTAAAAATTCATCTGATTATTTGGATTGAAATTTCTAGATAATCCTGATGCAATAAATTTCAATATTTTCTAAATAAGTTAACTCACCTCTATTCAAATTCCCCTTAACATCAAAACTTATGACTTTTGTATCATAAATTTCTGGAAATATTTGGTGAATAATTTTCTTAAAATCTTTGTACTTCTCTGAAAAGGTAAAAATGAACACTTTAAGTGTTAACTCAATAACTCTTTGGAAAATATTAAAGGAATATACATTAACTCAATTTGACCCAAATTAACTTCTGCTACTTTCAACAAAACAGAATACATTTTTCTTACATACTCGACTTTATGTTACAATAATCTGTTAGTTTTAGATTTTGATCTATTAATCTACTTATTTAGTATTTATTAATATTTAATCTATTTATTATTATCTACTTAATCTAATCTCAAATCAACTGTTTATAATGTAATTTTGTTTTGAGGTTAACAATGGATGGAATGAGGAAAGATATATCTATAGTGTATATACACTCAGGTAAGGTTTGACATTCTAATTAAATCCTACAAGGTGATTTTTGCAGTATAGCTCAATTGATCTCAAGTCATTGAGACCTTTTGAGGGGCATTTATGTTTCAAATTCATATTCTTATTGGCGAATTAAAATTTTGCATTTTAAAGAATAATATCCAAAAAAAAATTCAGTTTTCAGTAAATAAACTATGTAAAGAACTCACTGGTATCATGATAACTCACCATGTCACAATCAAAAGACATCAAATATTCAAATTACTTGATATAATTATTATTTTAAAATGTATTTTGTACGAAACAAAGTGTTTACACCTTTTTCATCATCATCAAGACATACTCTTATACATACATGAGTAAAATTCTTTCAGGATACAACAGCGTTGAGTAACTTGTTAAAAACAATGCTACATTTCGCCAACTCTATGGTCAAGTTTCAGTTTGCTAACAATCAATATTTACTTCTTTTTCTAATGCCTAGTAAATTATATTTTCATCAACTCGCATTGCTTCTAATATCATTATGTAACTCGAAAAAATATCATGAAGAGTGCTAGCACAAGAAAAAGTTTATTTTTCGTTACTGCAGCTGCTTCAAGTTCATCATCCAATAGTTTCTGAAAATCTATACATACATAGAGAAGTATATATCAATCAAAGAAAACTTCCATTCATTTACTGTTTTGTAATTTTTTTTACTTAATTTGTGGATAGTTTCAAAGAATTATTTGACACTTTAATCAAGTGATTTTTGTATAAATGTAGCTGGAGATAGAATTATCGTTACTTGATTAACGCTCTTTGAAAGTGTGAGACAAAAATCTAGAAAGAAATTTTGGCATGAAGCTCACCATCTTTTATTTTAAAGATTAGGTTTTAGTTGACAGTTATGAAAGAGAAAACTGGAGATTTTGTTTAAACTAGCAAAAAGTAAGTTAGATTAAAAGTTTAGTTTAATCAGCACTCAAAATCTTCATCTAAGCTTAACAATTTATGCCAGGGACTTAAAACTGAAATTATTTCATAGCTTGTTATACACAGTAATCAACTTTCCAGAATATAAATTTGAGCAACCACTTTGGGCATTAAAAACATACCAGGCAAGGGGCAATAGAATTGCTTCAATAAGACCATTAGATCTAGAAGGCAGTTGTGTCCAATGATGGGCTTCTTAGCTTCTATGAGGAGTCGAAAGATCTTTGTTGCTCCCAAGAGAAGCTGGATGATCCTTTCAGCCAAGCAGTCTACTTCCATACTTTGAAATACTTTCTCTCCATATTCTTCTTTTATTTTCCTTTCCTCTTCTCTCTCCAATCTCTGCCTCTCCTCCTCCTTTATCTTTTCTATCCTTATCTGATTAAAAAGGCCAAAAATTACAAATGTATGGTATCTAAAGAATGTGGGCTTAACATTCTTATCATAGCCAATTTCAGACCCTCTCCTCAAGTCACAGAAATATATTCATAAGGAGGATATTTCATCATTTTTAATTTTGAGTATATAGTTGACATTTAATAAATTCCACCTACAAATTAACTGTGACTGGAGAGAGTATATAATATTGGGGAGCAGTAATAATAATCTTCTAAAGTACCAAGAATGCAGCTGCTCATTTATTTATTTATTTATTTATTTACGGGCAAGTACCCAATTTCAAAGATACAAAAATATATATAAAAATATAGTTAATACTAATTAACAATTTTTTTTTTAAATACATACATTTGCAAAAATTTGCATTATAAAAAATATTAAATTACTCTATATATTCTAGTATAAGGTAACTCGAGACACCACCATAGTATCACATTACATTTTGGTGATTTTTATCATAATTATAATAAACAGTTTATTTATACCCATATTTTACTCATGACACCTTTCAAAATATCACTTCTCTGATACTCCATATTCAAATGGAAAATTGAAAATATTACTGAGTAAATGATCCATTTAACATGAACCAGCATCCATTATTAACCTTTGCTGAATTATCTACAGTTAATCCCAATACAATACAAGCACTTTTAAAATGTTACCTCTTAGCCCTTGAGGGAAAGAGAATTTTTAAGCCACAATTTTGGGAAAATAATAATATGTTCATTAAAATGTACGTAATTTGAGTTATACATCAATTATAGCATAAAGCATACAAAATGCTATAATATTGTACGTTTCTAATTAAGAATGCAAGTAGATAAAATCCTGATTTATTTTATGGAAATAATCAGAAAAGATCTTATGTTTCTTATATTTCTAATAATAACTAAGCAGAATATTACTGATATTTCAGGCGACAAGAGATCAGTCATATTCTCAACAGATGGGATAAAACAGACGGGCATTCAATGATTCTATACAAGATGAGCAATTTCTAAAGTAAGTCATAAATATTTTCATTTTAGCAAACAGTTAAGGGTCCTCAATTTGCATTTTTATGAATCATCAAAAAATACTCACATCTTGAAATGTTTCACACAATTTATTTCATGAATTCAAGTTTCAACTATAACTCATACCTATCATATATTATTATTAGCAATCATCGGGAGTTTATTGTAAACAGACTTTAGTTACATGAAATATTTACACAAATTAAGTCAAAGATTGTAAATGCTGAGTTGAAAAGTTAGCTAACAGTGGTATAGATGTCAATTTATAATTACAACTATAAATTTTAAAACACTAAATAAACATAAAAAGTCGTTTACTGAAGCATAATTTATTAGCATAGTGGCTTATTATTTTAATTTCTTACAACTTCATATAAGTAAAAATGTGAAAGATGTAAATACCAGGATCAATCAAAATCTAATGTCCATCTAAAGATTTGCTTTACAAGTTTACTGAAAATAAAACAGTTCAACACTATCTGAAAAATTAAGACAATGACTTTCAATTATACGTATAATAAACAAATTATCAAAGGGGTCAATCATGACAGTCTTTGAAGCAAACATTATATATTATTATTGATAGCCAAAAAATCACAAGGAAATAAATCATGGTTTCAATTTTGGTTCAGGTATCCCAATATTTTAGTTTGCATTTTGTTATAATTCCAGCTAAACCAATGTTTTTAGTTTCATTTTATGTTTGGTTCTTGTTTGATGTCCATATCTAAACCTGATCAATGCTTTAGCAGTATATTTTTACAGGACATATTTCCTGGCATAAGACATAAATCATAAAATATGAAAAAAGATAAAAATTATGTAATGCAATCATCCTATCCTTTGATTAAAAAACCTTCTATACAAATTTTACTTATTAATGAAAACATTAAGTCAATTTGTGGTGAAAAAGCATGTTGCTGTTTTGTTTAATATCAGATTTTTATATAAATTTTCCTCTATACATATATGGAATCCTAAGTAGGAGCATCAACAGCAATACGACTACATATCACATACACAATCCTACATACTCGCATATTGACTAATTTGATCAAAACCCATACCTGAGAAGCAGTAATGAAATAGAACATGAAGGATCTACTTACTACGGAGCCATCTTCAGGGTAAGTCCAGATGTCAGGGAAGGTTAGACGTAACTCTCTGTGTATGAGGTTCTCTCTAAGTTGAAATGTCAAGGAAGGTGGCATGGAAGCATCGGATACTATATTATCATCATCCACCTCCTCTAACTTCTGCACTGGATGGGGATATATTTTGAAAGACTGTCCAGGAAGAGCAGACGGAGTCCATTGCGAGACTTGCCAACATGCTCTCTCTAATATAGTTCTTAAGTCAGAACTAATATGGCAAGCAAGAGCTGGTCTATCTCTCTTCAAATCTAACCGAAGCCTACTTTCTTGTTCAGGACTGAGGTATGGGATGCCCTCACTGAAGAGCTATTTGGTGAGAGAATCTTTGTTAGTAAAGCAAAATTGAGAATTCATAAGATTAAAAATAATTATTTTGTTACTGAAGATCATTTTTTAAGCTTGTTAAAAGAACTGAAGTAGCACATTACTGATGTGTTGTCTATATATTCTATCAGTAATCAGCAAATCACTGCAGCTGAATATTTAAATCTGGTTAATAATTTCTGAATGAAATGAGTGTCTGTAAATAATGGTATGAACAACAAATCTAGCTTTATAAATAAGCAACTGAATAAACACATAGGACTCAATGTAAGTAAATGCAAATACTGAGAGGTTATATCTACTTGAATATACAACTAAATATTTATCATTAAAAAGGTTTACTTGTAACAGTAGAAGAAAGAAAATTGGGTTATACATAAAATAAAAAATGTCTATATATTAAAATTGAATGACAGACCCTAAATGCTGTGAGTAGCATTGCAGTTAGAAGTTATAAATTACTCAAACACATAACAATTATATTAAAAAAGGGCAGAAAATATCTTATTATCAGTAAAGGCAGCAACTTTAAGATTTAATAAATCGACAGAAAAGCTAACTTATTTCATTTTATACTTCAGTAATAACTAGATAATCTGCTAAAACAATACCATACAAGCAGGCAAGACATGCTCCATCTGCTAGAGATGTAACTAACGCAACTTGAAAAAACTATATTAAATTCAATCTTTCTACAATGAAAACCTAAGTATTTAGCTACACTGAAAGTTGATTGTGCATAGATGGTTTTCTTAATAATGAAAATAACATTTTAAATATTCAAGTTATGCCTCAGGACCAAGGATAGTTCATAAAAATTCAGTAACAAACTAAAATAGCTTAATGATAAAGAAACATCTCGTAAAAAGAGAAATACAGTTTTTTATAACCTGTAGGAAGTTCAGTTTAAAGAGTTTTTATGTATGCACATTTTTACAATTTTCTGGACCTTAAACTTAACATTATGACAACTTTCACAATTAGCTAGGTTCAAACTCAATCGAAGAAGTTTTAATTAGTTTTAAACTCCATAAACAAATATTTATTCTTTAAACATAAAATTTTCTCTGTTAAAACTAAGGAAAATTATGCCTATAAAGTATTTAGGCAAGTATTTAGTTGTCAAAAAGCCACTTTGATGCTGAATTAAGTGCAGCCATAAATGGGGCCACAAGAACTGAGAAAGGAATTCCAAATAATTGAAAATGGCAAGTTCTTTCATAAAAAATAAAACCAGTGAGATATATGAGTTTTAAATAATTTGCAAGAGAATGATAGACAGAAAGATATTGGGTTAACTCTGCAAGTTAACTAAAAAGTTTAAAATTTAATCTTTGATTGAAAATTGATATAGCAGAGAGGTAAAGCTAATTTTAGGAGAATAATTATAAAAAACATAAACATAAAATTTATAAAAAGATGATGTGCTTTGAATTGAAAAATATTAAAAAATCAAATAAAGGCACATTCTGTAGATTTCAACCAGGAAATGACTAATGAAAGAAAATATCAAAATATATCATGCTAAGATACATGCAAAGATGAAAGTTCAAACTTTAGAATTTCTAGTAAAACAATTTTGTATCTATTAATGTTTTAATATTATATATTAATTTGAATTGTGTTTTTGTCAAATACAAGCATTATAAGTTTACTTTATAATGTTTCCAAATTTAGCCTTATGTGAGGAACTAATAATTATTAGTGTTTGTGAACAAATTCTAAGCTATGTTTATATAACACATTTATTTACACCCTTATATTTCAATTACTATCAATAATTTCCTTACTGAAGCCTTCAGAAGCTAGAATGTCTGGAATCCAGTACAGCACCATAAATATTGAGAAGATGAATTTTGAAGATGTTAGATATACAAAGATATAAAAAATTTCTTAAACTTAAGACACTATGAACCTACAAGTGAGCAATAATTTATAGTTGAGGTAAAGACAAAGTTTTCAATGAATGGAAATGAATGATTCATGCTAGTTGAACATAAAAGCTCATCATGAAATGGATGAAGCACTTAAAATGTGTGAACTAATATATTAAATATTAATTTTTAAGAAAAATGCCGAAACTCACACAAATATATTTAAAAACTTGCTTGATGAGAAGGCATGCCATAGAAACAAGATAATAGGAGCAAAATCAATCCAAAATTATTAATTCAACAATAGTATACATATATCAAGAAATTATTATAAGAATATCTTGGAATTCAAAATATTAACATCAAAAAGAGTTAATGGAAGATCTGAAAAATGTAATGATGACTGAAAAGCAGTGCATGAATGAAAACATTACCAGTGCCATGTAACCATCAGCATACATTAGCATAATGAATTTCTCAGCCAAGTTATGATTATATGCTTCATCTTAAACATAGTTTGGATGAAAAAGAAGCCAGGTAACTTTTTTGCGTTACATTAAGGCATATTATTCTTAAAAATGCTTATTAGAACACAGTAATCGATAAAATAAACTCATAACTCTTCGAGTAAAGGAATAAGTTAGTAAATGTAAATCTACAATACCTTATTGAAGTCGAATCCAGCACACGATAGAAAACAGAGGGAAGACGCCTGACAAACAAAACGAGTGTCCACCGAAAGAAATGATGTTGGAAGAAGGTAGAAGGTAAATGTTCTTGCTAAATACTCATCCTCTTCTTTGTTAAGGATAAAGGCTGTCAAACCTAATTGTATAACGAGAAGCTGATCCACACCAGTTCTCAGTTTCTCGTATCTCTCTGCACCGGAATCGAAGAGACTGTTTCAGCGAATAAACAACAAAGGAAAAGTTTACATAGAAAAAATTCTGTAAGGGAATTATTAACATGGCTGTTATCGTTATCTACTATACCTTGGCTGAAACTCCTCAATCGAGTGCAGACCGGTAAGTTCGCAATCAAGGGCTACTATCGAGGCCTTATCTAAACTTTCTTTTACATCCTTAAACTTCTCTTGATAATTATTCCAAAAAATTTCGCACATTTTGTCAACTTTTTTGCTTTTCCTTAGCTCAAAGACCTTCGGTTTGATATCGCTAGACAAAATTCTTCAGATGTGGGGCTTACACAGCAAGTATATGAATTAAAACACGAATAGAACTGCATAGTAAATTATAGGTGTAAGCAGTTTGATTATAAATGTATTATCGTACGAAAATATACTTAATCCACATTAAAAATTCCCTTCCGACTTCAGAGGGGTTTGAAATCTATAGAATTTAGTGCTGCCATCTAGAAGATACATAAACTATATCGATTGTAAAAATCTTGGTATGAACCTGCAGTGAAGTTGTATCACCGAGGATGAAACATTTATCATTATATTTGTAGAGAACTTGCTTTTCAAACACTATTACGATGGACTGATCGATTGAGAACTCAAATCAATCGTCACATGCATTTGCTTTTCAAAAATGTTCCAGGGACACAGTAAGGAATATTTTTCAAATCACTACGTCTAGTCGGCAACTTCTAACATCATTCACGAAGATAAAGATAAAAGAAAGAAATATGTTCACCAGCTACCAAGAGTCAGTAGCGTTCTGCTAAAACATTTGATGTCGAAAATTAGAAGAACGAAATATAACGCGCGGATTTCGCAGCGCCAAATTTGCAATACATATAATAATAATTTTCTTACACATGCAATAGTTGCGCCTGATATAAATATGAGGAAGTTTGGTCTGAGCATACTTTCAATCAAAATAGAGAAACATCTGAGATATTTTTACAAAGATGTTTTCGCACATTTTTCCTATTTCATTCTAAATTAAAATTTTGGAATATCCTATCTATTTCATCGCGTGCGATAGGTTATAGAACTGAACCTTAGTATACATAGCAAATCATGAAAATTAGTGCTTTGGCTATGATTGCGAGCAAAATTCAATATTTTCACCAGGAAAGAGAAATCGTCGATGAAATGCACCTTCGTCTGCTAGCGCCATTATCGCTTTAGCGGCGGAATATAAGAACTGCGTACGCATCACCTGTCACCCGGAGACTACAATCGCAGCCCAACACAGCTGTGGTAAGGAGTTCAACCTGCGATATAGCGTGCAAAACCGCGGATTAACGGAGATCTTACGGATGTTTCTGATCCTAGCACGAGTGACTTTTCTGTCTGTGAATTAAGAAGCAACTAAATATAGATGAGTGCCTGCTGTGAGTGCCCACATCTATAATGTCCACAGGCAAAACATTTTTCCTCCGGTCAGCCCTCTTCGTGGGACTTGTATCGGTGGTTACTACTATAATTTACTTCACACCTGAGCCTGGTGAGTTAAAACATTTTTAACATTCATAACTAAAGGTAGAAAAAGCTTAGTGCCTGAATATTTAACGATTAAAGTTATTGATTTAATATAGAATTATCATTGAGAATAAATGCCGAAGAATTGCCGGTATTCCATACCTAGGAGGCAGGTAAAAATATGCTAATATCTAAACAGCCAGCGAATGGTAAAATTTTTGTTTCACTTCCGTATTTAATAATTCCATTGAAGGTAAAAAAAAGATATATTGTAAATAAATATATTGCAGCAAAATATTTACGTAATTTTGGAATCATACGCAGGCATTTCTTTTTTTCATTCTAATATAGGTATCGATTTAAATATTTTCTATTTCAATAGACAACTCGAGAAAAACGATGAAAAAATTAGGAAAATTTCCAGTTATCGCATCAGTGATTAGCTCATAAAGTAAGATAACTATCAGTTTTTACGATATTGGAAAAGAGCTTTCATTTGAATAAATTTCACGCATTCTTGCTCAGGGAAATTCATCAGGAAACCACTTCCTACTTTTAATTTCACTTATTCCTTGAGCTTATGGGTCTATCTTTCGATCGCCCATGAAAAAGTGCCCCGTTAAGATGACGCGGGATGTTCATTCTCTTTTTTACTACTTAGCGTCTACCTACGAAGCTGCTGATTCACTAGCTAACAAAGCCGTATTTAAAACAGCGCGCCAAAAAATCGGCGGCTTAGCTAATACACTGAATGTGAGGTAATGAATATGTCATTTGATATCGTTACTATTTTTCAAAAGTTACCGACTGGGAGCAGTTATGAGGAGAAAAAAATGCAATTCATCTTCGTCCGATAGCTTTTAATCTTCAGAAATCAAAATCGACATTTCGTTGTCCGTGCTTTGTGTTTCAAATTTAGAATGACACAAACCTTGAGGTTTTCCCAGTTCTTTAGTATAACTGCGATGTGAATTATATAGTTAATTTGCTAATTAAATTAAATTAATCGAATGAGCTGTCTCTTTGTGGAACTCCATAACTAAACACAAGGAAGTAAAAGGTTTTGTCTTTGCCTGATGATGACTAGTTCTTAGTCGAATCTGGTAGCCTTACGGAATAAAAGTTGTGGAACTTTGACAAAGTTATTTTATTACCTTATGTTTAAATTAAATTAGTTAAAAACTTTAAAAAATTAATATTGATGAAATAAAAGATGGGACAGTCAATTTCGCCAAATAAAATCCTTTGATAATAACAACAATAATAGTGTTTCAACAAATCAGATGCTTATATAATTTTTGTGTACAGAAAAAACTTCACTCGATGAATGCCTAAATGTTGCAGATATATTCAGATAAGACTGACCGACTGATGTGAAAGTTAATTCTCAACTAACCGTACCTAATAAAATGGAAAGTAATTATCTTCATTTTAGCTGATAACCTCGAAGTTGCCTACCGGCAGGAAGACCAAATTTATGACAAACTGTTCTTAATAATGATAATAATAATATATTATTTATGTACTCGTATTAAAGAACCTGTCGACTGAAATCCCGGAAAACGTCAATAAAAATCTAAGCCATATGATGAGAGATGGTGAAAATCACTCAACGCATATGAACTTCAAGGATTTCCAGTTCTTACAGAATTTTCTTTTGTCAATTACATTCCGATTGTCCTTTCAATCACTGGCGAATTGATTTCGGAAGGAAATTAGGAAATCGCATTCCTCGTCATCCTAGAATAAATCATCGGCTCCGTATGCGAATTTTTTATATCTTACCGAAAAATTCTCAAGCTTTCTTATGACATTTGGTCATTTTTTGCCAAACCACAAGTCATGCCTTCCCGTTTCACATCATAATGTCCGCAACTCACGTAATAGTTTAGCTGCAAAATGCCCCATACCGAAACAAAAACACGTTTAGGCACTCTAGGGAAACGGTCACGCACTCTGAACACGGTGGTTGCGTACAGTAGGTCTAAAGAGCTGCACGCCGTTGCGTCACGGAAAAGTCTTTGATTCAGAGATGAAGATGATGACCGCATGAGATTTTTAGACGGAAATGTATTTTGCGGTGGACCAATCGAGACCAGGAAATTAGTTACTGCTTTCAAAAATCGGCATAAATTTTAGTGGAAAGGTGTTTAACCTGTCGTTTCAAAAGGGTGGGTATTGGGTAATGCATGGGTATTTTTTAACCAAGATGATTGAAAACTTACCGGTTTTTTATTTGAAAGACAGCTTAAGTTAATTAGAATTCACAAAGTTTTGCTCTATAGTTCGTAACTCGCAAATAAAACTGGATATATGAGAAAATAAGGTTGTCTCACAACATGAAATTAAATTCTATGCCACAACTAATCAAATATTCGTATTTTATTAGGTAAGTCAGAGGAAATAGTTGAATCAATTCGTTATTTGCAAGAACATGACTCGCTGATTTTCTCATACTTAGGTATACTTTCATTTTCAATTTGAAATAATTTTCAAAATAACTCGTACCTTTCCATACACCTAACAACTAAAATTAAATCTCTACTATTTATATTTAAGTTTACTCCAGAAAATCTTTTCGGACCTGAAAATATCTCAAAATTAGATTCACTCTATTCAGATTGAAAATTTGAAATATTAATTACATTATGACTGTTTGTGAGGTTAGTGTAATCTTGAGTTAAATTTCGCTGTAGCGGGCGTACGTTTGAAGAAATCCATGTCGTAAATTCATCATTTTCTGAAAAATATCCTCAAAAGGAGAGATAATGCATAATGATTTATAACTGTTCGATCATAAAATCTCAATCTCAAGTTTCATTGAAGGAAAAATCATCTGATACTAAAATTTCAATGGTAAGTCGCTTTTAGTCTCATGAAATTTCAATCAAAGATGCAAGAATGTGAAAGTTTAAGAACTGCAATGGATAACTGAGATTTATTTAAGAATAGTACATTTCGTTAAGTGTATTTCAGCGAATTTACGAAACCATAAAAATCTTTTCCGTATTTATGAGTTTCATTCCGAAGGAGATTTCACATTGCCCATTCGCCATTAATTTTAATGCCAAGCTAACTTTCGCCCCCACGAATGCTTCTACTACTTCATAAGCGAGAAATTCAAAATAGGCCAAGAGCGAATGCAGAAAACTTCCGCATCTCATCTTGTGAATATCGTGAATAAGATCTTTTTCGCACCGATGCCTTTCAGCTTCTAACAAAGATTTCCAACCGAGGTAAAGAGATGGTTTAATTAGGTGCTTTCAACTACGTCGCGTAAATCACGTAACGCGAAATAAATAAAAAATAGGTAAGAAAATTCGACACCATTAGAATTTGCTTTACTACAGCGTTGAGATATATTTAACGACATTCCTTATTGATCAGATTTACATAATCTTCAAACATTAATTACTAAATAGTCATGAATAATGCTAATGAGTTTTATCTTTATACCGTTTCAAACAACAATACGGAAACCGAAAAGTACGATCAAAATAATTTATTTTTTAACTAATTAAATAAGCAATTTAGATGTCTGATACATTCATGCCTACAGTAAAAGTTTAACATAATTTTGGTTGGCATATTATTTGAAAAATATTTACAAGGCCTCTTGCAAATATTAAAATATATTTGCAATTTTCTGGAAGTAACAGATTCAATTACTCATTCATCAATCAATCGATTCATAATACTCATCTAATATATGAAATTTGATTGACATTTTACATGTAATTAAATACGATAAGTCCGAAGTGAATGAAAGAAGGTGAAACACAGCAAAATTTCCTTCATTACGCAACGGAGTTTTTTTTTAATGATTCAAACTTGCTGGCATCAAAGTTGATTTTCTCATGATTTCCCTTTCCCTGGGAGATATTTTTACATAATGAAATAAGAAAACGCATTATCTTTTTTTCAATTTCTATCTAAAATAAGATTTGGATGTAATTCAATGAACTTACTGACATCTCTGACACTTACTTCATGCCAGAAATTACATCGAAAATTCAGCAGTCTGTATATTGCTGTAAAATTTTTCTCTCAGAATTCCAGGATGTAAACAAAACTTTAATATTGGGAAGTTCTACTTTATGGAAATTCCGAAAACTGGTTCGAATCTCAACCCTTCAACAGTTTGCTAACAACCAAGAGTCCTGAAAGGGAAATAGCATTATTTATAAAGCTTCAAGAGTTACGGTTATTTCGTACCTAAGGGAATTGAATCCGGGGCCGAGTATAATCCCTAGAGTAAAATGAAGATCAGGCAAGATAAGGGGTGAGGTAGTTTGATCTTGTTTTCCTCAAGGTTTCATAATGTGAAAAGGTCCTCGTTAGTGCTACAAATTGACTTTACGAATACAAATTTTAATAGCAAGTATAGATACCATTATTCATCATTACTCATACCTCAGTAGCTTACAAATTGTCGCATCCATGAGAAAGACTGAGACAAAAGTAAATTAAAGATAAGTTTCTCTGCGTCTCGCACTATAGAAAAAATCAACAGACAAATCACCAAAGGCAGCAAACGAGAAATAAAAATCGACGAAATCATCAAGATGATGAAGATACTGCAGGAACAGAACGTAGCACACATTTTCCGCGATAAATCCATACATTATGCATTTCACCCGCATTCTTCTGATACCCATCAATTTACTGTAATGCATCCGCTGGATAGTTCTACTCAAAGTCTTCCAGGACATTAAGCTCGAAGAACGCTCACGGGAAATGTATATTCCGGTAGTAGGTCGCGAAATCGGCCTTTGGAACCCTTATTCCAGGACTTACGGCTCGTGATATCACGATACGAATCTCGATTGAAGGAGTTTCTTCCAGCAAATTTCGTGCATATCTGTGCCAATATTTTGAGGCCACGCCGCAATGCACCAAACGCATCCGTATCTGAAAGCGACGGCACTTAATCTTTCCCGTTCTTAGCCGTGGAAGAGATTGGAAGAGAGAATGAAAGGATAATCGGCTGGATCGCAGATCGAGGCGCTCTGATTGACGTTCGCTCTCTTTCTATCGCCCGTACGCTTTCTCCCTCCACTTCTGACCGTTGAACTCTCTTTGCAATCCGAATGCGCCATCTGAAATGTGAGACAAATCTCTTTCCGATTGCATGCTTCCAAGTCGTTTCTCACACTGTGGCTCTCGCCAAAACGACAAAAATACAAGAATGGGAAGAGTTGCCGTAAAAGTAGACGGAACATCGTAAATCAATAGCGCGTAAAAATAAAAGACACCAAGAGGGAATTGGTGGAACTTTCATTACGTATCAACACTCCTTGGCACATAATTAACACCCGGAGAGGCTTAAAATGGTGTACATATCTTTTGCAAGAATTAACGGGGATGAAAACGTCAATGCATTTCGGACTCGAACCGTGGACTATCTTTCGCTCTGTTCACTAAATTATAGACAAGACAAGTCATGTAGAAGCTGTTTCGAGTTCAATTTCTATTTTATTTCAAATTCATATTTAACTTATGGCTAATTTACAGAGCTGTGTATTTTTTATAATATTATTGTGTATTATATATTTATCTTTTTGTATAGTTATTATTTTCTATTATGCATGTTTATATTTTACGCAGTTGGGTTTATTGTATTGCACAGAAATATTGTTTTCATTAATTGATCTATAAGTTCTGTCCTCGAAACTAACTGCAGCGGTATTGTGCTATAAACAAACAAATAACTCCTAGTTCATGGATAGCTAACCTTTTGTTGGAAGTTACAAATATGCTAAAATATAACACTTGATTATCAATATGGTGCTGAACTAAAGCGTGAGTTGCCATCGTCGTTTAAGCTATTAATTAATTGAGAAAAATATTGTGAAAGATTTACGTATCCGGTATCATGCGATTCCCCTGCAACTTCGGCCGATACAATAATAAGCGTAATTTAAGAAAACTAGATACCAGGACAAGTCGTTTTTAAAATACACTCTTTCCACGATAATAACAAACTAAAAAACAGTTCAAATGATTGACGTTTACAACCCCTACCATACGCCAAAAAGCGGTCTGGAGGGTATTAATGTATATTAATTATCGGCTTGGGGAGTTGTTTCGTCAAAAATCCATGCTATATTAATAAAACCCATAGTTATTCACTTTAGAGGTTAAATGACTTCGGTGATGAATGCATTAAATCTATATACATATTTAAATTAAAAATGTATCTAGATAAGTAAACAATTTACATAAAAACGCTGCCAAATTGATTCTACCACGTGCCGCTTCGGGCACGGGTGCCATGTCTGTAAAGTATTTAGCCAGAAGGCCGGTTGGTACTTCACCCCCTCTGACATAAGCTAATAAGGACTTACAAAGAGGAATGAGATTCACTAGGCATGATGAGGAATGAGGTAGTTTTCCATTGCTTTCCTCACTGACTCTATGAGTAACACTTTTCTTGGTACATACTCCGTAAGAGACCTTGATTAGTGCAATTAATCACTCATACCTCAGTAGCTTTCATTTCATCACAGCCATAATCAAGACTGGGACAAAAGAAAATGAAAGATACATTTTTCTCTATTCTGTACCACATGACAAATAAAAATATTCCATTCATCAGAGTATGGTAGCAGGCGAGTGCCATAAATATTTTAAAATCACTTCTATCCTATTAGTCATTCTCACCCCCTTTCCGAAGGTTAGGTCAGGGTGCCATTGCGGTGAGAGGTCAGTCTCCGCCGTGGAAAATGTAGGTTCGTGTCCCGTCGACAATTTTCACTTCCGTTAATCCTTAGGTTCAAAGGCGCACGCTTAGCTGCTCTGAGATATCTTTACCCTTGTCATTATCAAGGACATTTCTTTAGTATCCGCGTTGTAAGTGATTGAATGTTTACTGGAGATGGCATCAGCGTAATTTACGAATGATTCATGTCTGTTTACGAAAAAAAATCCTTTTCCAACTCCGGGTACAAAATCCACACACTGTAAGTATATAAAGATGTTATAGATGCACAATTTGTTGCGTTTAGTGCAGAAAAACTTTGTCAATGTAATATTTCCGTGGAATTAAGCACTTAGCAAAAATGTACATCAACCAATATGCTTTGGTGAGAAAGCAGCTCCGTTCACTTCAATCGAAACGGTCATTACCTTAGTCAGGAAAACGGAGATAAAAATCTCCGTTGACCGAATTTTTCATCATTGAAATTTCTCTCTCCAAAAGTTTATTATTAATTTATGGCCGCCCGTTATGAAATACAAATAGAGGAGGAGAATTTAAGGCGATCGAAATCAGGCATGAAAATTATGAAATTTCAATAATTTTAATTGTATATTTGAGTCACTTTATCAGTAACGTGACTCTTCTACTATTTAATGAAAGAAAAATACTCGAAAACCGGTTCACTTTCATTGAGGTATCATTTATCAGAACACGTTGGAAACCTTGTCTATGATCAAGTACGCCCCTTCTAATATATTATCACCTTGAGGATAGATCGATTTAGCATTATAATGGAGGACTATCGTACCTTGAAAGTTGCTCATAGACTTACGATATGACCTCTATCCTTCGAATAGCTGTTGAAGAAACCACTAAGGTTATGTAGGTAAATACAGAAATTTTAAATTTTAAAAGAGGCTTACTCTATTTCACGACTTTTTTCGAAAAACTAAATACTTTAGCATAAAGGAAATACTAATAATTTTGACATTAACTTGTACATAATAATTCCGATTTGCATGAGAGTAGAAAAAAGACGAACTTTATCGGCAAGAATATCACCTATATATCAAATAATATCCGTGAGTAAATCCATTAAACAGTTTATTCACAGTCTAAATAATAATGATAATAATAAATGGCTTTATTTTCTGGCGAGATAGAAACTTGTAAATCTCTTCTCTCATCAAAACTTATACTATTAAGAGTTTTAAGAAACAACTATTAGGAGTAAGACAAAAGAAAAGAGGAAAATATTTAAGTTAGCACACAGGTAAAAAGTAAAACCTCGCAGGGAAACACCTACTAGAAACGAATCATAAAAAAACCCGCAGGACCTACTGATAGTTGGTGGTAGAATTTACAGGAAGAAAGAAAGAAGAAATATTATGTCATAAGTCTCAACATGCACACGTTAATCAAGTAATAAGAACAATATATACATTTGACGAAACATATTTCTTGTCATGAAAGAAGTTCGCATAAAACTCATTGAATACAATGTAGCACAATATTTGTAAATATCATAATTTTATATCCTGTCAGTAGTTATGTGCTGACTATTCACGAAATCCTTTACCATCCAAACACTTAAAGAAATTAAATATGTGGTTGTAGTTTGCTTTCGTATCCAAACAGATGTATCGTTCCGTTATCTTTTTAGCGTTTATTGAATAATATCCGCCTTTCGATTTTCGCAATCCGATCTAATGACATCTGAAATGTATGGTTTCCTTGAGGTGCTCTGATTTCCCTAGCAATCCGAAACTGTACGCATTACCGTGATGTACAGATTACATCAATTTTCGTTCCGTTTTCTGATGGAAGAGGCTAATTTTCCATTTCAACGATTTTGACGTAACTGTAAATTGAGCAAGTTATCTGTAAAATGTATTCACATCAAAATACGTGACTTTAATTGCGATAACGATTTTATCTGAAAACCGATTCCCTTTTTACCGCAATACTCTTCGCATCCTTGCTCGTCAAGGTCGTATTGCCAATTAAAACGTATAATTACTAAAACAGGATAGAGCTAAACCCAAAAAGAGTCTGTTGTTGTGTTCATATTGTATATATGATTTGATATTGTGGTTTAGTGTAAATACATCTTTTAGGTTTAATCTCTGTGCTTAGCATGGAATAACACCAAGTTAAGGTTCGTTTAATAGATGGTAAACCAGATATTATATGGGAACAATTGTTGAATCTTTTTGAGCGATAAGTTGTAAATTCCAAAGAGAAAATTATTACTTTAAGAGAACAGAAACTCTCACAATACTCAAGTAATTTCGAGGGTAAATTTACAATTTATAATACTCGTTCACCAGATAAACACTTCAGAATATGGCAAACAATCTATATCTTATTGTTTCTTACTTTTAATCGACTGTCAGATCATTTTCTAATTAATTTCATTCGATCTTGTGTACACTAAAAAATAACAAATATATCGCAGTACCGCTAATTAATTCCGAAAATGGATCTATTCCATTCTAAAGCTTTACCGCTATTTGTTTTTAGCAAGAATGGAATTTCCGCAATTGAGAATTGCGTGAGAATGAATGCATAAAATCTCTAATTCGGTGCTCGTTTTTCATCCTTTAAATTCATACAATTACTTTAAATACTAAATATACAACAACAATTTGAATTTCATTAAAAATCTACCCCAGTATTTTCTGAATCATAATCTGAATTCGATTTAATAACGAGAACAACTTCCAAATTTAGCAACCGAGGAATAATTGGAAATCTGTTCCTCCGAAAAACAAACCAGTTTAAAATTAACAAAACATTTTTCTCGGCAAGAGCTCCTTTAATTCTCTGTCTCTTTCTTCGTTTCGCACTGTATTTACCTACACCTGACTCCGAATGATGTCATGCGTCCAAGGAGAAATAGACTAAGTCGCGTTTACAGGTCTTAGGTCGATCCGTAGGCTCGGCTCAATTCCTTTTTTAACTAAAACGACACCGTTGGAAATCCTTTTTAGTTTCCTCAACGCTGAAAGGTGTGCGTTACCTTCTAAGGCATAACTTCTTTTCGTCCTAAGCTCCGTTCGACTGATTTTCCAGCTTCTGACATCACGCATGCTATTACTCCAAATTTTTCTTTCGAGCTAAACTCCTCTATATTCCGCAGCTCGAGAATTATTCTCAAATCTCCGTTTCGTAATAGCGTTTAGAGAAAATTAAGCCTCCGAACGCTCTTTCGAGTAAATTAATTGGGTCATTAGGATGTTAACGCTTGGATACATTCGAGAGAATGAAAGATTTTATCATGAAAAGGAGGTAAATCTTAGAGGAAATCACAAAAGGCGGAAGATGATCATAGTATAGAAACTCTCGGAGATATAATTATCTGTGGGTATAAAGGGCATCATTAACATGGTTATATCACTCTTATCTTCTCTAATCCATGGCGTAATTGCCTACGCAGCACCATGGCCTATCCAAGCGGTATTGAAAGACGTAGGCACGTGGTTAGAGCAGTGAAACCAACACAACCTTCTTGGGTCTTTTAGTAGGCAATAGATTCGCTACATATTAAATTTGGAGGCATCCCAAGTATTGAACACCATATAACTTAAAATTAGACATATACGACCAGAGAGGCTAAAGGAAAAGCCAGGTTATATTCTCAAGATAGCCTATCAACTGGGTCAACTTATAAACAAGAAAGTTAACAAACAATCGAAAAGAAAAATAATTTTAATATATTCTTCGTACCACAGTAAAAAGACACAAGAATCATAGCTCAGGTTTCCTCGCTAGACGATGGAGCAACGCTCCAAAACCTAGGTCACGGTTCGTGTATCTTTTAAATGTGACCCAAAGCATAAATCAAAATTATTTTATTTCATCATACATACATAGTGTTTAATTAACAAAATTCAACTAAAAATTATTTTACTGACGCAACACCACGGTTAAAATGCAACTTAAAGCAAGACACGGGTTTCCTAGTGTAATCAAGACCAGGATCGTGTCGTTCGCTGCAGCAAATTGTGTATAAATAAATACTTTCATTTATTTTTGTTATTTTTTACGGACTAATTTAAGGCTCACATGGTCAATATTGCACCAATTTAGTTCCGCCTCTAGAATGACATTGGCATAATCTTTATTAATTCACATTTGATATATGATGCTTAGTCAGGCTATTAGGTCTACCGCGTGTCAACTTATAAGCTATCTGTGAATTATTCAGCCCGAAGGTCGGTTAGAACCTCCTCCAACATTAGAGGTGTGATAGGGGGAAAGAGGCTTGTTAGATAAGATGATGAGTGAGGTAGTTTCCTTTCCATTCCAAGCCAGTATGTTATAAGCGAAACATGTCCACGGCAGTGAAGCACAATAACTACGAGTAAGACCTTTCTTTGCATTCTATAGCGAATGATCTTTATTACTAAGCCTCAGTATCTTTTGTGTCATCACAGTCATGATCAAGATTGGTAAAAGTAGATGAAAGATAAATTTTCCTCCGTCCTGCACTAAATAACAAACAAAATATTCCATTCATCATCATAAGGCGGAAAAGATAAATTTATCTACAATGGACGGTATCCGTAATATATTTGAATTAAAAAATCCTCTCCTTTTCAGAAATATTAAAGTCGATAGAAGAAAAAAAAATTTATTAGGCTCCTGAAATTGGTTGGACTGGAATAATAATGAATCGTACATAGCAGTGTTATATGCAACTTTAAAAAATGTCTGAACAGCTATACATCGAAATCAAGTCAAAATATTCCTACAATAGGAAACTCAAATTTTATTACAAAAACTTTTAGAGATATTAGGCGTAGCATATTTTTATAATGTAGATGAGTATTAGTTCGAAAATTCTAATCCGGTTTCAAAAGTGTGACATTGAAAGATCGTCTTTGGAATGCGCCATGGAAAAATTGTCACCGGAATTCAATACTAGCCGATGCCAAATAACAAATTTGCATCAATCCAATTACATATAAATTCTAAATCATAGAAGTAGAGTAATACCACGGCTAATGACGACAATTCGTTCCAGAATCACATTCGATTGCCTAAACGTGATATTTCATAGGTTTCTATAGAAAAGTTATAAAACGCATATAATTGGGGGCACCTGTTTTTGTTAAGGAAAGTAATAAATAAAACAGTTTCATTCGAGATGCTGCCCAAAATTTAAAGACAAGTTTTATAAGATAATAAAAAGCTCCCCATGAAAGGGCAACATCTCACCTCAGGCAGAGACGCTAACAATGAAAATATTGGAAAGAATGTGTGCTTTTGGTTGGTTGGCCTTCCTCTATTTGATGTGGTCAGCTCAATTCTTTGTGACGCCCATACAGACAGCAAACATGCTTCTGGAATGGTCCAACAATTCAGGTTTGCTGCTTTGTGTAAGCGCATCTACTGAAACGTTCCTTAACCGAATCTGAATAAAGCAAAAACATCTTTGTGAAATGAAAAATTCATCCGAGATTTCCCTGTACGCGATACCATTCCACTTATCATCTCGATAAAGAGCACATAAGTATTTTCAATAAGTCTCTGTATTAATTTTTCTAATTTTCACGAGAATTAAGGACGGATTAGAGAGGTCACCTGAGATAAGAAGTATAAATTTGAGTAGAGGCTTTACTTGTCTCACGTTCACCCCGCAATCCTTGGTAATCTTAATGAACTTGAGTGCATGAACACGACCTCGCTCACTTCCTGCATTCTCTGCCAAGAAAGCGTTATGGTGAAAGGAAGTCTAGGATTTATTATTACTTACTTTAATGGACTCAGGTGGAGCAGACGGATTCAGCAAAGCAAACAAGCGATTGTAAAGTTTCGCACTTTCTACATTAATTGCCGGGGCTTTCCATTAATCGTAAGCAGTTTTCTGCTGTGAAATGTTGGTCACATTGAATACCTATTGTGAGCATGCGCTTCTTCCTCCTAGTCATTGAGCTTTCTTCCTGCATATTCTAAATTAGCTATGCTAATTCTGTGAATGAAGTATTCCCTTTAAATTAACTCTCTGTCAACAACGGGACGTTTTTCAATTTTTTATTCTGGATAAAATGCTTGATAAAAAGATAAGCTAAATTTTATAAATTTCCGTAAGTTTTTATTTTTGCAGCTTCAACACTATTTCCCCATTATCCGCCTTTTAACGTATAAGCGAAATGATTTATCTTCCAATATCCAATAATCGTTAGGAAGGACTCGCACATTCGAGAATTACTGATTTTTTATTAAGCCACATTTAAAACAGGGCGTATAAAAAAAATTATTGCGTACTAACTAATGAATTTAAGTTAATGAAATAAGGTTATTTATTGTAATTTATCATAATAAATTGCTAAAAGAATAAAAATAACTCATTTTTTATGAAAATAATATTAATTCATAAATGTTTTTAATCTCAAAAGATTTATCGGTTTATTATGATGAAATTCAACCATGTGTCGCTTAAGAAAATTAACTGCAATTAATTGCAATATTATCTCCAATTAATTAGTCGAAAAACTTATACATGAGCTATTTCGCTATGTCTATTGTTTCCCATAATATAATATTTAAAAAATAGTAAGTAGATAAATAAATAAAATAATTAAATGATAATGTAAATTAATTTTATACAGTTTTAGCGAAGAAAATAAATAAAAAGAAGATTTTTAAAACAATTCAAAAAGTAAATTTTATGTACTAAATAAATGCTAAATTTAACAAATTACAAGGGATACTTCAGCTATAATGTTATAAACGTACTAACATTGAGAAAAATGAAGATTTTTTCCTGTGTTTTATTCATTTCCAAAGTATGTGAAAAGGAAGTGTATTTTGAAATACAGTTCTTATCCCTTAGTATTTGGTCTCCTAATATTTTGTTTGTTAAGATCCCTATTTAGTAGAGGCAAACTGAAACGATTTCGGCAATAATAATATGATGAATATGATACAATATTGTTCGCATTGAAGGAGACAAGTTAAATACAATTAATATCTTAACTAAGTAACGTAAAAATGTCAAAACTGCTAATTTTTCATACCACTAATAAGACCCAATCTATACAGAAATAACGCAAAAATATGACCCGGTATCAACCATTTCGGTATTTACATTTCGCTACACGTACACCGAGAGAGTAGTGCACTACCTTGACTTGAACGGCAACACTAGATAGGATAAACGCACATTACTTGATAAACATAGATAACTCTCACAAAATTATCGCTTCCTAAGCTCTTGCCTTTCAATGCGATCACATATATAATATTTATCGTATAAGATATCCGTACCCCGGCTCCCGGATAGTCATGTGGACAGCGCGTTCGCCTTTGGTGAAAGCGGTCCCGGGTTCGATTCCCGGTGGGAGCCAATGTGCGAAATGACCTCAGCTGTCGAAGCACTTTTAACAATACTACTACTACTACGATATCCTTACCCTTAGCAATATATTTATTGCCCTATTTGCCCTGTTGGTATTGAAATCGCCTTCGGAGGTATGGGTTGCATTCTTGACGGAGGCGATGAAATTTACCTAGGCAGCTCATAAGTCTCTTTACGCTTCCATAAGGTAAAATATATACTTCGTCCAGTTAATGCCTTCGCCCATAACGTGATTTTATACAGTGCTTCAATAGTAAGTACAGAAAATTAAATTTCTTAGCTACAGATGTACCGAAGAGTTAAATCATATGGTAAAATTGAAAACTATCGAAAAAACTGGTTTGAAGTAAATTTTATAATGATAGTTATACTTAAAAACTCTCTACGTTGGGGATTCGCAGAAAATCATTAGCTTTCAAACATAGCAATTTTACATTTAAAAGGTGTAAACCTTTAAAATATATTAGAAACCGTGCCGCAGTAAAACTGGTAGTATTTGCCTCTGGATAAGATCAAATTTCCATCATCAAAATGGTCATAAATGTATTCAGATACATTCTGCATTGAAGATATGAAAACATTCCCGGAGAAGAATTGACAAAAAGCCCCATTTTGCTGGTAGGAAATGTCCCGTTTTCAACTGGATGGAATGTGGTTTTCTTACGTTTGTCCAGAATCGCAAAAACATTGGGGAGTTGCTTGAATCATAAGCAGTCGGATCCACTGCGGTTTCGGAAAGCCAATGAGATGACGGGGGAGCCGATATCTTGACCTCGTGCAACCCACGATGAATGCAGCTGGGCTACGTCGTAGGTCAACAGCAGCTGCTTCTGCCAAGAATTGAATGAAACTTCAATTCTTGTGATACGACCTCTATTTTTTGAGAAATTTAATACGGCCCTGGCTTCCAGTGAGTGCTAATACTAAGGTAACAATTACTGATGTATAATCCCTTTCAGACTGGATTTTCCTTGAGAAGGCAAAGGAAATATTATAATTATTTGGCCCAAAATGCGAAAAAGCTATGCCGGACACCACCTAACCGCCACCACCACCTTGTTCCACCTAACCTTGTATGAACACATTAGTAGTTACAATTTAAGACGAATAAAAAAGAGGAAAATGAAACAAAAGGAAGATAAAACAAAGACAAAATATATGTATAACAAATATATAAATACAAACATTGATAGAGTGGTACAATTAGGATAATATTTGAAACAGAAAATCTACAAAAATGGCATTTATTTAAGGGTCAAGGATGAGAAAATGCTTAAAATATCCGCAACTATAGTCAAAATACAACGGAGTTATATTTTT
Organism: Sympetrum striolatum; assembly: GCA_947579665.1. NCBI lineage: Eukaryota > Metazoa > Arthropoda > Insecta > Odonata > Libellulidae > Sympetrum > Sympetrum striolatum. The sequence continues at coordinate 39,549,424 of OX388345.1, read as the reverse complement.
TAAACATTGATACATTTGTTGTAGTCGATTTATCAGGCTTTCCACATGAAGGCGTTGGTGGGTTCATTTTTAAGCTATTCCCTAAAATTTAGCTTCAAATAACACAATATTTGTAGCAAACATTTTTCGTTATTTGTTCTTTTATTCATCTCATGTACAGCATTAGTCAACTATACCTCCATTTGTCTCTTAAATGCAACTTTACTTAGAATCTCTTGGCGTAAAACGTACAAAAACTCACCATTCAAAAAATAATTAGAACTTAAATTTAAAGATTTTTCCCAGCATTGAAATCGCTCGCTGTCAATTCCCTCGAACTCCGTTAAAACTTGCATTAGACCTCTAACATCCATCACGTGTCACAGAGGAAAGTAAATCCTGCATCTGCCTCCCAATTTGGTCTTTAAAAATGCGACCTTTCATGTCCTCTTTCGTTTCTCCGTATGAGTAGGAACGGCAGAAGATCCCGAGAGCACACGAGGAACACGGCTCAGAAAGTGGGCCGACGCGATTAGGAGAGGAACTGGTTTTTAAGACTCCTTTTGTTTCTTTTTCTCTGGGCCAAGGCACGTGCAACTTGCTATACATTCAAAGTCACACTCTGACATCTATTTTCTACTTGTATTTGTATTCATCGGAAGCAGGAAAAATCTATGAAGTTATAGTCAACGTTCATCCCCCAAATATTTTTAAGACAAGTACGTTTAAAAATCAGCTTTCCCAAAAGTTCAAATAAAAAGTGGGACAATGTTTTGGAATTTTTTCGCGAGTAGTTTAATGGGTCAAGGCCAAAGTGGACCAGGGCATGAAGATACACGAGGAATTGATTATTTATCATAAAATCGACAATTATTGGTAACATCCTATCTCTGCCACGAGATATTAGTTCTTTATATTAATCTCAATAGTTCATTATTCCATCAAATTATTCTTGCGCATTTTGCAGAACGGTAATTATTGATTTTGATGCCATCAATTACAAATAATATTTTGATTTTCACTGATTAACTTCCTAATTTAATTTTTATTGCCTTTTAAATTATGCTGACTGTCTGACTGGAATGACACTTCAGGCAATACATCCAGAGGAAACGATATGTAGGATGAATATTTTCTGCTCTGAAGCGAAAATTGCTTTCATCTGAGAATTGCTAGCATCTGCACTTTTGACCATTAATTATACTCCATACCCGAATAAATAAACTCAGGAAATGACATCGAATTCACATTAAAATTTATGAGAGTTTTCACTGGATATCGTTACTTATTTCCTCCTGTATTTATTACGCAGCTTTTAAAACCATTTAATTAAAATTAAATCAAATGAAGATGATGATTTAATTCCCTTCTGGACTTCTGATGATAGGGGACAAAGTCATGAAAATGTAAGCATAACTCGAGTTCAAATGGATTATATAAACTAGATATTTACGTTTCTCAGTCTGTCATCGTAACTTATTGAATTATTTTAAGCATAATAATCAAAGCGCCCGGCGAAAGCATTCCAATCTGACGTTGTTTATTACAATTTTATATTTTTGATTTTCTTATATTTTTCCATCCCAATAACAAATAGTGAATACATGCTAATATCATTGAGCCTATTCTTTTTATGTTTTTTACATATAGATACACATAACAATGAGCTGACTAATATATTTTTTCAGTTACTACTACAATCGATATTATTATTCAGATTTCATTTATTTCCCTTGTGATGATCTAAAAAGATTGGACTTGTCTTGAAAAATATCGTCGATTAAAACAATTACGGCTATTAATAGCAACTGAGTATTAGTAATCAATAAAGATAATCAAAAACAATACATAATCAATTCAGGAATAGATTCAGAACTAAACATGCCCATTATTTTAGAAGTCTATACTGTGTAACTTCAAACTGAATTGTGTAACTCCATTATTTTGTAGCGCTAAAATTCCCTCCGTAGCCCATAATTATGGAAGAATGGGCACATATGCAATACTGAAAGCGAGAAAACTTACATAACAATAAGAGTGAGGATAGGAATTCTTCCCTGGAATGAGGGATAGTTAGACAATAGATTTCCGAGAATCGGTTTGAGGGAGAAATCTGATCAATTCATCCAGAACTAATTGCAACTAAATTATTATCGAAATTATTATTTATCTGTAAACAAAAACATTTTTCCTCTCCGATAAATTTGACTTAATCTTTATTCGATAAACTAGGAGGGAATGATGAGAGACAGCGTTTTTTCACGTTTTACGGTTATAATGAAGTCTTAATTAAGTTTGGCTCATCTCCTGAATTTGTGTGATTTGGGTTCCATTTCCCCGTCCACTTTCACGGCCAACTTTCTCACGGGCTCTAGGACCTCTGAGAAGAAGTCTGCGGCCTATAAAGCGAGGAACCGCCGAAAAAGTGTTAATCATCGCAAGATTCCGGAACCATCTTCGCAGAAAAAGCCTTGGAAAGTGGCACTTGTGTACGGACGAAGATCACGCGATTTTCGCACACTCTGCAGAAAGCTTTTTTTTAGTCAGGGGACCTTTCACCAAAATCGCGCGGATGGATCCGATCGACTTCCAAGTTTGGAAACATTATGGTCTGATACGGTGATTTAACGCCCCGTTAATTTTCTCAGTCACCTTTATTTTAAAATATCACTACAAAATGGCCGAATCAAAAATTCCAAATGGATCGATAAAGTAAGTGATTTAAATTATTTATGAGGAATCTTTTACTGCGCCAATAGTAATTTAAAATTCACGTTAAAATGCGATTATTTGCGGAAATCCATCATGTAGAATCCAGAAAAGACTTAGTACTATTTCTATGACTGTTTTGAAACTAATACAAAGTATTTTATTGATTCTACATAGTCATTTAATTATCAACCTTGACATAGTTTCTCTGATGAGCGATAGCTATGCATTTGTATTTCTTTGTGATAGATATTTCATAAATAATTTATTCCTGGCGTTAATGGTAAAATTACTGCCATAATAAATCTGATTCAAAATTATACAAATTGTGATACGTCAGTAAAACTCTAGAAAATAAACTGAAATAATTGCAATCATTATCTAATCATTTATTCGACGTCATTAACTTCACGTTATACGTATTGATCTTGCTCGATGCATTTACTTCACTAGAAGAGTTTAAGATTTTAATAACAATCACCGATTTTAACGTGAATGATATAATAAAGCTATTGCAATGATTTGAACTTCCTGTAATATTATCAAAATTTTAAATATTATGAATATATTATTTAAGGCTTTTAAACATATTAATAAATCATCCATTGATAAACATGTTGGAAGAAAGGTATCAAATTTATTTCTTAATGAAACAGCTCACCATACACAATTCTTAAGCTCTTCGTTATATGAGCGGTAATGAAAGTTAAATAGCTCCCATTTCCGTCAGAAAATAGCTAGTTGATGCTATGGAAAAGGCGAAATCGGTATTATGTAAGTAAAGTTATTAGCTCTCATTAAAATGAACTGTAAATCACAAAAAAGCTACAACCTTGCAACAATCTTTTCTTAATCAAAGGAAATAAAGTTGGAGATAATTTAAAATTGTTAATCCAGGTTTCCGGGAACAGAATGCGTACATAGTGAACTGTAAATAGTTAACATTAATTACTATAATTTTTAAATATATAATTTACCTTATTATACCCTCTCAGATCCTTCAATGTTTCAATTACTATTCTTATTTAAGCTCACTTGATAATTTAGGTACGAATTATTGAAGCTGATTGTTACCTCGTAAATTATTAGCCTAATCAATCCCATGATTTCCGTTATAGGAAAAGCTAACGTGAGACTTAAAATGGAAGGTGATTCGTAACACAATCCCAGGGAAATGAGAAGATTAATGACATATATGAAATAATTAGTCAAGTCCCGCACTTTTCACTTTTTGAAGCAGGCCTCTTAAAGTGGCTATCAGCAATAATTTTCATTTTCATAAGAATGAGGTTGTGGTTCGTAATTGCGGTTAAGGCCGATGCAGCGATTTCACACATAATTTGTTATTCATGACCAAAACCTTACTGTAAGGTAGCTTAAAGCGTATTCGCACGCATTAACTTTCGCATCTCTCTTCTTAGATAGCGGGCAAATGTAAGATGATGAAGATTCGAGGAGGAATGTAGGTTCAAGTGATGATGTGGAAAAGAAAGAAATTTTCCCTGTTGTAAAAAAATCAAAGGAATAAAAAGGCGATTCTTTTGGGGTGAAAGTTTGGCAGAGGGAGAAAGGGGCTGCTGATCCCTTTAGTGATTCAGGACGTAACACATTGGACCAGTGCTTACTCGGGCGAATTGAAACGACTTCCTAATTAAGCCTGCAGCCGATCTCCCGAAAACCTTCAATTCTATTTAGTTTGGATCTGTTCGCGAAAGTAATAAGCGGGCGAAGAAACTTGGTCCGCCAATTAAGAGCATCGCCGAAGGTTTTCCGTCGTGGTTCCTCTATTTCAATCTGTTCTACTTTTATTGACCCTTAATTTATTTTCTTTAATTATTTTACTACGTAAGCAAAGACACCCATCCCTTGGACAATTACACGGAAGAACATTTGCTAACCAACATATCCTAACCTGGAAAAATCCGGTAATTACGGAGTCGAACCCGGACCTACCATTGGTGGGCTAGCATACTAACCATTCTGCCATTGAGGGCATATGAATGGCATGTCAATAAATATTGTTATTCAAAGTGGTTACCAAACTGAAGTCCACTTATTTCCAGTGGTTACGGGAATTGTAAAAAAATGCCAATTACATGTATTTTTGTACATGAATGTATATGAATAAAAATATTTTCAAGGTATATTTGACTGAAACAAATTAGTCAATTTGATAATTAGCTAATTTATGCGTTAGAGTAATTCTGCTCGTAATTCAGACTGAAACCAATTTAAACTATCATTGTCCTCTATTGTATTTTATATTTAGGGCGATTTACAAACATTTTTATAACAATAAAAGTAATTGTCTTATCATTTGCATCAAAGGAATGCCACTGATTGTTGAAATATTAAATAAAACGATGGTTATTTGATGGTTTTTGGTGATTCGTTTTATGCAATGTGCATCATAATTTAATTCATAAAAGCAGCTTGTACAGTTTTATTCATATCAATTTCATAGTGTGACATTTTCAACAAGCATATAAAAGGCATATGTTTTTTCGCACGATACGTTTCGTGTTATTTTCAAACGCAATGCAATTGATTACATTTATAATTAGAAATAGGAATTCTCCTGAGGGAAATGAACTGATAATGGAACAAATGGGGAATTTACCTCAACTACTACTTCCTGCTTAATAAATCTCCGACGCATAAGTAACTAATTCAAAAAATATAAGAATTTAAAGTATTAACTGCGATTGGAAATGTCTATCAGAGCTATAAATAATGGACGTGATGCGTGTATAAATAAAATCGATTAATAACCGTAATATCGAACGCCTGCCAATGGCTTAACCGAAATTCGCCATCGCAAGTGGGTTTTGTGAACTCGCAGTGTCTTATGAAAGCTTAGAAAGCGTATTTAATTAAGTAGAGGATAAGAAAAAAATAGCGGCAAATCCAGGGGTTTGGCCTCATATAGTGGACAGTGATAATTAGTTAATTCTTGGTCACGCAAATATAAAGGTGCTCCTAAATCATCCAGCTACTCTTTCGCGTCTCCAAAGGATACATTAGCGATGACAAGGAATATGGAAAACATAAAGGGGACCTAATTGCTCCTTTCCGTAACGAATACATCCCACAGGGATTGAGTAATATAAAAATAATTTCCCGTCGGACGCTCATACTGACTCCCTAATCGTCCCTTTGTATCGGAGAATATCCATCCATGCGAAAATTTACTGCGACTTAAATAACATGAAGCTCTTTTGATCCGTAGGTAATTTTGATCGGGAGATAGAATTGATGGAAGCTGTCTGTTGTGGTCACCACGGCCGTATTTAAGGGGGCAAAAGTCCCCGCTAGATGTCAAAAGGCCCAGCAAAACTTCAAAGGGACGGTATTACGCATCATTTTAAATTCTAAGCGACAATCTATCTATTTGAGCTCTCTGATGAACATGTGTCAATTCTTCTTTTGACAATCTCCTGACTAATACCTACAGAAAAATTGATCGCACGTTTTATATTTAAGCGTAAGTCTGACCTACCCAAAAAACAAAGCTCTCATGCCCCCCTCAGGACGGTTTAGGAATACGCTATTGGTTGTTAGCATCATCCTAATGTAAAAACCATGTCGTACAGCTGTTATGAGAACAAAACGTTACCAAGCAACAATTTAACAAACATGAATTGAGGTGAAATAATGTTGCTGCTAAAGTAACCATTTATGGCCAAGAAATGTAAGCAAAACAATTGTTGGCTACGATACTAAACGTAAGGATCAATTCGAAAGAATACCACTAATTCTTGGTGTAAAACCTCATCTGATGGTTTACCTTATCCTCCGAAAAGGTCAGCTGCCTGACTGGAAAGGTAATAACTGAAAACATAGCTACTCAATAATTGGTTCCACTGCACACTTCATTTCACCGTCGAGAACTAAAATGTCAAATTTCAGTTTATTGCAAGGCATCCAATACGTATGCGTTTGACATTATAAGAGTAAATGTACATAGTATTTCTAATGATTAAACGATTTTTGTATAAAAATGCGCAATATATATGAAGGTATAAAGAAAACCCGAATTTGTTTAGTATAAATTCCTTGAATAATTCGTTCATATTTGTATGTATATTTCAATTGTGTTAAACAGATACTAAATCTTAGCTGCTCTACCCTTTGTATTTCAGTAAAAATCCTGAGGATCAAAAGTATCCACTATAGTATTAATTGTATGATTGATAAAACTTGTGATTTACAATCAGGAAATCGATTCAGGCCTCAAAATAGAATGCATTATTTTTCCTATGTAATGAACATTTTTTAGGCAAAATAAGACTTATCATTCAACTATCTGATAGTTATTGAATCTTCGTCCATCACATATTAAACTATGCTTACTGGCATTGCCAACCAGCATGTAGATATTCCTTGCCTCATTTCCTGCTAACTATCACAAGTGCCTCAATAGTGTTTGAAGGACAATATTGTCTTTGCAAATCAAACCGATATATCGCAAAGGATTATACAAGTGTAATTGTGATTAGACTCGAAAAAAATCCAAGTTCAAAATGTCTAGAATGAATTGTTGCAGGATCTCCTCCAAAAAATCGCAAAGAGGATAAAAAGATAGGATTTCGAGGAACACCTTCCATTACGTAGAAATTTGGAGATTTTTCTTTTGTAATGAGTAGTAAAAATGAGCAGCTCCATTCACTGAAGTATCTCATGTACAGTCCTGGCCAAAATTAACGCAGCACCAGCCGTAAGGATCGCTAGGGAGGTGCTGCGTTAATTTTGGCCAGGAGTGTACTTTCTCATACTCAATATCAAGGTTAAGACATTTTTTTACATTCATACCGCCAGACGACGACCTATATCTTCAACTAAAAGAATCACGATGAAAAAGAAAGGGCCTAGTACCCTATTAACCGGTATAATTGTGTTTAATTTCCATGAAGCATGCTATTTATTTTTAAAAATGGAGGGTATAACATACAGTTTCGTAGCTGAAAACAAATATCCGTTGAAGGAAGCTTAAAATTCCATCCTTTTCGAAGTATTCTGATTAAAAAGGAAGTAAAACAGTTGCTTATTTTGCAAAAAATGAAAATTACGTAATTTAAGCCATGTGATTTCATTATATTGAAGGCAAAAATAAAAATCTGATGTGGCCAGCACATGACTTTCTCCATATATAAGATGTAAATACTTATCTACGACAGTAATTTCGAACTCTATATTCCATCTAAACTTGGAAGATGAGTGATTAATTTATATATTATTATATTTTACGTCACAAACATTATAAATAATGTTTTTCGGGACATGCTGGATGAAAAACGATGAAACTGGCCTTTCGCCATTAGAGCCCAGAGCGCCCACAAAGTACATAATCAGCAACTTCCGGTTTATCAGTATTTCATGAATAACTCCTAAACAATCAGTGATACGAAAATATACTTCATACAAAAGTTATAGTAAATTTTATTTTCTAAAACATTTATAAATAATAGTATATACCTAAATATCATATTTATGGAGATATTTTGAAAACCGGAAATGAGCTTTGAAGAATGAAGCTCAACTTCCGGTTAACCGATTTACTCCAAAAATTAATCAACTCTAAAGAAATTAACCAAAGTACTATATATGAAATTTTGTGTTGATACAATGAATGGTTTTCATGTTAGAGCGCCCACAAAGTACATAACAGCTACTTCCGGTTTATCGGTATTTCATGAATAACTCCTAATCAACCGGTGATACAAAAATATGTTAAATACAAAAGTTATAGTAAATTACATTATCTAAAACTTTTATAAGTAATACAATACACGTTTATATCATATTTATGGAGATATTTTGAAAACCGGAAATGAGCTTTAATGAATGAAGCTCGACTTCCGGTCAACCGATTTACTCCAAAAACTAATCAACTCTGAAAGCACACACCACAGTACTATATATGAAGTTTGGTATTGATACAACTAATAGTTTTCCCGTTAGAGCGCCCACTATCACACACACACACACACACACACACACACACACACATACACACAGACATCATTCCGAAAATGGTCAAAACGTGTTCTAGGGACCCCAAAACATGTATTTCCGTTGAAATCTCGAAGTCGAATTTTTTCATGAAAGCAATACTTTCTCTATACTTCGTATATGGAGAAAGTAAAAATTAAAGAAAAATATTATACATAGCAATTAATATCAAACATCAAAGGCTATAGAATGTTTACGAATTTCTACCATCATTAAAATTATGGTTAATTTAAACGCAAATAAGTACACGAATATCTTACTTTCCCACGAAGCAAAAATTGACAAGGTATCATTTGAAAAAATTGAATGTTATACTTTATTTAGTATAATACCTTAATGCATACAAATATATGAAAGGTTTGCAAAAACATTCGCTGCGTATAAAAATCAAGAAGAATATGAACACAAGTATAATTTAATGATATTAAGCATTATGTGCTACATCATTCATTTAAGATAAATAAATTGGTAGAATATGGAAATTGTTGACCATTTAATGATATCAAAATAGCCGAAAGAGAAAAAATCTGACGCAGCCGGTACTCGAACCAAGAACACCGTTTTCCTGGCGATTATTCTGACTTACTGAATAGTAACAATACCAAACATCCGGAAAGTGGGAATCCGCGCTCGATTTTCTCTCTCTCTGTTTACGTCAGACTTTTTCTCTCTCTCTTCTTTCGTAAATGTTAAAAGGCTATCAACTTCTAGATTCGACAAATTTAATCAAGTATGGGTAGCATGTGTTACTTTTCCCTTATTTACCATATAGCATGATTATCCTTTTAACAAACTCAGTGAATTTATTACGCTAAATTTGCTACGATCGCGTTATGTTTAAAGCAATTGCCAAGTGACGGTTAACCCGATTTCATTGAGGATAAATTCCACTAGCTACCTCTGATTCGACAGCTAATAATTAATTAAGCCTGTTCGTTTTATACCTGGAAAAATCTCTTTGAACGCCATGACGTCGCGTTTTTTTAAATCCGTTCGTTTTCCGCTGCAACATTACGCATCCCCCGAAGTGAGTTTGGGAGGCGTATAGGTGTAATTGAGTTTCGGCGTAATTAGCGATGTGGGGTCGCTGAATGGGAAGAGAGGAACGTGGGTGAAGGGAAGAGCGAGGTCGAAATAAAATGGAGCGAAAGGGAAAAGAGGTGAAAGCGGTGGAAGGAAAGAGGTGAATGAAATATTACAATTTCCGTTAATGGAAGCGGGAACACACCCTTCCGTTTCTCCCTGCGACTCTGCTTACGAATTCACAGATTTACATTAACAACGCCTGCACAATTTCTAAAGCTATTATCAGGCCGTTTTCACTCTTGTATTTTGCTACATTTTACCTCAATTTAAATAGTTCTATTTTCACAGTCCTGCTGAATACTATAAAATATATTTTTGATTTACTTTCGTCTCTTCATCAAGTTACTGAGGAATGAGTTGTGCAGAAATGGCAATAATTTGAGCAATTATGCCTTAAATGGCTAGAGGAACATATCAAAAGCGATACACACGGAATGTAAAATCAGAATTCCTCGAAATATTAACTCGAATTCTACGAATGTGAATTTTACTAAATCAGTCCCACAAATAAGTCAGATCAGTCGTATTTTATGACGCTCCAAGTAAATATGTGTTCTCTTGATTGTAATTCATACTTAAACGTCTACGATAATACCGTAAAAACACCTTTAGGAGTGTGACAGTGGATGCAAGCGCGCTAAGGAAATGAAGGAGAAAAAGTCTGCCGGGGGATCGAACCCGGGTCTCCCAATTGCCGGTCGGTTGCTCTAACCACTAAGCTACCACGACAGCACTACATAAGTGATGGTAAGCATCGAGAATTTCTAAAGTTAAAAAAAACTCATCATTGATTATTCTGTGAATATAAAACATTGTGTTATTAAGAGCTGATGAGAAATAAGGAAAATGTGTCGATCACAACAAAAATAGTGACAGCGAAGTTGAAATACATATTAAAAACCTAATGCGATCGCTAAAAATAGCGAGGAATGAATAGAATGAGTAAAGGATCAAAGGAGGATACGGGGATATCGTGGGCGAAGTGAAAGTGCAGAAAAAAAGATTCGACGCTGAAATGGAGACAAGGCAGGGAGTGGTGGAGAAGGGTACGGAAAGAGATGACATCAGTAGACGGGCGGGGGATGCTGCGGAAAACATACGTCCTCCCACGTGCATCCCATGGATTCTCGAAAGGGGATCTTGAGGACCAGGAAGTCACCCGAACGAGGGAATAAGAAAGAAAAGTCGCAAAAGGAGCTGTACTCACGAGCTTCGCGAGACCCCCCAAGGGAGTGAATGCCTCGACGCGACATCTATTACACCCGCGGGCTAAAGACGACGGTGGAAAAGGGAAACTGCAAGGAGAAGCAAACAGGGAGAAAATGAATACCGTTTTTAATGGGAAACCTAAAACAACCTGAAAATGAAAGGAGTGAAAGCAGAACATGCTAATGGCAAAAGGGAGCTCCGGTACTGCGGAGAGATGCTCTGTGTACTGCTTATGAAAACAGCGATCTCGTCTTAGGATTCAAAAAAGATCAGCCACTCTAGATTACATAACCTAGATTCGTACTCCTAATGCGTTGTCCATGGTAAAGTTATATGCCCTCCAGCCTTCGAAGAATGTGTCGGGTGTTGCATTAAGAGAGATGCATGGGGTTTCACTATCCCTTCATCACCTATTTTCGATATTATGAAAGTGTTAGATAAAATTGAATGCTCAGCAAAGGTAAAGACTAACGTAGGGTACGGTTAATTCTTATTAAAAGGTTCTTTATAAAGGTAAGGAACATGCTTTAAATATAAAGCAAAGTGTTGTCTTAAAGCTTTCTTAAAGCTTAAAGGTATAGTAAATTTTTGAAATAAATATACCCAATTATATCTTGTCTATGTCTATGTAAGAACCCTGCAACAAGAGTGCTTTCGTTTATTGTTGTGAACACAGATTAGATTTTGATTTATTATATTACGCCAAACTTTGTGCTGAAGTTTCTTTCGAATGAAAATGGCTAATTATTGCGTCTTCCTGAGTTTTCCGATCTAGTGTCATTTTTTAAAGTCGTTTGAGTCACTCAAGATTATTTAATCCATCTACTGCCTATCCATTACATCAAAAACTCACTTATAGATATTCATAATAGCTCATTGCACTCTGTAAAGTACCTAGGAACCGTACTACCGTGTTACCCGCGAAAATAAATATTCTCCCTTTTTACTTTTAATACAAATTATGCCATGTTCAATCCGGTAGAGATTTTCTAATGCAAGAAAGCGTCCCACTTTCAGTTTTCTAAAGGCTGATATTTGTCATAAAATGCTTATAAACAATGATATACTACAGAGATTAATTTTAATGAGATTTTTTCTTTTCAACCCTTTTACTATGGATTAAATTTAATACCCATGCTTGAAAAACCTAGTATCAATGGAAAATGTGCGAAGCAAAAGTAAAACCTTTATCACATTGCAATCCCTGAACAGATTAATGCCACCCTTCTGTCATATTCTGTTAATGAGATAGAACACATCAACGGTAACTTCAATACCTCTTGATACTAAATGTCGAGGCAAGATGAAACTTCATTAAAAAGATAGGAGTTGTGAAGCGACTATCAATCGATTCTCTAATTAACACGAGTTGGCCCCGAGTAATGAATGTCATCCTAGAAATAGCATAAAGGTCGGATACGGACCTCGTTAATGTGATATTCTAACAGCTGAGAGAGATTCTAGTTGATACGATAGGAAACTGTAACATTCGAAAAGGGGGAAAATAATGCCAGAACGAACCTTATTGCATTTTAAGTATGAATATAAGTAAAGATAATTTTCAACGAGACGATTACGAAACAGTTTTGAGGCCAGAATTGAATAATTATTATGATATTTGGAAGCAAATGAAAACAGGGAAGATACTTAACCAAAGAAAACAAAATTGACTGAGAGAGCGATATAAAAGTTAATTGCGAAGGGAAATGAAAATATTAACGTCCTAAGTAAATGTTACTTTTATCAACAAATAAAGTCAGAAAACCTGTAATACAAGAATTGCCTAAATAATAACACTCTTTACTAATAAAAAAAATAGATAATTACCGTTTTGTTTAGGCCATTTCTGAATGATATATTCAAGCTTATATATATAAGAATTCCACAAAATATTTGTAATTAGATTCCATCCAATTCGATATCCAAGTCTAAGAAACTGCAAAAATCCTCGTTTGCTTAAAATGCGTTATTTAATTTAATTTAACTTCAATTTTCACTGCAATTTGGTAATTTGTCCAGGTGTAACCTTCCGCAGGCAATGCATTACATTATACAATACATAACATTACCTTAATATTAATAACAGATCATACTACGGGACATTATATTACAGCATTCATATATGAAATATTAAAAAGTATAAATAGATTTGAGCTCATTTTTTTAATTTAGCTAGGTCACTCGCCATCCTAGATGCGTCATCTTTTGTGCTTAGTTACGACAATTTTTGGTTCTAACTTGAAAATGTAGCTTGTATAGAAGGACCTGATGACGAAATACAAAAACTGTGGAGAAACCTACGAGTAGGATCCAAAAAAATTATTCGAAAAATGAAACCTATTTTAATGCGTGAAATTATGATAATCTCTTTGACATATTTACAAAATATAAGTTAAATGTATATTCGATACAATATCTACCAAATTCTACTCACAAACCTTTAAATAACATTCGCAAACATCACGCCCTAGCCGGAATTCGAATCATATAACTCCTTGCGTTGGAAGCTGACCAATTCGCCACCGGAAAATTGCACCTGACGGCTAACATATGATCGAAAGAAACATGGAGGGCAGATGAAAATTGGCAAGAAAGGAATTATCCGAACAAAATAAATTACGAAAATAGGTTTCCGGTCTCGCAAGGTAAAAAAATACATTAAAAATGGGAATCTCGCAATACATTATGGTCAAGGAAATTATATGTAAAAAAATCCACAAAATTTCAGAACGCTCTCCAAAAATATTTTCAAAAGCGACTAAAAAACACACGTGGCAATTCCATCCGCTGCCTTAACAGATGAGGTCGGGAGGCTGAATGATTCATGAAGATTAAATTCATTGAAATCCCGTTACGGAACTGCATCTCTCCCGCAGGATGCATAAATTATATTCGCGAGTCTACTTTTTATGGCGACGATCGATCCCGCCGAGCTTTCGCCGCGAGCTATGGGAATGTGTTACACCCCATTTCGGTGCGATGATGCTTAGATGTGGGAAGGCATTATTGTGTCTGGTGTTAAGCAAAGCCAAAGGGATTATCATGGTGACCCAAGCTCCTCACAGTAAGCGTGGAATTTGCATGGAACATCTAAGCTTCTATCATAAATAATCCATAAACGGATAGTTGTCTGGAGGATTTTCCTCGTTTCTGCGAGCGAATATCTGGCAGATGATTTTCTCCACTCGAACATTAGTTCTCGGTCAGAATTCAAACATAACTCATAGAGCTTTATATTGTATTTTTTATTTCTCGTGTGTAATTTGCAAAATACTATCATATTCCCACGTAGATTTTGATTTTTATTACTGTTCTTTTCTCTTTCATTTCCATTTTCTTCACTGTCCTTGAGAATTTGCATATACATGTTCTGGGTCTCCAATGTAGTTTTTTATCTACTTATTGATTTTCCCCCTCAGACTCAGCCTGATGGCGTAGTTGTGAGCTAACTCTACTATAAATGTAAATTAAATAAATGAAATTAACAATTAATTATAATTTTCTATAGATTTGAGTAATGAAATAATATCAATTAATTAAAATAAAACTACCAACAATAATTTCATTCGTATAATCACTAATTAATACACTGCAGATTAAGCAATACTCGTATGGTGGTCTCGGAACGCAGATAATCCCCGCCGAGCATCACTCTATCAGGCAATCCCGTACTCCTCTCACATTCCGTCTTTTTAATCCATCATTACTATTTAAACAATACACAATTTCTCTACAACTTTATTCATGAAGTATATTTCCGCTAAAAATAACTCAAAGTTTATTGCCCAAAATAATTCTTTCTTATGATTACCTCTTCCAAATTTTTCTGCACCTCGAGTTAAAGTTTATTTTATCTTTATCTTGTCTATCAATGCCTATCTATCTTATGTCTTACTTTTCTCCCTTAACTGCTATTATCTGGCAAAATCAAACAAGCCCGTTTATTTCCCCAGTCTTTTACAGTGATTCCCATCAAAGAACCAATAAAATATGCTTCGACGCTAATATAAGGCTTATCATTGGACTTTATCTATTTTCTTCACGTAAAATTCCTAAAATAATCACTTCAAATGTTATTAGAAATAACTAGCATATCTATATTGTTACATACTATACATTGAATATAGAATAGTGAAGATCTATGTCTGCGAGAAGTTAGTTGCACTATTGTGTGATTGTTTCAGTTTTTTAATTATAACCGAGAGAAACGCGAAGATTCGGAGGAACCTTGTAAGCTATATTTATTCGTACTATATAATACCACAAAATCTCTTAGAAAGATTCCATTTTGCGTGACCGATTGTGTATATGCGCACGATATAAAACGGGCTTCAAAGATTGCTACACCCAACTTTTAATGCAAATTTCCGAGCATGCAGGATCCTCATTAATGTAGAATGATGAATATTGCGAGAGAGCTGAAGGCAAACGGCTGAAACATAAGCGTAGGATTCATGTATCTAACATGAAATTCAAATAATGAAGTTAAACTTCTAAAAGAAAATTAATTAAACCTCAATGAGAGGCCATAGCTACTCTAAAGATCAAAACTGTGGATATAAAAGTCGAAAGAAAGGGTAATTTAAATTAATTTTCATTAAGTATGACATATAATCCTGCACAAATGAATTCCACATTTAAATACAAAATTCCGCATATGTGGGCGGCGGCCAGTGGTCATGGGCTTCATTTTTAAGAAAAAAACGGTGATTTTTACCGTTTTTAAGAATTAGAATAGCTTCGGGAGCTTACTTCATTTCTTAGCACAAAGTTTACAAAAGGTTTTCGTAATTACTACTATCAATATTTTTAATTAATGTAGGGCAGGAATGAACCTCTTTCGCAGCCTCATATTCTTAAGAAGTCCTAATATATGACGTAATTTATTTTTACATATTCTGTTATAACCGAGCACGAAAAATATTCTTGGCAGTATCCACATATGCAATTAGAAAAAGGTTGAACTCATTCGATTTATATTAAAATTTCATAAATGTTAATTCACAACTTTCAATTTAAATTAAAATAATTTCATGCTTCGTCAAGAGGATGAATTTGAAAAGAGTTGAATTAAATTGCTAAATAAAATAAATTATTCCTCTTTATGCCAACTATATTTTCCTATAACTATATATGATTAAGTTCTTAGTTTTTATGCAAATTATTTTTAAAATTTGTTAAGTTTTTCTCCCTAGAGTAGATTAAATCCAAAATTCGCTATTTTTTCAGTTACACTTCTCATTTTTACTTCTGTTACCAATATTTTAGATTAGATAATCGTATAAAACTATGAGAATTGAGATAGAAATTTGTCTATGGAGTGGGTTACAGTTTCGCGGATTGAACATTCCTAGTATCAAGTGTCATAGAATAAAATTATTAAGTAGACTGTACTCATGATCTTTATCTTTTCCTTCGCTTCGAATTTGGTGTGGAAAGATGTTCCTCCGCCGCGATTTCGCGAAATTAGAGAATCAGCTGCTGAGAGAAGACGGGGAAGCAATCGCGCGAGTTTTTCTCCGTTGGCAGAAGCTCGTTCCCACCGGGGCAAAGAGATCCTCTTCCCTCGCATTTGATCCACATATAGTGATGTGCAGAAAATGAAACTCCAGAACACGGCGTTCCTCCTTGCAGGGGCGGATTTCGCTTCCCTTTCGGAGGATCGATCGTAGGTTTGTCTGCGATGAAATCGAAAGGTCGTCAACCCTTTCAGACGCGGATTGCTGGGGGTCGTCCTCCTCGTCTTATACTCGACTAAAGACTTTAACTTTTTTTTTTACTTATATGTAAATCAAGAAGGTCAAGCATAAGTTGGAAAATGCTTACTTCAAAATTCATCCACGAAATAAAACGCTACCTTTCGAAAAAAATAGTTTAATTGAAATTTCAAGATTTTCTTTAAAAATGTTTGAAACCTTCGTTTAATTCCCCTTACCTTGCATACACCTATATATTCAAGTGTTGAACAAAAAATATTTCAGGAAGCACATTTTTTTATAAACATTTCAAGTGGCACCGAAATTCCAAGAAAAAATGGAGACGAAAATTCTGATAGGATCGGGACTCAAACTCGAATCCTCCCGTGCTGATCTGTTTCCCAATTTAATCATAAAAATTAATTTATATTCTGCCAAGATGGCGTAATGGTCTGAGAAATCTCTCTGAAATTAGGAGATCCGGGCTCGAGTTCCGGTCCTACCAGTATTTTTTCACGTTCAATTTTCCTTAGAAATTTTCCAAAGCTGCTAAGTTAACTTTCACCATTTCGTTTAACACGTTTATTTTTATTTAGAATAAGTCATTTAATTATGTTTAAGTTCTAGCAGGAAGTACTATTTTTTAAGCCAACCAATCTTTAAATTTAAAAATTATGCATTAGATGAATAAGCACGAATCGAATCGAATAATACTATCGCAGTATCGAATAATTTTATCTACGGGAACTTCAATTTGGATGAAGTTTTAAGCAATAAAAGAGTTACAAAACTTTTGGAAAAAAATAATTTATATTATAAGTGATCTCCAAGCCGTCATTTTCCCATCCAATCACTTTATCCTCCCCAATCTCTGATCATGACAGAACCCATTATTTTCCTTTCATAATGTACCTTAAGTCTTTCTCTGTTAATTCGCCTTCTCATCATCCTTTCCAATACGGTCTTAAGCAGATTATCGCATGTTAGAGTGCAACGAATTAATTTTACGTGTCCTTTCACCAGAAGTTTACCATAGACTTCTAAAATCATTTGCTCATCTAAAAACTTCGTTGGTTACTTCATATACAAATGGCCACTTTATTTTCATAATCCTAAGCAATGTTAGGATATTCGCAGACGACACAGTCATTTACAGGGAAATAGTTAGTTCAGAGGATAGATTAGCCCTTTCGAGCGACTTAGATAGAATTATGAATTGGTGCGATGATTGGCAATTAGAGCTTAATGTAGAAAAGTGTTCGGTAGTTAACTTCTTCGAAAGTAAATCTATAATTAATGATCATTCTTATATTCTCCGAGGGGTAAACCTAATGTCAGTAGAATCGGTAAAGTATCTTGGAGTAACTCTCACGAATAATCTATCATGGAGTGCCCACATCCGAAATATATGTGGAAAAGCACTTAAGAAACTCGGCTTCGTTAAAAGAATAGTCGGTAGGAGCGAAGAAAAGGTTCGCGAGCGATGCTACTTAGCGTTAGTTAGGCCTCACCTTGAGTATGCATGTAGTGTATGGGACCCCGCCGAGAAATGTCATATTCGGGATTTAGAAAGAGTACAACGGAAAGCGATACGATTTGTAAAGAATTGCTACGATAAAACAGCGAGTGTCACTCAGATGTTACAGGACGCGGGATGGGAATCATTAGAAGATAGAAGAAAAATTCAAAGGATAAATTTATTAAATAAGTTCAGAGAAACTACGTTTTCAGATGATGTAACCGATATAATGCGACCCCCCTGTTATATGGGCCGTGCTGATACTGCCCGAAAGATTAGGGAAATAGATGCTAAAACGAATCGTTTCAAAAATTCATTTTTTCCGCGAAGTATACGCGAAAGCAACCGTTTAGGAAAATAGAGTCAAGGTGCTTGCACCCCCTGCCACACGCCGAAAGGCGGCTTGCAGGGTTCATACATAGACATAGACATAGACAATCCTTCTATAGTATGAACCAACTCTCCTTTGCACCAAATTTTCATATCTCTATTACTGCTATAGTCCATATTTTGCTTCCAATAAATACCATTAAATATAAAATATGCACCAATATGATAATATAAATTATTAAGTACTTTATCAATAAAAGTAATTATAAGATATATCCCTAAGGATTTCAATTAATATGACTCGATACAACTATTCCTTGAAGCTTTTATATTTTATTGTAGAATTGTAAACATCGTAAATTTAATTTTCTCAGTATCTTATTTTGATGAGAGGAGGTAGTAATTGTTCCCATTGTTAAGGTTTCAGCCCAAATGCGAGACTGTTACGAACTACCCTCTCCCCAACCATTTCATACTCCTACTTACGTAATCTTGCAATCCACTAGTGAAAGTAAATAAGCAGCAAAACATTAGAAGCAACCACGGACAGTCGCCATACAAGAAAAGTTCCATTAAAAAGTTGGACATTCTGATTTCACCAGCGATTGTTTTCGTCCGGAAAAATTTCGTTCCGTCATCACTTCCTTCTAACGTTACGATAGAGCTCTAATGTCACCTGCTTATTTGAATCGGCCGAGAATGAATTTGATTACAACATTCCGACCATTTCCCCTCTTGCGATTCGATTCGAAGGAATTGCTCCAGGCCTAAGCAATTCTAACGGATGCTTAGCCGGGTCACAAAGGGAGCATCGTAGTTGGAAAGTGAAAGCGGCCTTGGGGAGAGATGTCGGGAGGATCTTAAGATGCACGGGGGAAATTATTCTTGTTACGAGCGCAGGCTCTCCTGTAACACTTTTTTCGTCCTAGGCCGACTAGAAAGTTTAGTCTTACATCCGAACATATACCGCACTGCGCTTGGATGAGGATACACGAAATGAAGCGATGCATTTCTCCTGATCAAAGAGTTATGGGAGTAATGAGGCTTGATACCTAAATCGATGGCAAACTGAATTATTTAAAATTACTGGTTGGAAAATTGATGATGTAGGTACTTAATAATATAGAAAGTTGATATAACATTATAATCCTCATAAACATCATTCCCATGCAAATGTTTGACTAAAAATTCTTCATAGCTACTCAAATTTCGGCTCTAATAATATAAAAACAGTTATGGATAATGATTTAAAAGAGAACGACGAGTTAAGGTAAATCTATATGAAGATATTTTATGTAGAATGTAATATTTGGCATTCTATGTAGAATACTATATACTAATAACTAATACTGGGATATTTCCCTTGAATGGCTGTATAATGCTGGCAGACTGCCTGCAATTTTCTAAACTATTTTCAGCGAATAATTTAAGTAACTAACCTCACAGAATCGCTCTAAAGCAAATGAAAGTCATGGTGAACATAAAAATTTAATTAAAAACCAATCCTCATTTACGAGATGAATATAAACCCCAAATTATATCCTGAAGAATCAACCGACCATTTCTTGGATTTCAGTCATCACTTTTATCCTCAGAAGGTAGAGGTTCCAATTATCAAAATGAAGTCATAGATAAATTAATCTCCAGAATTAAAATCGGGTGGAAATCAATAAAATTGAGTAAAGTTAATTTCCATATACTTCTCCAATAGATATATAAGATAATCATCTACTTTAGTTGAAGGTGCAAATTATCATGAATATTACTCCTATTTAGATAGTTTTCATATATATTGACGGAAATATCATATAGTTTAATGGAAATTCCCTCTCCATTACTTTCTTAACACGTTTCAAATCCTTCCTAGAGAGGAAAATAAAGCGAAAGCTACGTTTAAATGCTCGTGCTGTATTTCACTAGCACTATGCTGACGTCATCAATCAGATTTCGAATGCTTTTCTCTTTGTTTTCTCTGGAGTCTGGAATAGGTCAGATGATGCAGAGCAAGTACCGCGAGAGAATATGGGTCAATATATCGAGTCTTTTTCCTGGAATAAACGACTGGCGCTCTTCAAAGTGAGAGTTTCGATCTATGCAGTCGTTAAAATCACAACCACTCGTCCTCGATCCTCCAAAGCATCGCTCGTCCTAAAATTCCTTATTTTAACGAGTCATTGTTATCCACGATCTCCACTCGAATTCGCCGTTACCCGGCGACAGTAAGCGAATGAGAAAAGGCTTCGGAAAGAAACCCTAAGGCAAAGGAAAGGAGGCACGTAGGCTCTTATTTAAAAGAAACTTCTTTCCAGCCACCTTTAAGGAGCCGAATAATTGGGAATTTCTCTTGTGCAAATTTAGAGCTGCTAATGGAAAACGGATTCGTCGCTTCGGGTCCCCTGATAATTCGTGCGAAAGGTGATTTGGGTTACGAAGATCCAATTCATTGAGCTGTAAATCCGATTGAATGAATAACAAAGAAGATCGATGAAACTGTATTGAATTTGCCCAAGGAAAACTTATTTAAATACTACACGTGCAACCCCATAATAGCATCCAAGCAACTTTTGCACCGACCACGGTAATGGAAGCACGCTAACCTGGCAAAATCCCGGGTTCAAGTCCCGGCTGATGGAATTTTCCCTGATAAGGGCATAGGGGTCATTTATTATTCTTTGCAGTTTTTTCACGCAGTAACTGTCCAAGGATAGATGCTTGTGGAGTTAACATGAGATAAGTATAACAAGCAATGTCTATAAAAGGTTTTAATTTGGTTTAACTGCAACAAGGGCTTCTTATGAAAGGAAATTTGTGAGAGAATAACTCGATTAATGGAAGCAGAAAATTCAAATGAAATCCGTTTACATAACTGGCAATGAATATAGGCCCCAGATGATTAACACATGCATCTACATCTACATCAATACCCTACAAGCCGCCTTTCGGCGTGTGGCAGGGGGTTTAAACACCAGTTGAATCTAAAGTACTTCCTTATTCGGTTATTGTCGCGTATCGTTCGCGGAAAGAATGAATTTTTAAAACGATTCGTCCTAGCATCTATTTATAATCTATTATATCTATCTATGTATAATTTAACGTAGTTATGCGTTAAAGCATGTAAACGGATGTGAACTCTTTCAGTACCATTATTTTAATTGCATTCTAGACTATTATTCAACGCTTCAATCTTATATTATGATTAAAAGGAATACTCATAAAATTATGAAAAGTCGGTACGTCATGTCTTAAATTTGGATTCGGTGTAAAAAGAAAAAGCGAAAAACGCAAAGAATACGAAAATCGCTGAGGATAAAAAAGTCAATGCAGTCTTCAACGTAATCCTTAAGACTTACTGTCTCCTAATACCGAAGTGCGAATCAAAAAAATATCCGAATTGTATAATGTGATTACCGAAATTGAGGAATTGAAACTGGTTCCCACAGAAACAGCGAAAGTTTTCCCTCGTGCACTTAAATTGCCGGATTATGGAGGGTACATAATAATCAAGTTTTTCCAGTTTAAGTTACGTCTCAAGATAACAGCTGATCCTGGAAGGATTTTCGTAAGTGAAATCGACCCGGTGAAACAAGGAAGTATGGATCCAAAAAAATAATGAGTGAAGTGCCTCCCGCAAATGCAATTTTCGCTAAATGAATTTACGATCCTTTTCCCTTCGCTGGGAAGGTGAGCCTGGGAAGTTTTTTCGCCCAGCGCGAAGACCCTGACAGCATTAGGTTACACTTTCTTCCTCTCTTCCTTTCCTATCGCAAATCAAACGTTACATTTCATGCTTGCTGATTCGTGCAAATAGGCCATTGTATTCCAAACAATGTACTGCCAGAGGGAATAAGTGTGTCGCGAAAAATTTTATCATACTATAATCACTATCGATAATTATGACGGTGAACCGTTGCATTTGGCATTGCTACAGATATTCGTAGAATGAAATTTTCGGGTATCTCGAATGTTCGACTCCATGAAGGAATAAAAAAAGCATACTTCACCTTCAACAATTTATAACTTTTTCATTCATTGCAGCTTCTAAAATTTAATATTTCTGGTTCCTTCGCAACTAATACTTAGAAAGAACAATATCACCTCAATGTACTCAAGGGATAATTTCCCAGTTAACTCGCGAATGTCAAAATTTCGAGAACAACTATTTTACTCATATAATTGTTCCCAAATTAAACTGTTGCCGTCCACATTTCTGTATGTTCCGCAACACAAATTCCCTACCAAACATGCCGGTATAATAGTTTGGCACTCGCTGAAATAGTCAATGACACAATTTCGGACTCCGAGAAAAAGACACACTTCACCTTCCATCGACAACCCCAGGCCCAGATCAATCAGACCAAACAGACCAGAGAGGAAAAATACACGGACCAGGGAACCTTAGATTAATTGGAGAAGAAAGGCACTTTCTCCAAACATGGCACTAATCTACGATTTTTTCCAGCGTGAGGGAAAGAGACCCTTTTGGTAGCTTCTGGTATGCGCCGGCGCCCACCACCCGCCCTTCCGGAGGGCTGCGCGGATCCCCTCCCAAGCGGGGAGTGGTAGAAATGTAGACGAAGAATGGGAGGGGGAGGTGAGCGAAGAGGTACAGCGGTGAGGGACGGCGGTTTGGACCCCCCTTCGCCGCAAGAGAAACTTTATTCGGGAGCGGGGCGTTGCGCCATAGTCCTCACTCGATTCTGTTACGCCGATGAGGCGGGTGTCTTCGTAACGCACGCAGAGGACGTTGACGAAAGACCGCCTGTCGTAGTGCTGTGCTTGCATTCCGTGATTCTGTCTACGCGGCGTTTGTTAGGAGTCGTTACCTAAAACGGTCTGTGTTTCGTGAACTTTTTTCGACCGTGGTTCTTTCCCTCGTGTGATTGAGGATCTTTCTTGCTTGGCGAACTTTCTCACGCATTGTCTTAGGATGAATCTTCGTGGTCTGTGTCGGAGGAAGAGGATACTGTAATACTCTGTAGTATAGGAGCGCATAGAAAATTTCCATTGAAATTTTTATGTGACACATTAGCTCGTCTATGTTTATTTCCATTCTATCTCGTGATCCTCGAAAAGACCAAAGCAGGAATCACCTCATCTCATCTATGATTACTTCGTATACTGCGCATCAGTTACAGGGTGAATTAATTTGAAATCAGGATCAAAATGGTATTTCTATTTAAATCTAATCGTTCTATTAATCAATAATAATTGTGATTACTTCGCATTCAGCGGATCTATGATAGAGTAAGTTAATGTGATTTGAACCAAATTTTTATCTCTATGAAATCATAATCCTTGTCTAGACCAGTAAAATCCATACCTTCGGAAAAGTGAGCTAGTTGAACATACGTGAGAATAGATGAAAGAGAAACAATCCTTTCTCCAATACATAAACCCAGCTTAATTGCTAGACATCCAACACTTCCCAGCTAATCTAAAAAGGAAATAAACCCGTATCATTTAGATTCACGCGCTTCAGACTGAAGATAAGTCCGCGCAAGTTCCTAACCATCGTAATTAAGAGCCTATTCAGCATCAATCTCCCACAAGTGGCGATATTCCGTTCATAGTCCCTCCGCAACAAAAGCACCGATAAGAATTCTTCGCGATCACGCGGATGGACTGGAAAAGATAAACAGTGAGGCGCTCGCAGTGCGTGATTGGGATACCTCACGTGTGCTCTGCAGAGGCTCTTTCTCAATGGAACCCATAAGAAGTAGTGGGTGAGGAATTCCGTTAGTTCTTGCATCGGAGAAACAGTGACGAGGACATAGCGCTGTGGTGGAATTCTTGTTTCTTCACTCGGTCTGTGTGTAAAAGAGGAAAATGTTTCGGTTCCTGAAATCCGCGGCAGACTTTGTCGCCGCGATGGTCGTCGAGGGGAAGTCCGTGCCGGTGGAGGAGTCCGCCGCGGCACTGGCTGCAAGGTCCGCCGTACCGGAGCCCTTGACTTTCCTGATTGTCCTAAAGAGATTCGGCGTCGTTCTGGGCTTGTCGGCGCTAGCCTGGTTTATTCTGTCGGTGACGCCTCCTTTGGGTATGTTGTACAGCTGAATTATTATCATAAATCCGTCATTCTCACGCTGGAATAACGATCGAATTGATTCTCAGTAGGGGAGTTTAAACCAAATTTCACAAGCCGTTGAAAAGGGGAAGCAAATTTGAGCTCAGTATGTAAATTTACACAATATTACGTTAATTAATTCTGCAAGCTGCAGCTAACGTGTATTTACGAGTAAGTAATATATATCTTGGAGTTAAATCCTGCTCTGACCTCTAGTGTAGAGTTTTGTTGCACTTTAAACCTAAGTTATAAGATGGTATACACTAGCTAGTCTGGTATTATGTCTATTATCTACTTGAAATTTTCTGTCTTCTGTTAGTTACGGAAAATTTTCATAACCTTGTGGGGATTCTTATTACTTAACAATCAGTTGTTGGACTTGATTGTGTTAAGAACTGCTTATTTATTATAATAAACGTGATTACACCGATTTCATTAATGTTTAATTCTTTTTATTGCCCCCTCGACCAGAAATTTCATAACCAATCATAGAGCGCTACGTAGTAAATATCTGCGGCCCAAAAAGCGTTTATAGACGTTAATACGATAATCTGGAGGTAAAAAATATGAATACTCTTGATTTAGCTGTTTATTTTAGAAGTTCATGGTATTCCTATTATTTTTTTATTGTTTGGTATGCAGCTATTTACAGCTGTATAAATAATTCGTTTGCTCTCTATTCCTATGAACTTGAAATAATTGCCTGATTTTCAATATGTTTCCAACACATTTTTGCCCTTAAGATTTTATAATTTAATTTTAGATCAATTACTTTCAATTAGTCACAATTATTCGGCGTATTATTGATAATTACACATGTAAAATAATTATTTATCCAGTTATGGTAGGAACATCGTTTGAGGTATTAGAAATGTATTTTTCCGTCCTTCATTTTTCCAGTACCCATGATTTATTAATTTTTTTTAAAGCATTACGAATATTAGGTAATTACAGCTGTTTTTAAACTATGTTTGCCAAGGGTAAGGGTGAACCTCATGGCAAATCAAAAGCAAACGATTAAAGAACCATATCCATTCCAACTACTCTGTAGCCATTAGTAGAATCTCACTTATAACTAGCATTCTTCGGCTTCATTTATCACAAATTTTACAGACACTTATAGATTAATATTGACCTGAATATAGTCTGAGTCAACAAGAACTCCAAAATATTAATTGCCATCAATACTCAAATTTATATATTTATATCTTCAGCATTTTCATCAACAATTTTATTTCACCAAAGATGATTCCAATAAACCTTATTTTAATTTGAAACCGTACACGGGGAAGTTCGAGTTTAGGACATAGTTTCAATAAATACTGAACCGAATCATTAATAGAGCTATTTTGTTAATGTAAGCCAATGTATATCTGAAACACCGATTCCTTTTGAAATTAGTCTCCTTCAAAGCGTAACTCCATCGTGCATTGAATCAGCGTCATCGGAAATAGCCAACGGATATCAGCTGAGCGAAAATTAATCATCTGTTCCAATTGTCAGAATCTCTTTTGTGTTGGTGAAAATTCGCTCGGAGGAACTTTCTTTTCCGATCATTCGTTACGGACCAAAGGAGCCAAATGAAATGGCAAAAAATCAAGGCGTATCTCCGCTTGCATACGCACCGAGATACAGGTGTTTCGATTTCAAGGTGCGGTTTCGTTATCGCTTACGAAGTACGTTTATATGTCATCCACGTGGGAACTTTAGCGTGTTCTAGTTTACAAAGGGAGGATCTCTTTAAGATATTGCTTCCAAATGCATCTCCCGATGACTATGGGTCGATTGTTTCCACCGAGGTTCACAGAGATTCGCTCTAGTATTAGTTTCCGATGAACCCTATCGATTATCGCTCCAAGTTCGATCTAGAAAAACAGCCTTGCTCGAAAGTCTGCCTTGTTTAAAGCGAGAATTTTCGATTATTTAAGGTGTAATTAGCTTCAACCTACCATATAAGATGTCGAACAAATATAATATTCATTTTCATCAATTTAATTTAACGTATTGGGTATCTTTCGAGAATGGAAAAATAGATGACAGCCAAAAGCATTATCAGTTATCCAGTATCTCCTAATTTCACTGAAAGTTTATAAACTTACAGTTACTATGGAAAATGAAATATCTCACAGGATATAAACTATTTGGACATTATTCTGTATAAATAATTCTGAATTATACATTAGAAAATGTGTTATTATAGGATAGAAAGTACGCAATGAAAGAAAATCAAGAAAATATTTTGTGTAACATGTAAAGGATGACAAGTACCGACGCATATTTGACGCAATAATAGAGAGTTAAAACTTTCTAAGAAAATGGTCAATTAATAAGAAATAAACTGAAAAATATATTATGTAACCCTTCGATTCTCGTAAAATTATTCCTAGAAATTGAAAAAAATCTAACTTATTTTCTTTTTTTATCAAAATAGTTCTTCCAACAAGTACGTGCTTCGAAATTGATACCTCTATGGCTTACATTTTTATCTCAACTGTTGAAAAAAAAATAAGCACATCTTGAGACTAATTCCCATTCCAAACTAAGTTAAATTAATATCACATTTAATTTATATTTATTTTAATTTAATGTAAAATTTTAATTGCCTATGTGATAATTCTACTTTTTGTTAAGTTCATGGACATCAATATTCCCTATTCAAAACCGTTTTTAAATTAAAATTATTTTAAAATTATTTATCGCTAACCCTACCCATTTTACCATCTAACGTCTTCTGCCTTTGTTTTCCATTAAGTCTTTTATCATTCATTCTATCCTCCATCACTTTCTTAAGCAGATAATATTTAAAGAAAAAACATCTATAAAAGCTAAAATTTTCGTAGAGGTAAAACTTCGGAAACTTTAAATACTTAATACATCGTTGGTATAGTTCTCAGGGTGAGCTTCGGGATGAAATGTTTATTTCCGCAGGGCTTAAGTTCCGTGGAAAGGGCAATAAAGGAGTGAGGGATAAGGGAAGATGACAACAAAACTAGGGAAACAATGGATAAGAGAGAGAAAAGGAATTTTGGAGAAGACCGCATTTCAAAGAGAAAACCCCCGAAGAAAAAACTAATGATGGACGGAAATTTAAGCTTTGTCGATTTCTCCCCTTTTTCACTTTCGACGAAAAAAGAAAACCCGGGAAAGACCGATGACATTCTCTGTTGGCCATTGTTCGGCGGAAATCTGTAGGTGGATATTTTGGGCGGTCAAAAAAAGGCACTGATTACTATCGGTCGCAGAGGAAGAAAAGAAAGCGGAGGAAAACTTTGAGGATATTCGGTTCATGCGGCTCATTTTTGATAAGGCTGGAATTGCTATCCATGTAGAAAGTTCATGACATGTTCTTTGAGAACGCATGCTCGTCTAACCACCAACAGAGTTGACGTCCTGGTGTATTTCCGTATTTGATATACCTCAGACCAAATTGCTTCTTTCCGGGTAACAACTAAAATGCACCGCGAAATCCATTTTGTAAAAGTAGTACCAAAGAGATTTTTCCAAATGTGCTGGTTACATCTTGCATTATTATCGCATAACAAATAATTTTGGAAATTGCTAAAATCAGTATTTATAAAAAATAGTATGCAGTTTCAGTAAAGTACATCTTATTTTAGTCGTGTTTTCTAACGCTTAATATTCCATATTTATACAAGGAAAGGGTTGAGGTGACTTTGCACATAAGGACGTGCACCCAGGAAAATTCCCAAGGAAAAACGGACTTGAAAAACGTCAGAATCAGAGTCAGAGGGCCGGGAATAGAATCTGGGATCTTCCTCTATCCGGGAGGCTGCCGCTCAGTCGGACGAAACTACACTTGTTCTTGCAAACAAAGTCCCCAAAACGGTTTGTTAAAATGTTCTGACCGGGTAGTTTAGATGGTTAAAGCAGCCTCCCGGATAGAGGAAGATCCCGGGTTCGATTCCCGGCCCCGTCAGACTATTTTCAAGTCCGTTTTTCCTTGGGAATTTCCATATTTAATTTAATCATATCATTTCCCGCTAAATTGATGAAATATCATTCATAAGGTCAATTAATTGATAATATATTCAGTACATAAAAAATCCTGCTGTAAATTTACAATGAATTTCTGATTTTCTTTATTGACTATAAATCTACAAGGTGATTATGAATTTTATTCAGTAAATTTTGTACGTACACGCATATGTACGCAACTTACTCCGAAGATTCGGTAATTTATATATTTTGATTATTAAAGGTAAAATATTTCCCCTGAATAGGGGAACAGATCGGTTCTATTTAAGTCGATAATCTTCTGTATTGAAATGCTGGGAATTCGCATGCTGAAGAAAAATTTCCCGTAAAAAGCAAAGAATAGCTAAGATCAACATCATTTTCTACTTTTTTGTACTGAAATTGTTTCCATTTAAATAAAAATGGGAAAAAATACCGATGAAAGTTCTTTCATTGTATTTCTAGCTAGAATTCGAAAAAGATTACCCATAAATTTAATTTTGAGAGGTATCTTTCCGATATTTTCAAATTCCTTGTGATTTCTTGATTTCTCATTTGGTGAATCTTAATCTCTTTTCAAAAGAACAATTTTTTTCCTTAAACGTGATGCTGGATTTTTAAAGATTAATACATAAATATATCCCAATAAACATCATCTAATTCCCTCAACAGATGTAGGTACACGAAAACGTTTTCAGAAATAAATTATAATATATAATTGTTTATATTCGTCAGGAAATTTAAATACTCGAGCATCTTGGGAATTTTGAGTGATATGGAGATTGAAAGAACATAATCCTGAAAATCGAAGCGATAAAAAAATCATTCTGAATTTTAATTGGAACAATAGGTACAAAAGCGCCAATAGCGTAATGTCTAATGTACATTTTATTTACATCTGTATGGATAAGAAGGTTGCGGTCAGTGTGCTAGAGAAACCTCGACAGAGCTAGTTTCAACAAATAAAACCCCTTTAAACGATCAGTATCATCATTAAACTTCCCCGTAAGTAGGACTTAACTCCCTCATTTTCTGGCGATTGTACCTTTTAATGCATATAATTAGGGCTGGGGGATTTAGGTTAACATTCTCTAATACCCAAAAAGATTACCTCTCAAATGGCAATTGGAGGCAGTTAAGGAAAATATATTTCGTTATCTGCTATTGATTTTCGATTGCCGAGTCTTCGTAACAAAGGTTTGCGAAGAAGGAAGTATACCCAGTGCTTTAGAGGAAAGAGTAGAAAGGTAAAGGGGGAGAGATTTGAATATTGATTCTGTACACATTTGCCGGTCCTCTTCCGTTCACTGTATTCCTCTCGTCTCACAAATAATTCTCGAGAGACTCAAAACCAAAGACGAGTAGTATTAAATTTTTTCGATCCGTTTGATCAACGCCCAGAAAACGTTAATCGTTCTCTCACGCCAAAATTAAATCGATTTTCATTATTCTTTCATGTTTCGAGAGAGCGGATTGTGGAAGGGAATGTTCTCTTTAACGAAATTGATTACGGCGGAAAATCAATCGGCTATGATTTGATTATGAATCCTATATCGGGCATTGCTTTTGGACCGATTCAAATGAAACTCAAATAGATGGAGGCAGAATTATATAATTGGTGTTACGAGACCAATATTGAAAGGGAATAAAATACGGACTGTGGACTGAAATCTAAATGAGAGGTAAAATAACTGCATGATATGAAAACGTACGACTGGAAATTACAGGTGAATGTATCTATCAATGATTACCATATTCCTTAAGTAAATAATTCCTCTTCTTCCGTATTATTGGATGAAGATGGAATTTTCTTTTTATGAATATGCCAGGAGATGCCTTAACCTTGAGTCTTACATCAAACGAAAGGAAAATAGAGATTTAAAATTATCCACGAGTCAAGAAGGAAGGGAAGTTTCTTCTCCAAAGAAGATTTCAAAAATATTCTGCTGTATTTATTTAGGATGTCAGTTTACTACTTCAGTGCGGCGATTCCTTCTTTGAGAATAAATTTCTTTTCACTACATCACTTCCTCGAGGCTCTTACTTATGAAATATTTTTATAGTTAAAGTTTTCTTTAGGTTTCCTAATAAAGAAACGCATCATAACGTAAGAACTTCTTAATCGCTGCATATTTTTGGCTGAATTCCTTCGAAGGTTTTAAAGATTGAAATTTTTTTAAATCGTGCAAATTTAACAGTGGAGTTTTGAATGAAATATTCAAATATAATCTAGCATATTAGTCCTAATTATCCGGAACATCTTATTTTTAAAATAACATTGTTTTATACATTATCTAGATTTTTTGTACATAAATATTCCTTCTATTGACGACTCCAATGGGTTAAAACTGGCTTTTTCTTCTAGATCTCTTTTTTAGATACCATAAGAGATAGATTTTATAATATAAAATTATTATACGTTTTATATACATACTACTTTTTCGAGGGAAAAAGCTTGTATGGAAGAGAACTACTATTTGAGTAGCTTTCACCTTCGATAGGCCACTAACACTCACACACAAACATGATTCAACATTTCTGAGAGAGATAGATTAAGATTTTTCAATAGTGACTTCCTCTACTAGCACCTTAAGAACAAAATGAAACCTTCCCCGTGAGAACCAGATTATGTTTTGCTCATCGGAATCAGTGAGCCGGAATCTCATACGTAATCTTTCATGATTCTTTTGTTTGTTTCATAACGAGGAAGAGAGATCTAAGCCTACTACTAGGAAAACCAATTATTCAAATCATTTCACAGTCTACTCGTCGCCCTGAAATCCAGCTTTCATTTCAGTAACATAATAGGAGTAATCATGGCAAGAAAGGTGCTTGGGTAATAGGTTTCCGAGTTGAGTCATGAAAATGAAAGTCATAATTTCACTAAGTAAGAAGTGTCCTGTAGCTTTACAGTACCTTTCATCCTGAATACGGGAATGTTGCTATGCCATTTGCCATCCGTTTAAAGATACACTTCCTAGATAGATCGGTGTATCAATACCTATGTACTTCTCCATCCTATCTGTATTTTGTGTTTCTACCATCATCATCTCCTCAATTTTTTACTGTAAGAATATGCAAATATTGTATAATGGGTCATGATACAAAAGAGATTGTAAAGCGCTCCAATGTACTTAATTGAGGGTTTGTAGAATCCTTATCCTATTTTTAGAGTAACTTCAGAACAATTATAACAGAGATAAGATGAATTCTAACAGTTTTACGCGTTGTGTAATTTAAATTTTTCCATCTAACGTCCATTATTATGCCTAAAATTATTTCTTAATATAATACATGCTGGAAGTTCCATGCATTTCTTTTGTAGTAGCAACAACGCAGTATCTTCTGATACCTACTACATGTATGATTTTCCTACCATGATTGCAGAACTTAGACAAACTTGGTCATAAGTCACTATATTATGAATTATAGATTTATAAAAACTAGCGGAAGTGCCCGTTGAAATTCAACGGGGATAATAAGTAAACATAGATGAAGTTATACTCTCTCACGATTTTAGCAGCTAATGGTTGACCGGTAGAAGACCCTCTCAGCCTTTAGGTGGATGACTTTATGGTTTGTATATTGGTTCGCATTAAAGATTTTATCTAGGAAAATGGATTGAGAATGAAATTTATGATGTTTGGATAGTATATAAGTATATATATACTTGTAGGTATTTCATTTGTATGCATTCAATATAAATGAGTATACAGTTACAATGGCTTTTATACGATTGTAGAAAGCCAAGAAGTTTCATAGACCTTTAATGATAGATTCCAACACTACATGCCTCTCATTTCTCCCATTCTACAGATACCGTACATTACTTATGAGACAATATTTAAATTCACTAAAGTTTAAATCTTCTGTACGCGTACTTAGTGTCATTTTGGAAAATCTCCAACGCTTATATGTGCGTAAAGCACACACACACTATCGTCATAAAAGGTTGCAATAATACTAAGGTACGTAACCTAACGAACGTACTGGTAGAAAGTCTAACATACTAAAATATTGAAATTTTGATGGCCAGTTTTCAAGATCACGGTTATATCTTAGTGAAACACTTCAATTAAAAACATAGGTAAATTACATTATGCATTCATGGTTAATTGTACTAATAAATAAGTTAATGACAATACTCGTATGTATGTTATTAACTATGTCCAATTCGTCTATGTTGACGTAAAACTGAGTTCTGCTTATACTTCATCAGTAATAAATGCAATAATTTAATCTTTATTAACTTTAATCGGCAGTTCTAAACTATATAAATTCATTTCACTTCCAATGTATAACTAATTATAACACTTTTGAAGTATCTGAATCATAAAAAATACTTCGCAGCACCTAACGTCTGTGATATGATTTACAATAAAGAAAAAGGCAATGTCGCGAGAAATATCTGTTTAAAGGAAATAGACTAATTTATTCAAAATATTTATAGGATTTTCAACCGAAAAAACCACTTTTTAACTTATTTTTCAGCGATAAACCAACTGAGGCGAGAGGCTAGTTCTTTAAATTTCCGCCATATAGTTTGTTTACATCCATGATGCATTGCGGTTAAAGTTACTTTTAAGAGTTAAATACCAATTAAGGCTTAAGTATCGACAAAAATTCGTTTTTTTAGTTTACGTGAAGATTACAGTCAAGGTCGACTCTAAATATATGTTATAATACCGGACCTAAGTTTAGAAAATCAGTTTTAACTTAAATATAAATCAATACTATGTAATTGATAGTGACAATAAGTCATAATTACTATCGCATTGATATATTTTTAATTATTTACATTCTCCAAATAATTAGCTGGGCCCGCGCAAATATTTGCGCACATAGAAATTAAAGATTTGACAATACTTCATAAAAAGTACATAGTTCTTAATCAACTTTCCACTAGTGTTATTTTAGGTACCGGAAACTAACATACATCTTATTAGACGTCCATTGACAATATTTTAAATTTATACTGTTCCAGGGGTAAGAAGCCATGCCACAGTAAATTTCCTTCCATAAGGAATATATAGGTAAGGTAGGACGTGAATTGAGGGAGTTACAGGTGAGATTTCAGCTTGAAATCGTACGCATAATTACAGATGGTCATTTTGTACTGACCTAGATATCTAGAGATATTTTTTAAATGCCCAGGGTTCGATGCCAGGATGGACCCGATTCTCCCATGTGGAATACATGGGAGAAATATTAAAAGTAATTCTTTACTTCTAATCGATGAGATGCACGACTATGCACCATGATGATGATCAATTTCTTGCATTTTTACTTAAAATTTACCTCTAGCTCGCAATAAGTAAGTATACCTTACTTGTAGTAACATAGTTGATGGTTATCATACAAAAAAGTTATTTTTCGTAGTAGTTTATATTACTACAAACATTAAGATACTTCATTGATCAACTTATTACTAAAATAATCATAAAGTAATAATTTTGGGTGTAACAATGCAAAGAATTCCAAAACTGAATTTACAATTGTGGAAACTAAAATAAATGTATATTATTTATTAAGCTTTTCGGTACTTCAGACGAAAACGTTTCCTCAGGAGGGTTTAGTTTAAATCAGTCAAAGTATACCTAGTTCTTTTCTTCTGAATGCATTAATTAATAATAATATGTAAACAGACACATTAATCTAATTATTGATGACCGATTCCATTTCACAAAAAGTAATCACTTTCAGTCAATCTATGAAAATTGTCATCGGGCCACCTAATTCAATTGCTTCCCATGTGGTTACACTTCAATTAAGTACCAATTTAAAATATTCACTCGTCTTCGCGAAACGCAATCACTGTGAAAATGACGTCTGAATGGTTCACTACTGCCTAGTAAAAGTTTCTCGTAAATTAAATAGTTAAAAGCAGGTCAGTTGCTGAAAATAAAAAAATAATGCTGTGACATCGTCAGCAGGTAATTGTCTCGGAGAGGAACACTAGTGTAAAAACCATGGCATTTAAACCAATAACAGTAGGATATTAATTTATGCATCACTAAAAAGAATAAAAATAGGACGATTTAAAGTAGGTTTTTTGTGCTTGTAATTTAAATGGAAACGAATTATGGGTTCCGGATTTCGATCCCGGAGACTCCGGAAATGAAACTATTAATATCACATTAGGATAAGAAGACATTTTAAGAAAGGCACAAAGAGATAACGGAAACGATGATTATATAGAAATAAATTCTATATGCCCCTAAAAACCAACAACAATTTTTTTCGCGGAAAGTAAGTGAGTTGTGTAGCTAACTTTTACTCCAATACTAAAATGTGTAACATAAACACGGAAAACAATCTAATAACACAAAATCAATCACAATGCCAAAACAGAAACGAAAATTAAACAGCTCACGATAAGATAGTAAATTTATATGGGGTGATAGCAATCACAATTGCCACAAAGGAATCACTTTTTGTATTCTGCATATAACAAAATATAAAATTGCTTTACCTTTTTGGACAGGTATGCGATGTTAGCGATTTGCTACATATTGATCACTGGATGTTCTACTCCTGTGAGAACCCGAGCATCGAATCAAGAGAAATCTTTACGATCTTCACTGACTACATTTTTGTCTATCTCTAAATATTCATCGTTGATAATATATTAGATTTAATACTTAATTCAGAAGATTATATCAAAAACATCCGCAACGTACCTGTTTATTTATATGTATTCAGTTGAATTGATCGAGAGAAAGCAATTATAAGAAGCACAATACTAATAAAACTGTTTTATTTCACGGTAACACTGTTAAAAATTACGTTGATATAAACAAAGTTCGGTTGCTACAGAGAAATAAACAAAATTTGAATTTTTTAAAATTTTGGTATATTTTTCGCGAGATTTTTCGGAGGATATTGTTTTTATCTGCAAATGTTTATAATATAATTATATATATAAATGTATAAATATAATTTCTTCTATTGTATATCTAATATAGTGTATCTCTTGTTTTCAGCATTAGTTTTAACTGATCATTTATTCTATATGCCTTCCTATGGATAAACTCATGAGCTCAAAATGAAAAATCTGATGTGGCCAACTCATGACTTTCTCCGTATTTATTGAAAACATAAGCCTATGCCGGTAATATATAAATAACTCCAAAACAATGAGTGTTACAGGAAAATGTTTCATACAAGCTTTGTAGTAAAAAACATTATCTACAACTTTGGTACATAATTGTATATACCTACATTGCATTTTGACAGACATAAGTATGAAAAACTTCAATTTCTGGGTAAACAACAACTTCCGATTAACCATTATTCAAGAATAACTCCTAAACAATCAGTGTTACGAAAAAATGTTTCATACAAAAGTTGTAGTAAAATACAT
Source organism: Sympetrum striolatum (assembly GCA_947579665.1). Lineage (NCBI taxonomy): Eukaryota > Metazoa > Arthropoda > Insecta > Odonata > Libellulidae > Sympetrum > Sympetrum striolatum. The sequence goes on along the minus strand of OX388345.1, from coordinate 39,513,482 downwards.
TATCAATAAGTTTTGTTCGCAATTGTATATACCTACATTGCATTTTTACAGAGATATGTATGAAAAGCTTCCATTTCTGGATTAACAACAACTTCTGGTTAACCATTATTTGGGAATAACTCCTAAACAATCAGTGTTACGAAAAAATGTTTTCTACAAAAGTTGTAGTAAAATACATTATATACAACTTTTGTGTGTAAATGTATATACCTATATTGCATTCTGACAGAGATAAGTATGAAAAACTTCAATTTCTGGGTAAACAACTTCCGGTTAACCATTATTTGGGAATAACTCCTAAAAAATTAGTGTTACGAAAATATGTTTGCTACAAAAGTTGTAGTAAAGTATATTATCTACAACTTTTGTGTGTAAATGTATATACCTATATTGCATTCTTACAGAGATATTTAAGAAACAAAATTTTGTTCCGGATAAACCGTAACTTCCGGTTTAGCGATAATCTCCAAAAACTAATCAACTCTTGGCATTGTTAGGAAAATTCTAAATATGAATTTTGAAAATGATCGGATAATTACGTTTTAAGATAGACCGCCCACAAACTTTTTAACCACAGACAGACAGACAGACATGTTCGGGAAAATAGCTAAACATGCTCTATGGGCCCCAAAACATCTATTTCCGTCGAAATCTGGAGGTCTTCTCTATACTACGTATAGGGAGAAAGTAAAAATTGCTTAGGTCGTCATGGAGATGAGTTGTTTACAACATCAAAATATTGATAAAATATAGGTGCATTTTATCAAAATGTTTACAATTTCGAATCGTAAACGATATTCTACGACTGAAATAAGAATCTCCATTAAATTTCCTTTCTTTTGGTACTTGTCTCGACTTTGTACGACTTGTGTTACTAATTTAATTTTGCGAAAGAAACAAAGCCTGCAAGCGATAAAAGTGAAGTTTACGTGTATTCCTTATGGAACCGTATTATGGACTCCTGGGTTCGAACCCGGGCTTTCTTAGTAATGGGAATAGTTTTCCTAGGGGTTTCTAACTCGTAGAAACACAATGCAGTTTGTTTCGAATCGCTAAGTCAAACCGTTTCTGAAATAAAGGGGGGGACGGACGGACAGACGGACGGACGGACGGACTCTTCGGAAATTATATATAAAGATATTCACAGAGTAGAATGTATACAAATTATATATCCTCATAATTAAAGAAAAAATTAATAATGGTTTAATATTTGCTCACGCTCCTTAATAGTATTATTATTTTATACTATTTTATATTGTCCAGATTATTCATAACGCAGATTCAATAATTACTATTATTATTACTGTAATCAAGTCACAAGTGGACCATCTAGGCATTATATTCTGTTCACTTCTGTTAATTCTGTTGCTTATTTCACAGGAAATAATCCAACCCCCACTAACCGGTGAATTAGTTTTCACGACGCCTTTTCATTTACCTAAAGGAAGGATAATATGATTATGCATCTCATAGGATTTGCTGTTAATTATTTAGTCGCTAATATAATCCGCATGGCCTCTAAAACGAAGATAAGCAAGTGATACACTCCCACGCCGAGAGCCACGCAAGCATGAAGTGGCCCTGAACGTGACTGCGCATGATATTCGAGGATTCCACGTCCTTTTATCTCATGCATGCGAGATCATCAATAAACGTGTGAATGTTTCATGCTTTAAAAAATGGGGTATGCTGTGCTTTAGTTTGTTCGGCGCAAAATTAGACGGTGGAGCAGTTCTGAAAGGCGTCAACTTAGTGCGTTAAACAAGCTTTCGTCATGTGGGATCACAATAAATGAAACTTATCTTCTAGGTTTCCAGAAGAATTTAAAACAATTTTCGTTGGTAACAGTGGCATTTTCCTATAAACTTAAGTAGAGAGCAGGTAGAAATTACGAACAGCGGGATTAGATCCTTTTCCATAATTTTTGCATGTTGCTAGAATTCAGGCTGTAATCCGGTCACATTCAACAAAAGAATTATCATGCTTGGCTTGCTTTAACTTCATTAAATTAATATTTAACAAGAATATTAACTGGCTTACGTCTATGTATTATTGAAGTTTTTGATGGATACAAAATTCTATCTGCCTTTATGAATTTAAATTTAAGGTAAAGCATATTTAGCTATTTTAAGATTTAACCATTGATATTCTTGATCCGGTTTGAAGTTAACACCAAATAAAATCAATCTGGATAATCATATCGCTAAATGAATTACAAAATTTTAAGATACAAATATACCTTTCCTATCAATATTTTTGCGAATAGAAAGTTCGCAAAGGTATTTGTTTGTAGTGATGAGATTTTTATAATACAACAAACGGGCAGCGGTATCTTAGTTTTTCAACCCTGAGATCCAGGGTTCGAATACCGGCAAATCGGATTTTTCAGATTAGGGAATGTTCGTGAATGTCACCCCCGATAAGATTTGTCGGTATTCAGTCGTAAAAATTAGCGAAAAGATGAAATTCCCCAACACCAATCATCAAATATTATCATCCTCCAACGTAATTGACGAGAATAAAGCCAAGAAGGAAAAACTTGATTAGTGGGCTAAATTCATTCAGAGCTCCCCAAAATTACAGAGAAAATGTTATGAAGACGAGGCTTGAAAAAACTCATAGTAACTCGATAAAGATTCGCACATCTGTCGATATATTTATATTTATTTACACTCACTAAAACGATGAAGGACAAGCGGATCAAGGTTGATCAATTTTCACAAAATCAAACACAAACATTCATCGTGAACAAGAGGTATGAGAATGCATGAAAAGTTGGGAGAAAATCATAATCTAGTCATTTACGTCCGCTCTCTGAGCAATCAAGCCCCGCAGGGCATCCCCATTCGAACTAACGCTTAATCGTGATTTATATCTGTTCTCAATCCGCGAACGAGATTTCTCCTGCCCTTAAATGACTCACATCTTCCCCTTGGCGTTGATGAGTGACGGCGCGACAATGAGAAGACAGAGTAATGAGGTGACAAGAGGGGGCTCTTCAGGGGTCGCGGAAAGAGACAAGAGCGCGGAGAAAACTTCGGTCCACTTCAAAAGGCCCTAGAAATGCAGACAAAGGTAGAGAAGTAGGTGCCCGAGAAGGCGGAAGAAAAAGATACAGTCCTACTTCGCCGCAGTGGATTGTTTATCTTCGTCGCAAGCCTTTTGCGTCCCGATGACAATAAAAATATGGAGAGAAAAACACGTTCGAAGTGAAAGGAAAGCGAGTGTGTCGACAGACACAATTTTTGCTTTGAAGTGTTGGAGAAAACGGAACATGATCGTGAACAAAAACGCCGGTAAAAGCGGACTATATATACTTCACGCAAATTATCTGAGTAAATATATGTTCGAAGCATTGTTTTACCCAAGAGAGCTGCCCTTTTCTCTTTGCGCGGTGTTAAGTTTCATTTTCTGTACTCGTTTTCATTCCTTTGAGGTATAAGCATTTTCATGGTCTGATTTCAAATGCTCTAGTAATTTTTTCGTGTATACTGTGGTTTAGTAAACATCATACGGGTTAGAGAATATAGATATTTACATAGAATTACTACGGCCGAAACTATGACTGATAATATAAATTCGACAACTATTTTTCGAAAACTATTGAAATTTTATAATTAATGCTATATACAAGATATAGGAGGAGGCTGAAAAGCCATAAGTCCTGCGATGGTAGATTAGCTCTAGTTTAGTATAATTTGGGAATTAAAGCAGAGATTATTATAGAATCCAAAAAATTATTTTTAACGAAGCGATAGCTTTAAAACTCGTGCGGATATTTGGCAAACACCATTTTCATTAGTGAACAGAGAGATTGCATAGAGTCACTATAGCTCAAACCATGGCTTAAAGAGTAAAATCGGCAATTTTTAAAGAATTGTTTACATTTTCCTTGTATTACACACACGATATCGAAGAAGACTAGACGACTTAGAGATCTCAGATAAAGAATTGGTTTTGACTAGTAGAATTCAGCGTTCTAAGCATACACGTTATTAAAACGAATTTTCATTAATTTTAATCAGAAGATATGCTGTAATTTCATTTTTTATTAAACAAATTTTGCTATATATGCTGTAAGGAAAGACAAAACTTATTTTTATGCATTAGTAAAATATCCAAATGAAACAATGATTTTACACTTTGGAAAAGGTTTTTGTGAGAGTACTTAGAGTTTTACAGCTAAGTGTTGAAATCTGTTACGATGAATGTGCAGTTTTGTATGCTTCCTTCATATTTGGACATTCACTCTGTGTTTTAAAATATTCTTTTGTACACTTGGGATTAATCGGATGTGGGACGTGGCCCTTCGGCGATATATTTCTTTCTATCTAGTAATTTCCTCTCGGCACTATGGCCTCTTTCTTTCAAAGTCCATTCTCCGGAAAAGTTAAAAAGAAGTTTTGGCCTCTTAAACATACCCAGCAGAACAAAAAATATAACTCACTCTGGGTGACAAAACAAATAATTTAGTGTCAATAAAATGTTTGAGCATTAGCAGAGAGAATATACAGCGATTTATAAATATGATAAAATAATGAAAAATAAGGTAATGAAAATATGTAAATGATTAACCAAGAAAGAAATGTTCATATATAGGTCTTCATAAGCACTAGAAAAACATACTCATGGAATGATTCCGTAAATTTTAGTCCAAATTTCAATTGTGTATACGCCAAATTTAGGATACCATCGATGACAGTACCGGTTATGTATATAGTTGTTAACAAAAAAGAGTAAAAGATAAATCTTAAAAGTTTTGAAAGTTAATTCAAGGATTAAGTGATGTTTCGTCAGTAGAAGTTCCTTATTATTGCAATTTGAAGTTTTTTAGCAGTACCAAAAGTTGGAATAGTTATTTGCAACTGCATTAGAATTCTCTGAAGTTCGAGAAAGATCAAAGGCAGGTTAACTTTCCTGGAGATACTCCAAGAGAAAAATTGGTACTCATCTCACGGAGAGAACTTCTATTAAATCGCTAGTTCTTCAAAAAAGTAAACAAACTATTACCTTCCAGGTTGAGTAGACTAAGAAAGGAGTCTAAAATTTTCTTTCGCTTTGGAATTCATCCAGACTACTTCCTAGTATTTATAGAAGACTTGGAAAATAGTCTAGAGAACTTTTCGAGGTCAAAAAATCAAAAGCCCAAAATCTTATCTTTTCAATGGACGTGAAACGTATAGTACTAAAAATATTGTATCTTGAGTATAAGCTCGGGCTACAGTTTCGTAGTTCAATCCTTCAGCAAACCATAAAATCAACAGACTGCCGTGTTACTCAATGGAATTGCATTACTGCAGAAGATAAATAAGAAACCACTTAGCAAAAATACCACACAAATTGATATTCTTTCAAAGTTTCCTTAGGTATTGAAACAGGATCTATTTTCCTACAGAAAAGAGGTTCCTGTTTTATGATGTACCAAAAATAAAGCACTAAATCAGAAAATGAAATGACTAAAATTAAGTGAGCAGCATATAGATGGAAGATCTAATTCCTTGGAAATATTTAGTGGAATAAATTTCTTTTGGGTTGAAATGATATTAGCGATGAAATTTTCTCGTGTTTTTCATTTCTTATACAACATCTCTCTCCAAAGATATGGAAATTTTCTTATCTTGCGTTCTCATATTCGTACATCAGTGCAATAATCCGAAGATACAGGAGTAAAATTGAAAGTTTGAAACAGATATCGAACACAAAATTTTCTATAATTCGAGATCGATAAGTAGTATACTGTATTTAATTGGGAATATTATTTTTTGTAAGGATAAGAAATTTTTCAGAGGAAATTTAGTGAACGTATGGTGCAAAATGTGGGTGCCGGGCTCCTTTTAAGAAAAGCTTTAGAGATGTTCAATGAGATACTCTTAATGTAATCAGCAATAATTCAGATGTTTTTTTACAGCCCTAAATGGGATGATATCAAACGGAAAGATCGATCAATGGTACTGAAAGCGTTCCGTACACTATTAAAATTGAAATTTCCTTTAGAAGGTTAGGTTACCTCAGAATTTCTCTTTAAACGAGAATTCGATGTGTAATGAACCTTGAATCTGGGAGGAATCAATTTTTTCATAATTAAGGTTTGATTTTTTCATTGTTAGTATCGGGGATGCAAATATATTGAATACAATTTTACAATCAAATAATGAAAATCGAATTTTAAAATCTTAATTTATATCTTCAACAACACGTTGCTCTTTCCAGGATTTTTCCTAGATTGCCTAACATTTCCTATGTTTTCATATTTCAAGTTTCATTTTTCCATTTTTATTACCAAGCACTGCAATTATAATGCATACAATAAGGTTTGATTATCAAATCTCTTCCACAAATAGTTATTCTTTCCAGGAATATTTTTCCAGATTGCCTAACATTTACTTAATGATTATCGCCTTGATTATTTTCTCTATTCAGCGAAGGTCGCGTATCGCTTTAACCTATTTCTTGCCAGTTCCACCCATTAAACGCGACTCAAATGAAGACGTCATCATCTCTGTCCACATTCCACTCCAGTTGGCAATGTACCTAAAGACTTCCCAAAATCATTAAGGTAAATTTCTCCCTTGATAAAATCTTCCATCCCCCATCGTTCAGTAGAAGGACCAGCGGAGGACGTAAGAGAAAATAGAAAACTCTATTTTCTGAGGATAAATTTAGAACACGTGAGATGAAAACTCCATAGACTGAGTGAAAGGTAATTTCCTCCTGGGTCTTCCAAAATCATTTGTCGAGAGACCCGTCGAAATCGGAAGTCAATCTTCAGCCAACGATTAAGATGCTGCTGAATGGCCCATTCTCTCTCCGAATTCTTTATATCTCTCGCCATCTGATTTGAAAGGGTGAATACGTTTCAACGGTCTACTTCTCTGCCAATGATTGCCCAATATAAAGGTTCCAAATTCATGCCTCAAAAACTGCTTCATTGTTTCCACACAATGGATGCAATTTAACTCTCCCAGCAGTAAAATAATAGTCAAAAAAGATTGAGCATATGAAGAGCAATTACTTACGAAAACTTTAGAAACCGTCCGGCAAAGAATCAAAGAAGAGCTGTTTTAATTGTCTACGCCATTCAATTAGTTAAATAAAATTCCTGGAAATGTTTTAATGAGGAGAATTAGTAACCTTCTTTCTTGTTCATTAAGCTTACTTTATTATCATATTCTATTAGTGTAGTTTCCTTAATACATCTTTCATCCATCCTAGAAAATCCTTAAATAAAACTTTAATCCCTTCTAGCATACACTGACTATACTACTGTATCAATAGAAAAATACTACTCAGCTCAAAATAAAAAAATAGCGACCAAAAGTCAAAGAATTTTCAAAATGAATAGGTAGTAACAACCCTTTTCCATAGCATCTCGGCCACCTCCGTAAGTGTAATATTCTTTGGCACTATGTAAGTTCATGTTTCATACCTTCATATAAAGATACTCCATAGATATGTTTTTAAAATTGCCTTCTATTATCTAACCTTGCATTAATGGCTACTTCTAGTAGCGTTCCTTCTTCATTGAGGCTCTATGACCATTCTCTGAAATTTAACTTAGAATATCCCAAAAAAAATAATTAGTTTATACGAATTTTTGTTGTTTAAAATATAATTCATATAGATATTTGAAAGGTCTTTTCTGTTACTTTATCTATAATGATTCCTTGGAATCCTTTCCCTCAATTCTTTCCACGATTCCCTCTTCACACCCTTCTGAGCACGATTCAATCGCTCAATAAGCATCTCTATTTCGTCATGGAGATAGACTTCCTTTCCCCGAATATGTGAGTGAACGCTGTCGGAGATGGGGCATAAGTTGAGTCATTCCCTTTCTAGGCGTCCTATTCACGTCACCAGTGAAAGCCCTCTTCTGGGAATCACGATATGCGGTGAATGATTGAGAGTTTTCATTCAGAGGTCGCTCAGCGGAACGATGTGCTCGAGAAGCAGGGCTCTGAGTTAGATACCCGAGTGGATAAAAATACGAGAGAGATCCGAGGGATGAATCGTCCCATTAAAGCCGAAGAAATAGTAAAAGCCAAAACGAGTGACTCGCCATTTTTATAGCACGCAACAATAATGCTGATTCCTCTCGGAGGCATAGAAAACAAGGGAGTATAAAATTTCCGTGCCAAACCGAGAAAAGGTACAGCCGCAAGTCACCTTTGAATGAATTTCCAATGAACTGGAAATCGAAAACTTCTTTTTGATTAGGAACATTCTGATTTCAGCGTACAGAAGGTGGGAAAAGATTCTGCTTTCAGAGCAAAAATGTAGTGATTATAATTTATGCAGCTTACGAGTGATTGTCAGTAATTTTGCTGAACACAGTTTGAGGTTCCTTTCCAACACGTAAATAACAACTATTTTTTGTCATATTTTCCTGTTGAACGCGAACTTCATTCGCTTTAGAGCTAATCTAAGAAGTTATTCGCTAAATTTATTCGATTCAGGTGAGCTAGTAATCTACGGACAGCCGAAATATTGCGTCATTCAATAGAAAAATGACATGCTGATATCATGTTCTACATAGTACTAAATTTTTCAGTCTTTATCGTCTGTAAAGTATTCAGCCCGAAGGCCGGTCGGAATCTCACCCCCTTGGCATAAGCTACTAAGAGCTTGTAGAGAGGAATGAGGTGTACCAGGCAGGATGAGGAGTGAGGTAGTTTGCCCTAGCTTTTCTCACCAATCCAGAATGCTTTAAACGAAACATGCTCAGTGAAGTGAAGTGAAAGTGTAGTGTAGTGTAGTGAAGCACAAGGACTCTAAGAGTACCACTTTTCTTGATATTCCATTAGGAGGGGCCATAATTAGTTAATTATAGAGCGTCACTCATACATCAGTAACCTATACGCAATCATAGCTATGATCAAGACTGTGCCAAATCAAATGAAAGATACATTTTCCTCTATCCTGTACCAAATGAAATAAGGCAGTTGCTGATATTTAACTCCCATTTCAGACGTTTCTAATCAGCGAAACAATGGCAAAAATTACTCAGGATGATAATGAATTTTAATTCTATGTAATATAGATTTCTTTCCTTTGAAAGCTTTGAAAGTATTGCGGCATTTTTTCATTCACTGAAACGATTGCAAAATCTACTCTTGTTGCGTAGTGTTTCAATTATACGCTGCTCTCATTCTGACCGAAATTCTTTCAACGTCCTAATAAATATCTAAAGTAAGATAAATATTTCAATTTAATGATTTTACCATTGATTGTGATTACATCATAAAATATTTCACGCTGGTAAACAGCGACATATCATTTTTTCTTAGAGTTCAAGAAACGGCCTTCAGTTTGCGAGCGTATTTTTCTTCCTTTCAGAATAGTTTTTGTTCGTTTGTTGCCTTATACATTTTCTTTCGCCTTGAAAACGTTCTATCAAGTGTTTAACAAGTCTTATTTATGCCGTTATTTACCATTCCATTCCAAGCAATGCTTTAGATTGTCTACTCATATTATAACTTGCAAAAACAATCGTCTACCAACAATCTTAAGCCTTGGAACTTGGTTTTTCTTCTATCTCTAGGATTATATGAAACAATAGTGTCACCTGTATCAACAGAAAAACATTCCCCTCGTTCTTTGCTTCGAATCATCTTCCAGGAAATAATGAAAATAATTTTTCCTGTTCATTATTATAACTCAAATTTATAATATACGGCAAAGCTCAAACAGTTATTCAGTTTTAAATACATTGTACGAATTAAAAAACTCGTGCTGCAAAAGTATCTGATTTCTAATAAGTGATAAGTGAAAAAGTACCGTCATCAATATTCTATTATGATTTTTATAAACTTTTACTTGCTGTTTTGAACCTTCGGACAGTAAACTATATGTTTATGTATGAATTTAACCTAAGAGGCGATAACTTTGTAGAATTCCATGACTCAAACTGTGCTTCCATATTATCAATGCATTCGAGTTTTTAACTACTCCGGAAAAGCTGATATTTGGGTTTCTGATTTTATATTTACGAATTGAAACTTTGAAAACCTTATATACAAATACCTTACATCTTAATTCTCAAAAGAAAATAAATATTTCTCTGTGAAAAACATTGAAATACTGTGATAAACCATGCAAAAAATAGATGGTGATTCTTTTCTTTCAGAGAAATCTATCAGGAGAGGTTTAAATATCGCTTTAATTAGATGCTTCACACATTTTATTATTTTATAATCGAGTGCACATTATTATTTTTCTTTGGGTTTTGATCGCCCAGAATTTTTTTTAAATCTTAATAAAGAAATACATCAAGCTTTCTCTTTGCGTCACTTGTTGCTCTAACCTTTTGATTTAATTACTCTGCCCGCACAACTTGAATTATGTAGCACAGTAATACGACGTAAAAGCGAGTAGAATTCAAACCGCTACCCCTACTCTATTATCGTAATTATTTTCTTTCATACGAGAGAATAGGAAAGTATGCAAACTCATTAAATTATTGATTAATAAATAATGATATGAGCTAAAGAATTCATCCATTCAAAACTATGCGGGTCTTGGTTCTCATTAATTTTATATACCAATTTACTATCCGTATTTTCGCTGTCATCACCAGAGAATCTGATGAATATAGAAAAATCTACCTTGGAAAGGTACCCTCAATCCTCGCCATGAACCATAAGAACGTTAAGGGGCTTAAAGGAACTGGGTACGCTGCGATATAAATGGATATACATTCGCTTATGTACCTTCGAATGTGAGATTGAATGCATTGGGAAAGGTGAGGGAATACTACAACGAAATGAAAAAGGCAACAAAGGGGAAGAGAAGGGTTTCATCGAGTGAAAGTGCGGCGAGCAGAACGACGGGTGGGATTTTTTTACTGTGGAGAGAGGCGGTAAACAGAGCGAGCACGGGGGGAGAGAGCGTACATCAGATGGTTCATCGTGGCTTATAAACTTTTCGGGTTTTCCAAACGTGAAAGAGGCGATCCGGACGGTGAAAGGATTTTGGGAAGGCCCGTTCCGAGAGTGGGCGAAAAAAGCTCCTCCTTTAATAAAAATCTGGTACAGGCGAAGAGCAGATGGTGTTGCGACCATGTTCGGCGATATAGAATGTGATGAAAAGTGTATCGTTGTCCTGGTTGTCGATGTTTCTTAAGAGCAAAGATGGAATTCCTGCCCTACAGGTCTCTTTAAAGCGAAGGTAATAATGCGATCTGTAATTAGTAGAGGTGTGGATCTAATTTGACGAGTGTCCTTCGTATTCTGTATTCTGTAGCGCATTCCAGTTTTTAGATTCATTAATTATTGGACTGCATAGGAATGAAACCAAATGTATTTTTTACCCCATTGAAAGAATTTCCTCACTCATATTTAAATAGGCAAAGGAAAAACGTATTGCCGAGACTTTATTTCCTTTATTTTCATTCATTTCTTTTTCTTAATTCAAGAATGTGAACCACGCGATTTTCCGTTGCTTATTTCAATCCATAATTTTTTCTTACATTTATTTCCCTAAATTTAACCATGTTCCATTGCATATTGAGTTTTTGTCGCTTTCGAACGAAGTCGTCTGGAAGACAAATTCAGTTTATAAAGTCGTGTTTATCTGCTCTCATTTTTCATTAATAATTAGTGTAGAATAGCGCTGATTGGTATGAATATTTATAGATAAATGAATTTTTAGCGGAATTTAAACTTACAGTTTAAAAATTTTAAATTTTAGTGCTTTCAAAATTACTACAAAAACTGGAACGTCGTATAAATATGGAGCATTTAGACTGTGAGTCTTATTGAGAGTTAAATTAAAAGACAAAAATATTTGCGTTCTGAATACATTTTTAGTTTTGGTGACTATCTTTTGGTAATGATTGCTAATTTGTGATTCATTACACTTGATGATACTAGTAAAAATATTCAAGCTATGGAAAATATTTTACATTTAAAAACTCTCCAAAAGCCATCTTTGTCAGCGATCCGTACCTACGTATCTACTGGGGCAGAAGAAAAAAATCAATTAACATCTACTCCTTTTTAAAAACTATAATTCATTAACAGCCGCGTTCAAATTCCTTTCCTTATGGAATAGATGTAAATTTACTAAAACAAAAGAAGGAACAATTAATGATCGGTACGAATTTAAAAATAATTCGCTTACTTAAGACTAATTTTTGCTTCATACTTACTATTATTAAATGAGGGAGAGGAGAAGAGAACATTCATTTCCTGCTTTGCGGGAGAGAGAGAAACCATAAAAAGGAGGATGATGTAGCTTGCCCTTTCCTTCCGACCCCCAGTAAAGGTGAGCCCACACTCCGAGTTCAGTACTTAGGGGTGGAATTCTCTCGGAATAAAAAGGCGAGATTGGTTTGGGTTTGGATTTTGAAAGGAAGCGTTTTCTGGAAATGCTAATCGAGGAGATTCGTTTGCATACAAAAACCTGGCACGCACGTTATCAAGGCACGTGTCCTTATCTATTATCATGATTATTGCCGCAAACTAGGCCTCCGTTGGATCATCCCTGATTGCTGTCACTGTATATCAGTATGAAATAGAATGATAATAATATCAAGACACCGAAGAAATGCAATAAAATAACGGATATAATACATAGAAACAAAAATATGAAGAAAATCCGACAATATTTCCCATAATCCCCTAGTGGTTAGCAAGCCTAGCAACAACGGGTCCTGAAAGCTGATATGGTTGTTTGTGTTTTTCTTTAAAATGTCAATAGCAAAATTGGTCTCATTAGACTAAAATTCGCCTAAAGGTATGCGATTAATATCATTAGTTTTAGAAACTCATTAACTCAATGAGGGGTTAACCACAGATTCTTATTTTACTATTTTAAAGGAATTCTACCAAATCTTGTCGGAGGCAATCTCGTTAACAGCGGTTATTTCATATTACTTTCAACCTAGACTGGTCATGATTCAACAAAGCGACGGTCAATCATTTAAAAAGGAGAAATTTTAAAAATGACTCATCGAAATATAATTCACTAGACGTAGGAGATAACTTTAATTAAGGAACAGAATCGAAATTGTTGACGTTTTATCTGAGCGCTAATGGTAGTGGCTAATTAAGGCTTCATAAAGAATGAGGCTAAATACTTTTGAGACGAACTGCAGTTATTCAACACCATAACTGCTGTTCTTGAATCAATCATATAGCATAACGGACAGTCGAAGACTTGTCTTTTCTCCTATAATATGGGAGATGGTAAAAAGCTACAATATATACAGTGTATACAAAAGGTATAATATAGTATAGACTTTCAATACGATGATTCGCTAGATATTTGTTAATTTTTTGTATTTTTACTTGCTAAGTCAAAGATGAAAAGAAATCATCAATTTACAACTAACTCACTAAAACTTAGCAGATGATTTTCTAGAGAGAACGCTATTCACACTTAGCAATCGATCAAGACGTATTTTTCTAATTGTTAGGCTCATTATAAATGTTAATAGTGAATCAGCAATAGAACGTAGAGTGCGTGCATTCACGCACGGGTGAAAACCGCACCAATTTTGTCCTTTCACTTCGTCTGCCGCTACGATGGTCCCTCTTTCGCAATTTCACTTTCGCAGGTGACCGAAGAGAGATGCATACCACAGAGCGTACCTAATCCGCCGATTATCGCCGGCGGACCATCGGTTCATCAGAAAAAGATTTAGCTTTCTCCACATGGGCTTTCGCATTGTACTCGTACTCAAGGCGATTCAGGACGGCCACATTGTTTTTTTATGTTTTAGATGAATACCTTCACTTTCACTCTCATGAATAAACGACGGGTACCACACGCGCGATGCTCGATAACGAACGATTCTATCGGTATTCTGCTGGTAAGCTATCATTTTTTTGTTGGATAATAAACTTTTTAGTATAAACCGTGCGCCTAGGAAAACGACGAATCGCCAGGCTAATAATACAGGCCTGATGTGATCTGTGAATCCTGTGGTCCTGAAGATGTGATCCCTTAGTTTATGATATCCTGAAGTAGTTCTATAATGAAAAATAACAAAGTACTTGATGCTGTTGAAGTAAATTAAAGAAAAATTCTAGAATGAGACACTTGGTAATTTCATTCTGCAATGGCTTTCCACGACGTCACGCCTTCAAATAGCGATTTGAAATATTCCGGAGGAATTAAAAATGTCAGTGGAGCTGTTAAAATCTCAGGATCTACTTGTATGCATCAGAATATATATTTCAACAACTATAATTTATTTCTGCCATTTCAAAGATATATGCTGAGCAATAAATTGCTCTAAAGGACAAAAGACAAGAAAGTTTTCCTTGCTAAAAAGCTAAAATTTTATTTCTGTTTCATCAAAAGAAATTGCCGATAAGTATCTATGATTGGTGTCATAATGTGACGATATAAGTTAAAATCATCAGTAAGAAAATATATAGCATGAAAATTAAAAAAAAAAACAAAACTTTTCCTCCAAAGATAAATTGCATTAAAATGAATACCAACGCCTTGGGAAGAAAATCGGAAAACTTTTAATCAAAGGGATTAATAATATGACCTTATTTTGGTAACAATAACTTCCGATTCACGTCAAAAAGCTCCGTGGCTAAGAAATTATTAATGACATTCGCCTTTGGGATGATTATTAATTTTAATGTAAGTAGCTTTTTATTTTTGATAATTCCTCAAGAAAGTAATTTATTTCTCCCACAAAGTATTACCATGGATCAAAATATGCGTTTAAACAAAACATTTTTATTATTTAAATTTTAAGTTTATATTTCTCAATCTTTTAAGTATGTTACATATTTAGTTATAAAAGAATGTTTTCCTTGAATATAATCTTTATCACTTCATCAATGAATCGAAACGAATAATTTATATATTATTTTCGTAATGAGTTTGTTACAGCCACAGAAATTTAGTAATAAATGTTACGAGGAGCAACATTACGCATAGGAAGAACTGAGGAGATTAAAAATAGTTTAACTAAAACTATTTTATCTATCTATTACTATTTTATCCGGTTTTATCCTTAAGACAATAAATCCATTAAAACTAAAAGTAATATTTTACGTTGCGTATAATATGACAATAAGGCAAGCTGATATCATAAGATGATTTCTTGTGCATTTACATATTAAGTGCGGGAATGATTTATCGCTATTCAAATTGTGAACCATTGATATATGATATTTTAGCGCATTTTCAGCATTAAAATTGTTATATTTATTTTTTATCTTTTCAGATAGGACATTTCTATCCTGTGAGAGGCCGTGTCACGAGCTGGACTGGCCCATGATATGCAGAATAAAACTCACGTTGGAAGTTTACCAAACGCTGAGCTGGTACGTAATTAGCCTTCATTTAAGTATTTCAGTTTTATCCTTTTAGTTTTAGCCCTTCCATTTAGTGTACTTGACGTAAATTCATTTTAAAGTTTCGGATGAAATCGCTTTTCGATAGCAAGTTTCCAAACAACACTCATAACTTTCTACACATTTTACCCCTTTCCAAATAGGAGGAACTTTTCCACTGAATAGCACGGTAATTTCTTGCGGCTTACTATTTTTTCCTTTTAGCATCAAATATCAATTGAACGAAGTCTTTTTTGAATCACTTAGCTCATTCCACACAATTGATTGACTACTGTTTTTTAAGGGATTGATTTTATCCCTTTCGACGCTTTAATTGAAGACTGATTTATCTCTAAGTGTAGAAGCAGTTGAAAATCCACTTAATGAAGTTGGACTCTTGAAATTTAGCCAGTGGAAATTTAATTCGTTAAACTTAACGTCAGCATTGGGGTAAAATTTTCCTGATGAAGACATTTTTGAAGCTTCAGATCTGTTAATTTTAAACTAATCATTGTTCACCTAAAAACAATTATTGCTCATATCGAATCCACCATGACGAGTATATTTTACCGTTTTGGTAACTCTTTTCTTTTACTATTTTATGCCATAAGTATATAAAAAGTATATTTTGAATTAAATAATTTATTATCAAATTTTAGCACATTATAATGGCATTTAATGAAAATTTATGGTATAGTAAAGATTTTTTCCTACATTTAAAGTCACATATAACTATTCGTAAATGATTGGAAAGTAACCAACACCCTCTCTACAAGCTTGACTATTTAATTCTTATCACAGTTCAGTATCCATTCATTTTCCTATATAAATCATGCGATCCTCATAATATTTTAAGATTTTAAAATACTCAAACGCGTGAAATATTTGCCATGAATATGCCAAAAACATTTCGCGGAAAACATTTAACGCAACAGTGGCATCGTATTCTGTATCGTATCCCGTTACCAATTCTGCCCATGCTCGCCCCGCATAAATTTTGACTGTCATCTGACTCTCGAGAAATATATTCAAGACGTGGTTCCTGTTCGAGTGAGCTCCCTTTTTGAATCTGCATCGTCATTACGGTTACCTTCAAGTATTTGCATACAATCAAGAAATTTAAAGGGAAGGGTAAGGTATTTTGCCTTGTCATCCCATGGGAACACGAAAACATATTGAGGAACCAGAGTCAAACTATTGTGACTACCGTTTCATTGGCATCGATTTAATTACCTTGATTTCGTATTTGAGTTTTAATAGTATTCTTATAGATGATTTTAAAAAGTGCTTTTTTATTGAATGGACAGGTCCTGCGGAGAATGCCCGAGCAATCAGACGGATTGTTTCAACGCAAACTGTGTCACAGCTGATGGAGTGCCTCAGGGACTCTTGACGGCGAACCGGCAGTTGCCAGGGCCAAGCATACAGGTAATGCCAAAATACATTGACAGTTTAGTCCAAGTATTAACAAATTAGCAGTCAAGTCTTCACCTTCGTAATTACTGAAACCAGGAATTTATCATACAATTAACTCTCAACGTATTTTAAATATTTACTTCTAAAAACTTTTTGTATGAGCAAACAGGTTTTTAAGTCGTTTATGTAACAAAGTATAATTCAAAGAAAACTGTGCAGCTAATAAACCAGTTTATATCTTTAAAAATATATAAAATACCTATCAAATTGTAAAATTGTCTTACTTATAACATATAGCTGTTTACTTCGAGTGAATTCCGCAGTTATGCTCAGCTAAGGTGCCTACCCTCCATATGTCTGATGAAGATCAGAATCAAAAATTGGATTTTCTATGAATAAAGAGTAACTACATTAATACTTCTTAACTTTTTTCCTTTCTCTTACTTCTTAATATCCGCACCGCTAATTAGAATTAATACCAAGAATAATATAATTTTCTTGTATAAAGAGAGAGATGAGAGAATTAAAAAGCCATTTAAGGTCATAGATTTCGGATCGGGAGGAATTTCGTAATAATTTTGATAAAATATGAACTTGTATTCATCCTCGAGTTATGAATTTTATATGTATTTCCTATTCAAAATGTGGTCATGTGAAATAGTAATTTTTAAAATTCACAAGTTTGAATGATTAACACAATCTGAGGTTTAATTATCAACAACGACCTAGATCTCTACTTGATTATTGTTTAATTCGCTATGGTGTATTAAATATCCTACCATTTGGAACTACTCATGGAAATGGGAACTACTCATTTGAGAAAATAAAACGGTGCCTCATACGATTGATGGTATTTAAGTAATGAAATTGAATATTTCATATGTGGGAGATTTTTGGAGGGGTTTCCCTCCCGTCTTTGCCCAAGTCCAGGCTTAAAATCAATTTTTTATGTTCCCCTTAAGCATTGCCACCTGGCTAATAGGCCAACTTGCAGCGTAAAATTAAATAAATAAATATATAGATACATAAATATATAATAAATATAGATAGATATTCTCTAAACATTACTCCCTCCCTTAGTTACCATTTACATTATAAATTCTTTTACATTGGCAATATTTATTCTTGACAGATCCTCTACGTAACTTTATTTTTAAAACTGGGATCCTCCTCGCTCACATAAAAGTCTTTTTCTTGGGGAGTGCTATTCGTAAGCTATCGATTGTCCTTGTTCAGAAATGAATCGAGAAAATAACAGTTTTAAATGGAAGTTTAAATGAATTGAATTACACAGGAATATTTTTATCGCGTCCTTTCACGTTTTGTCTGAATGCAGGTTGTGTAGCATTGATTTTTTTTCTATTTAAGGTATGCGAGAATGACATCTTGGTGGTGGATGTGTGGAACAGGGTGCCTGGAGCAGGAGTGGGTGTTCACTGGAGGGGGATGACGCAGAAAGAGACGCCTTTCATGGATGGAGTTCCTATGGTAACGCAATGTCCAATTCCAGCCCACACCACCTTCCAATATAAGTTCAGGGCTTCCAAAGCGGGGACGCATCTGTGGCACGCACATGCAGGTATGTTACCTCTGATGAACATGACAACATAAGTGCCGATATTTTTTGGATTTAAACGCGAAGATACTACAGAATAAAAACCATGGAAACCGCTCTCATAATGTCAATACCTTATTTTGTTTTGTCGGCATGAATGAATTATTCATTAACCAGAAGTAACCTGATGAAATTAAAGCGATCCCATGATATTGCACCATATATGTAATACAATAAAATTAATAGAACTTATACGATTCCTCAAAATGAATAATATACATTTTTTGTAACTATAAAAGTACCTACCTTAAACTTTATTGGAAAAGCATATTTGGCGCATTAAATTATTTTTGTACTGATGACGTAAATTTTCATCTTTTCCCTTTCAGAGAAATGAAAGGAAACGAATCAATTATAAATAAGTATCTCAAAACGAAAAAGGACAAGAGAAAAATAACAGTATTTCTTGTCGTGAATACTCTTACCTATTGTTAAATATATTTATGCAGGGCCTGTTGAGCCTAGCTTTCTTTTTTTGAATAATGCTTTACCATCAGAATCTAAATTTAAATAATAGTATATTTGTTAAATTTACAGAACAGTATCACTATTAAATTTCAATGTTCCTCAAAAGCAAGAAATTTGCACTCATTATTTTATATGAGCTCCTTTCGAATTTTTCTCTAATCTACGTTGGTTTTGTAGTTTTCAACGGCGTAATATCACAATGACATAACATATCCACATAATATATTAAACTGATGATTAATAATTGTAGTTAGGACATTTTAAAGACATCGGACTTCTCAAATGTCAACTCACTGGATAAGTAACACTCATTCACGCTCTAAAAAGTAAAACAATCCATGAGACATTTTTATGGTATCTATCGAGACATTGTAGCACGTCTATATCTATCACATTTTACGTTTAGCACTTTTGGAATTATTTTCCGTACATTGTATTAAACTCGACATTTTTACACACATTCAAGACAAGGTGGTACAATCGTCTCTCACTACTATCCAAGTGATTTGAAAATTTTGTGTCGATTACTTAAAATGGGAAATTTTACTAACAAAACACATGAAAATCTTTCTATGAATCTGTTAATTTAATCACCATGAATTTTAGGTTTTTCTTGATAAACAGCCTGTGTTTTTCATATAATTTTCATACGATTTATAAGGACTAAGATTCATGGTATTTACTTCTAAATGTGAGAGCAGACAATCTATACTTTTGTGTAATTACCTGGTCTTTGACCAACCCCATTATTTTGTAGTTTACTGTTTTATGGCTACATCCAACATTTTTCAGAAAATATATTATTTTGGCCTCGGGTTGAAACTACTGAAGCAATATTTGCTGAAAAACAACTACTTCACATGAGATTAAGAAAAAGATTCAAAGTCATTGTAAAGCAAGGAGACATTAGCTGAATGCAACAAATTCCTCTTATGGGAGGAATAAAATTTGATGCTTAATCAAATGATTCTTCGAGATAAAGAGGGCGACTTTCTCCCTTATTTGCTTCGTAATGCTAAAGTGGCGGTCGATTGCCCTTCACTTCCCATAGAAAGTGTGGAGGAGTAATTTACGCGACTATCAAAGTTCGATTTTTTCCCATAATATAGACATATCATAACTTTTAAATCGAACACAAAATGGAAAGCGCATTATATCTACCTTGAATGATAACCTTTTCTTAAGTGGATGGGTGGAAAATATTTAATAATATTTTCATCCCCGTGAAATGAATATATAACTATGAATGATACTAATTATACTACAATTATAGATTATCAAACCAACAAAAAACATTAGAGTAGGGACTTATTTCTTATGAGATTAAAGTAAAAATATAAAAAGAGACGATATAAAAATATTAATGGAAACTTCCCAAGGAAAAACGGACTTGAAAAAAGTCTGACAGGGCCGGGAATCGAACCCGGGATCTTCCTCTAACCGGGAGGCTGCCTTAACCATCTAGGCTACCCGACCAGAACATTTTGACAAGCCGTTTTGGGGACTTCGTGTGCAAGGGCACACCTTATGTGCAAAGTCACCTAAACCCTTTCCTTATTAATGGAAACAATTTACAGATAAATATAGGTATAAAACGTTTCATATAAAAAAGATAACGAACCATTTACCTTAAAATAAAGCCTATTGATCAATTTCATCTGTATTTTTCTACCATTCATGTTAAATTGATCCACAAAAGCAAAAATTAGAGGTTTAAAATCTCCAATAGCCGTCTTTGTCGGCGTCCCTCGCCTCCTTCACCGGTACACGGAGAAAGTAGGAAGGATCGCCGCTTTCTCCGAATACCGGTGAATGAGGTACGGAACGCCGACAAATACGACTATTGGAGATTTTAAACCTCTCATTCATTAACAGCCGTGTTCCAAATTTTCTTTCTTTACAAACTCAAAAATCACACGAATGTTTTATTCTGCAGGAGCGGAATCAGCGGACGGACTGTTTGGCGCTTTAATAGTGCGACAACCGTCTTCGAGGGACCCTCAGAGGGGACTCTATGATGTAGACGATGTGGACCACGTGATAGTTATCGCCGAATGGACTCGAGGATTTGCTCTGCAGAGGTTATCAGATGCTCACCACAAGCCATCTGCTGGAGGCACCACGGAGGGAAGGAGCCTTGTGGACACCTTGCTTATCAATGGAAGAGGAAAGCTCCACCCGGTAAGAAAATATGCTGGAGCCTATGAATTACGACAATATTTCGCCAACACTCGTGACTCAATTGTTACCCGGTACTTTGCTGTAAAAGATTTCGTGTACTCAAATTTGTCAGTATATTAGTATACATTATGAATACCGTGACCAAATTCGGTAGTCGAAGATAAAGTTCCAATGCAAATTTATGGATGAAGAACAATGAAGAACGAACCTAAATTTTGCTTTTATAATTAGAAAAAAAAATACTATTTAATTTTAAAATATATTCACGAAAAACACAATGATATGAATCAAAGTTACACTGAGTACGCCTTAATGCAAAATCCTAAAAATTTGAGGGCTTTTTCAATTAGATGTGGATGTTTCTTGTGATCATACTAACTTATAAGTCCGGAATATTAGTTTCAGGTTTTAGTAACAGTATATGCTCCAGGTCTATTTTTCATCCCTATCCTTGATCTTATGCAACGCCACACGGCTTGCTGGAATTCCGCGTGAACAATTCGCATGTTACAATTTCACAAGCTAATTTTTCCTAGGCCTCCAACTACATCCCTGCCCGTAGCTAAAAAAATAATTTCACCGCATTTCACGAACTTAAGGCCGAGAGTAACAATCTCATATCTGACTTCATTCATAACTAGCAAATTCAACGACACTGAGTTTTTAAGTCCAGACCATTTGCAATTTAACATTATTTTGCCAATTATGCATTTACTATTCATTTGGTTTATTCTTTATACACCATAAATTCGTGCTAATATTTATTTATTAAATGAATAACTATATTGTTTCATAATTTTTATTTTCATTCAGTATCCTCGAGTTTCACGAATTTTCAACTTCGTTTCCAAAATTATTTCCCTCTTTATGAAATTATCACAAGGCTTTATGGGCTATAGTTTCTTAAAATTAAGTCCTGAATACAAGTTCTTTGTGAGAAACACCGCTTCCGTCCACTCATATTCACATTATATGCATTGAGCATTCTTTTTGTCTTCTGTATTCGGAAAGCAGAGCCGGACGATTCCGAGCTACTACCCTTCAAACAATCCCACGACAAAGCGATCTCTAAATAGAGCAGCAATATCCCAGTAATAATTCCTACCGGTTTATTTAGGTGAAAGCTAGGAAAAAAGTGAAATCAACTCGACTTCCTGGTCTAAAGAGACGCCTCTTTTTCCATTATCTCAGACTCTCACTGAGAGTATCCCTTCCTACAAGGATTACTTCCACCTGTTATGAGGGATGAGGAAGAGAAACTCTCGACGGAAGCGATGTCTGAGTAATTTTTAGACTCGGATCAGTTTCGACACGAACATAATTGAAAGTAAGATCAAACCTATCTCTATTAAAATAAAACGAATAATAGATCTATAATTTAATTTATACACAACCACAAAATACATATTGTATTATTTTGTGAATAAATTAAAATTTTAGATCTATCATTATTTTTATTTTTATAACGATCTTCCACCAAGTAAAGACCGAAGTCATCAACTCAACCTGTCCCTACTTTAAGTTATGCTAATGTTCTATTTATGAATCTGAAGTTTAGAACGAAATTAGAAAAAAATTCCAAAAATATAATTAATGAATGCTTCCAATTTTAATATAATATCCATATAATCATTATATTAGTATAATAAATAATAAATCTTCATAATTCATAAAAATAAATCCTAATTATTCTCTCCGACATAGTAACTCCACTAACCAAATCGCTAATGCCGATAATTTACAACGGATATTCTGCGATAGATCTTGAATACTAATTGTTAAAATAAATTCGATGCCGTATTCAAACTGTGAATGAAATTTGATATTACAAGCCGGTTTTCATTTTTTTTAATTGTTTCATCCAATGGATTGTATATTGCTCTATCATTTCCGAATTTAAGCGACCCTTTCTCTTGTTTTCTGACGAAAGGTTTATTTCTTAGAGAAATATAATTAAATATAACTCTTATACTATAGGCTGATTTTCTTTTTGCAACTTGTTTTTCCCAAAAGATTGTATACTCCCCTATCATTTCCATAGAAGAGCGATCTTACTGATCGCTTTCTTTGACGGAGGGTTCATTTCTTGCAGAATTAAAACCAAATATGACGCTTTTCTCAGGAATAATGATATCATTTCTTTTCCCTTCAAACATGAATCAATTACTATTTTATTGGAATAAGCGATGGTTATATCACCACTTTATATTCTCATAATTCATAAAAAAAACCAGGATATCAAACCGCATTCGACCTGTAAAACATACATTGTCACCAAATTCTGAGTCATTAGAGAGAAAACATTGAGAAACATCTCGGATTTCTAACAGGCGGCACCTCCGATTCTTTGCGAACTGTAGAAAGTTAACGGCATAAGGGCATGGAAGAGCGGTCTTAGCACTCCATGACCGGGATCACGTTCCTTATAAACGGATGCAAACTGATATGGCTAGTTGTGCAATTGGCTTGTACTTCGATTAAATGCAAATTTAATGCTATAAAGTGCCGTTACATTCTACACTTGAAGAAAATCCGTTTCTTTTTATTAACTCAAGATACTTATTGATGAACTGGTCAGACTCCCTTGATGGTAAATGTGCAAATAATTGTCAGCGAATGTACTTTGGATTACGAGCGGTACGCTAGCAGCAAAATTTTTAGGACTATTACTTTCACATTTGTATTTTCTTTTTCGATAGGAGACCAAGAATAAGCCTATGTTACGCGGACCTTCATTGATAACAACATTCATCGACATTGAAACAATATTATATCCAATGTCTGCAAGAAATTCTGAATAATTTGTTTTTGTCTCGTTGCCACAAGTCTAATTACTTTCTCCTGAGTATAAAATCAATTCATTAAAGTTAAAAAAGCCATTGCTTGAACAACAGCTTTTTAAACACTTATGAAATAACACAGCCAAGTTCCTTTTCGCCATTCTAGGTATAAACTCAATTATTTCCGTACAAATAATCATAACAATCATGTCCTTAATAATATAAATCTAGTTTAACGAGGCATCTTACAGTTGAGCCTTTAAAGAAAAACACAAACAACTAACCAGAACCTCCACTTTGTGAAGTACGCTAACCTCTACACCGCAGGAATGGCAATCGATAGCAAGTTTCAAAATCGTCCTTGGTTATCTGAACGAATTCGTTCGAATTTTCGTTTTAAAGGCAAATGGTACTCGAATTAACGTTAATAACAGACAGCATTTACCCCAGAAAGTCTAGTGTATGCAACGCCGGTTTTTTTAGAAACCGATTCCATTAATCGCCATAAGGTCTACATTCACCACTTAAGAATGATTGCACATAATCTTGAGGTAATTTAGTTTTCTGCTCGTTCCTGCTGAGCAAAAGGCTTAATCCCAGTGTGATAAAGATAATGACCGTGAGGAGCGGAACAGATGCATGGCCTGCAGAAGTCGGAAAAGAGATGATTAGGTGGTTCAGAGATGGATGTCAAGGTGTAGGCCTGGTTCTAGTGTAGGCGGGTGCAACTGGGCCGAGTCAAGGTCAAACAGATAACTTTCCTAATGCTCACACCTTGAAATGTCGACGATCGAGGAGCTGTTGCGCTTTCTTTTGAAGATTTGACTTTGAATCGGAAGATATGGGGCCGACGGAGAAATTTTGGCGTAATAGACTTTCACTATCAAAACAGAAGAATCGGGCGAAGGTTAGATTAGAAAGTTTATGAGGGCCTTCTATAGAAAAACATAGTAGCTGAATGGAAGGACTGGAATTTAAATGATAGGTGAATGAGTTGGAAGGAAAATTATTGGAACTATTGCCGCAAAAACATCAAAAGTTTGTACGACAAATACGTGCATCATATTAAAACGGAATCATGGATATGGAGATTCTTGAATCAAAAGTCATTGCTCGTACTCTCTTTTGGAGATCTTATATCCTCCATAAAAAGAGATGTAAGGACTACCCAGAGAATAAATGAGAAAATAAATCACATGATGCCTACTAGCGGAAAATGTTAGCATTATACGAATTATTATTCTACTTAAGTATGAACTACTTCAATATAACAGGCGCACACCTTTCCATATTATCCTTATCACTATAAGTAAAGGTAACTAGCATTCTTAGTACATTAACACTGGCATCTGCGTTGAGATATCACGTATTTTATGGTTGAGGAATTACTTAATTTCGTAATTTACTTGACTCTCTGTGTGGAAATCTTTCTTTAATCTGAGCAAAGGAATTTCTACCCGCTTTTCTATGATAATACATCTCTTGATTACCCAACCGGTGCCTGAGAGGTATCTTTTGGTATTTAATTCCTTCAATCTCTATTTAAGGTAAAAACAATTCACAATTTAGAATAATTATTTCAGTGACTCTAGTAATAAAAACTGAAAATATACATCGCTCTAGTATCAAGCTCAGAAACAAACGTTTCTGCTCATTGTACCTATTCCATATCTATGAAAACCATAAATTACATTTCCCAATTATACTTCACAAATGTCTTGTCTCGCCTGCTAATGAATATCCTCTAAGCTCGATAGGTTCCTTTGATCCATGGCAACTAAATCACAAAACAAATTACCCAAGAATGATGCATAGAAAACGTAGCTGGAGGTCTGGGAGTGGATATATTTACTTCGCAAGATACACCACAAATTAGTAAAAATATTAATAAAATCATAACATTTTGATTGTTTATTTTCCATTCAAAATTGTGTATTTTGATACTGACTTTAAAGTCAAAAAGTGACATTTATTTGCTCAAATAAAGAACCCAAGGTCACTCTAGTAAAATAAAACACGCATATATAAAAACTTTCGAAGGTCCTAGTATAGCTGCAAAGGATCTAAATATCCGGCTTTGGATATTAGTGAAAATCTAACACAGTCACGTGTTATCCTTTAATCCTCTATATAAGTTGGCTTTTAATCTTCTATATGATTGACAAATAGTCAATTGTGAACCATCAATGTTATTCTACAGAGCGATGCTGAGAACGAGATGGATGTCGACCCTGATTCAGATGAGGTGGAAAAAGAAGAAAAGTCGTCTCCCGCATCGACATCACCGATGGCCACCTTCAATGTCCGTCCCGGATTGAGGCATAGATTCCGCATGGCCAACGCAGGGGGTGTGGCTGGGTGTCCAGTGAGGGTGTCCATCGACAACCACCTGCTTCAGGTCATCGCACTCGATGGAAACCCCATTCAGCCGGCCGAAGTCAAATCCTTCGTTTTATCGCCAGGTGAGAATAAAATCATTCTGATGTAATTTTCAAATCAATTTTAGAATGAGATCCTATCAGGGCAATTTAAGGAATTCGAAAAATCTCACAAAAATACTTCTGAACCCTTTCAATTTCCTGTAATTATTTTCTACTCTACCTACTCTAATAGTTTTTTTTTATTCAACCTCCACGGTATCTGTAATTTTAACGGATTAAGGCTAAAAAGGAAATTATTAAAAGTAATCGATCAATAAATCAACAGAAATTCTACTAAATGCGATGTTTTCCAAATTTGATGACTACATCAAAATGTTTCCCGTGTGATCTTTACTGCTATATGATTGCCCATTGACATCCAACCCGAGTCATACAAAAGAAGAGAATGATGAAATTACTAAATGCGGATGTCACAATCAAAAAGTAATTCCTATATCCGTGTGAAACTAATATCTTCATAAATTGGTATTTTTTAAATTAAATTTTAAATAAAATTTTAAATCGGTAATGAAATCAGAAATTAAGTCATAATTTAAAAAGGCATTTTCATGTTAACATAAAATCACCCCTAAAATAGCACATGATTTCTGAATTTAAACCTCTAACTGTAAATTAATAGCGGGAATAATAACTGTATCTAACGATCAGCAATACTAATATCTTATTTCTAAATATTTAAAGCAATAGAATGAAATAAATCTTATACAGATCACGCCAACGTGTATCTAAGCAGTGCCTCGTCGAGCTCTTCAAAGTGCGATGTTGTTAATAATACACATCGTTATTAAGTAATTCCACAATGTAATTACCAACAAGACCTAGTGGCAGTGGAAGCAATTCAGAAATGAATTAATCTAATTGACAATTCACATCAAAATCCGTGAATTATTGAATCCAAGGTATTCTTTACATAAAACGAAGTATTCGTACGTACAAGCCTTACTTTAAAACATGAAAATGCCTTAAATATAAAACATTGTTTTTTTATTACATTTCTAAGGCCTGTCTAGTCAGATTTGATAATATTCTAAATTTATAAAATGATTCATTAACTAAAATGATAAAAAATCTCAAAATTTATGCGCGAGCACATAAATATACTGAAACTGCTTTCCTTTAACGTGATACGTACGTATCAGCTGAAATCCTAATCTTTCTTCATTTCCAAACAATTCAGGGGAGAGAGCTGATTTTGTCGTCGCCGCCGACCAAGCAATAGGTGATTACTGGATGCGGGCATCAGCTGACAAAGCAGAAGGAAAAGAGCTTCACCCGAGTTGTCGCAGTCTTAACCAGAAGGCGATTATTCATTACGAGTCTTCCGAATTCAAGCCAAAGCTGAATTTCGCATTCCCGGAGAAGCTGTCTTCTTATCCGAGCCCTCACAACCATCCGTCCGACTCGGCGGACTCGAAGGAAGGGAAAGCCGCAGCGAAGGTTAGATATGAATGCAGATAAATGGATTCTGAAGCAATTATCCCAGCTTTTGATCTACTTTCAATCGCTCTAAATCAACAGCCACGTCAGACAACAAAGACACATCCCGAATGAGCTAAGTGTAGTTAATACCGTAAAGAGTGTTACGTTAAAATATTGCGCCTTTTTCATCGTTGGAGTATTCCATTGCAATCGTAACTAGAACACCGCCGTTCCGTAAAATGCGCTCGAGATTGTCAGGGTATGTTCTTAGCTCTAAAATAATAAATACTAGCCCGGCCATTACCACCATTAGGTTTTTTTAATGAAAATATTGTACCTGGAACTCAGAATCAGGCAACCCATTCATTACCATGAAGATCGTGATATCTTCCAAAACATATTTTCCTTCCATTTTCTTTAACAAAAACTTTATTTTTTGTATTATTAAAATTTAAGACCTTTCTTTCTTTTTCTTCACCCTTTCCTTGTTCGCTAATTTTTATTCAAGGTCTCAGCGACGTGCATTTCCCAACCAAACACAAGCGTAACGCGGATTTTCGGAAATTTGTATGGATTACATCCTGGGTCAATGCAGAATTGGGATATTGATTTGCAGACATGCTTTCAACGTAAACGGGAAATATATCTTATAATATTGTCTTGGGTTCGAAACCATACCGATACGAAGTTCTCCCATTACAAAAGTATTTTAGATTTTTTTTATAATTTAAGAACATTTTTAAAGCAGTTTCCACAAATATAGATGCTTTTCATTTGGTATGACGATCGCAGGCTTTGTTTAACTAAAAATGCGCCTTAGACATTTTCCAAATAATCCTGGGTTAGATAACATGACGACTGAAGGCATTCAATTTTTTCGAAAAAGTTTGGAACAAAATAAATCGGTTCTAATATAATTCAAGTATTTTCGGCCAGACAGGTGCTTGTTATAATATGAAAAGAAATTGAAAAAAAAGAAACATTACAGAACAGATATTTTTTATGGTTTATCTAGACATAATATCGAAATCTGGGAGTGTTATGAGACGAAAGGCTTTATACTGATGCACTTTTTTGAATTCCGCTTTCAGGTGCTGCTGAATTCAGTGGATTCCGTCTGCATTGAGGCGCCTGAGAGCCTTTGTGTGACGGAGGTTCACTCTCTCCATAAGCTCGATCCAGACTTGGCTGTCCCCAAAGTGGACCGAACGATCTCCCTGCCCTTTGATTTCCAGTTGGTCGCCACGGACAACGTATCTTATCCCCCGTTTTTAGGTAAGCCGATAAATCTCTCTAGCGTTGACTCACAACATTAACTAGATTTCCAAGGAGAAAGATTCTATTTCCATCCTTTCAAACACCCTGGAAGTATGCAGGCTCTGTCGTATGGTGTAGAATAGAGATATACTTATCTCTACTTTAAATTATGCTAATGTTCTATTTATGAATCTGAAGTTTAGGATGAAAGTAGGAAAACATTCCAAAAATATAATTAATAAAAGCTTCCACTTTTAATATAATACCCATAAAATCATTATATTAGTATAATAAATAATAAATCTTCATAATTAATGTATATCAATTATAATTATTATCTCCGACAGAGTAACTTCACTAACCAAATCACTAATGCCGATAATTGACAACGAATATTCTGCGATAGATATTGAATACTAATGGTTAAAATAAAAGCGATGCCGTATTCAAATTATGAAAGAAATTCAATATTACAAGCCGGTTTTCAGTTTTAAAAATTTGTTTCATCCAATGGATTGTATATTGCTCTATCATTTCCGAATTTAAGCGAACCTTTCGCTTGTTTTCCGACGAAAGGTTTATTTCTTAGAGAAATATAATTAAATATGACTCTTATACTATAGTCTGATTTTCTGTTTTGCACAATCTTGACTATCTTACTAAAATTTTCGAAATGGATCGATGTTAAAGAGCAATACTTTCTGTAAATGTTATACTTCATCGCTCTAATTCAATATTTCCTTGATTAAGGTATTATCGACAATTCACCACGTTTAATATTCTTCATAGCGCTTTAGAATTCTCTATTTTTTTCTCAAGAGACTCTCGTGCTCGTAAAGAGTTTTTGGAATACTTCACCTCATTAATATCTACATCTTCATTATTTGTTTATCATTTGGCTACTACTCTAAAATCTATAATCGAGCTGTTCTGCCTTCTGAAACTGACACCGCTGTCTACTACAATAAATCTTCTTCAACAACAATTTTTCGAGGATATTTCTCCACTTTTACAAATACCTCAATATTAACCAATCAGAATTTCACTCTCCCCGTGAGGAATAAAAATATATCATTATGAATTCATGTGGCACTAACATAACTTCAAAATCGTGGAAATTGATTTTTCCAGTGAGCCTCAATTTGAATATATCTTCGAAAGACTAAGAGTTGAACGACACCTTCCCGAAAGAAAATTATCGAATTATTAAAACGACTGTTCAATATCTTAATTACATATTATAAACTGGGGACAAGATTTATATTACCTTCATTTATTTTTCATGTATGTGAGTCTTTACTAAACTCTGAAAAGATAAAAATTCCTACAGGATCCATAATTAAGAATCAAGAAGAAAACATTGAAGGATCTCCATCATAATTTGGCTGGTTGACAGTTTTAACAGTAGCTATCACAGTCAATATATATATATATTATATCTATTATATATATCATCTCATTAAGATATCCGTGAAAAGGAATAAACTAGGAATCCTGCCTTAAAAAACTTTCCATGAAGACATCACTTCCATTCGGCCACGTTGTGCAAACCTTTCTGCTTGCCTATTTAAGTATTTATGCTACGGAGAAAGTTACAGAGGAAGATGCAGCCACGAGATTGGATGAAAAAACTTGCTGACTTCAAGCAGGCTTTCATGAATTGCATCAACCACATCCGAGCCATCCCTTCATTTTCACACATACTTAACTTTTCTTCTAAAGAAATTTCCTACATCTGTATTATTTGTAGAAATTGATCGGGTGGCTCGTTAACAAATCGGAAACACGCCCTCCTGAGAATGATACGTGTATCATATCATTAGAATGCAGTTACGACGAATATGCTACCACAGATGCAACGCTGCGGCATTCCGTCCTGAATTCTCCGCAACGAGGTCGAGAAACCAGTTTTAGAAACTTCACTTCGAGAAGTACAGAGAAAATAGACATAAATCGCAGAAGGCTATCATTTTGGACACAACCGCAGATAATAATCCGTACTCTTTTCAATCTTAATAAATATCCCTAACGATTAAATTAACGGGATATTTATTTCCCTTATTGCGGTCGACTCTATTTCGCCTTTTGTTAATTAATCTCTCGCGAACTGTAATTTATGATTGATCGATCGATTATCGAGATAAATTTTGGCAAACTACTCCAAAAAACCTATTTAAGATTCATGTATACATTTTCTCGCTTCTTACATAAGAAAAACCTACTTGATGAACTAGTAATGAGTAATTTAAGTAAATTAGGCATTTCCTGTAGTTCGAAAAAGAATAATTCTTATTTTGAGTGTGTATTATCAAATAATTAAGTACAAAACCATACATTGCGTCATCCCAATTAGCTGAAAACTACATTTGCCACTTCTTTCTACAATACCATGGTCCTCAAACACCAATAATACAAATATGCATGAAATACGAGTATAAGGCAGTGAAAGGCAATTTTCATCAATAACTGCATTGAACAAGGAAGTGCCATCTTTTCCATAGAATCTCCTTCGTTTTGACACATAATTATTCAATATGACACCCCTATATACTTCAAACGTGTAGGTGTATCGGATGAAAGCGAAAGGTTAAGATCGTTGCTTCTCATGGCCAAATACATCTACTTCCTGTTTCTAAGCATTCCAACTTGTGGGGAACTCAGATGTCATTGGCTTTCCTAAGTCCTTCCTTTCACCGTTTTTAAATCCCTTGCCTTCTCCTAGTAACTTCATTATAGTTTCTATAAGATCCATCCCAGTTCTGATGTTTAATTCATCCATAAATAAACGTTCCATTCAGTAAATAAGAATAGATAACAACCGTTGTTGGAATGACTTTTGTTAGCTAAAAATATCCGTAGAATGTGCAAGGTATAGCGAAAAAACAAGTAGGAAACGGTTCGCAGCTAAGCGCTGAAGCATGTTCTCCAGACATCCATCGTCACGGTTGTCCCCGTAAATGAATACTTACTTAAAGATAAATGCGAAAAGATTTTTTATCTATATATTAATGGAAAAATTAGAGTTTTACTTCTTCTCGATCTTAGGAAAATATTGGGAAAACCCGGAAAGGCAAAGAGAATGAAAGTTCTTCTACTGCCCCCTTAGAGCTGGTATTGCGCAATTTCATGCAATTGCATTATCTAATCCGAGGTTTATTATTGGTAAGGGGATTGTGAACACTTCATGAATCATATAAAATCAATACCAATCCTATCAAAAATACTTGCATATTTACAAAAGAACGTAAGAAGACTACTATAAGATATAGATTTGCAAAGAATTAAATGCATGGCTCTTCAATCAAAAAAATGCCACATTAAATCGATCGAGAAAAGTAATTCATCTTGAGGTATCCCCATAGATATAGATACTCATAGAGTAATTAAATGCATGGCTCTTCAATCAAAAAAATGCCACATTAAATCGATCGAGAAAAGTAATTCATCTTGAGGTATCCCCATAGATATAGATACTCATAGAGAACCTGTTAGGTAAAATTAACATATATTTTTGTTCTCCTTCGGGTCTTAACAAAATGTAACAACAACAATGTAACCATAAGTTCAAGATTTATTCTATGAATAAACAGCATTATATTATTATAACTGTCCTCAAAAAGTTAGTATTTACGTGACAGATATGTTATGCGAGAATATCTCATAAGTATAATATATCCTAAACTTGATTCAGATTTTAATGAGAATCTAAGTTTGAGTGATTCCATCCTAACTACATGACAAATGTGTATTATGACGTCAGCAATTCTCATACATACATAATTAACACAGCTCTCATCATCAACCAATTATCATATTTTTTCTGGTGGAAGAAAAAATTGTGCATATTTCATGAAGGACCTCGGAAATGTATAAAGAAAAGCTTGTTCAAATGAAAGGAAGCCCTTTCCTTAATAAAGCTCCAAGAATAACAATTTGTATTAACGATATAACCAATATAAAATATATTGCGAAGAAAATTAACAAAATAAAATTATAGGTAATGTCAATTTTTTAGTATGATCAAAAAACATCGCGAGTTTTTTATTTTCTTTTACTTTTATACGAGAGGATAATTTTTAAGTTTCTCATCTAACCTAGTGTATAACTTGTCGATTATTCCCAGTAAGCTTTCTCCGAATAAATCATGTTCATCCGTCCGCAATATTTCCCACATCGTAGAAGTTTTAAATTAATAAATTTCAACGAAAGCTTAAAAGAAACGAGAAAAAATTCTGTTACCACACCTATGTACCGTAACCACATTTCTCAACGGGTCGTAAATTAAAAATGCGATAACGGTATCGCTAGATTTTGCATCTGATTCGTTACGGGGGTGAAACACTAAAGATTCTGAATTCTAAATTATTTTAAGGTGCGGTTAACATAACTACTTTTCACCATCTTTCACATTAAAAAGTCATTCATTTGCATGAACTAAAGTTCGGCCGCTCGAGAATTTGCTTAAGCCAACGGATCGTATTTCAACTGTCCATTCTAAGAGATAGGTAAGTTTTAAATACAAAAATTCGGTGATAACTAGCAGAATAAACATGCACCAAATAAACAAGCGAAGCTATATTATTCGCGATTTTACCGATAGTAGGAAAAGTATAGTGCGGAAAGAGTGTTGGGACTAAACTGTGTAAAACAGGAGTTTATTAATTGAAGACGTGATCCAAGATTTACGCGAGTAAATATTCGTGAAAATAAAAAAATTCAAATTCAAAAACGTTGCTCCATTAAATGCTCAAGACATGTTCCCATCTTAGTTCACCACAAAATGAGGAAATGAAAGAAAATTCTTTTTGGTTCTTCTCACAAATAATGGGTCGCAATTCTCTGCGGTTAATTTGAGTTACAAAAACGCTCAATCCGTAAAAATATATTTATTACAGGAGAAAAATCATTTCATTAGCGCAAATTATTGACGTTTATGTCCCTAACAATAAGATAGCTAGTAACTATTATAACTGTTTTTTCGGTAATTGACGATTGTTTAATATATTTTAAATTTCGGAATCCAAATATTCTGATGGAGGATTTAAGTATGAGTACCAAATGAAAATGGATCTGCATATATTTGTGCATGAATGCTTGTGGTAAAATCCTAGCAGAATTTATGGGTTCACTTTCGGATTTACATGAAAAATATCATTTCATTCGATGATAATTTTTATCAGCAATAAAAAAATGTATTAACGCTTGAGTCATCACATACATGCGTAAGAGAATACACCAAGTTCTTGCTTTGATAACATAGTACAAATCATTACAAAAATTAAATACATAACTTATATAATTTGTTATAGTCCTTTTAAGATAATAATAATTCTCAAATGAGAAAAAATATTAATTCCAGTTCCCTGATCCTAATCTGGCTCATAAGGAAGTTCTCTATTTGGACAAATAGTTTACTATTTAATTTAACGCCATTTTTTATTTTTTCTGTTAACCTCAGACAAAGAATTGAGGCCATTTCAGGCGAATTAAATCATTCCGGGGCTAATCATCGTCGTTAGTCGAGGTTTCGTACTCTATAGTCTTGCTACCATGCTGTGTAATGTAGAATTACTTGTTCGAAATTTTCCTCATCATACTGTGAGTTGACAGGATAAAATTCCTTATTTAACTTAGCAGTTGAAATATGATTAAGCATATTATCTCAGAAAGTGAGTGAGACAATGCGGAAAGATTTCTAAGAGACCGGACGACTGCTTTAACCATCCTCTCAGTCGTGCTTGGGATAAACGTAGCGCACGAGTAAATCCGAAAAAAAAACGTGAGGAAAGATTGAATAACGGGTAAGAGAAGGAAGAAGATTGACGGAAAAGAGCACGCGTGCGCAGCGGCTGTGGGAGAAATGAAGCGGAAATATATTTACACGTGCCGCATACGAAACAAGTCGATACCGCAGTGGCGAAAACTATTGGTTTCGATATTTTTGGAAAGCCTTTAATCGAAAGCAGAAAGGAAGCGTGAAAATTGACGTTAACACTTCACTGGATTTGTACGAATAAAACAAGGCTCCAGAATGTTTTTTTAGGTATTTTTGAACTTAGAAATTTAAGAATGGCAAAATTTGGAGCAAAATTAATTATTCTTGCAAATACAGTATATAAAATTTCGATAGCAAACATTTATTATAATATAATATTATATAATAATATAATTTAATAGGGAGGCCTGATCGTAAAATAAAGTTTTCTTTAAGTGTAAAATTTACGGGATGAAATTAAATAATAATATTGAACGAGAGAAAACAAAACACAAATATTATGATAAGCCCTTACTGACTCAGGAGGAACATAATGATGAATTTTGCATTGCTGCAATTATTAAATCCGTAGTTAGCCTTTCTTTGATTCTACAGCTAGCATAATCACTTGAGTTAGTCAAGTGTCAATTTTATTTATTTTTTCAATTTCAAAACATTGTACGCATCTATTTTGTTATTAACGATGGTCCTTTTTTCAAAAACTCGCATCTTATAAGTTATTGTAAAGTTTTAGAAACATATATTTGAATATATTGAATAAAATTCTATGTAAATTATCGTGAATATCGCGTGCGTCTTTATCGTATTTGTAAATTCCTCTGATTCTTTTGGAAACAATAAAAAAATCTTAATTATCAAAAAATATATAGTAATAATAGATGAATTCGTACCTAAATACAATAGTTGAAAATAAATTCAACTTAAAAATAAAAGTCATCGAATCAAATGCTATAGCAAGAAGAAAATAAAACAAAGTATGTCCCTATCATCTTCAAAAATCCAACTTCTGAGCAAAAGTAATGAAAGCATCCTCAGAAACGACAAAAAATAAGTCAAAAGGCAGTATTAATTGTAAATATGTAGATTGATAAGTAAAGAAATACAAGTTCAAGCAGCATATCCATATGATATATTTTCACGTCTTTCTCATCGAGATTTTCTAACATCCAAGATCCTCATCTTATGTTCATCAACAGCTAATAACAGCTACATGCAAACAAATATAAACCTGTATGTATAGGATAATATTTTGGACATAAATGGCGAGATATAAATGTATGTATTTATATATATTTGAATAATTGATGCCAAAGAAACGTTTTTCAAAGCAAAATTTCAAAGGACCTACAAAGGCGTGTTCACTAGCGTAACGTGTTCTATCATTCGTTTTGTCGAGTTCCAACATTCAACGAAAAGTGGTTTAGGCATTTCCCTCGCCTAAGGTCGCGTTTAGTGATGCGTTTAACTTTTCTGCAACGAAATCGCAAACGCAATGATATTGCAGTATGCATGAGTAGAGTTCGCCACGGAAGTTGCGAATAGGGAAAACTAATAGAAAGGCGAAAGTTCTCGCTTTGACCCATATTCGAGACGCCCCGAAAAACAAAAGGCATGAGAGTAGGAATGCTTTTCCCGTAACCTTTCTCCATTAGCTCGAGCGACAGGGAGATCTATCGCTCCCATCTTTAAAAATTAATGAGGAAATGAAGAAATTACCTTTGATGACGAAAGATTACGGCAGTCTTTCCTGAGTTTCCAGAGTGTGAAGATAAGTCCAGTTCCAGTTTTCCTCCTGCAAAAACAATGCCGTAGCCACATAAATAATGAGAAAGATCACGCAATAAATTATTTTCTAAACTCGATACCCATGACGTTTTTCGGTATATTCGAATGCTAGACAGTAATAGATGATGGATAGCAAAAACTTCTTTTAACTGGTAAAAATTTCCTAGATTTCCTGTAAAATTATTAAAACCATTGGAATCCAAGATTTTACCCAAGTCTTTCCTATCGGCCTATAATATACTTCACTGTATTTTTCAAAACAAGAAATACCACTGAAAATGTTTAGTTTTACTGTTTCATTACAATGATATTGAAATTTGGCCTAATGCTACTCATTTACGTTAGATCCAGATTAGAATTGCCTTCTTTTTTTAAATTCAGTTATCGAGCGTCTAGGATAGAAAATTAAATGAACATTGCTAAAAATATTCTGAGCCATACGGAATTCGGTAAAATCGGACGCGGGTTAGACGAGAGATCTGCACATGCATTCACTTCTTGTCCGAGATATGTGAACACGGGCCCACCAGATCAATCACAATGCATTTAGAGACCCTAACCTCAGTTCGAACCCTGCTTTTCTGTTTTCGATTTGATTCAGTTCCAATATTTTTGGTAGATTTTTATGCACTCAATTAATGAGGTGTGGAAACCACATTCATTACCTTAAGAAGGCCCGGTAAATTTCTAAGGCCCAATCATGGGAAACATTTTGCTTTTGAAACATTAAGGCCCTGATGAGGTCAGATATTATGTATTTAATGTACACACAGTAATGCAAAGTATGACCCCTATCCGAGATTTGATCGCGGGTCGAACCCAAAGGTAAGCACCATCTAACAAATAAAATAAATACAAGTGAATACGGCACGACAGGCAGGGTTCCTAGATCCTGTCGTTGGCAGGGTTAGGCCGGAATCCCAGTGCCAGATACGAGACCGTAGAGACCTCTAGGTTGAACCAGTTGAACTGAAGTCTTGACACAAATTGTATTTTTTTTAATTGCAATAAGCTGCACATAATAAATTATACATTTATGCGGTTTCAGCGGTTTTTTCTTGATGTACTTGATTGCGATTGTTATTAAACTATATAATTAAAATAAGCAGTATAAAATTTGTAGCAGAAGCATACAAACAAGTTCCTTCCCCTATGATCATTTCAAGGTTTTTCATGTGATAACATGGATACGAAACTTTCCAGACCCAAGATCATAGCATAAAAACACTTAATAAAACATAATTTGTATTACAAATATAGCATCAACGTGATGATAGTAAAGGATGGTAATAAATTATCAAAAGTTAGAATTCTCAAAACCAAATGGACTGTCGATCTCAATTCAGGCAAGGTCTAAAAGTTTGGTTGAGGTCTCTGTATTCATTAAACAGAAAATAGTGAACGGGAATTAATCATCGTTATCTAGAATGTGCAATTGTTTAAATATTGAAGGCCAAGTCAAATTACCATAGCATTATGTATATTAATCAACGGCTGAATAATTACGAAGAATTTGAAATCATAAAAAGATCAGAAAACTATTTAATCGAGTTTAAAAATTTATCAGAATTATAATCACCTGCTTATGAAGTAAACTCAATCAAGCTGCAACTGTTGATGAAGACTATCGAACAAACAAACAGAATTAAACTTCCGGTACTTCCGGCGCTTTCTTTGGATTACGTTAAACGTTAACTAGTTTCTTTTGTCCATTGTATTTTCGGGATTTTCGGTATCCATGCTAGAATAAAGTGCTACTTAGCTAGGTTTAACTTGAATATCGTGCTAACAAATCATGTCCAAGCTATTTTTACCTTATCATCAAATCTTGACGAAATATTACAATTGTAATATTTCGTCAAGATTAGTCTATGATAAAATACATATACGATCCCCCGGAAACTATTGTATTTCTGTAGTCGATTTGGAAATACGATTTAATTTTTCCAAATTGAGTGGATAATCAGAGCAAGAATATCGTAACTAAAACTGTAGTTGTTCACAGGTCAAATGATATAAAGGTTATTTCCTTTCAATAGCAACTTTTCAAATTCTGCCTAATTTAATCTTCATGCTTTAAACTAGAACTGCTTGCGTAATTGCGTTCTTCATTCTAATACATTTATTTATTGCGTTAATCATCTAATGGGAATAAGATTAATATAATTATAGTTGGTAATTTTGAGAATCCTTTAAATTTCATAACCATTTGGCCAGGGTATGCTACAACGGTGCCAAAACCGGTTGCGGAAACAAAAATGAGCGGAGAATGTCTCACTTCCGCTAATTTATACCGAACGAATTAACGGTATTCTTATTCAATAAAACAAAAAGCTTCATGAAAACCGTTTCCTAATATTCAGAATGAATATTTAACGATGCACGACATTTAATAAAATGGATTTTTCAATACCAAACACTTCTCTAAATGAGATGTATTAAACATGTAATGAAAATTACAAGCAAACAACCTTACGTGTATGATAATAAATAATTCTCTCTGCAAAATTCATCAAAATCTTTCGATGATGTATTTTCCCAGTAAGCAGAGCTTCGAAACGGAGATTCCTTCGCTACCATTATTCAAAATTATATTTTTCACTGCATTAAACTTCAGTAAGGCTTGCATAACATATTTCGCAGTGTTCATTTACTAATATGTCTTACGTTTCCTACATCGCTCTTATCCAATGCTTCCACACCAGAAAAAACGTAATCGATTAAAAATGAGCAAAAATCCCGATAACGACTCTTTAAATAATTAATTACCGTTATGCTTTGTTTTTCAGTTCCTGGCACTAAGGATGTGCGAGTTCCTAGAATTGCAAACCTGACCTTCATGTATCCGCCGTCTCCCTTGGTAACGCAAGCTTCCGACGTCCCATACGACCTCAGATGCAGCCAAGATCGCCTTCCAAAACGCTGCCCCACCTCTGTAATTGGAAAGAAAAGGGACGAAGGCACTGCAGCAGAAAAAGGGGACACAGATGTTTGTGAATGCGTCCACCAGATAGATATAGGGTTGGGAGAGACCGTGGAACTAATGCTGGTCGACGAAGGTCAGTTACATTGTCACTATAAGGAAATGTGTGAGCTTAAGAGAAATAACCAATAACTATTCACATCCTTCAACTTTTCTGCTACCTTTAAAATAAAGAAGTTTGATTCATGGAAACATGTCATAAAAGAATTTTCAAGATGATTTTTGATGGATTCACACTTGTGCATAATGGTATTACTCCAATATTTTGTTTTCTTGACGAGACATTTGTCCAGGAGAAATCCATCACCTAACAACACATTATCTTGTCTAACTTTAGTCAACATGCTAATTCATTATGGATAATTTGCTGGATATAGTGGGCGTTACATATATACAAAAGAGATAATATGAATCTTAACAAGATAATTCAATGAGGACTGTGTAGTAGGAGTCTGTTTGTACCTACATGTTCAGTGTTTATAAGGATAAATCAATGAAATTTCTTTGTAAATAATCATTAAAAAGGGTATGATAATGCACTGATGACAGTACGTAGTATATCATGATTGTTTCTTTAATTTCAACCTATATTTTCATATTCAGCACACAGAATTATGAAAAATAATACATGGCAAAATTAAATAAAAATGGAATATAACCTTCCACTTTTATATTTTAACAGGCGGTGCCAGCGACTGGGGCCATGTATTCCATTTGCATGGGTACAGCTTCCATGTGGTCGCTCTGGGTTCCTTCGAGTCAGAAGTTGTACGTTCAAACCGTATTGAAGTATTGAAAGACATGGATAAGAAAGGAAAACTTTCCCGAAACCTTGTTGATCCTGTTGTCAAGGATACAGTATTCATCCCCAGTGGAGGTTATGCAGTATTGAGATTTAAGGCAGACAATCCAGGTAAATGTCAACCAGAAACACTAGAATTCTAACAAGAGTGTACAGAAACTTGGCAATTCAGAATTAAGCTGAATGATAGTAGAAATGGCTGCATATTCCAGAAATTATTTCATTAGCAAACAATATCTTGGCATAATTAATATCACAACCAATGAAATCAAATCACTCTGTATCACAGGTTAATTTATTACTTTATTTTACAATAAACTAAAATAAAACTTGTATACATAGATGGCCACATGGCTTACCAACGACTTGTAGTTTATACCTATGTTTTGTTCCTTTAAGGAAAGAATTATTAAAATGCATCATTCTTTCTTTTGCAGGGTATTGGCTGCTTCATGACCAACACATATCACACTCTGCCTGGGGCCTAAATGTGATACTTCATGTAGGAAATGATAACAATTTGCCACCAACACCTCCTGATTTCCCAAAATGTGGAAGTTGGGTTGGACCTGAATTCTTCCTAATATGATGAAGGCATTAAGTAAGAGTTTCTAATTAGTGCAAGGTTTCTATCCTACCAATCTTGTAGGATACAGAGTGGAATCTCATGGTTCAAAATTTAGTAAAGACTACAGCTGAATAAATAGCAATAAGTTGAGCTGTGACACATAGATAGGGCAATAGCATAACAGAAAGCTGCCCTCCTGCTGTCAGCTGAGAAGTAGTGTATGCTTATCAGCCAGTGATGACATATCGAGTTTATCCATGAGAATCCAGGAGAAGAGTAGAAGATGCAAGTCTGTGATTTTATCTGGATGATTTTTTACCATGAAATCTCCAGATGCCTGAAATATTTACTTGTAAATTAGTACAAGGATTGTTATTTGTTTGAAAACTTTATTCAAAGATGTTCTCAACAGCTTATTTCAATAGTTGAAGGCATGTGATTACACTCACAGCACATATCTGCAGACAAACATGACATAATTTCACTTATAAAGGCTAATTTCTTTATGAACATATGAAGTCAGCATGAGCCAGAAGATCAATTATACAATACAGGTGTAACTTAATGGTTTCTTGGTCGGTTCATCTAAGAGAACCATTTAGTGGGCAATGAAGCAGAGGAGTCTCAATTTGCCCCTATGGAATTCATGTCTTCAACAGCTAAACTAAGTAAGTTTGGTCAGGAAATGTGAATTTATTGAATGAATGATACTGTATCACTTACAAGTGAGTGACTGATGAACTGTATATACGGATTTATTAAGTTTTTAAGTAAATTATATAAAGTGACCAAATAAAATTGATTCTCTTTTATTTTTATCAATATCAAAATCCCTACAACCTCCTACCATTATCGACAAAACTGATAACAAAAAGTAACTTAAAAATGCAGCTTTTATGATCATCTTTTCAAATGAGCACAACATATATAACATTCACTTGAGGTAAAATGGAATAGGACAATGGAGTAAACGAAAGCTGCCAATCGAGAGGGAGGCAGATCACTTTGTCTTCAATATTTTGTTCTAAA
Source organism: Sympetrum striolatum (assembly GCA_947579665.1). NCBI lineage: Eukaryota > Metazoa > Arthropoda > Insecta > Odonata > Libellulidae > Sympetrum > Sympetrum striolatum. The sequence goes on along the minus strand of OX388345.1, from coordinate 39,471,663 downwards.
ACCTATATCTAAAATGAACAATCTAAATCAAAAGGCATTAAGACTCCTAAAAGTCCCTATATCACTCGAGAGCATTTCAGTACAACATTCTTTACCCAACATATTACTACACCTTTTCATACCGTAATGCTAGTTTAACATTTAATTTTTTTTTTCTGCCCAACCAACATAAATTTCTTTCCTTCCAATCTCCTTGGCTGCAAAAGAGAGAAACTAAATCAGATCATCAGATTTCAACGACAGTGATTGCATGAAAAGTGTCTATTTTAGATACAAGAGCCAGTTTTTCCACAAATCATACGCACACGGAGTAGTAATCTTCCACTTTTTCAAACTTTTTGACACAAGAATGATTCTAAAAAAGTAACAAAAATAAAAACTCTTAAATTTGTCAACATTTCTGCAATAATTTTTTCTCTTTTTTGATGGGGATATCATTGGGCTGTGAATTCAAGATATTCATGCTATATAAACTTGAAATACAAAGATGAAATAACTTGATACGATCGTGATTTCTGATAGCAGTGGGTATTTTTACTTCATGAATTTCACATGATTGCAAATTCACCACGTTCTCTCAAAATATATATCTATAATAATTACTCTGTCCCCATCAAAATAAACTGACTAGCCAACAATTTATAAGGTGCATTTTTAGTAAGCCTCTCAACGAAACAATACAATAACTCATTTCTGATGTAAACAACCCAAGAAAAAGAAAATCACTGTGAAGCACCTTCCATAAAGAAAACAATAATTTCAGCACATTGAGGGCAACATTAAAATGGACTACTTCCACAGAGAAACTATACGGAGGCCGTAAAAAAATGGTAGAAGAGGATGGAATAGTTAATTACTTGGACGCACATCAAACGGGGGAAACATTTTGACCACTAATATTTTTGCGAACCACACATCTGAACGCTCATACAGGGAGAGCACAAATTTTTTCTTTAATATTTTCCGTATTAACTTTACAAATGTTTCCTTTAGCTAGCTATAAAAAAGGGGTCTTTAAAAATGTGATGGCTCGAGACCCTGTCAGAAACATACCTATCAAACATTAGCACTCAGAACACTCAAATGGTGTCCACATTCGATTATAGCACTTTATAAACAAATTTACAAGACAAAGGGGCTGAAGGTGGGATTCGGACAGAGAGGTGTCCTCGATCCATTTGGCCTGAAGCTCTTTGACCGGAGCAAAACAGAAAGGAGCACCAATTACGGCATCTTCATCTCTTCGTCCTTTGATGAGGAGGAGGAGCTACCCTCTTGAGCAGCTCTTTCACTTGTCCTTTCCTTTATCCATGCCTCTATTCGCTGGCGGAGTTCGTCGGCTGGCTTCACCATGTCCATGGTGAGGGGAGATCGGTTGAAGGGATCTGTTTGATCACTGAGAAGATGTCTGCAAGGGAAATTCACATCTTAGGGGTGATATCTAGGGTTACAGGCAGATTCTTCGAAAACAAACTTTTCAAATACAAATTCTATTAAAGCAAATTCTTGAAATACAGTTGAAGAATTATTCTGCATTTACTCAAAATAGTATGCACCGTTTTGGGTCTCTTTCCAGTTAAAAAATCAGGGTGTACATTGAGAGTGTACTAGATTTGGGTACAATACTACTCATGCACATCCCATACCACAAGGCCAGCCACATCCTTGGTTCACCCTGGTTCCATGTTACTTTTCAAATGTTACACCAGTGTGCTATCCATGTTTTTACTGTAAAAGCCCCAAAAGGTTACAGACTAGACTGTCGGCCAATACTTTATAGTTAAAACTATGTTAGCATGCTAGCACTCCAATGCCAAGGTCCTGGGTTCAAATCCTGACTAGACAGATTTTTCTGGCTAGGGAATGGTTGAGTGTCTTTGTAAATATAATCGATAAGTCCTGACTGTACTTTGTCTTTGTAAATAGTAATAATTATTGAAATGGATGTAATTTGGATCTTCCTGTTTCCATTAGAGAAGTTATTATTATTAAAAGGAAATTGGCTAGCCCATCAAACTTTTTAAATGACCAAATTTTGAATTGGTTAACATGTGTACTTACACTGGACCTTTGGCAAGGACGACTACCAGCATTTAGTATTCAGTGTATACACGAAAAAATATAAATATATAGCAGGGTATATGTGTATAGTAAATACATATATGATGCTGCACATGGCATAGCAGTATGACTTAATATGTGCTTTAGATTAGTATATTATTACTGCTTTAAGCTTAGTTCTGGTTTCCCCCTTAAAAAGGTTCCACCTTTGATGGGTTTTATAGTATAAAAACAGTTTCTTTTCAAATTTATTACACATCCAAGAGTAAAAATTCATGTGAGGTGAAAAATAATAACAGGGTTAAAAAATGCATGCTATAGTCCCTGGTAAGTGACTGCAAAATCTTAATATTGTACACTTACTGGTATTTATTACTAAAAAAATAATTGTTACTTTCATAGTGGTATACATCTTGCAATAACCCAATAATAAGGCAAACTATCATAATACATGCATTCCTAATTTATCGTAACCTGGCATACTGAAGAAGGCATCAATAATTGCTTTTGAATAGTATATTAACTGTCTCTGATAAAACTGTATCATGGCTTTAATATTATAGTTATTATAACTTTTCTCAGTAGTGCTGCTTTACAATAATGCATTTTAGATAGCAAAATCATGATGTATTTGAATCTAGGGCATATCTGATATGCAATAACTAGCACAATATATCTATTATATATAGATGCTTCTCCGGATTCATTCATGATATACCCAGATACCCAGATAGGATACTAATTCACAGGCTAAACTACTGGCGTCATTGACTCGAAATTTTTACCACGTATTGGCCATAACGTGAAACCCCCAGGAAAAAAGCGACTTTGATCCTCAGTGTCATGGGTTCGATTCCAGAGGGCCCCAAAGTCCCGATTTTTCCCGTTTAAATGCATTACCGTGATTTTCGGGAATAAAAAAAAAATACTTTCCAGATAGGTAGAGAAATAAAACTCAAGGAGCCTTTATATATGGTAATGATCTATCGAAATCATAAATGAGTTTTACGGAAAATATCCTAAGTTCGATGCTAGGTCGAGGCAAAAATCGGCCGTTTAAAAAGCATTGTGGCGATTTTTATGATTTTTTTTTGGACCCTTTCCCGATGGCATGGATACTTGAAATTCGGCATGAGGTTGGAGATCATAAATTTATTTCATAATCAAATTTTTTGTATTCGCTGATGGTCCTTGGTTCGATCCCAGAGGGCCATTTACATTCCTCAATGCATTTCTTATGGAGATAACGGAGACAAATTTTAGGTACTTCCCGGCATGATATCTATTTCAAACTTTGCACAAAATAAGATCAAGTCCTTTAAAATCATACTGTGCATTCACAGCGTAAATATATTTCCTGGGTTCGACACCAGGCGTCTCTTATATCAGTAGTTGATCCGATTTTTAATAATTATTTTGAGCCCTATCCCAATAATATAGAAACTTGAAATTCGGCATATAGATAGAGATCATAAATAACTTTCATGGACATGTTTTAGATTTCCAAGATCGTCCTTGGTTCGAATCCAGAGCGCCATTTACATTCCTGAAAAGTAGAACGTCGTTTGAGGCAGTTGTAGCCAATATTTCTGCTTGAATTTTCACACACAGTAAGAGATGGTGATTTTCTGTTGTGCTACATAGTACGCTTACCACGAAGACCCGGGTTCGATGCCAGTCAATTAAATTGCAGCGAATTTTAAGAATATTTTCAATACCTTTTTTTTTCTTTTGAGGGCCGTCCCGATATGATGCCGACATGAAATTAATGTTGTCGATCTGCTTGCAGTATGCAAGCTACATTTTACTCGTATATATATATATATATATATATATATATATATATATATTAATATATATATATATATTAATATATATATATATATATATATATATATATAGTACCGAGTCTTTTAATTGTTATATTTATTCTGTTCAATATGCAATGTCTCTTTGTTTGTATGATTATTACTTTTGCATTTGGCGCCTATTGCGTCATGCGTTTGCCTCTTGTTCTGCTGTTATTACGATACTTCGACACGCTTATTACGTGGCGTCGAGGTAAGGAGGGGCGGAAGAATCCACGAGGACAGAGAGGAAGAAGAGGATTTGTGGGTAGTCGGAAGGTGGACTATTGAGGAGACGGTCGGGAGGACATCCTCGTTGGGAGAGAGGATCGTCGCTACATGACTCACCGACTAGGCCTCGTGTTCAAGGAAATTAGAGATTGGAACTGGACGCCAATCATCGTGTCAATTTCTTACTGTTTAATTTCTGCTATTTTTGACCACGTATATTCTTTTTCTCATGGTCGAACCCAACGAAGATTTTGCCGTTAATTTTGTTTATTGGCCAATTTATTCTTGTTTTGACAAAATATATTCAGCTTTATCCTCGCATTTATTTATGTATTTATTTTATGTGCGTTCCAAAACCGTGAGCTATCTGGGAGGAGCGTTACATATTTGGCGCCCGAACAGGGACCTGATGCCGTAAGTTGTTGGTTGTAGGTCTGTATTGTGTAGTATCTTGTTTTCGCTATCTCAATCCCTCGTTTACCTTGTCCATGACCCAACCTGTACCTGTAGCTAAATCTTCCTGGTGGGTCTCAGTGAAGAGAAGATGTAGTAACCTATTTCCTTTCCAAACTTTGTTGTTAGGTCATTAGAATTGTTTAAAATTCGGCGCTTAAACTCTGTGTTTAAAAAAAAAAAATTGATTTGGTTTATCTAAATTAGAAAAGGAAATTGATATATGTGAATGTTTCTGCTTGTAATTTGTTGCTTTTTTTTAGTGAAATCTTCCAGATTGTGGTTTGCCCGTATTTAGCGTCAAACGGAGAGGTGATCCCTTTTGATTCCCGTGTGCCGCATGGTCGCATGGAAAGACTCTCTTCCTTCCTTCACGTTTATCCGTTTTGGGTAATTTGACTGTCCTGTGATCAAGGTATTCAATTGTGCTAGTGTCGTTGATTTAGTATTCCCGTTGTAAGTTTATTTTGTTTGTTTGCGATGGATTATTCTTCAAAATCGTTTACTGAGTATCGTGAGTCAAAGGATTCTCCCGATATTGACGATAGTTTTAAAAAAATTCCCGCACTTTTTGAGAAAATATTAGTTATCGACCCCGAAGTAAAAGATAAAACGAGTTCGGAAACCGATGGATTTACTCCTTCTAAACCGGAAAGTCCTAAATCCCCTGTAACTATAGATGATCTTATGAAATTAATAATTAGTGACAAGGAGGAAAGAGAAAGGAAAGAATTAGAACGGGACGAAAGATTAATTGCAATGCTTCATCAATCATTTGACGTTCAGCATTTAGCGCAGCAACAGCGCATTGAAAATTTAGAATCTGTAAATGAAAAGGTTCGCACTGATTTTGGGAATTTAAAGAAAGAAACTTGTGAGACTGTAACCGAAGTTCGACATCAAATTGGGCAGTTGGAAGGCGAATTGTTGAGGACCTCGTTAGATAGGGAACAAGTCACGTGTCGTTTGAGCGTGGTAGAGGAAAAGATAAAGACATTAGGTAAAGTTAATTCTACTCATGTAAATAATTATAATGTGCCATCTGAATTAGTGTCTAAACCTCGTTTTAAAGGTAGCCAATATCAAAATCCGGTGATATTTCTTAAAGAAGTAGAAGACTATTTTGAAATTTTGAATATTCCGCATTCTTTTCGATCTCGAGCGTTTGCGAGTTTTCTTTCTGGTTATGCCAAACTTTGGATTGAGGCGTTAATCCCATTGCCAGACGATTTCTCTGATATAAAAAAAAGGTTCTCGGACCATTTCTGGGATGAGAATGTTCGACATGAGCAGCGAGTTAAGGTTATGACGGGTACCTATCCCCGCCATGTAAACGATAAAATGCAAGTCTATGTCCTAGAGAAGATAATGTTGGCTAAAACTTGTGTTCCACCAGTCGACGATAAGGAACTCATTTATACTTTAATTCGACAAATGCCTATAAATATCCAAGGACTGTTAATCAGTTCCAACCCTTCATCTTTAGACATACTTGTGAAATTATTGGAGTCATTTGACGAACTTAAGCAGGGAGTTAATTTTTCGCAAAATTCACTTGGTCAAATCGCAACTGTAGGGACGAGAAATAGGAGTCAGCGTTGGTATAATTCTCGTGTTCACGCACCTAACGATCAAATACCCTCGTCTACTTTGCCTTCGCTATCATCGATACCTCCCCTTGTTTCATCTCCACCTCCTCACTGTAATCAGGCTTCTTTCAATCAACCTATTTCTATTCAAAATCCACCTCAGCAATCTAATTTAATTCCCATTCGAAATGATAATCCGTCTGTTGTAGAAAGACCCGCGCATTTAAACTAAATGCGTCGAAACGAAAAGGTCCCGTTTGTTTTGACACATCTGAGGAAGGGATCATAAGCACCATTGCTACTTATGTTGTGGATGGTTATTCTTTAATTGACTTGTTAGAAGAAAAGGAGACGTCATTTCCCAAGAAAGAGAGACGTAAAGTTCCCGAAATTTCTGTTCAAATTTGTAATTCTAAACTAAATGCACTAATTGATTCTGGGAGTGAAGTTTCTGCTATTGATGAGGAAGTTTTTCAAGAACTTTTCGCAAATTTTTCGAATATTCCTGTTTTGCCGATGCGCAAGTCATATATTGTTTGTGCAAATAAACGCCGGTCAACTCCTATTACTGCTCAAGCTTTGCTTACAATTTGGATTGATGATCGTGAATTTGATGTGCCTTGTCTGATTGTTAAAAATTTACTTAAACCTCTTATTCTCGGAATGAATTGGCTTTCAGATAATGGTATCATATTAAATTTTCAAAATTATAGTTTGTCTATTCCGCCATCTAATTCTACCGTAAGTGAATCAAATTATCCTTTGAATTCTATTACATGTAGTGAAGGAGATCACGATAAATCCTTTTTTGTGTCTGATGAGGAATTGCGGAAGGCAATTGAACCTTCTGTATCTCTTTCATTAAGGGAGAGGGAGAAATTATTTAATCTTTTGAAGGAATATCGTCAAGTTTTTTCTGATACGCCCGGACTTGTACAAAATTTTCAGTTTCGTATTCATTTGTCTGAACATATCCCATTTCGACAACGATCTTATCCTATTCCGTTTGCCTGGAAGGCAAAGGTTGATGAACAGATCAAATCCATGATCAAAGCTGGAATAATAGAGAAGGCTACTAGTCCCTATCTAAATCCTATCGTCATTGTTAAAAAAAAGGATGGTCAACCTCGTCTTTGTTTGGACGCACGGAAGTTAAATAGCTTTACTATACCTGAGCGAGAGGAACCACCAAAAATTGACATGTTAATGAATACATTTTCTGGTATGAAATATTTCTCTACTACCGACTTGTCTTCCGCGTTTTGGCAAATGGCTATTCACCCGGATGATAAGAAATATACTGCTTTTTTGTACGATTCTATTGTCTATGTTTTTAATAGAGTGCCGTATGGACTAAAAAATAGTGGGGAAGCTCTTATAAGATGTCTAGATTTGATATTGGGTCCTGAAGTTTCTTCTTTCGCAACTGCGTACGTTGATGATTTATTGATAACCTCTGTTACTTTTGACCAGCATTTAAACCATCTTCAACTTGTTTTTCGTAAATTAATTGAAGCTAATATTAAACTTAAATTGTCTAAATCCGAATTTTGTTGTGCGCAGGTGAAATTCCTTGGGCACATCCTGTCTGCTGAGGGCATGAAGATGGATCCCGCGCGTACATGTGCTATCCAAGAAATTAAGGCTCCTAGTAATATCAAACAATTACGGGGATTTCTGGGGGTGTGTAATTACTACTCCCGATTCTGTCGTAATTTTTCTAAATTAACTTATCCCTTATTGCAATTACTTAAGAAAGGAGTTAAATGGAAGTGGACTCCGGAGTTACAAACGGCTTTTGAGAAAATTAAGGCTGCATTTCTGGACGAAATTGTTTTGACTTATCCGGACTTTAATAAACCTATCTACTTACAGACCGATAGTTCTGATTTTGGCTTGGGAGCGGTTTTGTTCCAGCACGATGAAGTGGGTGACCAACTGGTACTTGCTTTTGTAAGTAGAACCTTGCGGGGGGCTGAAATTTCGTATACGACCACCGAAAAGGAGGCATTGGCCATCATCTGGGCTCTCCAGAAACTTTGTCATTTCGTTTTGGACCATCATATTACTATAATTACCGATCATAAAGCTTTGACTTTTCTTAAAACCTGTAAGCTAAATCATAGTCGCTTATCCAGATGGATTTTGGCACTTCAAGGTTTCACTTTTTCTGTTGAACATTCTCCTGGTCATAAGAATATTGTTGCGGACTGGCTTAGTCGTTATATTAATAATTCTGAAATTACTAAACCTTCGAATGAATTTTGTGTTGCTACTATTGATTTGGATATTTCTGATTCTCCATTTCAATCTTGTGAAAACTTAATTGATTTACAATGTCAAGATTTGTATTTAAATAACATTCGTCTTTATCTTAACGGTCTCTTGCCTAATGACCACCCCGATTTTGTAAAGATTTCGTCGATAGCGTATAAGTATATTTTGTATCATGGTTTGTTACTATTTAATGTCAGGAGGGAGAGTGTGGTGTATAAAGTCTGTGTACCTGCCGATGTGCGTTCTTCTTTGGTTTGGTTTGCTCATACCGTTAATGGTCATGCTGGGATTACCAAAACAATATTTTGGATTCGTGATAAATATTATTGGAAAGGTATTAATCGTTTTGTTCGTGTGCTTTTACGCACGTGTGATGCTTGTCAGCGTAATAAATTTCCTAATCGTTATTTTGAAGGCCCTATGGCAAATATAATACCATCCAAACCTAGTCAGTTATGTGCCGTGGATATATATGGTCCATTACCTAAGGCAAAATTTAAAAATCAATATATTCTGGTTTGTGTCGATGTGTTTTCAAAATTTGTCCAAATTTATCCTTTGAACAAAACTTCAGCAAAAAATTGTCTCAGAGTGCTTATTACTAAATATTTTCAAAAATGTGGGAAACCTCAGCGGTTACTCACTGATCACGGAACTCAGTTCACCTCGGCTCTTTGGAGGAATACGTTAGCCGATTTGGGTGTTAGAACTGTCTATTCATCTGTCCGTAGACCTCAGACTAATCCCAGTGAGCGTATAATGCGTGAGCTGTCTCGATTGTTCCGAACCTATTGCCACCGTGAACATACTAGTTGGTTCGAACTAATTCCTTTTGTAAACCATTGGCTTAACTGTTTGACTCATGAAAGTACTGGTTTTTCCCCTTTTCATCTTCATTTTGGCCGGAAACCTACCCGTGAATTTGACGACTTTATCGGATTTCCACCTGCGGAAATTCCTCCTCATGATGATATAATAGTGATCGCTCATAGAAATTTAAAAAGGAGGGGCGGAAGAATCCACGAGGACAGAGAGGAAGAAGAGGATTTGTGGGTAGTCGGAAGGTGGACTATTGAGGAGACGGTCGGGAGGACATCCTCGTTGGGAGAGAGGATCGTCGCTACATGACTCACCGACTAGGCCTCGTGTTCAAGGAAATTAGAGATTGGAACTGGACGCCAATCATCGTGTCAATTTCTTACTGTTTAATTTCTGCTATTTTTGACCACGTATATTCTTTTTCTCATGGTCGAACCCAACGAAGATTTTGCCGTTAATTTTGTTTATTGGCCAATTTATTCTTGTTTTGACAAAATATATTCAGCTTTATCCTCGCATTTATTTATGTATTTATTTTATGTGCGTTCCAAAACCGTGAGCTATCTGGGAGGAGCGTTACAATATATATATACAGAACATACAGTAAATCCCCCACAAATGATAGCTCTTAAATCTCCATAAAATCTTTTCATAGATACTAGAAATCTAGTCAAGGTGGCTAACAGACGTTTTTGCAAAAATCTTTTCCTGTGATTAGAACAAAATCAACAATACAGCTAATGTAAAACAAATCAAGGATGAGGAAAAGGTGTTTAACTTTGCACAATGTAGCATACTACTTAAACATCTTGTTAACATAGAAAACGTAAAAAATCCTGTTTACAGAACGGAATGGCTGCGGCATGGTAGTTCAGAAGTTAGAAAACCTGCTTGGAAAGAGATAGATCTGGGTTCAAGTCCCAATCATGCTGCTACTTTTCTTTCTATTAACCATTAGGACAAGATCATAAAGTGATGATATAATACTATGATACACTTCTATTCACGTTAATTTTGTACACCAACGAAAGTTATAGACAACAAAGGTGTTTATTTAACATTTTAACTTAATAGTCCTCTTCTAGTTGAGACATAAACCCTCCTGCATCAGAGAAAGTTAAGTAGGCTTTGATTAATTCATACTGCAAAATTCTTCTTCCTTAGTATTCACCTGACTAATGAAGTCTGACATAAAAATTAATGGTACAATTAATCTGAAGATAGAGAAGGATTTAATCTTATTCTTTACTAAAGGAAATGAAAATTTTTATGAGAAAATGTGATATTGTCTATGATGGACCATGGATTAAAAAACTTTATGGTATTGTTTCGAGCATAGCAAATACCTGTTAAATAATGAGAATTTCAAAAGATTTTACTTGTTAAGACAATCAATACCTAAATAACAAGCACTAGAAACTTTCAAACATTATGATTGTAATAATGATAAATTTTTGAAGAACTAGAAATACAGAGTGAAATTTATCTTGAAAGTAACTTTCATCTGGAAAATAATTTGATTGATAAAGATGAAATAAAACTTTTTAGAGGAAAAGAAAATATGAAATACAACCTCAAAGAAAACACTAAACAATAATTTGATGACTACTTTATATGGATTATGCAACCTTCCATCTTATGAAGCATTACAAAAATTAAGGTTTCCAGATATTTTTACAAAAATTCATGAAAACTACATAGAAATGGCGCTCAAATAAGAATTTTTCAAATAGAGTTTACTCTTCACATTAAAGAGAAATGAATGTGAATTAAATATAAGATATGAAGATAAAATAATGAAACATGCAAGATTGAGAGAATAAATACATTAAAATTGTCATAATGGTAAAAGTGCATTATAAGTTTACCTAGAATGAAATGCAGCAATAAATCTGAGTGTCTAACTATTACCAACTACACTATATGGCACAATCATGAAAAACACAATGCACGTAAGAAAGAGTAAATAAAAAATACCTGGCAATGGTAGATCTGTCAAGGATAGTTCGAGAAGAGGGAAGAAGTACTGGATCTGCCATCAAAGTAGACATGATCGGGTCAAGGAACTCTTCAGGAGCCTCGGACAATATTTCCTCTTGGCACTTTTGCTGTGAAGCAAACTTTGCCACCCTTGTCGCCACATTCTGAAGCTCTACTATTAATCCTCCTCCACCAATACGCACTGAAGAGAAAATTAAATAATAGATTAAAAGTCTTAAATACAAAGTTACCTGAATTACATGTATTGAAAAATTAATAAAAGTTACACAAGTTTTACTCAGCCTCTGATTGCTTTATCAAATATGAACTCGATAAAACTTAAGTAGATGCCTGTAAAATTTTATAAAATTTTGCAGGAATTTTGGTTTGCTAATTATTATTTATTATAATGCCATACTCACATAATACATCTTCTGCCAAAGAAAACAACTTGGGACTATATGAACGGCCATCTTGAGAAATAGCCATACAAAATGCATCACTTGATCCTAGATGAGTGTAGATCTGGCTGATATCCAATACAATATTAGCTGGCTTGAACTCATACTCAGCCAAGTCCTTTACCTTTAGTGAAAAATAAACATCACATAAATATCATTATGAGATAATCCAACAAACATAATATATGTTGAAGTTATTTTGCATTACACCAAGCAGATATAGGTGTATCCATTACTCCTAGTTTTTCTTTAATGCACATCCTTTTGATTATGTTGCAGTTCCAAGGCAATAACTTATTTATAAACCCTTCAAATGATATCAGAAGATTCCTGTATATTATCTCTCAATCATTGTTGAATTGGTTATAAGTGCTTCGACAGCTTAGGTCATTTTGCACATAGGCTCCCAGCAGGAATTGAACCCAGGTCCATTTTCATCGAAGCCAAAAGAATTGCCCACTTGGCCATCCTGGAGTCCAAATCTCTAATGTCTAATGAAGTATCAAACTTAATATCAGCAAGGAAAAAGCCGACATTGAACCTCGGTGTCATGGGTTCGATTCCAGAAGGCCCCAAAGTCGCGATTTTCTCCATAAGGATACATGGCGGGGATTTTCGAAAATTTTTTTGGTGGACTTCCCGGATAAGTAGAGGGTTGAAATTCAAGGGATCGCTAGAAGCCGTGCAACTCCAACGTTAATCAGAAAGACATCGCCGAATATGGTCCATGGTTCGATGCTAGGTCGGGGCAAAAATCGGCCGTTTAAAATGCACTGCGGCGATTTTGAAGATTTTTTTTGGATCCTTTCCCGATAACATGGATACTTGAAACTCGACACGTGGATAGATATCATAAATATATTTCATAATCAAATTTTACATGTTCGTTGATGGTCCTTGGTTCGATCCCAGAAGACCATTTGCATTTCTCAATGCATTTCTTACGGAGATAACGGAAACAAAATTTAGGTACTTTCCGGCATGCTATCGACTTCAAACTTTGCAAGATACAAGATCAAGTCCATACAAATCAAACTGTGCATTTACAGCTATCGATGTGTCCTGGGTTCGACACCAGGCGTCTCTACAATCAGTAACTGATCCGATTTTTAAGAATTATTTTGAACCCTTTCACAATAATATAGAAACTTGAAATTTTGCATATAGATAGAGATTATAGATTTATTTCAAAAAAAGATTTCAGATTTCCAAATCGTCCTTGGTTCGAATCCAGAGAGCCATTTACATTCATGAAAAGTAGAACGTCGTTTGAGGCAGTTGCAGTCAATAATTCTCCTTGAATTTTCACACATAGTTAGAGATGTTGATCTTCTGTTATGCTGCAAAGTAAGTTCACCATGAAGACCCGGGTTCAATGCCAGACGATTAAATTGACGCGAATTCTAAGAATATTTTCAATCCTTTTTTTTCTTTTGAGGACCGTACCGATATAATGCCGATATGAAATTAGTGTTGTCGATCTGCTTGCAGTATGCAAGCAACATTCTACTCGTATGTTTATAAAGGTTGATTCTTTCTAAAATTTTTAAGATATGAGAATTTAACTTTTTCTCACTCAGAGTATACAACCAATATCAGATATAATGAAAGATAATTTGGAACATGGCTGCCAAGGAGTTACAGATTAATGATCACCAATAGCAGTATTTGCTGGTGCTCCACACCCCATTGCCCCCTGTTTTTAGAAGCATGGATTACGAACTTTCTAATAAGTACCTGTTAGCCTTGCTACCATCTTAATGTGGGATTTGAAGAATGTGATTTCTAATACATCCCCATGAAGATGGTAGCATGGCTTTCTTAGAAAGTCAGTAATCTGGATTTCTGTTGTTTCCAAAAACTGGTGGCAACAAGGTGCAGAGTGTCAACAAAGACAGCTATTGGAAATCTCTTCAACCTCTAAATCAATATTTGATGCAAATACTTTAGACATTCCTTTTAAGAAAGAGTTGACATTGATGAATTTAGCCGAAGAACATTTTTCAACTAAACTCAAAGCAATATTTTTATTTTATATGTATGGACTTGAAGATATTTTGAGCAACTTTTTCTTTGTTTTCAGAATGCAGGATCTACTATTATCAACTAAATCTGAATCACTATGTAATAGTAGTGATTAAAGATGCATTGATTGGGAAATTGAGTGAGAAGAACTTCCACTACTAACTCAATCATGTGATTTAATAGGCAGGTTAACATGAAAACTTACAGCAAAATGTTTTGCCTTCTATCAAAGGTCAGGCAATGAAAGGATAAAAGAAGTGAGAAAATAGATCAAGGTGATGGAATTAAGGGAAACAAGCAAGTGAAACAAAAGCAAGAAGACCTATCAATGCCAGCGTAGAGTAAGAAATAAGCCATCAAAATGATGCAACTAGCAGTAGCTCCAAATAAAAAACATTTACATAATATTGACCTTCACAAACATTTAAGAATACTAACATATTAATAAGTAAATTGTAGGCCAATGCTTAAAAAACATTCTAAAAGGCATTTCAATTTTGTCATTTAAAAAGTTTGATGTATCTTTAAATGTTTTCTGCTAATAGTAAGAGCTTTATTTTGTAATAATTCCCAAGTATTGAGTCATAAGGTCATTGATGTCTCTATCATAGCAACTTTTATCTGATAAAACCAGAAAAGAGTGTATTAAGTTGTTACAACATTCTCTATAAACAATAACGTTGTTTAGAAAGTTATACATATAAAAATTATACATACTTACTTTCTTGCCTATAAAATATTGTAATATAATTTTTTATACTCAGTGCATAAAAGAAGATAACAATTTTTAGATTTAACTCTACGACACAAAATAATCCTGGAATGGTCATAATTATTGCCCAAGATGCATAAGATATAATTTGAGATAAATTGATACATCCCAGTTTCTATTTTCAACCATAATATCATCAAATGCACAATAAGAAATCTCTTTAAATATCATATCACGAAAGTATTCATACATTACACATTCATTTATCTAACCTAATGATGTATCCATTAATAAAATAATTATTTAAAAAACTGCTTCGAATTATCAATCTTCACCAGAAGGACAATTATGCTTATCTTAGAGTTCTGTGACAGATGAAAAAAAAAATTGTTTGGTTATTAGCTTCCCTTGTTAGCTTGTCTCTTTTAACTATTATGATATACTACATGGATATTTTAAATTAAATTCATCTTCAATCCTGATATCCTCTGATTTGTTAAGATTTCATTTCATAGCAACATTCTGAGCTTGCTCCCACTGCACTGAAAAATCTTACATTTTTGTGGTTAAAAATTTTACTTTCTCTTTGTTATCATCTTCAGATAAATTTTTAATTTCCTTTTCTTCTTCATAATTCTGCTTGAAAAGCTTTTTAGGTAATTAAATACCTGTTTTAGGTCATGCTCCCCCAGGATTTCTTTAAGATTTTCTTCCTCTATTTCCAAGCTGAGATTGTAAACAATTGCCATGAGCTTATGAATAGTAATATAGATGCCAAAATTTTACTATGTAAACCCACATGTATGATCCTGCTTATCTCATACTTTCAGGTGGCTTAACTATTTACTTCTTACAAAAAAATCTTCACTAAAAGTATCAGGTAGAATATTACCTGGAATTCAGTGAGGCCAAGTTGGGCATTTGTATTTCAACATAATAATAGTATCCCATTCATAAGGCATGGACACTTTTGAAAGTTAGAAGGTTAAGGACACTAACATTTTGCCAAACATTATGAAATTTAGGTGATTTGGCTGCATTTGTGCTTCTACTGCCTATTATCATCAAGAGTTTTATCTCTAGCATCCATTTCATAGCCAGAGTTACCTGTGGCTTCAAATATCAAAAAATGCCTGCAGGTGGATTTCTGTAGCCAGGGATTGAAGCCATCTACATGACAGGTCTTCACATCTATTCCAATGAGGTCTTTTGAATTTAAAGAACATAGTATATTCATCATTTTTATATTATATTCTTTCATCACCATTAAGTTCACTAATATGTCTAATACTTAATACTTTTGGATTAGTAGAGACTGGCTATAATGATAAGTTTGAATAAATCCTATTCATTAGTAATCATTAATGATTTAGGTTTCTGGGCCCCCTAAATGTATGAGATAGGCAGAATCTTATAAGCAGGACATATTGAACGTCAATCATCTAAACTATATATCATATGCTTATATTTGAGAGCAAAGTATTCTCTAACTGAGTGTTCACTTCATTTTATTACCTTTCTAAAAGATATTTACACTATGTATGAATTCTACAAGCCAGCTTTTGGCATGGTGTAAAGAAACAAATATTGGAACACGGCTGTTAATGAATTAGAGGTTTAAAAACTCCAAAAGCCGTCTTTTAATCAACTTTCCTCCTCTTACTTCCCGGTAGTTGGAGAAAGCAAGAAAGGAATGCCGCATTATTATTGTACCCAAAGTACTTTTCCAAGGCAATGCCTCTGTTATGACCCCTGAGGATGGTGGCATAGCCTTTGAAAAGTACTTTGGGTACAATAATAGTGCGGCATTCCTTTCTTGCTTTCTCTGACTACTGGAAAGTAAGAGGAGGAACACCAACAAAGATGGCTTTTGGAAATTTTAAACCTCTAATAAACCTTATGGCAAGTAGTAGGGAATGATCATGATTCTACTTGTTTGGCAAATACTTAGTTAAGTCTACCAGAAAAAATTAACAAGCTTATAAGTACCCAAAAATACTGCAGCAAGCTGAGCCCAAAATTAGAACTTAATTGCTGCACAATAACAGTAATTACACCATTATTTATGACTTGCATCTAAAAACCTTAAATGAGTTAAGTTTAACAACCAAAAAAAATCAATGAATGACATACCTTAAAATTTTTCTTCTTAGGCCCAACCAAGTGGAAAAGGAAGTAGTTGAGCATGGAAGCAATCCGATCAACCATCGTTGGATGAGAGAATATGGAAGTTATTTCAGAAGTGAGGAATTTCAGAGTATGGATGGTTTCTCTTCCCAATATATTGTCAAATCTAGAAAGAAGATGCATTTAACCATTAATGTTTAATAATAGTGTTTTCATTTGAACTTTGGATTTCAATCTATATATATAAAGCAGAAATTCTGTAAGTTTGTTTGTGGGTTTGTTTTTTTGTCTTGAATTGGAGTCCACACCGTTTGCCCAATTTGTCTCTAACTTTGCATATGTGTCCTCTGATATCAGGAAGGAAGTAATGTCAAGAATTTATTCAAGAATTTTGCTGGGTTCAAACCAAGATCGCTCAGATAGATTTTCATAAGGAACACACGTAAGATTCACTTTTATCGGTTGCAGGCTTTATTTCTTTTGAAGAATTAAATTAGAAAAAATAGTCGCACAGAGTCGAGACAAACACTGAAAGAAAGTAAATCAAATGAAGATTCTTATTTTGGTCGTGGAATCTTACTTTCGATTAGAATTTGCGAGAATATCGGTAAAATATACAAAATTTTGTGAAAATTCGAGGCTATAAACAACTCATCCCCCAGACGACCGATCCCATTGTTGCATCTGAGCTCATTTCTTATCCCGTAAAAATTCTTGAGAACTTTAGGCCCATAAAGCTGATGATTGAAGAGGCTGATATATTACATGGATAACGAGAAATTCTCTGTAAGAAGGTAACCAGCAATTGGAGGTACGTGATTACAATCAGGAGATTACCAGCTCATGGATGAGAGAAGTTAGATGTCTTCTTCTGTGGGTTTGTACGTTTGTTTGTATGTTGTGTGTCTTTGATTTTAGAACAAACCGTTTGCCAGATTCGCGTCAAACTTTGCGTACATGTTTTCTGGGACCAGGAAGGACATAAGGTAGCACGCTATATTTCTTTTGAAGAATTAAAATAGAGAAATAGTCGTGCAGAGTTGAGACAAGAAGCAAAAGAACGAAAATTAAATGAGTATTCTAATTTTGACCGTGGAATATTGTTTCTGAATCAAAATTTCGAGAATTTCGACAAAATACGTGTGAATTTTCAAAATTGTTGAGGTTGTAAACAGCCAATCCTCCTGACAATCAATGCGATTGTTGAGCCGAGCTCATGAATTTTCCTGTATAGTAAGAATAGCTTGGGATTTTAGATTGTATTCTAAAGGGAATTTATGCATTGCACGACCAGCAACTTGAATTTAATCTACTTCTATATTCCCTGTTAAGAATCAACGGGCACTTCAGCTAGTAATTTATATAGTATTTACTGACTTTGACTAAATCCTCACAATAGATAAAAAAATATATTAATGAATTTTCATAAGTACTGCTTTCAGTCAATACATCAATTTTGATATTCAGCCATATACAGACATTTTTAAATCTTGTCCATAGTCAAACCACCGAGCGTTAGGGACATTATTAAAATTCACTGTGCTTCAAAAGACATAAATATTGATTAAAATATGATTTACCTAAGTTTAGGATTATGAATAAATCTGTCAGTGTATATGATACTATATATTTCACAAAAAATCTAGCTTTAAATAAATTCTACATTATTCATGAAATGAAGCAAAAGATAAATAATAATAATAAGTGCTTGATTTAGCGTAATTTGGTGGAATTCCATTGTTAACATAAGATAAAACTCACAAAACATGCACAATCCACAAAATTATAAACAAAACCGGTTTTGACACTGTCGTGTCATCATCAGGCACAGAAGCATTCCTGTATACAGTTTAAATAGACAAATGGAAAGGGGGAAATCAACAGTGGAGGGGTATGTGAACAAAGGGAAGAAAATTCAAAAGACAGAGCAAAACTGAGGTGAGTTGGTAGTTATGATGAAGGGTTGATTAGAGGAGGAGGAGGTGGTAGAGAATTTACTAAACAGGATAATATTGGGGAGTGGGATACAGAGAAGAGGTTCTCATTGACAAGGTTGAAAGAGCAGTTAACGTGATGTGATATTGCTAATTGTTCAAGAATATCCATTCGAACTCCATTCATACAGAGGTGGAGGGGTAGGGGGGATAAGGAAGAAAGGTGATTATGCTCCAAAAGATGTTGAGCAAAGTGGGACTGAGAAGAATGTTTTTCAAGACATTTTTTGTGTTCCTGAGACCTTGTTTTAAAGTTCCTTCCAGTTTGCCCAATATAAACAGCCTGGCAGTTGTCACATTAGCACCTCTTCACAGTATCCCACTCCCCAATATTATCCTGTTTAGTAAATACTCCACCAACTCCCCCTCCTCTACTCAACCCTTCTACATAACTCCCAACTCACCTCAGTTTTGCTCTGTCTTTTGAATTTTCTTCTCTTTGTTCACATGCCCCTCCACTGTTGATTTCCCCCTTTCCGTTTGTCTATTGAAACTGTGTACGGGACTGCTTCTGTGCCTGATGATGACACGACAGTGTCGAAACTGGTCGTGTTGTATTGTATTATAATTTTGTGGATTGTACATGTTTTGTGAGTTTTATCTTAAGTTACTAATAATAATGTTCAGCAACCAAAACATTTTTTATTTAGTGCTTCTTGGAAAACTCCAATCTTATCCAAACAATGTCAATTAATACTCACCTAGCTATCATTCCAATGTGCTGAAAGTAACCTTCGTTCTGTTCTCTTTCTGCTCGGGGCAAGTTCTGCCACTCACCAGACTCTCTAGAAAACGGAAAGAGAGGTGAAGAATCAGTATGTGATAACTGAATTAGGCATATTTGGGCAGAAAATGATGCTCCCAAATGAGAAGAATCCCAAGCAAAATTTTAAGAAATAAAAGGATGATTATGCTTTGTTCCATGGATACCTATGAAAGTATAAGTAAGATATTTCAAATGTAATATAGATCTATCACCTGGCTGTTTGCATCTGCCTCAGCTGAGCCATGTTGCTTAGCGCTTCATCAAGTAAAAACACAGCATCATTCATAAGCAAGTTGACAAAACGTAAAAATAGTGGAGGAGAAACGGCTTCCATGTTTGACTCAGCTTCTGTAGCGAGTTTCCTGGGAAATAAAATAGACGATAAGCATATAAACAGTTGCGACTCAAAAAGTGATGAGTTAAGCATATTCCTGAAAATTATAAATAGAAATACTTCCTGATACTCAAACTCACTTGAAACTGTTTTTATGCTCCTCAATTTGCCACAAGTAGTCCATGATATAATACATTGGTCTTCTGTAGTTGAACTTTTGCTCAAAAGCAACACTTGAGCCTGTCATTTCTATACCTACAAATACACGCAAGAGATTTTCCACAATCTGAAATAAACGTATATGAATGAATTAATAGTATTATACACATATGAATGAATTATTACTATGGTCTCACTGCGTTTACGATTATTAACTCAAGACTAAGCCACAAAGTAAACTCTCAAAACCATATTAAAAACTTTGATACCTAACAGAACATTTCCACATACCAGAATGAAAGAAAATGTATTTCCTCAATAAATTATGATTACAAAAAGTGACTGTAAATTTTAATTGTATTCACACAAATCAGATATCATAACATTTTACACTATTTAAAACAAATAGAGACTGTTTTATTTTTCAAAGTTTTCCTTTAATTAATCTCTAATCTTCTAATTAACAGTCACTTGATGGAAATGTTCATGAAGTTACGCAATGTAACTTTCACATAGCTCTACATGCATTTGTATGAATAGTTAGAATATGGAGTACTGAAATATTTACACTGATATTTTTAAATTTAAGTAGAATGAGGTATTTATGGATAAGATTTGTATATTATCATATAACTGATTTTGGTGATGGAATGGTTAGTGGTTAGCGCTCCAACACTGAGGCCCTGGGTTTGAGACTTGGCAAACCGTATTTTCCGTAAAACTGTATACTTTCCGGTAACCATAATTATCGTGTAATTTACTAACTGTATGGTATCATGATGTGATAAACACATGATAGAGTAGAAAGTGGGAATATGTATTTTATTCGACGAGACATCAATTTACCTTCAATATACCTATTGTAATGATTAGAATGTTTTATGCCAATAAAATGCTACTACTATTATATTAATGCTTATCTTGAAAATTGAATTCTACGTAAATATTCATTTTATAATGAATCGACTGAATGCTTTAATACTGATACAGAATACTGTCGAGAAAAAAACTAAATATAATGAGAAGAAATGAAAAATTCTACTGCCGAGCAATAAAACCAAATAATACCTCTGATCGGTGGGGGTGCTCGAGAAAGAGCCTCTCTCTGTAAAACCCAGATATAGTGGACACTTCATCTGGGCTTTCTTCAGCTGCACCTCTGTGACTTGGAGGAAGCAACGCCTCCAAACTTTCTGCAAGTCCAGCTCGGAGGTGAGGATTGCGGATACGCTCTGGAGATCCCATGAAGACAATCACTACGGTAAGGAGTGGATCCAGACACTTCCCTCCACCACACTCCTCCAATGTGTGGCGAGAGAATCGGCGACAGAAAGACAAGAAACCGGCCATGTTCTCTACAACTTGCTCAGGTATACAAGAGAGAAGAGATGGTATAAATGGGGCACCTTCGGCCTGAGGAGGTCCTGGAGGTAGTGGGAAATGAACTTGGCGACATACTCCAGGAGCATACCTGCAGAAATAAATAACACAAAGATGCTAACAGCAACACATATATATTTAATAATAATTTTCATGTGCTTAATTGTTGTATAACGTTATACCACTAGAACTGGGATGCAAAGAAACATTTTTCACTTAATTTCAGATGAAATTCAAGTAAAAACCTCAGTTTGATATTGGCTAATGCCAGAATCAGTTCAAATTACCAGAAAGAAGCTTTTTATGTACATAATTTACGAGAGAACAAAGAAAAGGTAGTGAAAGTATATGAAGTTTCTTATAGTGTTCAGGAAGAAGAGATGCCGTTGCCCTAAGTGATTCTGCCACTATATGGATGTGACAACACAAGTGCTCTTGCTATAAGATGCATACAAAATTTATATCATCTGATTAGTAATTGTAATAATGCAATGATAGTAACTGAAACAATCTAGCCTTATTAACAAAAAACATGCAATATTAGGATAATAATTTATACGGTTTCTCTGATAGATTAGTTAGGCAAATAAACCTTTGACTCCAGAACATATATATGATTAATGTTAAATTATTTAACCGGTGGAGCAGAGAAATTTTCCCGAGGAAATGAAGATAAATATGAATATCTGGAACATTTCTTCCTAAACCTTTATGCATCTCTGATACCTTGTTTCCATATCATTCCATATAATTCCTACCTATAATCTACAAAAAATTTAATAAGATAATAAAATAAAAAGGGCCTCCAAAATACCTAGTCATGTCACCATAAAGCAATCAAATTGAGCTTCCTTCAGCCTAGAACCAAATGTTATTAAATTAGCTGAAAAAGATGAGAGATCTTTTGCCTTTGAGATTATTTTACTAACTTTTGACAAACTAACAAACTAACAGTGAAGCCAATTCTGTGAGTCGCTAAGCTAGAACCCATTTTGAAGAAATGTAAACGATAATCCCTGGTGAATACAGGATAAACTGCAAAATTTGTACACATGGCAAATCTAGAATAAATTCAATTGATTTAAAATATGCTTGTAGAAACTCAATTTTCAAATTTTAACCTTTAATTGCTACATTCTTCATCAACTTCAAGGTATCCAATGCTGAACATGTAATTATTCCCAATACTAAATACTTGTTCTTGTTTTCTTAAAGGAAGTTGGTTTGAAATTGAATTTTCAATTCTTTAATTTATAAGCCATGGTTCTTACAAGTCTTATTGGATTGATAACATCAGGAACACTAAAATATAATTTTCTTAGGAGATACAGTAGTTAAATGGTTGACCATGAGCTATATTTATCATTTAATTTCTGTTTCTTATTTTCAACCACAGTTTTCAATAATTTTGAAGTTTACCATGCCTGCATAGTCATACTATGGTATGATAAATATTACAAAGCATTTAAGAGTTTAGATAGTGATGTTTAATGAACTGCATTCCCTATTATATCTTAAACATGAGTATTTAATCTTAGTAATCTCATAAGAGAATTATTTCTTTGCAGTCACAATAACTAGAGAAGAAAAATTTTAACAGATCAGAGAAATGTAAAGAAAAGATGCTATACCCAGTCTCCGGAGTGCGCTTTGTGGTTTCTCCTTCAACATCAAATAGGGCCACCTGGACCAGCCAAGTAGCGGTTCCCACATGCATCTGTGCCATCAAGCTCAGCGTATGTGGCTGCACCATGGCAGTGCGTAGACATAGCACCTCTGTGGTTCCAACTCGCACTCTCTCCAAAATAGCCTCCTCAGCCTCAGCTGGATTATTACCACCCATGCCTCCCAACTCGCTCTGAGAGCGCACTTCATTATAAACTCTTCTTAATCGACCCAAATCTTGAGAGATGCGAAGCAGTCGGTCATGGGCTACACGGAATCCCAAATCGAGTGCCCTGTGAGTCATGAAAAAGCATTCTGTAAGGAATGTGTAATTCTCAGCCTGAGGTCTTGCAACATTGGTCTCAGTATCCATGCTGCCATCGACGGATAATGCCACTGGAGGAATGAGGCAAGTTTCCTCTCCTGTGATGTGAAGATGTATCCCTCGCTTCATGCGTTCCTCATCAATTTTTGAGTTGGAGCCAGAAGAGGCACTTCTAAGAGTAGCTGCATAATATGTCGGATCGATCCTCATGAGACGAGGGTGGGAGAAGTCGTGTACAAAAGGCTGACAGAGCCGAAGAAGCACAGCACAGAGATTGAGGGCAAAACCATCTGATACACATGACAAAGCAGCAGGTCCTGGCCCCAAAGCTCCAGGACCAAGCAACGAATTCCAGATGCGGCCTCTGGGAGCGTTGGCTTCCAGGCAGGAAGCTATCCATTTTAGAGTGAGGTGGCGAATCTCACCTCCGTGTCTTAGCAACGATTCGAAAATTCTTGCAGCACCCTCTCGAACGGCTCCTAGGGCAGTCCAGGCTGCTTCCTCTTCAGCACGAATGTTACCATGGAGAGTAGCTCTCTGGTCGAAGAAAGAATAGGGTATGTCTGGGGATTCGGGGATGGTGGAAGGAGTGAGAATAGCACCCAACACTGTGTTCGCATAATCACGGCCTCGGGAGGTATTGGAGGGAAAGGAACATGCTAACAGCACTGGAGCAAGGCGGTCATTCAATGCAAACACGTGAAGGAGATCATAAACACTACGATCTAGTGCAGACAAACCACCGCGAACGAGCTCTTTCTGAGCCAAATTCAAAACTGGAACAAAAGCAGCATGAAGCTCGTCAGCTTCGCCCTCTTCTTCTTTCGGAAATACGACGACAATTCCATTTACAAAAGACCTGAGCTCTGGACTATACGACTCCGAAAATAAACGTAGTAACTGTGAATCAAGTCGTTGACTTGGGAAGAGATCAGGTTGACGCAGAGCCGTGGAGGCATTCTGCAAAACAATTGTAACCATTTGAGAAAGTCTACCTGCTTTGACATTATGGTGGGAATTTCGCGGTGCAGTCGAACAATCAGTCTCCAATCTTTCACTAAGACGTCTAAAACATTCAAAAAGGTAGATTAGAACGTCTCTCTGCACTGCGTGTTCACCGCCAACAGGGGAAGCTCGACCATTTATTGGTAATACATGATTTGCTGGCTCGGGTAACATCAGTCTTTCGAAAAGAGCTTGTTCAAGAGTTTGAATATCTATCAAAGTCTGAGGAGCTACCGACGCTAATTCTTCGAGTAAGACAAGATGACATGATGGAAAAGTGCCTTTCATAGGAGGACGGGGTTCCTTGTTAAGTGTCAACTGAAACACATCTTCTACGATCTGGTTTACTTCTAATCTCTCTTTCAATTCTTTGTCAACAACATCAGCTGTTTCTGCTGGAGCTTTCGACTGCTCACCTTGAATACTACTTGAGTTAGCTGTTTCTGTACCTTGCGACTGATCTGAGAATACTTCCCCTTGATTCACAGGTGAAAATAACGCTGAAAATGGATTATTTTTAATATTGTCCGTCATCCTGAAACAAAGTTATGTATTTTAAATGATAAATCACGGGAAAATGCCCTTTAAACATCAAAGATATCAGCATCTTAGTACTCACTTAAAGTTAAAACTAGAGAAAAACTAATGAAGTCAATTATGAAAGTAAAATTAGGAGTTCTTTCTTCTTCAGATTTTATATTAATCTCGATCCATATTAACACAACAAAGTAAACATTGCACTGCGTACTGAGAAGTGACGATACAATAATTTCTTTACGTATGCAACACTGCCATCTATTCAATTTTAAATCTGTATATCCCTAAATGACAATCAATAACAAAAGACATATGGAAATCATTCTGAAATGATGGTACCTCGTAACCGCCAAAATCGAATTAAGAGCAAATATATTCGAACTAAACATTATTATCTATTTAAGAAGCTTCAAAAGAAAGTATGTTTGGAATTTTAATAGTATTGTATTATATAAATAGAAAATTAACTAATTTAGCTCGGAAATGCAACTACAAAATTTTAATGAAGATTTCTAACTGACTCAGTGCTTCATGTCAACTTCGGAGTTTCTTCAATATCTAAAATAATAAGCACTTACTCTATTGAGTATTCAATTTTATTTTGTTAATGTTAGCTACGGACGAACTCAAAGTTTAGAACACTGCTTACGAATGGAATGCTTATTCCGCAATGAATTCCCCTAAGGTAAAGCATCCGGTAGATGTTTCTTTCTTTGCGTCAATCTGTCCGACAAGAGTCATTTTGACATATTGTGAATACTTTAAGATGGTCCAAAGATAATTTGTAATATTTTCCTGCGATAGCCTTATCATTGATACCAATATGGTTTGTGTTGATAGAAAAATTGAAGTTTGAGTTTAATTACAGATCGTTGAGTGTAAATTCAATACAATTTGCAAATATATTCATTATTTATATATTATTGATGGTCTTACATTTATATTAATGGTAAATGTCGATGTACGGATCCTTTGCTGGATTTGGAGCATGTTAACAAGAAACTTTACAGACCAGTAAGAAAGGTCTCTCAGACTCCCTTGAAAAATTGATATTATTATTGTTGTAGACCTTGAAGCGTTTATGCATGATCACTAACTGATCACTAAAGAAGTATGTTGAACATATTATATTGTCTTAACTGTATTTAATAGTATTAATGCTTTTAAATTCTGAAAGCTAAAGGAGTGAGGTTGGGAATACTCAAAATAAAGTAATTTTATGCTTAGTATGCTAGTATGCATGTATGTAGTATGCTTAGTATGCTAGTACAAGTTTTGTAATAAATTATTCTTCGTTATGAAGTTCCACCAGATCTCCTTGGATACTATTCAATTTTATGCTTCTTTGTAGAGTTATTGTTTTACCATGTTCTCCATTATTGTACAGAATACAGTGAAATTCTGAAATAAATTTTCTTCTTAGAAATGTTATTCTTAATGTTCCATACTGTTAGGTTACTTTTCATGAAGTTTGTTGGATAATAAGTTGGATTATCTTTTCTAGTACTTTTAGACCTAACCCATTATAAGAGTATCAACATTGTTTAGAACCATCTTGAAGTATCCATTATTATTATGGATTTTATTTCACAGTTCACTTGTTGAATCGACTATGTACAAAATAATTTATAGTTAAAATTCAGCATTTAAACTCTCTCACTTTTCTATCTCTTATTCATCTTACTTATTCATTAACATTCAATACATTAGTTACTTCTGTGAAAATATTAAATCATTGTAATGCAATGTGATCTCAAAAGGTCATTTTAAGTTCAATACTGAAGTTTGAGTAAATCAGGAACCAACTAGACAAAAATTTTCACAAGTGAAGCAGCTTGATTAAAAATGATTGTCTTCTATTTATCAAAATTAAAAATACAATCAGAAATTTTTGATTATATCCAATATAGTGAGAAACAAGCAACATTTTAAACTGATACGAGTTTCATCTTGGATCATTCTAAATTAACTAAATACATTTCATTATTAGAATTTCAAATTTTCATCATTACTTTATTCGTATTTCATATGACCTAATATTAGTTCATTACAAGAATCTTTGTTCAATTAAGTTATCAAAATGATATTATATGGTTCAGGATTTTACTTAACTTAAAGACTGAAATAATAAAAAATCATTTATATGTTTCAATCTCAAATCTTATCATTCATATATATTTGTAAATCTGAAAGATAGAGTTATCAATGAATAATTTTATTGGCTTTCATTGATATAACTGTTTTACTTTACAGATGTTAGCCAATGAAAAAACTTTCTTTGTGCAGTCATTAACCAAAAACTCTTTCTGTGGGCACTGATTGTGCTTGTGTTACTCACTATATATTTGGCAAAATATCCAAGAAAATTCATGGCAACTGCAGCTAAATGTACCAAAAATATATGTTTGGACCCATGTTGTATGGGTGGTAATGAAGAGAGCTTCAGCCAGAGTAATTCATTAGAGCTGAAGGATAAGGTCAGTGATTTCAATGCCCATTTGTATTGATGGAGGTAGAAGAGATTCAACATAAGGTATAAAAAGATTGTTTTTTATGCTAACCCCTCTTATTAGCAGAGTATAATTATAAGGTGCTTTTAATTAAGAAGAAACTTGTTTCAAATTTTGCTGCTAGGTTGAGTTATAACTTATAATTATAAAATTGTATCTTACACGATGGGTCCCTGTCCCTACCTATATCCATTGTGTAAGATACAATTTTGTCAATGTGTCATAGAGTATATCTAACCAATACTAACATAAATTTCTGACAAATAAAAAAGTATCCATTCTGTAATTATTTTTTTACCATAATCAACTCTATAAGAAAAAATTTTAGAATAAAACCAAAAAGGAGAGAAATTTATCACAAGGTAAGTAAGTGACAATTTTGAGTTTATGATTGTTCCAAGCTTTAAATTTATTCTATATTACTTTTATTTTTCCTCTTTTCTAAAATATTAAATGCAGGTTTTTAAGTCTAGATGGAGGGATTGAAGGTTGGAGGTCAATGTGAGGACATAAATTAGTAATCTGTTGATATTCAGGTAAGCAAATGTTTTAATTACAATATCTGGTCTTTGGCAAAAAATGTATGTACGTACATTTGCATGTTATACCGTGAATGTATTGCTCAGTGAATATAAATTAAAAAACACAAGTGTAAGCACTAGAAAGTGTGTGCCTTAAACCCAAAGTTAAACAAGAAGTAAAAAACATGGCTGGGACTCGAACCCAGGTCTCTAACTTTCAGGGAGATATTCTGACCACTATACTACCAAACAGCTATCTGTTAAATGGATTGGGATTAATTATCAAGAAAATGGTGGTTACCTTGCTTCCTCACTCAGCAGCAGCTAGGCTGTCTCCATACTATCCTTATATCTTTCTCATGAAGGTCATTCCCAATACCTTTCTTCTCATCATACTTTAATCTCATGCCTTCAATTATTCTTAACAGAGGAATATCATGAATCAAATTTGAGTAAAAATTACTAAGTTTGTTTGGGGATATGAAAATAGTGAAACAAGATCTTTTCCAATCCTTTATGTGACCATATGTTATCATCGAAGTAGAAGAAAAAGATGGTAACAACAAATAGGTTTGCCACATTTAGTTTATTTTTAAGCACTCAGGTTCTCAAATTATATTAAATTCTCCTGTCTTCCAATGAAGCTCTAGAGTGGTTAGACTAAGTTTCCTCTGAACGGATTATTTCACAATATGAAAAGTCGCAGTAAAAAAATCATGGAGTGCTAAGCTTCTACAATCTGTTTAAAATTTGTAGTAATTTAACATGTGTTGATTTCATTATTTTTATTTGCTGGTTGATCCCAAGCTATTTCATACACCAGGTGGAAAAATAGCTTGGGAGCCATCCATCCAAAATTATCCACATTGTGATACCTTTTGTTTAATTCTAATTTTATTTTATGTAAGTCAAAATTATCCAAAAAGGCTACAGAATTCCAGGCATCTCCTTACTGAAATCCAATATTCATATCTAAATGGAACATCTAGCTTGAAAAAAATGAATCATAATCATTAATTTTGTTGCCTCATTTAATAGGCATATGAAGTATTTGTAATGCCAGCTTTCATTTGCACAGCTAAGAAAATCCTATCAATAGCAATGATTGGAAAAATGATTTATTGTAGCAAAAATTGCAAGTATCATTGCATTGGTTAAATTTTAGTAAAGATAGATGTAAGAAAAAAATTTTACTTACCTAAAGAAGCATCTTTATAAATGTAAAAAGTGACATGAAACGAAAATAAATTCAAATTTCTTGATTTCTGTTGAGTGAGACATTGTGCTTTTGAGATTCAAAAAACTAATTTATAGAAAATGCTGTTTTATAAACTTTGCAAGCTCTGTAGTCATATTAAGTAGGGAATGAGGATGATAATCGATCCCTGGATATGTATGCACATTTATTATTGTATATATCAGCAATCCTGATTATTTTCTTTTAATATTTATGTTTTAATCATAGAAATAATGGTAATTTCAAGCCCTTTATAAGGTGACCTAGCAGTTGTATTAGGAGTAATATATCTTTAATGTGAAAGAAAATTTAGCAGATTCAGATAAATTGATATCTTTTTTACTTGAAATACTCTTTAATGATTACCTAATATAATACATCAACAATATAAAAGGAAGTTACTCAGGGCTTATACAAACTAAAACATTTTATGGAGAAGTCATACACGCAAAATCTTTTGTAAATTACCGTATTTGACGGCATATAAGACGCACCTTTTTTCCTAAATTATGTCTCGAAAAATTTCCCTGCGTCTTATATGTGAAGGTTCAACCTCCACATGTTTACTTTCAATGATGAATGCTATTTTTAGCCCAGATGGTCTATACTACCTATTTCATAATTGCATTCAATGATTGTGTTAATATTTGGCTTTTATGAAACGTGACAATTAAAAGAAACTACATTTTAAGTTATTGTGGTACCGTGCTTTCGCACAGACTATTAAAACTTTTCTTCCTTGTGAGTTACCAACTTAATGAGGGAGCGTCTTATATGCTGGTGAATCTTATATGCCATCAAATAGGGTATTTATATGCTTACTTTTGATGAGAAACTCAAAGGGAAGTAGTATGGAATTAAAAGTTTCAGAATATAAAACAATAGTGAGGACTCCATTAGAATGTGACTAATGTATGGGCATGCATGATGAAATTTATATTAAAACGATTGAAAAAGTAAAATGGAATAATTTTCTGGCCAGATAGCTCTATTGAAAGAGAAACTGAACACCAATTGTGATTTATTGGTTCCAGTCCCAGTCCTGTCAGACTTTCTTCATGTCTGTTCTTTGTTGGGAATTTTCCAGTTGCACAACTGAATGTGCAAAGTATACTTACCTTAAATGTAGATGTTGGAGTTTGTTACTGCAAACCAACTAATAGGTTGATAACTGAAGAAGATGACTTAGCCAAGGAATAATGTAAACTGTGACAATTTATATAGTAACTGTAATTATGGGATGTATTTATTGCAAACAAATTAGAATGGTTACCAGGAGGATGTTGAATAAATTTATGTTAATTATTGTAATGGTGATTGTTCTAGTTTTGGTTATGAATAGAGTGATGTTATTTTGAAATTTTAATACGTGGGAGACTTTCTAATGTAAGCGATTGTGAAGCATGTTTAAATTTTAGATTATAGTTGGGGCTATTACCTAACAACAGTCAAGGTGCAGCAAATAATAAATCAATAGAGGGTCACTTGTTTCCAAGTTGGTGACTTTTGTAAACTTATTGGTCATTTGAATTCTCTACTTGTCTGGGTTTATATATGTGGAACTTAAGTTATGAACTGTTTGTATATTTCCTCCATCAGCTTCTGTTGTTAGGTATATGTATTGCATTGCATAGTAGTCTAATACATGTTACCCTGAACTATTTTTTGCCGAATTATGCATTGCAGATGTGTTGCCTAGCAACCTCACTTTTATCTACATGTATATTAAATGCATAAAATGACAAAAAATCATCATTCTGGTTTCATAAATATCCATAGCATAGTTTCTCAGTGATATAATTTTCAGTCATAAGCTCATCCAAGCATCTAATTTTTGAGATAAATTTCTTCAATGTTTAATCAAGATTTTATTCTTTCTCTTTTTGGCCGTCTTCAACAATATAATTTACTCTTACGACAAGCACTGAAACATGGGTTTCACTATTTATTATTACTATTTTGGAATTAGCTTTCAATTATTGAATTGTATTTTTGACAAACCTGTAGCTTTTGAGTGATATAAGCCCATAGCATTTTTCAGCACCTCTGTCATAAAATTTCTAGCATATCTGTGTGTCATGTATTTAAAGTAATCAACTAAAAAGCTGGTTGGATCTTCATCCACTCCACTATTAGCAAAAACTTTAGATTGGGAACGAGTCTTACTGGGCAAGATGAGGTTTGAGGTAATCTTCCCTAGCTTCCCTCTCTGAGAAAGAGTACTATCAGAGTGAATTCTAAGAGCACTATCATTGCTATTTGAATAACGATTTTCTTTGCACACAGTTAGGGTTGACCATTAGTTGAATTCCATTCTTGAATACCATCATTCAGTATCTCTAATACCTCCATTAGTTTCATATTCTTTAGCCATGAGCTAGTCGGAGGCCAAAAGAAACAAAAGATGAATTTTCCTCTACCTAGTGCCTAAAAATAAATTAAATATACAATGGAACTTGGATAGTTTGATCTTTTTCCTTGGTAGTAGTAGTACTAGTGTTGTTAAAAGTGCTTTGATAGCTTAGGTCATTTCGCACATTGGCTCCCTCTTTTCCTTGGTAGGTAGCATTTTATTACCAAACAATATTGAATAATCGTGGTTCATTTGAACTCTTTCTGGTTAATTTTAACTGTTTACAACCAAGATAAGGCAATTTCATGACATAGACTTCCCAAAAAGTGGCTGGGTAACATTGAAATGTGGTCTATGTCCCTTGCATTAAGATATACTACCAGCAAGTACACACCCTGTGCACAATTTGTATATTTTGTGAGTACTCTCTCATCTGTCAGCTATCACCAAACGTCAAGCAAGTAAGAGCTGGTGAACTGTCCATTGGTATATACTACATATTAATAATTTTTATTTATAACATGGGTCCATACATCCTAGAAATGTGACCAGTTAGATGAAAATTTTGTAGTATATATCCTCATTAATGCAATTTATACACTATTATAAGGAATACATATTAAATGATTTAGTAAAAGATTGGTAACAGGATATTCAAAAGTCAGGAAATTTGGTGCATATATGCATGACACATTGATCACAATATGTATATTTATAAATATACATATTGTGATCAAACAGTTTCGGCAAATATCAGCATTGTAGAACACAAGATAACAAATACTTTAGCATATGGAGTAACATGGCAATTAGTAATTTCAAAAAAAAAATGTTAGGAGGTTTTTGCTAGGAGATTTGATTTTAAAGGTTGTTTACCATGGTTCTTAATTGAATTAGCTTATTGTACAATATATACATGGTATTGTATGGGCTTTTGTATATGGGTTTATGGATAATTCATATCTTCTATGGAGTATTCTGGGGTGTGTTGTGTTGGTGTGTTTGATTGTTAAAAACCAATATTTCTGGATGTGTTTTGACAAAAATTACTGCTTCATATATTGAATAGGAAGTAAGAGTGGGCAAATTATATTTAGTGAAATATTTTCTGCAAGATGTCAATTTCCTAAATCCTCTAATGGCTCTAATTGCTCTTTTTTGTATGTTATTATACATTATACTTATACGTAATTTATAATAGTTTGATCAGCAATATAAGAATCAAACGAAGCAAGATACATACTCTTAATTTTGAAAATAGGTATTAAATGTGAATAAAGAAGGGTTTTTTTCAACCCTTACTAAGAAACTTCTTTAATTCAAATTTTTTTTACATGGTCCTTTAAGGTTCAAATTATCCATGGATCCAATAACTAATAATCATCCAAGAACTTGCAAGTTCTACTGCATTGTATTCATATAGATATTACAGATGAGCACTTTTAATCTGTCATTGATATTTATTGTCAATTCTTCTTTGAACTAATAAAATCTCTTATTTTCAGATGCATTATTTTCAGTGCATACTGAAAAGTATGAGAAGAGAAAATGTATAAAAGCCCAAAAATGAGAAGAAATTAACAGCAAAGGGAAAATAATTTTCCTTAGAAATGATAGGTGAAGACATCATACATTATTTAATATATATTTTACATTTTTTAATCTGGAGGGTCCCAGTCCCAAGTCCCAGTCATTTCTTATTTTTCACCTCTGAATAACTCTGAAGGGTATGTTTGATTAGCTAGAATTGAGTGATGGAAAATTATTATGAATGTTGTTTTCAAAAAACTTAATTCATCAAATTCTTCTAGATAAACTGAATAGAAGACAAAATTTGTGACTAGCTTCCTTAACTATACACTACATCTACCATTCAAAATAAAAACCATCCTAGATGCTGGTTTTTTTAAACTAAAGCCATTCTTCTGAGGTTAAATTAGAATCAGATAAAATTTGCTGGCTGTGGTGGTAGAGTTGTTAATGTGTGTAGCAGCTCAGAACAGAGCTAGAATAGTATAGGAGTGTGTTTTCCATAATTTCTTTCTTTTTGATATCAGCTGTTTTTTTCCTGCTTGCAGATACCAGATACAAGATAAATTATGGTGTCATAACGACAGATAGAGGATACTATATAAAATTTTTATCAAAGCCAAATAATCAGGGGCATATCTAGGTTATTTGGCAGTCATGATAGATAGTCAAAACATTTGTGTAATTTTTATTAGCCATTTCTCCCCCTTGTAGGGGTACCCCTCCTCAATAGGTATCGAGGGCATCTGTCCCACTTATCATTACCCTAAGTATGCCCCTGAATCTAATAGATGCTATTTATAATTGATAATTAGTTTTGAGTCAACAAGCACCATAAACCTGAAATTTTTATCATGCTCTGTTCATCTAAATAAGAGGACAGGCTAAGTGCTTAGGGATGGACGTAATAGTGATTCAATCTTTATTATGCAAGCTTGTGCTTACATGGTCAAATCTGAAGTTAAGTGTATTCTCTTCAAAAACTAAGGGAAGGCTCTCCATAGCCTGCTGTGCAGGTGGGCCTAATCCAACTCTGAAAAGAGGAAAGGCATCACTTACTGATAGGGGAGCCATGTGCAAATCAAGTATAGCTCCAAACCAAAATCAATTAATGCACATGACGCATGGCAGGCAGGCAGTTACCCACCAAAACTACCCCATCTCCTCCAGTTTTTACCTTCTTGCATGTCATCATCAGCCTCTATTTTCACTGACTATACATGTGTTTGAAGCAAATTTTTGGTTGTTAAGTATCAACTTAAGAAGCTCAAGACAACAAATCTACTCCCCTCAAAATTTGTCTGATTCCATTCCCTAGACATTTGTCAAATATCTTAGGTGTAAGTAAGGTTAAAATAATTTTAAGGTTATTAAGTAATAAGCAATTACATAAATCATTCTCAACCTTATGTCATCTCAAAGTATGATGAATCATGAAAGAGCTAACTGTAACTCCAATTGTCAAATATCCCAAATTGATATACATATTGTCTGCATATCATAGGAAAGACTAGGATACTTTTGGTAAGGTAAAGGGACAATCTAATAAAAAAGCATAAAAAATAGTAGTAGGGTGTTCAATTCCTAGGGGAATAAATGTTAGAGGGATTGGAAGATGTTAAGAGAAAAGTAAAAAAAAGTCTCTGGCTCACTTTGTTCATTCAAAGTTAGGTTTTTGTAGTTCTAAATCATAGAATTTAATGTCTAGAATATGCATTTAAGATAGTGACCCTAGGAGTACAATATCTAACCTTCAAACTTCACTAAGATATGTGTATTTATCAATTAAGTGGGTATTACTGATCAGAGTTAAAGAACAACCGAAAAATTTTAAACATGCTTATATTAAATTGGAACTTATTTTCATTTGCTGCTCATTTTTTATTCTTGATTTGCTTTGCTGATGATTATATTCACCTTTATAATTTTTGGAAGTTACTCATTTACCGATATTATTATTTTTGAAAAGTTCATAGCTTTGGGTAAGTTTGGAAAAACGTTTTGCCAAAAAAAATTATTTCAGCTTAATATCATCTAATGTTTATATCTCATAATAATACTATATTAGGAAGTTATTATTTTTCTTTTTCAAAAATTGATTAAGTTTGATGTCATGTATAGTTTTGAAAAAAATTAATTTGATCTTTTTGCAAAACATGCAGATCATGGAAATAAAATTAGAAAAATGGCAGAAATGTGGAAAAATGATTAGTTCATGCTCGGTGATACATACATAGAATGCTGTCCTAAACATTGTAGATGAGAGATTTTCCTTTGATCTTTCAATACATTGCAATAAATGTATGTACCTAATTTATGTTGGTTATTATTTAAAGTAATTTTCTTATAAAGAGAATCAACATTGACATAACATACATTTACATTGCCTTCTTCAACTGTTCTTACCAAAGGAATATTACATAATTTATTGTATATCATTAGGTTATGTTTTGGTGCTACACTATCTCTTTTTCTTAGTTTGGATTCAAACAGAATATTTAATAGTTTTTAATAATTATGAACAACAATATCCTAGGTTATTATAATCTGTATGCAAAGAAAATAATTAGGATATTCTAGTAAAAATTGATTGCCAGCTTGAGGGGAAAAACGATAGTGTTTGAATTTTTATCAGATGGTACCTGCAAACAATTGTAAAATCTTATGGTCAAAATGGATTTGTGTTGTTTTTCTTATCCTTTCATTTTAACTCTGATAAATTATTTTCCATTGATTTATGTTAGTATCGAGCCAAATCAGCGACTTACGCTCCTTCACGATAATAATCTTGAAAATGTGAGATACCCACTGATTTTTACTTTCTCTATGACAAATAATTGACTGCAGAACAAGTTTTGAACAATATGTTATTCAATAACAAAATGGAGTCCTTGAGATGTTAATGTCCTTGGCAAGCCTATGATTCATTATTTATGTTAGGTATCTGTAGATGTAGATATGCGAAATGAAAGAAAATATCTTATGAAAGCTTTTTGACATATAGTTGACCACTAAAATATGTATCAGCCGAAACCAGTTGGGAAATTATGGTGGATTATATCGAAACACAAGTCAAGTTTCACAAGAGTAAACGATTAGATGTCACATTCATCCCTCCTCTGGAAAAGTGCTCTCTTGTAAGGAATGGCGATTTTGTTTGAAAATAGAAGTTTCGGCGTGTTTCACAGAATCTTTTATCTTCTTCACAGCGCCCTCTCCTTCCGCAGAATTTTTTTAGAAATAAATCAGTCAATGACTTCGCTCGTGGTCTTTCAACGTTTGCGCTTTTAGCCGGCGACTGGAGTAAATGTGTGTAACTTCGGATCTGCCGTCCTTATAAGGGGCAAAAGGCCTCTTTTTTAGTCGACCTCTCCTACCCCATCGGAGAATGAGTTGGCGGAGAAGAGGCGTTTGGGTTATGCTAGGTGAAGAAAGCTATAAAAACCGGTTTTTTTTTAAAGGAGTAATTCGCTCTCTTGCCTCCCACCATCCCTCTTTCCTTTCAGTGTTCCGCCTTTTTATTTCACTCGCCGAATCTCTTTATCTTCCCCACTTCCCTTACATGTTCGCCCGTCACTTACTCGCGAATTTATATCTTGCAATCCGCCGTTTATCATTCTCTATGAGAATACAGTGGTTTGCGGATAATTAAGTTTTGTCACGTACTCGGACGTTCAGGGAGATGGAATTTGAAAATGAATTTTTCGCTGTTTACGAACAGGTTACATGAATCTAAGGATGATGAATTTAAAATGAAAAGCAGCTTATGGAAAGGAGACATAGACAAAATTAGTTAGCTATTATAATTCCTTTCTACGAAACTTAGAAATGAACTGATTTTTATTTTAACAGCTTACATGATACGAAAGCAAAGCAGAATACCCGAGTGGCTAGCGTGCTATCACTAGACCCCTTGGTTCGAATCCCGGCTAATCGGATTTTTCTGGTTAGGGAATGATTGTGTGTGTTTGTAAATAGTAATAATTATTAAAACGGATGTAATTGGGATTATTCTAATTCCCATTAGAGAAATTATTATTATTTTCTTATTCTTATTGCTGGGTAATTCCTCTCTGCTCTAGAATAAAATACGATTGTGAGTAAAAAATTGAAGTTATTGCTTTGCTAGTAGTACATACTAATAATACTGTATGATCATCTTAAGCATAAAGTGTAACTTCAACCAACTTGTGACCCTGCTGATGGATATTCCAGCTAACAAAGGTATTTTTCAGTGATATTTGGTTTCGGATAACGATATTTTGGTTGAATTGCCTTTCTGCGCTTGCTTTAAAAATTCACGGACGACCTAAATATAATGATTGTACCGAATTTCCTAATAAATAAAAGTGTGTGGTACCTTTTTGAAATGATTCTGTGTTTCTCTCAGTATTTGGGGATATGAAAACATTATTTTTTTGGCGTGGTTAGCCGAGGTATCGCTAGGATTTCTTAAGTCAATTTAGTTTAGCGAAAAGCTTAAGATTGAGATTTTTCTTAGCAAATCTCATTATAAGCTCGTGCTTCTGTAAAAAAATGTTGAGATGGTCCTGATTTTATTAAATGTAAATGATTTAGGTGAGTGCAGTTTAACTATCGTAAACTTCAGTTTATCCAGGAGTGTTTAAGTCACCAGTGATCTTAAGAATTAATTAAATAAATAAATAAATATTTATGATGCAAATATGATTTGATTTGTTACTTTTCACTCTCAAGTTAATTTATTACCTTCCTTGAAAAAGTGCTCAGCGCAGCACAGAGAATGCTTTTGATATATTTTCATTTGATGCACTTTTCATTAATTTTCTATCAAGCTGACCGAGCACTGAATGAAAAATCAGATAAATCATTGGTTTATAGATAGTCACGAACATTGTCTAAAATTAAATACACGTTTGGTAGAGGTTCATTACCACGAATTTAGTGGGAGCTGCAAAGTTGGTTAATTGGTAGCCTAAGGAATCAGAGAGGATAATCATGGTATGCATTAACTCAACTTGGCTTCGTTTTGAGCGGCTGCCATGATTTGAGTCGCTTCGACGATTTAAGACGTACAATCTTTAAGATTATAGTGTATTTGGTTATTAACCTACTTCTCGAAAAAATGAGTCTTTGTTGATGGCCAATCAGTCCCTCTGTGGGGGCAGGGTTCTATTACGAAATAGCAGTTATAAAACCAATGTTTATTTCCTCGCTGAACTCTTTTGCTAGATTTATTTTTATCGCTTGGAGCGCAAGAAAACATTCGTTAGCATCGAATTCTAAGCAGTTATTCACCATCTTGAAATGAGAACGCTGATAATTATGAATTTTGCATGAAATAATAACAAGGGAATTTCAAACAATAGTAGTAAAAGTAATAGAGAAATTACGCATTCAATTCTTCGGTTTCGAGGTAGTTTCGAAAATCTCCATATCCTTAACTCCCAATAGGCATGAGTTGGAAGCAATTTCTAGGAATTCATCGCCATACGCTGCGATGTTTATTCCATTATCCTTCTCGCCGGAGTTCGATTTGAGTTAGCGTCGACTACCATGTTTGCCTGCTTTTATCTACGCAAACTACCCCGCGATCGGCATTATTGATTCTAAGGGAATAGCGGAACGTTGAAAAACAGTACGAGTTGACGTATTTCCTGTTTTACGCTTAGCATGGTTAAGTAAACATGTCGAAAGAAACCTCTCCATCTTGAGAAGCCGATCACCTTCGCCATTTCGGAACGGATTTATTCCAGAAGCAAAAAGAGTTGCACGAGAGCGATTTTCGGGAAGATCTGGAGGTTGATGAAGTTCGGAGGACGTAATGAGTGTCAAGGTTACAAATTTATCGTCTCCTTCGTTGATCACAAGGCGCCACTCTTCGCCGAGTTCTCCTTTCGGCGCCCCGCGGTAGTGATGTCCCAATTCAAAAATGCTACCTAATCGACTTTCGGGATTAGTTCCGTGATATTGGCCTAGTTGCCATATACGTCGAGTCGCGCCATTTCGCAAAATTTTCGGTTACCCACATCATTGGCTTCTCAGGGAACAAATATTTTCATAAAAGATTAATCTTGAAGCTCTCTCACTTTTGGTGCTGAACGTACGATTTGTTTAACAAGAATAAAGCAAGCGACAGAACTAGGTCTACTGAGAACTTTTTCCTAGGAATTATTTAATTTCCATGAGAGTTACGTAGAACAAATATAGATGGAGATCTTCATACAACGCTTTATCTGTGTCCAACTATAAATTTAGGAATAATACATAAAACTTAGCTAATTTTTATAAAAGTAGAATTAATAATACAGGATTATAATACGCTATATTTTAGATCAATGAATTATTCCAGATATACCAATTAATTCCATGGGAGGCTAAGAAATTGTGGGGCTTCTCGATACCCAAGTGAGTAACGCGATATACTTTGACGAAAGCGTACCCGGGGTCAATCCCTGTTGGAGATCCGCAAGGTACAAAATAACCTCAGTTGTCGAAATATATTATTAAAAATCATTAAAAATAGTTGTAGCTCTTTATCGGCGTTATAGAATATTCTTTCCACTTTACTGGGATTTGCGATTTTTTATAATCAGGTAAATATTTTTAAGTAAACCCTAACTAAGAAGAATTCCTGTCGCCATAACTAGACGAATGGAATATTTTTCTCTTTTCTTTAGGTACAGTACGTAGAAAAGTTCATTTTTTATTTACCTGTCTCAGGTGTTAGGAGCCTCGAGCGTCATTCTAGTACACAGCGCAGTTTTAGGCAGCTTATGTAGTGGCGTTGGGGATCAAAATGGCCTTCAGTCTCAATACTTTACGGACGATCGTGAAATCATTGAAAGGGAAACATGCGATTTACTTCCGAGAGAACGCATATTTTGTATTCACGTCACAATTTGATGGGAAAGAATACACGCAGAAATCGTTATTTTAGGTGAATTATAGTAAACTTTACTTGGCTTCGTAGGGGGTCTAAAAGTTTCTGATTCTGACAATTAAGGCAACGAGTAATCAAAAGTGAAATCTTATATACAATATATGATTGTCCTTCATCCTTTACGATTCTAAAATCCTCATGAACCACCAGCCAAACTGGATCGGCTCTAGAATCCCTTGAGTATTGCATAGAGAACCGTAGAATATCATTATCATAACTTAGAGCTGACAGAAAGCATTCATTATAATCAATTCGCTCATAACTCGTTCATGCTTAAGATTCTTGCTGAATTCTGTTTGGGTCATTTAATTGTAGATTAAATTCCCCTAATTTTGAAGGTGTTATTTATTGAAAGCCGGATATTCAAAACAGTCTGATCGAAGTATTGAGATCAAGATCTAGATCCTTGACGTTTGTTAATTCATCAACCATACCTATTGTATCTTTTATTAGCTATTTGCGCAAACAGGAGTATGTAAATTAATCAACTTTCAGGTGTTATCTTCTGTTGAGGAATGCGTAATACCAATTACATGCGTTGCACATATTAAGCAGCAGACGTCTTTCCCAGAGAATGTGAGTCCCTTCAAGCTCGCATTTGAACGTGTCGCTGTGATTAGCAGAACTAGTGGAAAATCAAAGAATCCGTCTACTGTTGATATGATCGGTGACATATCTCTAATCACTGTAGTCTGTAGGATCTTGATAGACTCTGGAAAAGTAATTTACCTAATTCCACACACGTTGCCGTGTAGTAATTATAAATACGTTTTTCTGACATATACGTGTGGCGTAGTCTTCAGACGGCTTCATACTCGGAATACGAATGGCTCATATTGAAAGTCTGTCAACATCTTGGTATTGCATGTTTGTTCATCTCATCGGTTCATAAATGTTATGCACGTCCCTTCTACGAAACCCAGCGCATGAGCGACGCTCCTCATATCTGCATTTTCATCTGCTTCGTCTCTCCTATCGTTCCTAGACACAATTTGTCTCTCTGTAATTGCTGATTGGAATCGATAAAGCTAAAAGAATGTGGCACCTGTAGCGTAGCTTGAATCGAAAATAGAATTTCGTTTAAGCATTTATTTTAAGGAGAAAGACATATAGCATAGATTAGAGTGCCAGTTCATATTTGAAGATAAAGTTATCTGTGCGAAGAATGGGCCAGAAAATCGTGATCAATAAATAAATTACGCCTTTATTACTGGTGAAATTGAGACTTTTACGTTTTCTCTTCCATTTAACCCGTTGTAATTTTATCTAATATAATTTAATCTGACTAGTAAAAATTATGTATGCTAATATATATTAATAAATAATAGGAAAAAATAGTTATGGATTCAAGAAGTCTAAGAGAAGTTTAAGAAAAAGAATCCACAGCAGAAAAACTCCCTCTAATTAGGGTGTGTGAAAACCTGCACGAACCTATTGGAAATAAATAAAATATCTAAAGGCCGATATTATATGATTGATATAAATTATGATCTAGAAACAAAATCATGTTACGAGCAACAAACACTCAAATAACTAAAAATAATACGTACTACCTTTAAAATGCACAAAAATGATATAAACCATTATTGTAATCATAGATAATTATGTACGTAGTAAAATCAAATTAAAAAAGTTCATGAGGTGGGAAAAAAATTTGGATTGAACATTAATACCAATAAAATAAAATTAATGATTGCGATTAAAAAGATAAACATGGACTGCAATATAAAAATTAATGACAAACCAATAAGTCCAACAGTTTAGATACCTAGGAAGTTTAATATCAGACGATGGGTACTGCAGTATTAAAATAAAATCAAGAATTGG
The DNA here is from genome assembly GCA_947579665.1 of Sympetrum striolatum. Taxonomy (NCBI): domain Eukaryota; kingdom Metazoa; phylum Arthropoda; class Insecta; order Odonata; family Libellulidae; genus Sympetrum; species Sympetrum striolatum. The sequence continues at coordinate 39,430,016 of OX388345.1, read as the reverse complement.
AATGGCAAAGGATATTTTTGGAAATAAAAGTATCTAATGAGAGGAGAGATTAACATGAAATTAAAACTGAAAATGTAGAGGTGTTACGTTTGGCCGGTTTTCCTGTATGGGTGTGAGACATGGACAATCTTAAAAAGCATGGAAAAGAGAATAAATGCATTCTACATATTGTTTGCCAGAGGAATGCTGAAAATTAAGTGGCCAGACAAAATAACAAATGAAGAAGTTTGGAGAAGAATAGGAAGCAGATATAGCCTATTGAATGAGGTACAAGCAAGAAAATGGAAATACGCGGGACATGTGCTAAGGGGATCATCAGGGGAGAGAATCATGTCAGCGATGGAAGGATGGGCAGTAGGGAAGAGAAAGAGAGGAAGACGAAGGATGGAATGATTGGACAATTGAAGGAATTGGAGTGAAATTAGTTTGTCTCTTGTTCCTCTAACGTTTTCACTTCTTTCTTTGAGTGATTTTATCCAAAGGCTCCCGCTGATGGCTGTAACTGTAGATTGAGTCACAAGCTCTAAACATCATCAAAATTTAGGAAAAATCAAATGCACATTTCGCTGTCAGTAAACAGCATCTTCAGGGTTACAAACGTGACTGACTAGATTTAGATCGAGAAGAGGACGATAATGAAAAAAACAAAAGAAAGGCGAAAAAGCGTTGTGTTGTCAATTAAGAAATATAAAGTTTGAGTAACTTTAATATCCTCTCCTGCATTGTGGACAATTTCCCATGTTTTTATCTTTTATCAATACTCTATACGATTCTATTCGGTACGCTATTTCGTACCTACGCTCCCATATTCTGGTTAATAATATAAAAAGAATTCGTATGAATACATTGCACATATTTGAGCCTAGGAAGCCTGTAAATATCTAATGATTATCTCTCCTTGCTAGAGCTTCACAGTTTCTTTTCTTTCGAAAGAGACAAAGACACGACAAAATAATACATTTACGGCTGGAATTGTATTGAAAGATACGTAAATGTGTTTTGGATACTTTAAGTTAAGTATAAAAATCTTGCATCTTAACAAATATCGTCATGAGGTTATTTTACTAATTTATTACTGATTTCCAAGGAGATTATTAGATTAGTTTTTCCTTAAGTATAGGGATTTATAAGACTACATTTTGATTGGTTGCTAATCACATATTTGATTCTTATTTATTGATTAATTCCAGTGGAATCAGAGACTGAGACTTGAGCTATATTATTTTTCACCCGTAATATGTTCTAATTATGGAGATAGTTTGGTAGGTGGATATTCATTATTTACCTATACACTTTCTTAATGTATGCGCTATACAAATTAGTGAAAGTTAATTAGGAGGAGAACATAATTATGGGCGTGTTTAATGTACCAGTCACACTTTCGCGTTTCATACATATAATTTCCTGTCAGCTGAGCAACCAAGCGTTTGTTGTCTTGTTGGCTTTTTGGGGATCCTGAACATTTCACTTCATAATGTTTCACCCAGGACACGGTTCACTCACGGAAAGTTCGCCCATAGTACTGGCACTTTTCGCCCAGAGATATTAAGCCCAAGAATTTTATCCTAGAGATATTTCATTCAAGATATATTTCTCTGAATGAATTTTTTCTAAGATTGTATTTCAAAATGGATTTGATAAACCTTCCTCAAATACTGTTTGGGAAACACTACAATTTCGCCCAGTTTCATTTACGAATTATAAAGACATAGAGGTGATGAGCTACTTATTGCAAGAGATATTTCATCTACGGGATATTTCACTCAGTTAATCTATTCCTAGATGGTGTTTTAAAATGATTCTAATTACACTTTTTTAAATACTATTTAGAAAATTCCTGGATTTTGCATAATTTCATTCATCATTTAGATGATAGGCCACTTATCTTCAGAACTATCCAAGGTTCGATGCCTGGTCCTTTAGAAAACACTTCATTTAATATGCACTTAAGGTGCTTTTTAGCACCCGCAGGAATATAGTTTTTGCTGGAACGAGTTACAAGCAATTATCCCTGCTATACATACATGTATCAAATACAATTCGGTATCTACTTGAGCATTAAAAATCCATGTTCAACGCCATTTCTTTCTTTCCTTTTTAGCTTACCCCTCCTTTTATGTTATTTAACATCCTCTGTCTTTTTCTTCCCTTCTGTTTTTGTATTCTACCTTCAATTACTTTCTTTAGTAGCCCTTATCCTCTCAAAGTTTGACCCACCCATTTCTTCTATCTATTTTTAATAACTTCAATTCTCAAGTATACACTTACGTTGAAGATAATAAAGATAATTATAATGATAACAATCATCATTATTTGCGTTAGATTGAGACTTAAGTCTCTTCTTCCATCCAACCCATCGTCATAAATAATAAAATAATTAAATTAAAGAGAATAGTGTGAGAAACAATTGTGGATGTAAAAAACCTAAGAGATTGTTAGGATAAGAAGAATTGTGGATTTAAAACACCTAAGAGATTCTTAGGTAAAAAATCCACTGTAGGTAGACACCCACAAAGAAGGGGGGGTGTGAAAAATCAACCAACTGCGCAAACCTACCGATAGTAATAACTAAAAGATAATAAAAAGAACTTGACAAAATATAGAAACACTACCAGTAAGTACTTGAATGCGATACATAAATAAGAATACGTTCATATTTAAATAAATGATAGCAATATACATAATAACAAAAAATAAACAAATGTCGTTGATGTGTCGTTTGATAATATATCCATAGGGAAAAATTTCCCTTAAGCCCTTGGGTAAATGGACTTTAGCTTAGGTGAGGCGACTTACTAGTTAGAAAATGTTTTATTGACATAAATTATTGACATAAATTTACATAAATATATTGAAACGTAACATAAAAATAGCATACAAGTATATTAAATTAAATGGTTGTCCTGACTGAGATCGGCTTACAATTCTTTTTTTATAAATAAAATAATTGTTGCTTATTTTATAGAAAAGAAAAAAATTATAAGCAGAAGAAATATTACAAATAAAAACATGTTACAGTTCAAGAAAAAATACAAAATGAAAAACAAGAATTACTAAGTAGATAAATTATAATCCAATACCGCAACTGCCGATAAATGGGTTACAAAACCAAACAAACTAAGACAAAGTATTGGTACATTCTAGTATATATATGGTCAGATAGGAGCTCCTAAATTACCTGTTAGCTAAAGGACTCACCTCCCCATAAAATACTCCTCTGTTTATCGCTTCGAGGTTCGCTACACTTCTCACGAATCCTATCCCAACACATCGTTCGCTTTCTAATCATCTTTCTGTGAGGGGTTGCGAGTTGTTAACGGGAAGGAACTGGGTTCGCTTCACGCTCGAGTCTGCACAACCCAAGCATGCCACTCTGCCCCAATGGCATACTGCCGCACCTCACAACATCCGGGATTCTCACCTTTCATAACGCTCTCCACTTCCGAGGAAGTGATTTCAGCTTTTGTCTGAGTTTCGCAATCCCTTGCGCGTATTTTCCCGGGATGTGGGGGTGGAGACGAACTGAACTGATTTCCGGCACCATAAAGATAAGAGAAGAGATAATTCGAAATCTGGAGTCATTGTCTGATATCTGCTTTCCAATCGAGATTCCCCTGCCAGAGCTTACGTCTTTTTCCAGGAGAATGTTTCTACGGTGTGGATTTGGGATTTTTTTCCCATTCCGAAGGAAGTTTCAGTATCCTTTGAGTGTTCAAATTCTGGAAATGCAGGAATAAGCTGTTTTCCTCATTTTTAACTTTCATTGTTACTATCACAAATATTTCAGTTGAAATTTTGGGAAGAACTTGATTACAGACATAATAATTATGATTTCTATTTAAATTCGTGAAATATTGGGATTAACATTATTAGATTAAATTATTTAGAGATGAAAAGAAGGCAATTTCATTTCCTTTGAGTGCTCAAATTCTGGAAGAGCATGAAGGAGCTACTTTCCTCATTTAATGGTTAAGATCATAAATAATTCAATTGAAATTATTGGAAGAACTTGGTTACTAACATAATCATTTTGATTTCTATTTGAATGCGTAAAGTGTTGGCGTTGTCATTATTAAATAAAAATGTGTCGTTTTTACTCTGAATGTCACAAGGTCGGTTATATATGTATTTATATACAATGAGAAAAATATGAATACTTACAAATGCTTCAATTACTTATGTAAACAGGCTTAGAATATCGTACTAGAAAAATAGCAGCCATAAAAGTCTGTTTTCCTGAAGCAAGGGTTCCCAGAGGGAGGAATATTAGAAGGGATAAGGGAGAACTATGATCACCATTTCACTAATTTCGCTATAAAATGGATTAAATACTATCTATTCATTATTTTTGTGTTTAGTTAAATATGCATTAAATGAGGTTTTCTGATCATCACAGATGAATTAATAATGCTATAATACATATTCATAAGAACTATTAGCGAAATTGAGTATTAAATAAAGTAAAGTGATATTTAAGATAAAAGCGACAAAGTTATAATTTAATCGTGGTGGTGCAGAATTTTTTCAGCGTAATAATTAATAATTTTTTCAATTAAAACTCACCCTTTTAAATTTCCTAAATTAGTTGCAAAAAAGGGAAATTAATACATCTTTGCTATTAATTTATCAATCGAAGCTGTTCTTCAGGATCTGCTGTATTCGATGTGATGGATACCCTGTAAAACTTCTTTCGCAGCGTTAAGCTGAAAGCGACGCCAAAGAACTGGCGCAAGGAATAGTTCTGTAATGGCGGCTAAGTCAAACGCTTTCATGAATAATTCCTCCCTTATAGGGACGATAATCTACTGGCACGTGATTATTCGCGGAAATATTTTCTTATTCAAATGTTTGCAGCAATTTGCGACTTTAGAATACATCTAATGTAACGGAAAAGAGACAGAGGAAGGGGAAATGCTTTTTCGCTCACCTTTAGAGCAAGTTGTTGCACCTGAATCTCGATTACCGTGCACTTTAAGGGTTTGGCAAGTTACATGAGAACGGGGGGCGTTTTCAAAGGGCTGTCTCCATAAAGGAAGCGAGATCGCTGCCAGAGCGTGAGTCACTTAACCCCGTTTGACCGCAGTTAAATGATGGTTTTGGAACGAGCCAATGGGTTTTCATATTTTTTAAAGATCTGAGGAAGATTTAACGGTAATAACACAGGACGGTACTCTCCGATTCCTTAGCGGTCTTGATTAGAGGCGTTTAGAAATCGATATGGTAATCCGTTGTTAAGCTTGATGACCGCGACTGGAAAGCTTTCCAGGTACTATCGTCAATAATAGGAAACGAAACGGAAAATTACAGCGAAGATTGCTCTGATTTAAACGACGATTTTTTTCTCCTAGCTTTATTATTTTCAGTATCTTTCGTAACATAACATAATTTTTTCATCATAGTTTAGAATGTGATCCCCCTTCACCAATTGGTACATGGGATACGATAATTTGGGAATAAAAATTAATCTTTCTATTCCAAAAGAGACTTTAATCTATGGCTTAGTTGAAGCTTTATCGAACGCAGATTTATCATCCCCAGTATACAATTATATGGGTCGTCTAAACATATATTATTTACTGAAAGCAACATCTTGAGTAGTCGATCCAATTTCCCTAGCAGTTCTGAAAATTACTCTTATGGAGTACTCGTGATCTTGACATTTAGATAAACAAATTGGATACGAATTGTATTAAAATTTCATCTCTAAGAAGGAAAATTATTCTTTATCTCTTTGCTTCTCTTATTCACCTTTTATTTACGATGATTGACTATTTTGTTTTCCTCTGGTAGCGTATATCCTGGAAAATTATATTTAAAGTTTACGTTAATAGAGGCGATACTCCTTGTATTCTCAGGATGCCCGTAAGATGTTAAAAACGAGATCGAAAAATTTCATATTTGTTTAAGTTATTGTTTAATCTCTGCGGATCCTTTTTATTCATGTATTACTCGAAACGTAGCAATTGGAGTATTACTGATACTTCTAATAGCTCTGTTTTTTCTAAAGACGTGGTGTTCATTAATTAGTAAAACAAAGCGATACAATAACTTATAGATTATCTATTAACTGTATTCAGATAACTGTTAGTCTACATGCTTTACTTAGGAAAATTATTGATGGTGGATTTTGGCACGAAATAGTTATCCTTTTTGAAATCACGACACGGAAAAAATCGATCATATTTGTCAGTTCATTATATTCGTTCCGAACTTAAGTGATGTAATTTCTTCAATTATTCTCACTCTTAAGGATAATTACATAAAGTTGTTTTGGAGGGAATTGGTACGGATTTTGGGCCTTTCTATAATGTATTGGTATACAAACGCAAAGGAGCTCACTAATATCAGTTTCAGTTTGCGTCCAATTTTGGTAACCGGGGCGACCGTGGATTTTTAATGGCGGTTGTAAAAGTTAATGCCTGGCGATGAAAGCAGCCAAGGGAGTTATAGTAACTGTACCTCCTTCAACGTTTTCGTCATCACATCTTTATTGCTTCGGGACATCATTTTCTAAATTAGAGACTTACATATTTAAAGATGAAACCATAATAACCTATATTTTCGGCGACCTCCTGGTGAGAAATCATATGTTATCAAACCTCAGGTTTCTATACAATTTTTCGAACTGTTACTCCTTTTATGCTATTATGCTAAAAAAAACTCTTCCGATGTTGATTCTATAATACATGGTATGTCCAGAAAGTTAAATCTGTTTGGCAGAGCGAAAGAGTAAGTATTAAGAAAAATAATTGAAAAGACTTATAAAAACAAACTATGACTTCATTCCAGAATTAAAAATAAATTAAATTTGTGGAATAAAGTCATAGTTTGTTTTTATTTTGTGTTTAAGACGAAGTTCTACCAAGAGAAGGCCGAAGTGATTTAAAATAATTATTATAAAAAGTTTCTATACCTTGAGGTCTTTTTCCGAATAGGTTCCATTACTTTGAAGGCACTTAGATTGCCGGGACACGAGTTTTTGCTTGCCCTCTTCGTAAAAAATGCCGCCTATGATTACAACCGCTTAGTGACATCTTCTTTTACACTGTCATCGTTGTTGAAATTCTGGCCATCATGGAGCGACTTCAGGTGCGATAAGAGATGGAAGTCGCTAGGTTCCATGAGAATAGTTCCCAGCTAATTTCCTTCAAGAAATGTTGTGTCATGTTTGCAGTCTGAGGACGGGCATTTTCATGTATCAGAACAAACCACGCCAATTCAATCGATCAATTCAATGCTGTCGAATCACACATGACAATACCCTCGTAAATCTCACAGATATGAAGATGAATATCGATTAGTTCCTTCGCATTCATGGAACGAAGCACAGAGCCAATCTAACAAAGACGTGATTCATAACTTGTCTAGCCATTTTATTAAGAAAGAATGAAGTGTACACAGTGGACAGCTGTCACAAAATTATCAATTCTTTTTCAAGAAACCAGTGTAACTATTGCTCATCCAATTCATTGCAGTGGTAGCGCTGACGTGTCGAGAAATAGAAACAGAACTTACTTACTTTCTGGGCATGCTTCATATTTTAGCTGAAGATATTAAAACTACCAATGCCAATGTTAGGATTGCTTTACTCCAACAGAAATTTTCCAATTCCGAAAACTGCTCTTTCCTAAGAAGAAGCTTGTATGGTGGCCTTCTTTTTAAAGAGAGAAATGTCCATATCATACCCATTCAACAAAACATACGTAAGTAATTTTACTGTTAAAACTATGGCGTGACAGAAAATTCGTGTAAATGTGGATTTGCGCAGAATGCCTTTATTTGCTTTGGAGAAGACAGAAAATATAAATAAAGAAAATTGATAATTTAATGAATAACCAAGTCTAGATGTCGTGGAAATACAGAGAAACGAGCTCCTTGTAACTGTATTCCACTCCCTTCAATTTGGCTGTCATAACGGACACGGAAATTTTGTATGATTGAGGAGAGTTTGAGAAGTCTTTGATGTTGACGACTTGTTCTTTCCTTGAATGTTTTTTCTCCAAGATAAATACTTACAACCTCTTAAGCTTTAAAAAATAAAAACTTCCGAACGAAGAGAACAGTCGCAATCCTTTTCATGTTCGCAAGCCCATTTAATTTAATTTATAAAGTATTAATGAAATCGAATTTCCATGGGTTGAGGAAACCTCATCTTTGAGGATGAAATATTAGTCTTCAGAATTCCATCGAAAACGTAATTTATGAAGTACCGCTAACTTGTTTGATCAATTTTTTAACGTAAACTTAAACTTCTTAAGCTGTGGAATATAGCTGAGATAGTTTCGAAATCAAATTTCACGGTGTCTTTAATGCTGAAAAATTTACTTTTTGACATTTTGAACGTTAGATTATTTTCCAAAATTTATCATTAGCTTTTAGAGATATATTGAAATTTGTTTAAAATTAGATTGTCATTTAAGGATATGTTTTTACTTATAATTTATATGCATAATCATTTATGAATCATATTTTCAACAAAAAATTAACTTATTTTTACCACTCAGCAATAAAAAAATAAAACTGACACACTTCCAATGTTTTCAAATTCCAAGACCAGAATAAAAAAACAGAACCCGTTCCTGCACTTTCGGCCAATTTCAGATGATTTATATTTTAAATTGGGAAAGAGAATCAGTTTTATGTATTTATATTCTTAAATTAGTAAAAATAAAATATCTATATCATAATATTTTATATGATAAACTCAAATGTTGAAATCTTAGATAAAGTTATTTTCCAACATTTAGATCCTGAAAAAAACCTTTCCATAGATATTAACTTTATCTTTCAGAATTGCTCTTTTTTCTGATTCATTTTATATATTAAAATTGTATTACCACCGCCCATCGAGAAGTTACTTCTTAATTCATGCTATCATTTGGATATCTAGTTTAACTTTGTAATATAACGACGAGGTCTTAGCGAACATTATATATTTAAACCTATAGTCATCTATCAGACTAAAGAGTACACATAAAAGCAGAATGTTACGATGATATGAACATTGGATTGGAGTACTCAATATGAAACAAATAGCCTGTATTCATCTTTCGATCAGATCCCACCAGAAAATCAAGAGTTACACAACTTAGAATTTCTAAAACAACATTCTAATTCTCACGTGCTTTCCTATGTGTTGGGGTAATGGTGAACATCTGGGGAAAGAAATTAAGTAATAGTTTGGAGGTGAATAATGATATACACGAATAACATGAGGAAAATTCGTAGGCTGGTCCAACAAGGTTATCACATTACGTGCTTAAATGTCCTTCACGTCACACGTTCAAACTTCGGAGTCAAAATTCAGCACCCACGCCACCGCCTCCGCACTTTACTTTCTTAAACTAAACATCGAAAGGTGCGCGTGGGTAATGTTTTCCGTTTCCTTAGAAAGGCAATAAATAAACGATTTTTGAGTCCGAACTGTTTTAATGACCTCGTGGACGCGCGACACCACCCAGGAGTCTTCGGGCGTTATAGTCCAAGACCTGACTGCAGTCATGTAGGAAAGTTTGAATAGGGAGCTTTATTTTTCAGAAATATGCACTTGGTGTCCAAGTAAGTATTTTGGGTTTGGGTGGACATCCATCATCTGGTATATTTTCCAGCTACGACGTCATCAATGATGGCGACCGCTGAAAATGCATGCACAAATGGGAAAAAACGCCAATGGAGACTGGTATATTGTAAATATGGATATTTTAGTGCGTATCAACAACGAATTTATTTCTCTGTATTAAATATCTGAAATTTTAAATTTATTTAACGCCATCTATGGTTCTACGACGCCCGGAAAGGGTCAACAAAATTTGAGCATAGGCAACCTAGGAAAAAAACAAAATTTATGGAAACGTAGGGAATCACTTCACATTATGCCTTTTGGAAACCGTATTTGCCATTATTTTCATATTTCCTTCTATAAAAAATGTTTGAGAAATGCCTCGTTTATCATTTGGCATAAAGTAATTCGTTAATTCATTCTTAAATTTTGACGAATAAATTATGCCTATTATGATTTATTATGATTCAGAAATGTTTAGTTATACAGCAAGATCCGGTTCCGGTTCTGTAACAACTCAAAGTGCGACAACTCATCGGACCCGACAACTCACCGTGCGACAACTGACCGGGCGACAGCTCATCGCTCGATTTATTTATTATGAGATGTATTATTAATAATATATTAACTAGTTTATTCAGTAATCGGTAAAAAAACTACCGCTGAATTGTTTAACGTTCAAAATTTGATGGTATTTCAATTGTCCTATCGATCAGTTGTTCGCGCAGTGAGTTGTCGGGTTCGATGAGTTGTCGCACTTTCAGTTGTCGTGCTTTGAATTGTCGTACTCTGAGTTGTCAGGTCACGAGCATGTCCATCCAACACCAAAATACTTACAAAGACACCAAATAAACATTTCTGATACAGATATCTCCCAACTCAAATTTTCCTACAGAACTGCAGTCAGACCCAGGACTATTACGCAAGGAGGCGAATCCTCGAAATCTCTGGGTTTGGATAGTTTAAGGACCGGATGGGAACGGGGCGGAATTCGAGTGCTAGATAGTAGTTCGGAGGAGAAGTAGAAGGAGAGAGAGGTTGGAAATGTTGTCGTATCCCGATTTGGTTTGCGATCGTTTTGCGTGGTGTTGCTCGTTGGAGAAGGGGGATTCGGGTGTCTCTGCGTGGGGCGGACATCTCCCTGAAAGGGGTGCCCATACTCACGTGGGAGTCCTTGGAATGAGTGCAGCGTGGGATTTGAGGGTCAGCGTAGGCAGCCGTTCCCCCTGACGCATCTGATGTTCCCCTTTTTACAAAAATGGGACCCCCCCATGCCTTTGTTGGCGAAACGCAAATAGGAGGGTTCGCGAACTAGTCCGCTATCTCGTTCCTATTTTGTCGCCATCCGTAGCCGCTTTCGCAAATACATATTTTATATCTCGCCTTTTATCGCGACAGGGTTCGTTAACCTGTTTTCGTTTCAATTGGTGTTTTAGCTCCTCGAGAGAACGTAATGCGTAGTTAGGTCTGCGCTGGGCAATTTCTCGCGTAGTTAATAATATTAATAATCGTCTTTATTCGGGAGGGATTTCAACTAAAAGTCTCTTCTTCCATCTGACCCACCCAATAATTATGGAATAATTAAATTGAAGAGAAAAGTATGAAGAAAAATTTGAAAAATGTGGGCGTGAAAAACCTAAGAGATTTTTAGGGAAAAAAATGATCCACTGCAGGAAAACACCCACAAAGAAGGGGGTATGACAAACCTGCGCAAACCTACCGATAGTAATAACTAAAAGATGAGAAAAATAATAACGTGACAAAATATAGAAATACAATACCACTATTACATGCATGTGATACATCGATAAGAATAGTCAGTTTACATTTGAATAATTGATATCAATAAACATAATAACATAATTTATTTAAAATTAACATTTTGCGCGCGGCGATCATGGTGAGAAGTTAAAATTAGGAAAACGAAGGACGGATAGGGCTAAATACTCATTTCTTAATAGGGGAGTAAGGGAATGGAACATGTTACCTGAAGAGGCCTTCAAGCTCTTTCCTAAATCAATCAAAGGTTTTATTCTTACATGTTTTAGAATATTATAAAAATATATTGAATGGGGGTTTGTGATATTGTTGTTAAGATATTGTTAAATGAGTATGTTGGTTATTAAAAACGTGACCTTATCCTGATGTTATTTAAGAATTTTGCATGTAACAATATGAGTGTAAAATGATTTGTTCAATGAATGATCGTTAGATATTATTTAGAATGTAATGATTTCTGGTTATTATGTCAGACGAAATGTAATGAATAATATAATGAGGTACAGTTATGTATAGAATTGCAATGATGTTGCCACCGGACAGTTGTCCAATTGTATGTATGTAATAATAATAAAAAAATAAAACAAAACACATAAAAAAGGGAAAAATGTACATGGACTTGCGTACATTAGGATGATAGGAACAATAGACAGTATAAGTAAATATTATAAAAAAACATTATTGATAAAATACATTCAATATTCAGTTTTCAAGATTGCATAAATAGAAAAAAGAAGCAGATGAGAATAATTATTTGTTGCCGTTGTTGTCCTCGGTAGTACTCCGAGAAAGTAAACTCTAATCGCTGGGACATCTGCTTTCAAGGAGAGGAAATGTACGCAAGTTTCGTATTGGTGACGAATATTGTCACATTTCACCAACCACACGAATGTTTCCGTTAGATAAACAGACCCGCAAAGTTTTCCTCTCCATCCTTCTTTTTGTGGACTAACTCTATTGAAAGGAGCTTGCGAGTTTTTGTGTACAATTTATATCTCGAGAGCAATTTCTCAGAATTTTTACAGGTGTAATGGTAAAAAAACTGAGCGATTTTCCTTCTATCCTGTGTTTAAAATACCCGTTAGCTTAGGTTTTGAATGCCTCCTCTTCTAAAATAGCACCAATTTGCATTAGCCTTTATGTTGTCGAAATCATCTAGAACTTCCATGAGTTACGGTTTTCGTTTCACAACTGTTTTCTTTCCCTCATTCGACAAGGTTGATTTTCTGTCTCCTTTAAAATATTCATAACTCTTCTGATTAATAGGGAATAATAGAAGGTAGGGTAGGCAAAAATCATAAATTTAGGAAAGATGCATTTCACTGAATAGGCGCTCATACGTTCCAATTTTCTATTACTAATTACAATTATGGATGTTTACTTAGCTTTCTTGTGCCAAATTCTCACAAACCCCATGGTTTTGCATTAAAATTTTTGTATATTTACAGAAATTGCATACAAGAATGTAAATCATAAATGATTGCTAAGTTTTGTTACTTTTTCATAAATTATAGCTAAACTGCATTCATGGTTTTTGGCATAATCAGCAAATCCCGATTATAAAATCGTATGGCATTAGCAATGAATGGTATTTGCTTAATTCCTCAAAGCTATGATCGAGCATTTATGCTAGATTGGTTTGTGCTACTTCAAAATTAAGTGTGAAACGTTTTATTATTACCTTATCTTTTGAGATTTTAGCCCCTGAAAATATTTTGCTGTGCTATTTGCCGTATTTTTCATACGAAGAATAAATTATAGGTATAATATTTTTATTTCTTTCATTCTTGTTTACAGAATAGTCGAGACATGTCAAACAAGTAATCAAAGCGAATATAAAGACGTAGCATTTTTATTTAAGAGTTGGTTTTTCATCTGTACCCTCTTAACTAGAGTCAAGAAGCGTTAACCTCTCTCTACTTACTACTCTGCATATATGCGATGCTTTCAAAAGCGACGGAATTAGAAAACTCGTGCCAGACGCTGGGGAAACATGCTCTTTTTATCAAAAACGCCGATAAACGCAAATTAAGCTCGACTTTCCAAAGAGATTCTCAGCAAATAATTGATGGAGAGGTACTAATTATGACTTTCTTGATTTCGTAACACCACACGTCTGTAATAAAACTGAACGAGGAATGCGCGTTCGTTTGAGTTTTATTTCGAAAGAGGGATATTTCTTTTGGCCGCTAATTCACGAGATAAACAATCTTTTGACACATCGGAAGGCAGCGTAGGAAGTAGGTGGGGTTGCAAGCCTTCAACAAGGACGAATACCTGTTTCCGAATAACACCGAGCATTCTATTTTTAAAGCTCATGACAATTTCTGACAAAAGTTTCTTTACCGTTAGATCCCTCGGTATATATTAAGATTCCAACCAAAGTGCATCACTTGGTTAACAAAGACAATCATATATTTCCCAAGAACGATTGAATTCTTATTTATGTGGCCATGTTCACCATTCCTTCATCTTTGGTTAACAGGTGTGAGGTCGTTTGTGAAGCTATACTCAGAAACATCTCTGGATCTGTCAGTTTTTAAGGTATGGAAGTAGAGGGCAGGTGTTCAATTCCTAACAAAATATGAAACACCAACAAATATAACAAAGTTACTTTGAAGCAAGCTTTGTCATCGAAGGTCGAGGAATTTTGCATCCCAATCTACACATGTGCCATGCAAGCCACCTTTCTGCGTGTTGCATGGGGTGCAGGCATTATGACTCTACTTCCCTAACTGATTACTGTTACAAAAATTATCATCATGTACATACATTGATGATAATGTTTGTAATACTGCAATTTAATATATTAAATATATTTATGAACTATATATATATATATATATATATATATATATATATATATATATATATATATATTTATTTATATTTATATCAATAGTATTATAATGGCGTTATGTCAAATCTATATGCCGATATCCAGGAAGTAATTCCACTAATAGGCTTCTGAAAAGGAAGAAATTACGAAATAAAGAAAGAATTGAAAGAAAACATAGAATTTATTTACTCATTCGCGCAATTACTTTATTAATTATGTACCTCAGAATCGGAAATACTAGAATGAATACATTTTTGTGTAGATTTTACTGATTGAATACCAAAATGCTAAATTCCTTCATAAATATTTCCCTGCATTTTCAAAAACCGCTGGAGGGTATCACGAATTACTTTTCGAATTTGAATATTGTTACCGAAATCTGCCTGATCATGATATAGAAAGTATGTTATAAGTAAACTCTCTCCATGATGTAGATAATTATTTAGTGACTTTCTCGTATATTTAAGTCATTCGACGATTTGGTTCGAAAAGAGGTACTTAATCTCTCGCGGGATTCTTAAAGAATGACATGTCAATGATGTTAGACATCTTACTCAACACTTGAATGTCTAGGAAGGTCGTATTGAGTCCTTGAGATAACTGAGAAATATTTTCGGATTCCGTTTTTGGAAGAAGAATCTTCGAGAGAGTGATGATTTTTTTGTTCCGAGAATGATGAATCCTAGAGCGTGAAATGGAAAAAAATTCCGCGGCAGGAAGAATGAATACAAGGACAGGAAACTGACTAACGTTCGAGAGCTCTTATTATTAGAAATGCGATTGCTAATCAAGCCAGGTGTCATTTCCTTCTATCCATTCACGGTTGCATTAATTAGAATTATCGCGTAGCTAATTTGCCCATCAAAGCGTTTCCAATATTACCTTTATGAAATTCAAATTCGCTATTTACATAGAATCAGGTCATCACAAGGCAATCTATTGATTCATTTCAAAATTATTTCTGAATATATTTTGCCTTATTACTTAAATTAATATTGAACTTCGTCCCTTTCACTTAAAACATATTTATTTGTTTTAAGAAATAAATTGTATTCTAAGTGTTTTTTTACTTTCTCCATATACGAAGTATAGAGAAAGTATTGTTTTCATGAAAAAATTCGACTTCGAGATTTCAACGGAAATACACGTTTTGGGGTCCCTAGAACACGTTTTGACCATTTTCGGAATGATGTCTGTGTGTATGTGTGTGTGTGTGTGTGTGTGTGTGTGTGTGTGTGTGTGAGTGTGTGTGTGTGTATGTGTGTGTGTGATAATGGGCGTTCTAACTCGAAAACTAAAAGTCGTATCAATACCAAACTTCATATATAGTACTGTTGTGTGTGCTGTCAGAGTTGATTAGTTTTTGGAGTAAATCCGGTAACCGGAAGTCGAGCTTTATTCATTAAAGCTCATTTCCGGTTTTCAAAATATCTCCATAAATATGATATATACGTCTATTGTATTACTTATAAAAGTTTTAGATAGTAAAATTTACTATAACTTTTGTATTTAACATATTTTTGTATCACCGGTTCATTAGGAGTTATTCGTGAAATACTGATAAACCGGAAGAAGATGATTATGTACTTTGTGGGCGCTCTAACATGAAAACTATTTGTCGGATCAACACCAAATTTCATACATAGTATTTTTATTACAGTAGTTAGAGTTGATTAGTTTTTGGAGTAAATCGGCTGACTTGAAGTCGAGCTTCATTCTATAAAGCTCATTTCCGGTTTTCAAAATATCTCCATTAGTATGATATTTAGGTATATACTATTATTTATAAATGTTGTAGAAAATTTAATTTACTATAAC
The DNA here is from genome assembly GCA_947579665.1 of Sympetrum striolatum. Taxonomy (NCBI): domain Eukaryota; kingdom Metazoa; phylum Arthropoda; class Insecta; order Odonata; family Libellulidae; genus Sympetrum; species Sympetrum striolatum. The sequence continues at coordinate 39,414,021 of OX388345.1, read as the reverse complement.
TTTTGTATGAAACATATTTTTGCATCACTGATTGTTTAGGAGTTATCCATGAAATACTGATAAACCGGAAGTTGCTGATTATGTACGTTGTGTAAAGCTCATTTCTGGTTTTCAAAATATATCCATAAATATGATATATTGGTATATTGTATTCCTTATAAAAGTTTTAGATAATATAATTTACTATAACTTTTGTATTTAATATATTTTTGTATCACCGGTTGATTAAGAGTTATTCGTGCAATACCGATAACCCGGGAAGTAGCTGTTATGTACTTTGTGGGCGCTCTAACATGAAAACTATTTGGCGGATCAACACCAAATTTCATATGTAGTACTTCTATTACAGTCATTAGAGTTGATTAGTTTTTGGAGTAAATCAATTAACCGGAAGTTGAGCTTCATTCTTCAAAGCTCATTTCCGGTTTTCAAAATATCTCCATAAATATGATATTTAGGTATATACAATTATTTATAAATGTTTTAGAAAATAAATTTTACTATCACTTTTGTATGAAACATATTTTATTATCACTGATTGTTTAGGAGTTATTCCTGAAATACTGATAAACCGGAAGTTGCTGATTATGTACTTTGTGGTCGCTCTGGGCTCTATGGGCGAAAGGCCAGTTTCATCGGTTTTCATCCAGCATGTCCCGAACAACATTATTTATAATGTTTAGAGTTCGAAATTACTGTCGTAGGTAAGTATTTACATCTTATATATGGAGAAAGTCATGTGCTGGCCACATCAGATTTTTTAGATTTAATATGTATTATTTACTCATATAACTCTGCTGGTGGCATACACTAAGCTTCTACTGATACGCTTCCTTAATATTGTGTTGTTTTACATAATCAGAAAAAATATAGAAATAAGTTGCCTGAGTTCATGTTATTAATTAATTGGGAGATAATCTTTTATTTTATTAAACGGAAGGTTTCTTTCATCCTCTTTCTAGGGAGACATATGTTAAGCAGTGTTGGTAAGTGATTTTGAGAAGTGAAAAAATTGTATTGATACAACCAATATTATATATTTCCCAGATTTTTTACGTATTTCTTTTATAATTTGATTTTGGTTTCCCTTTGGAAAGCTCTGCAATTTAGAGCTAAAGCACCACTCTGCTCTATCATAACTATAACCTTGTTTCAAATTGGCATCGGCTTTGTTTGTGATTACGTAAAATCTCTAATCGTCAGAAATATACAGAGCGGAAAGTCTCATCCTATCTTCTCTGTAATAGAGTCACAGAAACTATGTATTTTAGAAAGCAAGATTGAAGACTGGCGATATGAGTACGATCTCCACGAGGGGAAGAGGATTAAAACGAAAGAAAAACAAAGCTACCCCGTTTAAGTCGTATTGCTTTCTATTAAACGAAAACTCTGAAGGTCTTCATGATCGTTAAATTATGATCAAGTATTCTAATGAACCAAAAAATAGAGTCATAATTAATAATTATAATGCAGTCAATCTAGATAATATAGTCAGGTGTAGATTTATTTCAACTTCAATCATCTTCAGTCTCACTTCATCGACCAGGTATACTCCAATGTATGAACTAAGTTCATCTATGAATTAAGTTCACTACTTAGTTGAGGGTAACCTTACTATAAATTTCGCCTTAATTGACATCATGTACCTACTATGGTCAGTGTATAGGATACTTTAATAAATAGGTACATCTTTCTAGTAAGTATGTGTCAGGATGTTTTCGGTACCGTCCTAATCTAATCCAGTGTTGGTTGATGCCTCAATATAACAGAAAATAAACTGCATATCACCTCAGATTTTGCGTTAACTACTATCCGAGTCCACGATATTCCAAATCCATTTCATTAATTCACTTTTGAGGAAACTGCAAATCCCAATGAGGGATTAATGTTCCGGGAAGCAATCACAAAAGATAACGTGAAAGTTCCGTAACCAGGTAACGAGCACCGCTTGCGAGCGAATAACTTCCACGGCAGACTTATGATGGAAATCAGGTTCTCGGAAACTGCCGGAATCGCCACATTACGTCACAAGTCGTATTTTCACCTCCTGAAATCCACCGCACGAAAACATCTGTCGAAGATACAGACGAAATACAAATCGACCGCGAAGAAAATTAACGACAATCCGCAGCCCGGTCCCCCTGAAACGATGCTCCAGATGGGGCCGGTATCTCCAGCCTGGTGGCGCCTTCGGAGGCCACCGATCGGTTCCCTCCGAACCTCTCTCCCATCCCTAACAGCCTTTCTCCGAAGAAGGAGTGAGAGGGAGAAAGATTGATAGGAAGATGGGAGAGGGGGGTCTGCACGCGTTAGGGGAAGAGTGCTGCGTGTGCGTCGATAAGTGAGGGGAGGCGTGCAGGGAGAAGGACACACAAGTGCGTAAGGAGGTGGGCCGCGTAGGGTGAGGAGGGAAGTGGAGGAGGGGAGCGGAGGCGTGCCGCCGGTAAGGCTCTCCAGAGGACTGCGTCATTCCCGTCGCCGTGGTTCTAGGGGAAGGAGCTTGTGAAAACTTTGGTGGTCAGTGTCTTCTGGGAAGCTCACCTTTCGGAGATAGTGCCTCATATATTACGGAGGGATCGCGAATTTGTCTTCCGGTGGACTCGGAATTGCTGGTTTTTTTATTGTGTTCCCACCTGGGCTAACAGTGCGTGCTTGGAGGTATTTTCGACTTCGGAGTTCGGCGGGAACTTGGGACGTCTTCGCCGGCGGAAGGTTAGTTTGGCTTGGCCACGGTGCCTAGATTTGCGGAGCTCTGGATTATTATCTATGCTGTTTTAGCAAAACTAGTATTTATCATAGTGCTTGCTTACTTTAGGACCAGACCTTGACCTTACAGTTCTTTTGCTTTTTCTTTGAACATATATGGCTTCACATGAATGTAAACAAAATAACCATGTTAGATCTTAGGAAAAAAAATGTTTAGCGGATGGACTTCTTCCAACTCACACAGTAATCATTAGAATTTAAATTCCAAGTGAATAACACTAATAAACCTTGAATTTATAAGCTGATGATGACTTTAAAGTAGAAACTAGTCGCTTCAATAATTTGTTTTGGGAAAATCAACATGTTTATTTTGTTGCCATTTCTAAGAAAAGAGTTTCACTAAGTGACGGCTTTAGGACTTGATTAAATATAGCATTTATTCAGCTCATACGTTAGTCCCCAATAGTTTACCTTGCAGAAGTACACAATCGCATGTTCAAACTTCAGACATTATTATGAAAATTTCATCTTTTGTTCAATGTTTTTGAGTAAAATGATGAAGAAGCATGAGCTAAATAATGTATTACTGAATTGAAATGAAAATTAGAGATGCGCATCATATCTCATAACAAGGTATTTTTGCTTTCAAAAAACAATTTAATTAATTATGGATATTCAAGGCTTGGAATCACGTCATAATCTCATTAATGTACTCTAGAAAAATGCGGAATTCCGTGTAAAAAATATTGAAGGATAAAATATTTATCTAAGATAATAAAAGCTAATTATTTATGGCATATATACTCGTACTCGCTTATGTTAATTGACAAATTATGGAATAGCCACTGTTTGAAATATCCGACAACAAACCGCAAAGAATTTATCGGCGAAGATCGATAATTCCAATATCGCTTCAATAAATCTAATTATGGGTCATTTACAATTAATCGCACATTAAGAAATTTTAGAAATCATATACAGGCGCCTAATTGCTTGTATAATAAAAACGAGCAAAAGACGGTGGCCTTGTAATATTTTATTTTCACTCCGTAAAGGCCGTGGCGTCAGCTGATGTCGGAGGGAATTCCACGGGAGGAAAATATTATAAAATTTTCATTCCTAGGTGCGTTTTATAGTAAACGAATTCTTCGCGGGGTACTGCATCGAAATTCGCAGTAATGAGTGCACCGGAGGCAAAATTTTCCCCAGCTCTCTTTCGTGATTTACTTCTCTAGCTCCCCTCCTGCTACCATCCTTATTTACTCAATCTTTTTACGGAATGCGTGTCAACCACTGCCTTCGGCTTTCTCACAGCCGGCCAAGTTTGAATGCGTGACGCGCTTAAGTAATTCAATGCTATATAAACTTGGGCATCACCGATCGAAATCAGTTCAACTCCAATCGCGAGATCGCGGTAATTACACTGTGTTTCCGATCGTCTCCTTTAATTAACTCGCTCGATAAACAATATGGCCGCTTATCTGGGATTACGATTAACTCACAAGTGATTTTCCGAATTCATATAAGTATGCTAATTGAATGCCCGTACAGATTCATAGTGAAAGAGCTTCGAGGTCTGGCAAAAAATGGTCTGGCGTTAAGCCTGGCAATAAATTGCGATTTAATGTGTGCGCAAATTAATTACCAAGGAGTAATTTTAATACATACATAAATATAAAAACGTTTTTCTATCGTTAATTCTGCTATTATTCGTGAAACATAATTAAGCACAGGCGCACGGTTAGAGTAAGCAGCTTTACGGGCATTGAAGTCTCCGAAAATAAACATGAATTCGAAGCGGAAAACTGGCTTAGCAGCTCCATTACGTCGGTAACCTTCGATCTCTCTCTCATTTAGATCGATCTCGAGATGAATTGCAACAAATAAGAAACCCTTTCCTTCTCGGGTAAACACTTTCTAGTTGGAATAGAAGAAACCAACAGCGCTAGATGTTATGCCCATATAAGACATATTTCAACACGTTTATCCTTTATCCCGTCAATAAGCCATTACTCACACTGTAAGCGATTTCTTAAAATAAAATTCAGGTTGAAATGTTTACTTCATTTAAAACTTAATTTGGATTCTGTTGTGCTGTGAAAAGAAGATAAACGGCGTTGAGTGGTTCCGTTGTCTATGTTATCTTAAATATTGTGAAATATTTTAATTTTTCTTCTGAAATATACAAATGCATGCATGTAGTAATTTTGTGCAATAGGTTTCTTGGTTACAAGTTTGCTCACCGAATTCTTTCGTATTAGCAGATACAAATCTAATTCACAGATTCTTCAAAACTTTCTTCTCCTTATATAACATCTTTTCGTGAATTGAGAAACACTCGTGAAAAATATAGAACAGATGGATTGATTTTAACACCTGATTTGGATTTCGCAATTTAATATAATTCACCGTTAGAACTCTTATTATAATATTTATCATGGGTTATTCTGTTTCAATAAAACCTCTACGGAAGCGGAAGTTCTCATTAACAAATCAGCGCGAAATATACATTATACGCTCTTAATTGTAAGACGAATTTCCTAAATTAACATTCGAGAATCACACTCATTACTATGCATGAACTTTTATTTTACCGGCGCCGATCTTCACAAATCACGGTATGGCACCCATCGCCCAAGAACGCGAGGAGTTATGAAAACTATTAGAGCATTCAGGAAGGTGTGGGAAAGTTTTTTAGAGCTCCGTTTCACTCTCTGTCGGTTACGTCGACCGTAAAAGTGGATCGTCAACCCGTTTTTCGAGAGGAGTGTCCGTGTTTAGTCGGTCTTTTTGGAAGATAAAACCTCCGCTGACACGTTGGGCGGGGGTGGGCGCTCCGAGCGGTCATTTCAGACTTTGTCGAGACCTCCTTAACCTTTTACTCTCTCCTCGTGCTAGCTCTCTTCTTTTCACTCTCGATGGCCCATTGCTTACCTTCCGGTCTCCCATCCCCTAATCTCATTCTCTGGCACTTCTCCTCACCCCCACCCCTTCCTCTTTCTTCTCATTCCTTCATGCAGCACACCTGTTGGGATGCAGTTTCCAGACATCCGTGAGAGTGAATTGGGAGCCCTATTCTTTACGAGTGCATATCACGGAAGAACCCCGAGTGCTGCCGGGAACATACCTTCGAGTAGGTGTCGTTATTACGAGACGTTGTCGTTTTTAATGTGCGGACGCGCGCCTTGGAGGGGGCATTTTTATCGGGATCACGTTAGCGTGTTCTACTGGTTGTTGGTGGTATGAATGAAGCATGCGTTAGGATGAGCACAGCGCGTATTAAGAGAACTCTGATTTTGAGAATTGAGGTTGTTGGTTAATCGTTTACTTATTTGTGGTCGTGTTCAAAATGCATTTCGTATGAAATCTTTTCTCAACCGTTTGTTACTCTTTATGCTTTGGTGATTATGAATATCCACATCGTATTCTTTGTTATTCTTCTAATATAATTCAATTTAATTGAATATGGCTGTTGCACCAATTCCTTAATATTGTTGAGCAGGTCGATTACATAAATTTAGTATAAAATGCATCCACAACCGTTTTGCTACCTTCACTGCGCTTGTACGATTATAAATATCTATATTATTCGGATAATTATACTTCTGGTACGATTCAAATTAATTGAATATTGTGCGGTCATACCTTAATATTAAGAGCTCTGTTTTTTCTCGTTTATGAATCAAATTTCTTACTCACTTAAGCAAAGTATACCTTCTGCATTATCTACTTCATTTTGCTTACGGTTGATGCTTTGTGTGTGAGAATATTATATGCGATAAGGTTTCTCTGTCTATAAGATTAACGCTTCCAACGGCCATTTTCTATTGTAAATGGTACGGTTAGAATTCTTAAAATTTGCAAATTACGGCACAACTCAGCAGAATTGCAAATATTTACCATTCTATTGCAAGTAACTAACTCTCTTTAAATAATAAATTAAATTTATGACTATCATAAAGTTAATTTATCCCAATCTGATAGTATAATCTCAACTTGAAGGTAAATTTGAATGCTCTTCCTAATAAAAATATGCTAAACCGAGACCGGCGACTTGGGTGATAACATATAATTATTAAAATCTATTCGAAGGCCATGTATGATTTTGATCGCATGTCTTAATCTATCCACCAATTCGTCGAAAGACTCGCAATCAATCTTCCGGTGACTCCGTCGGCATGACTGATTCCCAATCAACGCCATAGCTTCCTTGCATGATCCCTCATTTGCGGACTTCTTTTTAATTCTTGACGTCATGGAGGGAACTGCCCAGTGTGGATCTGGAGGTATATCGCATCTGCGTGACGAATAATACTTCGAAGCCTATTGTCTTGGTGATTCTACATACCAAAAAAAGGGAGGAAGCACCCATTGACTCTTGATCTTCGGCGAACGCCTTTTGTCCTTGATCGGGCAGTAGGGAGATAAGGCGTTACGTGCGTTGAAATCTCCATCGACTATTCCTTTTCAATGAGGTAGCCTAGGCCTGGATGTGGCCTGTCCCTTATAGATTCACGTGCAATTGAATGTTTGTGATTTCACAGGAGCCTCACGTAATGTTAAACGTCAGTGCATGTTTTTATAGTTTCTACGAGACTTTCGTCGATTTTTCTCATTTCTTTTTCTCCTATTTCTTTTTCTCCTAGGAATTCCGATGGATTGAATTGAATGCTAATAGAATTTTGGGATTTTTGCCGCGTCTTTGATCCATAAGTGTACGTATCTGATAGATTATCGGCAGAAACTGAGAAATAGGAAGTAACCTAAGAAATTAAAATCCACAAATACTTTTTTCCATAGTATGTTACAAAAAAGACGGCCAAAGAAGTTTGGCTGAAATAGGCAGTTTTTTGTAATATACTGTGGAAAAAAAGGTTTGTGAATTTTTATTTTTTAGATAGCTTGTTATGGATTTCCACGAAGTGAAGCCTTCCGTAATTGATTATATCTGAGAAATAGGGTCTGGTGAACTATTTCCTGTGGTTTTCATATAATTTCTTACGCTGATTATAGTAATGTGCGAGGTAATTTTGAATCTCGATGTTATAATTTATTTAAAATCGAGAATTATAGAAGAGTATCAGAAAGTAAATACTGTGCTATTAGAAGGTTTATAAAAGTTTCATATCTACATCGAATCGAAGCGAATAATGTTCACTTCCTGAAGGAATCATTTTGTTCATGGCTCCTGACTCGAGGTCTTATCCATGCTTTTCTTTTTTGCTCTTTATGTTTTTGAAGATCACTAGGTCTGACTAGGTTTCAGGTTGTGTTATGGTTTATTAATTTAGCGCAATTTTAGGACGGCGATATATATTGATTGTTGTTTTTAGGTCGTAATCCCAGATTGTGGAAAATAAGCTATTTAATGTGTGTTTTAGTTTTGAGTTGAACCTTAAATATATCATTTCTACAAGTAAGCATAGTTGAGCTTTAACTGCTAGTAGCCGTGGTTTAATTCTCAAGGTATATAGGTCGCTAAGTTAATATGCGCCTCTAATCTAAGGAGGAGCACAAATATCAGCATCCTTGGAAGGTTTTAATCCCATGACCTTGATTTTGAATTGCAGGAGCGCTAACTTCTCTGCCACCGGATCTGACGGAGAGAGTCCGCCAAGTTCTACTAACTTTATAAAACACTTGCTTTAAGGAAATAAATAGGAACAAGGTTGTTTATGAATTAATTATTTGAAAATTACGTTTACGTGCGTAACTTAATGGTCAGTAATTCGGGACTTTCCGCTGTTTCCGGAACTGGCTTCAACATAGGAACCGAACACTGACAGAGACGGCTTTTGCAGGATTTTCAAATTTCAAACATTTAATTTATAAAATTATAAATAGATTTTTCTCACCGTTTTAAAATTGTTACTGTTCAATAATTTTCCAAATAAAAAATTTGAGGGGTGAGGTGACGTATGTAATTGACCCATTTTTTTTCTTTGGTTAATAACCATTGCTTCAGAAGATAAATTTATCTGCAATCTTACATTTTTATATCAACACCCATACATTCCGTCTATCGATATGGCCCAGTTGGAATTCGTTTTTATTCTTTTCTGTTTAAAGGCTCTCGCGTTTTCAGGATTAGTAGTAATAATATTTACGAAACAAGATTTAACGTTGGTTTAATTTATGAATTTGCAATGATCTATTATAAAATGCAAAGAAGAACTGTTAGAGTGTTGTTAGAAGATAAGTCGTGTATATCTCGGAAAGAATAGCGTGATTCCTATGTACACACATTCATACAAGCATATGAATTTATATTATACACAGCTTTCTTTTACATCTTATAGCTTGTACTATTAGCAGGTTTGTGCAGGATTTTTCACACCCCCTTATTTGCAGTATGCATTTAAGTTATTCATTTTTGCTGATATTTTGTGAGTACAATTTTGTATCTACTGATGACTATATATATTTGTATAGCCTATATTTTGTATTGTTATTTTGCAGTGGATCATTTTCCCTAAGATATCACCTTTATTACATACACTTCTCAAGTTTTCCTCTCTATTTATATTCACCCACACATAACGTTTTATGTTTATATTATTATTGACGAGAGGTTTAATGTAAGAAGAGACTTTTCAGTCTCTATCTCGTGCAAATAAAGACCTTATAAGATTCATTTGCAACATCTTGTCATGTAAATCATAATAGATTCCAAATTGATCTGCATCGAATATTCATTGGATATCCGTGTTTTATGGAATGCTGAAAAGTATAAAAATATACAAGGAAACATTTTCTCGACACTTTTCTCATCTAATCCAAACAACAGCCATAAGGAACCTCCTGTGACTTATGAGCGGACACGGCGCTCCTGTGTGTGGTCGTGTTCTTCATTTCCCGAATGCCATCTTTACATAAATTCTGACTCCGTGACAAAAACACGCCACGCCTAAGCATCCTCGCGCTTGGTTCGGCATGAGGAAATGCACCGGAAGCTCCGTTGTTTTTATTTCCACGATCACAAAGGCTCAGGTTTGGGTGAAGAGCGACAAGTACGCGGAAACAAGCGAGTGCGCCACCACGGGTGCAATTCCGAGAATCAGCTTTGATGGGCTGTTGCGAAAGCATTAGGTAAAAAGCTCCTTTCTACTCGCCTTCATCTCCCCCGACAAATTCCTGCAACTATTCCGCCTCGGCCGTGGTGGAGGTCCTTGAGGAGTAAAGTGCTTCATGAATGGATAAATCTGCCGTCAGGAATATTGAGTGCGGTTTCCAGGTATTAAAAATTATGCAAGAGAAGGGCGGGATTCCATTGAAGGGAATTGGTGTCTGACTTGTATGCATGCTACTTTTCTCCAACGTTGAGAAATAAGCGGGATTGAACATTTGAAAACTTATATGAGAAGTGCTACAAACAACCCTTTACCTCAATCTAGTCATTCTGTATCTCTTGGAGAATGTTTCTTTTGCAATATCTAAGTGTATACGATTTTAATATAAATTGATTCTCACCAAATAAAAAATAAATAACTAAAAATAATAAAAATCCAAATTCTCACGATGAAAAACCTGAAGACAGACCCAATGCGTATTTTGATGTCAATAAGAGCATCTTCTGGGGTAGAAGATGAATTTTATTTGTCTTTTTCTCCAAAAGATCATTTCATCTTTTCTACTGGTATTTCATGGTTTTGGCGTGAATAAATTTGCATTAATTTACACCATCAATAGTCTGACTAGCCATATTCTGTTTTGTTTACACTATATTTTTGACGTTTGGAAAAGTCTGGAAACCTTCAGCTAACAGCGACTGGTGATTTTGCGTGAAGCTTTCGGATTAACAACGAATGTTATGCATCGTAATCCAAATTTTCAGTATAAACAATATCAGACGTTCCGAACGAATGTAATTTTTTTTTTCAATTTCAATTTATTTTGAAATTTTCTTTCATTTCAAAACGAACGTTTTATCGAATGTCACCTCTTATTGGTATCATCTGATAAAGACATTCTGGTCATTATGAAAGCGATTCAGTTGAGATGACTTCATTCTCGATTAGTCCAGCAGTTGACGGGGCAAGGATGCAGTTAATACTGTCTGTAAAGTATTTTACCCAAAGGTCGGTTGAGACCTTTCCATCACTAACGTTAACCGCAAAGAGCTAGTAGGGGGAGATGAGGCTTACGATGCTTGATGAGGAGTGAGATAGTTTGCCCTTGCTTTCGTCACCATGCTAAAATGTTGCAAGCGGAACTTATCCATGAGAGTGAAGAACAACGGGAGTTCACACTACAGCAAGGGTTATACAGAAGGATTATAGTGCACTTTACTTTATAGAAATGTGCTATTACAGCAACGATTGAATGAAATTATTTTCAATACAAGCAGTATTCGCTGTTTGATTTATTAATTAAGATTTATAATTAAAACTCAGGTATATTCAGCCGCAGCAAGGATTTATGCGATTGAGAAACACTCGGGGAACACATACAAAGAATTTGAAAGGCTTCAACTAATTAGATAAACATTCTGTTTTCATCGCTTAGTGACAAATATAACAAGCTCTGATGATTATAAGGGATTTCGTCAATTTTTCCTCCCCCGTAACTAGCAAAAAAATAGAAATTCAGTTTAATTAGTCAATAAGAGACGCTTTTTGCTTATTATTACAAGGTTGAGATAGTCTTAATCATTATTCCAACTTGTTTTTACTTTCCATCCCTCAGCTTACCCTACTCTGAACAATTATAGTTTATATTTAAAATGAGGTATCTGGATCGGAATTGATGTTGAACTAGGTGATCTTACATAGCTCAAAGTAACGGCTGTTTTTATACAAAAGTTAGAAAAAAATATTACTTTCCGTTATGCTATATCGTAAAAAATCAGGACGTATAGGCTTGAGAAATAATCATAGATCATTTATCAAAGTATGAGATTCATTAATTTTTGCTCATTGATGTTATGCATGCATACTTGCTACGTTTTTTGCCGTTCTAATTCACTCCAGTTGCACAACTATTGTTTCTCGCTAATTATTACTGTGATATTACATTCCCTACTTCTGTCGTAATCAAACCTACTCGAGTCTTATAAAAGAATGGCATTTAATAATGAGGTATCAGATCATTTGAATGGTTGTACAAAAAATATTGAGTGTATGGAAATGAATTAATGCTACTCTGACTGATCGGGTATGATTATATTATTTTGTATCCTATATTTTTCAAAAAGATTGAAAAATTGAATACAAGGTAGAATGATACCTTAAATATAAAATTCGATAATGCAGTAATATGTTTCCTTAGAAGAAAATCGCGTTGTCGTATTAAATTCCGTGGAATTATTCTAGTCCTAACGAATTATGGATGCTTTAAGTCAATAATTTGTAAAACGAAGTAATTCTTCACGGAAGAACCACTATAATCTCATTTTATACCATTGTAATTGGTGCATTTATATTGTTTTCTCAGTCTTTATTACTTCATATTAATGGTATAATATATATTAGTATAATATGTAATGGTAAATCTATATGGTCAGGCGTTACTTTGTGGAAAGTCTTTGACATAATGAAGAGAAAACCTCGACGAATTACTATTATTAACTATGTAACCAGAAGATGTTACTCCGGTAGCGAAACCGGTCGTAAAATAATTAAAGAAATGAGTGGAAAATATACCAAGTTTTCTCTTGATTACTTATTTAGCCTTACATGTAATATACATTTGGTTAGGATCAAAAATTCTTGAATCCTATTTTTTTCAATTTAGTTTCCTCGCAAATAAGAATATGCGGCTTATCGAACACATTCAAAATCCTTTTCGGAAAGATCTGAAGGGATTACGCGGGGAATGCTTCAAGGTATCCCTTACCCATCCGGAAGACGAAATCGTAAGAAAAGTTTAAACCCGACTCATGCGAGCGCCACACATTCGGGAACAAAAGAAGAATTTGTATTCCCACGCGCATTGCGTCACTCGACACATGGTCCGGCGACGGATGACCAACTCCCTCGGAATAAGAGATTCCGTTTCCAATAAGGTAACAGGGAGAAAGTCATTTCTATCTCCTCCGAAGATCGAATAAGAACTTTTATCCCCTTCTTTATCGCCACGTTTCCCCATAAGGGGATCGTCAGTCACCGGAGGGATTCCCTGCGCAGGTGGTGCGAGTGATGAAAAAGACCTAACCTTCGTTTCCCAAAGTCGCGAGCCCCTCGGAGTTATTACCATTTTTGGGTTCTTTGGATGACAGCGGGAGATTGACAACTGCCTTCCTGTCTTTCCATCGCGTCCACCCTCCGCTGTACTAAGACCGGCTGGTCTCTAACAGTGACTCACCTTAGAGTAATTATTTACCTCCAATCCGTACATGGTGGGCATTAAATATGCGCGGATTTATATGCTTTTTATAAGAGTCCGCGATACTCCCATTCGGATTTAATTGTACTATAGTTGTGAAAGCACTGTTTTCCGGAGTTGATGCTAAGTATGGGTGCTCTTTATTTGGGTAGGTAAATATACCTTTTTTCTCTTTTAAGTAGCTTACTTGCGTCGGGACTATGTGCAAGTAATAATAGTTAACAATTTTTGCTAACAGAAAGTGTAAAAACATTATTTTGGCTTGAATATTCACGTGAATGTAAGAGTGAAAATTAAAATGTATCTTATGATAAAATATGATGATCGAGATTCTTTAGATCTATTAACTTGCGGTTTACTTGATATTCAGCGATTTATAATAATAATAATAATAATAATAATAATAATAATAATAATAATAGTAATAATAATAAATAAAATAATAATTGATAAAATTTTATGAGATAGAGAGTAGGTTGAAATTTTTCTCACCGATAAAGCGAAAATTGAGAAATTATTTGAAATGATTTTATATAATATATATAATGTTAGCTTGAAATGAGTTCTGGACTTCTTTTATAAATATTGGTACTTAATGCGATACGCTTAATTAATTTTTCAGTAGGTCGTAGAACATTTCTCGTTTGTCCTCTTGATAGCTTTATTAATATCTAATCTTTTATTTTTATCATTATCAATAATTATTCCTACTTAAATAATATCGATCCCTATAATTTTGATACATTTATCTTTAAAATAAGACTGCAGCTTGTATGAGAATTCTTAAATATTCAATATTTTGAAAGGATTAAAAAAAAAATATGTTTCACTCGTAAGCAATTTTTTAAACAAAAGAGATGTTCCATGATAAAAGATGTTCCATGATAGTCTGTGAAGCCTGAACTTATTGAGTTTATACAAGAGATGTTAATTACAGCGTTAAGCATTCTCAAGGAGAGAAATATGACTTTAAGATCTGAATCTAACATCTAAATGCATCTTTAGATTCAATTCATAGCTCTCGATGTGACGCAAGATTTACGATGAAATGAGATTTTTTCCCACGCATCTCTCCTCTGTTTTTTTGCTCCTCATTTTACTTGCATATAAATTTGAATGAGTTACTTCATATATCCTGCATAAATGTCCTCAGTCTCTTTTCTTCTGTATTTAAAAACTGGACCGGAAGAGATGTGAAGGGACTTCCCCAGGAAATCGGCTCGCAGAGGATTAAAGGAGCGAGAAGTATCTTCGGGCTCTGTTACGAAAGTGAATCAGGTGTGCATTTCATCCCGACTCGTCATTCACTTTCCATTTCCTCGGAGCGGAATTTCTCGCTCACGTCCAGATATCCTTCCCAGAGTATAATTTTCTCGCCGATTCCATTCGTGATTCCGTTTTTTGGTGCGCCTGAGGTTTATCGGCTTCCTTAATAAACGCAGGCGATGAAAAAGCGGCGTGAAACGAGCGATTTGATGGCCCTTTGTTCTCAACTTAGCAGTCTCCTTAACGATGATAATGGCCAGAGACAATGTTTTTGTCTCAGAAGTAGGTGATATTCGAGACTGAGTATGGTGTTATAGTTGTAAAAAAATTCGCTGTTTTCCAGTAATGAATGTTTACGATTGATTTAATCGCGATGAATTGCTCGTTATCTAATTATTTCCTTTCTATCTAGCTTTCCTAGAACTCTGACACAGTAGAAGTTGATGTTGGCTTGATAATTGTTTAACACATGTTATACCAAATAAATCGTAATTCAATCAACTTCGAGATTCTGGACGTATTGAGCACTCATTGAATTCAATTCGGTCGCATATTTTTTTTTGTAATTTATATCAGCTTTACCGAAAACTGTACTAGTAAATTATTGTTTTCTGTTCGACCGATTGATGAAGTATATATTTCTCATATATGCATATGAAGGTCTTCCGCGGAAAGAATGATTTTTATACGACCTTTCTTCGAATCTATTTCTGTTATTTTACGCTCATTATCGGATATGGATTTCAAGGTTCTTTTAATTCGAATGTTTTCTCGAAATTTAATAATTCATATTTATTTTTTATTATTTATTTGTTATTTATTTATTATACCAGAAGATGGCGATTTATCGCTCGAAACCGGTTGTGTAATTGCTTTTCAAAATAATTTTTTTGTAAAAGTAGAATTCCATCTTAGATTCTTTCTACTTATTTATTATTTATTTATGGAAGTTTCCATACTTTTGATGCATCCATTGCATTTTCAAGATTTTCAGTCTTCACAATATCGACCACCCGCAATATGTTTTCTTCTGTGTTATGCAACGTGTTTTCCCCTACCTAATTATCTCCAAAGAAATCTTCTTTCCACCTTAATATCTCCAAGAAATTAGAAATTTTGTGGCAACGCTTCCCAAATAGACGTTCGGTAATTATTTACTCAACGTTAAATCGACGAACTTTCTCATTTCGTAACGATAAAGCGGTAACTTTTAGTCCACACTCAAGTAAGTTGTGACTCTCGGTAATGAATTGTTTTCTCCTGTCGCAAACGGAAGGAATTCTAACGAAAACCCGCGTTTCCCCTTAATAACCGATCAAATAGGCGAGGAATGAGAGGAAATTAATTCTTCTCGCTTCGGGACGCTTTCGAACAGCGTCCGTCACGGTCCCTATGTTCGACGAGATTTTTCTCGTTAATTTCTTCGGCAGACGGCAAAAAAGAAGTCGTCTACGGCGCGTGCGTACACGTGATCGAAAACGCACGCACCCAGTTAAGGGAAACGCACGTAAACAACGCATCCCACGCGGTCCGTTTTTTATCCCCCTTCTATTGCGTTCGGGCGGCTTTGCCCAACTTGCATTCCATTCGAGCCGAACCATTTAAGGCGAGCCCAAGTGTGGGGAATACGGCGAAGAAAAAGTGAAAAGGGTCGATTGGAAACCGACGCAAGTGTATTGCACAATAGGCTGCCGCCGGTGAGCTTTTCGAAAATTTGTCAGCCTTGAAAAGGGATCACATGAAAGAATATACAGCAAACAGAATGATATTTTTAGTCAAAGCCGTTACTTATTTATGCTCTTGACGATAATTGATCTCATGCTTATAAAACCATATAGATTTGGAGGCTTAGAAAAGTGAAATCGAAATAATAATTTTCTGCGTTTTTTTATGATCGTAAAATTTTTATTCCTTGAGGCCTTTTTCCAAATGACGAACAATAACTATAATTTCAATATTTTCGAGTTATATTAGCCACAGATTACGGTTACAGCAGCGATTTCAAGGAATAAGATCATTTTTATTTTATAGGACGATTTAATATTACCTTTTTTATTATTTCTTTGGCATTTTTTTATTTCACGGTATTACGGGTTTTAGATATTATTGAGTCGCAATTTGCTCGAACTGCTTTATGTATATCTATCTTTTACAATAAATGCTGCTATTTACAGTATGAATTATTTTAACTTTATGTAACCATCATCAAGTTAAATAATCTCTTAGAAGTAGTATATTTAAAAAATATACCCAGTATTGGTTGTCCTTATTCTACTCAAAGGTTTTTCTAATATTTTTTATTTTTATGTACTACTTCTGTATTTATAACGCGGAAAAGATAAATTTCTCATTAAATCTGAGGCACGAGTATCGACAGTATTTGTAGCTTTGTATATCATTCTTTTTAAAGAAACATGGAGGCTTTAGATTTCCGTTTTAAAATGAGATTGACATGATGATTGACCTGTTACTTGTTTATTCTAATTCATCATGCTCTCAAATTCTTATTTGTTTTCTCACAAATAAGACTTGTTTTTCTAGAAATTTCCTGAAAATTAGACGACATTTTTAACATCATGGTTACATACATTATCTTATCACTCGTCCACTTTACTTCTGCAGTGTTATCGGTAGATGACCTTAATTACAAATGTAGCATTGCACAAATTCTTTAAAATTAAAACTTGAAACAGGCTTCAATTTAATTAGCTGTTTCCGACGCATTTATCATAATAGTTAAGTCTGATTCCTATGAATGCAAGTGGGCGTAGCTTACCAGCTCGCGATGTTATCGGTCTAATATTCGAATCCCGTTGCAAGCACCAAAGCGCATAACGACACACTGTTAACGCGCGTATATGAAATGCCTCGACTGCTATAAATCTATCGATATCACTGATCACTTCCAGCATTTTTCGCGCTCGCAGCCTTAAAAGTTGTTCGGTTTGATTGCTCTCGAATCTGATCGTGGGAGAGCGGGGATGGCAGAGCGGGAGTCGGGCATCCAGGTGGCAGGAAGCAGTCCTCCCACGTGCCCTCAGCGGGTGTCGAACCGGAGAAATCCAGAGGAGTGCGTGACGCAGTTGGCTCCCTCTATCCACCATCTGATTCCCTCCAGCGTCTCCGTCGCATTGCCCTCCCACGCAATCTCGTCTCCCACATAATCTTCCACTCCTAACGACTTCTCCCCCTTCGTTCCTCCGATAGAGTTTTCCGACGCAGTTTCTCCCGCTGCGTATCCTCCAGTTTCATTTCAGGCCATTTATTCGCCTGTGACCATTAAATCGATGTGTCTCGGGAATACCGGAGTACAGGAATTTAGATTATCTCTTGCGCAACGTTCCTACTATATAGACTTCCTAACCTTCTCAATCTCCTACCACCCTCCATAGTCCATTTCAGCTATGGCTAGACGCATTCTTAAAAAAGTTTCTGTATACATGGATTCTTATAAATAAAAATCCCGCTTGGATCATTTTTGTGTAAATTCATCTGTGCCATTTTTCGTTCATTTTTTGTCTATTTTTATTTCGTGCTATCACGTACATGTATTTTACAGTTGTTGTATTATTTTCTTGTCGTTTGTGTTTAATATAAAACGGTGCCAAAACTGTATGTGAATCCTAAAATATATAAATATCTACTGCATCTACCATAGAGATGAAGCAAAGGTACGATAAATAAGCTTATGCAACGAAAACCCAAGTTTGCTTATTATTCTTATGAGAGAGATTGCCTATTTGAGGCGATAATAGCGAGCAGTTAGTCACTTACATGTTAAATTATCGCCTCGGGATGAAATTGGCTCAAAATGCACATGTAGATTCAAATAATGCTGTAAGGAAAGAAGATTGGAGTACGGCTGCTAATGAATTGAAGGTTTATCTTGTGTCCATTAAATCGATGTGTCTCGGCATCCACGGTGGAGACGAAGTAATGGCACGATAAATAAGCTTATGCAACAAAAACCCAAGTTTGCTTGTTATTCTTATGATAGAGTTTGCTGGTTTGACGCAAAAATCGCGGAAACAGTAGTTTTCTGTTTGATTATCAATTTGTTAAGAAATTAGCTCAAAATGTAATACGGAGAGTTGGAAAAGACACATATAGGAGATCTTTAAAACATCGAGGAAACTCTCAAAATTACAATCTAATCGAAAATGAAATATCCTTTTTTTCTGTTAGCTGACTATACAATGCATTAGAAAAATCTATGATTTACTGTACTTTTTGGAAATATCTTAGGTCAGGTTCGGGGAACCTTTTTGCATTGGAGGGCCGCATTTACTATTTGGCTACAAGAGAAACGTCGCATGTGTAATCACTATGCCGCTCTTGAATTAAGTGTTGCCTACATTCAAATAGTTTAACGTTAAAATCATCGACAAAAAAAATGAATTCATTCGATCTTTAAATTCAAGCGTATTTTCCATTTTATTTTCACTCGGTATCATGAGTAAGATTGGGAAACAACACTATTTAAATAAGGGAATTTGTTTCAGGAAGTGACTAATAGACAGTATTTAAGGTGCACAAAGGCCGCATGCCGCCTGAAGGCCGCGATTTCCCCACATCTGCCTTTGATCTGCACGGCTATGAAGATAATGTAAATTACGATCATGTATAGCATTTTGGGAAAATACTTCCTACTTCATAAAGTTAAATTTTACCTCAACTATTGTGTATTTAACTCAGCAAACTGCTCTCCTAGGTATAAACATTATTTTAATATATGTGTGGAAGTTATTAAGTGGTTGTTTGAACAAAAATGTATATCTTATTGACTTAGTTTGGATACAGTTTTCATAATTATTAGTATAGATTAAACCCTACATTACTGCATGAATAATAGTGGCATTAAAATCTCTTGACTCAACAATGTATATGGTTAATTCTCAATAGCCACTGATCATCGCTTAAAAAACACCATGAAAATTATATGTTTAACTTAATAGTAATTCGTTTTCCATCTCGACCAAATCCATTTTATAGAATAACATTCAGCGATACTTGGTGGAACCTCATTAAAAAGAAGTTTTACTATCAAAACCTGCACAAAATCCAAATAAAATGGATTTTGTACAAGTTTTGATTGCAAAGATTCTTTTTTCATCCCATTTTGTAGGAAAATAATTGTCGAAGTAATTATATTCGATTTGTTGTGTCCCTTTAATATTTGTCCTCCTAGCTTAATGTTCTTGAAGATATTCAGAATATAAACCACTAATTTACATACACTATCAGTCGGAGGATGAATGAAAATAAACTAAACTTGTCGAGAGCTTATTTTAATCAAAGATATTAAATTCTATTCCAATAAATTTTCAAATTGTTGCGGAAGCATTTTAGTGGAAGCTAGCAAAGAATTCCTCAGCGTTGCGTAGCATTGTATTCCATAGAATTCATATTCAAAGCCGCGCGAGAAACCAAGCCGTAAGTCATCGGACCATTGATTTCAAACCTCCATAAATAGCTCCATCAAAACATCTCGCTTCATTAAGAACGTCCCCCGCCAAGTATCTCGAAGACAATCCGTTATGAGGCCCCTCCTAGAATATTTTGAATAGCCCATCAGCCCGGGATCCTCCCACCTTTGCCCTCCGCCCCGGACCACTTCCGTTCCTCGACGATTCCGTACATTCCATCCATCCCACCCCTGTCATCCGCGAGGCAGATTACGCGGCTGAGGAATTTCGTATCACGCCTATAACCTCCTCAACACCCTCACAGTTTCGGCGGGCCCACGGATTAGGCGTTCCATAGGCGAGTCACCCTCTGGATCGCTTTGTTCCACGGACGCGTCTTCCGCGCTCCCTTCTTTGCGATCTCCTCCCTCTACGGCTTCGGGATGCGGTGCTCACGGCGCGTGGGTAATAAGGCGCTCGTCTATTGTTCGCTCGTTCACGCACCATTCCGAGATGCGTCGGAAAGCGTTTTAATAATGCCTCCTCATTACAATCTGATCCCGCCACGGCACCACCCTACAGCGATTTGCATATCTACATATTTCGCCGAGGACGGAGGTTGTGCGTATAATTTCGGCGACCCCTGCTGACGTTCTCTTTAAACCTCGCTTAGTTTCGATGGTTTGGGATTGGCTGCGGAAGTTGAATGGATAACGATTTAATCAGGGTTCATTGAGAGGTTAAATATTTTATCTTGGTAGCTCTCGCACTCAGAAAAAGGAGTTTCACGATTCACTCAAGTGAGTATTAAAATTAGTCAATTTAGCCTGACATGAACGTTGGTTTGCTCTCTTAGAACATCAAGCATCGCTATATTATGGCAGTTTCAAAATCATAGCTTTTTTGCTGCTTTGCTGCTGTTGCCACTATTTGGTTAATTCTTCCTAAGCTCTACAGCTTGTCATGTTTAAAGCAAAGTTGCGTCAAGCATGAACCTATGTGTCTCTTACAGACATAACTTGTCGAGACTACCAAACTCAATACCTTCTTTTACCTTATCATAATATTTGTTTTTCCAGTTACTTCGTTCAATAAAGAAAACTAATTTCTTGCTCAATCTGTTTTCACCGTATACTGTCATTATGTCTATATAACATAAGGTAATATCTTATATTTTTGTAATCAGAAATGATTGTATTCAATAGTATTTTGGGGTAGCTCCATCGATAGGGATAATCTTTGGAAATAGTATAATATAGACGTATAATCTGCAAATGACACATCTCAGTTATGGATAGTTACTCGTGATAAAAATATAACTTTTCTACAACTGGAAAAACAACCACTCTTAATCGTTAAGTATCTCAAATAAAAATATATAGTTTTACGCTACATTTAATGACCATTTTATATTTAGTGAACATCTAATGGAATCTTTATCGCTCGCAATAAAAGCTTGGTGTAGAAATCTTCTGAGGTGAAGAACATGAACTTTAAGATTTTTTTCTCACCCTTGATTCCCACATGCATTTTTCTCTCCGATCGCTATAAATCTCAAAGTTATTAACCTAAAAGGTTTCACGACATCTACGTTTAACACGCATTAAATACTGCACTCATTGGAGGCCATTAGGAATCCACTCCAATGCATAAGCATCGATATGTTTCAACGCGTATGAATAACACCCATTCATCGAATCCGTCCGCGGAATCGACCGTCCTCTTTTTCAAGACTTCCTAATTGCTCCCAAGTCACGAACCGATATTCCTATGCCATCCCGTCTAATTTACAATACGCGAGTATTTCCCTCCCATTAGATGACTAATCCATCATTCCCCGGAAAAACCTCGGCTTTCGGAAGTGGTCTTCTATAACCGCAGATGAACTGGGAGGAAAATAAGACAGATCGCCGCTCCAGCTATTCAATGACTTCCCTTCCCGTTGGCTCTCTTCTAGATGCCGTCAGAGACAACAGCGATGCAGATTGCGGAGTTAAAAATTAACAGGGCAGAATGCGTAGGTGGCGTTCATCTGCTTGGGCCGTAGAAGGGTGTACAGCCCTCTCTCCATTGTTGAGGTAGCAGGGGTGATGTCATCTTATGTATATAAACAGTGCCTTTGCCTTGAATCAAATCTCTTCCGCAACGAACCGATGCTATCTGGGACGGACTCCTTTCGCGCTGGACAGGGAAGGGACCGCGGGTTGAATGCCTAGGAAAATTCAGACCCCTTATCGAGATCCCATTATTAGCGGTAAATGGGAGGATATAAATTAAGATCGATCGATGGAGGTGATTAGGAAGAAGGGGATTAAGTTCTCAGGTCGTTTACCCTTGGAGGAAGAAATCGTTCCTTCACGCCCTGGCCGACTTTGGATCACTTAGTCAGTGTATACGTGAGCCGATGCGAAGAAATCATACCTTCCCTGTTAGTCCTTCTAGAATATCTCGTCCGTTATTTTATTGATCGTAAATAATTATAAAGGTGTCAGGTCGATAAGCATAGGTAAAGGGAAAAGCACCCATGAAACATAGGAGGAAATAAATTGCGATGCTGTTTACGGAAGTGGCTCCGTCCTTCGAATAAGGTAATAGAAACTTAGTTACGCTTAAAAGGGAAACAATAAAAAGGACTTTTACGGACTGATGGTTCGCAGTTGAAAAAATATTGTGTTACATCGAGGCCTCCGTATGACCTTTACAGTCATTACGGCTCGGCTAGAGAATAACTTTATAAGTTTAAGAGGCAATAACACCAGGAGTTTGAGCCAACGACAGCTTTTATCTTCTCCACTTCTGACAGAAATAAGCTCCGTCAAGGTTATTCCCGATGCGTGTATTTCGCGCGGACATTATGCAAGTACATTCCCACGACAGACGGAACATTATTCACGTCGACTTTTTGACGCCATTACTCGTCATAAAAAAGTCCTCCGAGCGAGGACATGACGTAATGCTTGCCCATCCTTCAAAGTCAACTGACAAAACATTTCTAGCTTTCCCTCTATCTCTTCACACCTTCCACAAACATTGCTTCGACGCTCCATTTTTGCAGATAATTTGCATCGGCTTGAATCTTACGTATGTATGTACTTTCCCCCGTACAGAGGACAGGTTTCGCAAATAATCTCTCAAAAGGAAGTCTTGGCAAGTATTTGGCAATTTGACTGTAATAATTCTGGATTCATACACCAAATTATTAATTATGGAAAATAAAACTACTTTAAAGTTTCGCTTTTGCAATTTATTATTATTATTATTCAAATGAAAAAACATGGTCTTATGGTCCGGTAGCAACAATCATAATACATTTGACACAAATACAGTACAAGGTGACCAGCAATTCATTCAAATATTACTGCAACAATACAGCATCAATGACGAAAACAGTACTTATATCATCCAACAACAATTAAAATACCTATAGACATACTATTATTACCCATCAACACATTACAGTTACCCTAGTAATCTGTTACTATCCATTAATACATACCTCAACACAATTATACTGATTTCATATCAAGAAAATACAACTATCACCCATTAAAAAAATTAGCCTTAAATTACAGATACCTATGTAAATTTTCAAGAAATAAAGTCTCCGAGTCTTAGAGACCGAACGTAAGTCATTAGAACGTTCTGAACCGCGAGTTGCAAAATGAAAATTCTGCGATTCTCAGGTCAGAAATACACTGACTTAGGCATTTTTATACTTTTATTGTATTTGAATCGATAATGTACAATTAAATCGTTTTATAAATTTATCGTTTTTTCATCTAGTAAGTGTATGTTATTTCCGAAAAATTTATTAGACTTTTTACTTAGGTTTCTCATACTATCTCTTTAAATTGATTATTGTATATTGTAGATGTATAAGGACTTACATGAAAGAGGAGATTTTTAGTCTCAATCTCGCCCGAATAAAGATGTTTTATTATTATATTAAGAGCACCGACCTATTGGAAGATTCTTGTTTCCTAAAATTTTATATCAACCATAAAAACGCCTACGCCTTAATAATTGAGTTTCTTATTGCTATGGAAAAATGAAGCTAATATTTATATGCGTTTCCTTCCGCCTGCTATTTATCACCGCAATTTTCTCCATTTACTATCTATCAATAAGTTCATTGGTACCCTCAAGTCAGGCGTTGAAGTCTCTCGCTTTGCGATAGCCGCGACTCGACTAACCGGTCTCGAACAGTTTCGCAAGGCGTTCATGAAAGCGAGATTCATCACAGAGCATTTAATTCAAAACATTTGTCATTCGTTTTAATCTCGCACCTCCCACTCTATTCACCTCCGGGTTTCCTAACCCAATCTCTTTTTTCTCTTGCGTTCATCACCTCCATTCGCATTCCCGATTCCTTTGTGATACGCCTTTCCCCTTATCATCCTCGGAAATTAGCAGAAGACGAATATGTCTTTCTCAACCCTTATCTCGAGACGTCTGGCGGTTTCTTTTTATTTAAGGGAGTCCGTAGTGGAAATTCTTATTGGTTTCCAATAAAATTTTCCATTAAATTTCCAATATAACTCCTATTGCTTACCTATTGATTTTAAAAATATCCTATTGGTTTTCGCATGTATTCTTATTGGTTTTAAACGAATTATATTGGTTTTTGCATATATTCCTATTGGTTTTCTAATGGTTGATAGTGTAATTTTCAATGAAAATCATATCTGATAAATTTAAATATTTATTTCACTAAAAAAAACATGTAAAATTATTTCCAAAATAATACCTTCAGTCGATCAATTAAATATCTTTTCCGCATTCTTCTTGCTATTATAAGGCTTTCTAATATTTCTGATACATATTACCAATACACACCAACAACGGCAGCATAGGAAACCAATAGGAGCCAATAAAATTCTCCAAAACGACACAATAAAAATACCGATCTTCCTAATAGCAGTACAAACCAACAAAGACACCTTAGGAAGCCGATAGGAACTAATAAAAGCAGATAAAAATCCATATAAACCAAAATGTATACCAATAGGAACCTAGGAAATTTTCATCAGGGGGAGCGAATAGGGCGCCGGTGCGTTTTATATAATATCCTCCACTCCGCGTCTCTCTCCACCTATCTTTTTTCTCTCTGTCGGATGCCACTTTAGGACTGCATGAAAGAAGGATCCTCTTTATATGGCTTCCATACATTTCCTCCTTTTCTCTCATTCGCCCTATGACGTCCGAGGAGAGCGTTTGACGGAGAAGGCGGAGCCGCAGATGGCTGCGGGGGCCGCCGCCGCTTTTAAAAGCCCATCGCGCCCCCGAGGGGCTTAGTCATGTGCAGGTGGATTAAAAGGGGCGGGTTAAAGATCAAAGAGGAACGATCTCGGCAAAAAATACAGCCTTGCTATCCTCCACTCGTGGATTTCCTCGGTAATTTGGCGCTGAATTGGAATGAGGAATGATAAGCCAAGGAATCACTATCGCAGGTGCCTGATGATTTGTTCGCCTTGACCTTTACCTTGCCTGTTTGCATTTGCTGATGGCGGGACAGTGGATTCAGAAAAGAATCGCAAGAGTTCATTATGAGCAAATATGGTTATTTTACGGTTCGAAGGGAAATTAAGTTATCAATGCAGTGCATGATGTCTATGTCTATGTAAGAACCCTGCAAGCCGCCTTTCGGCGTGTGGCAGGGGGTGCAAGCACCTTGACTCTATTTTCCTAAACGGTTGATTTCGCGTATACTTCGCGGAAAAAATGAATTTTTGAAACGATTCGTTTTAGCATCTATTTCCCTAATCTTTCGGGCAGTATCAGCACGGCCCATATAACAGGGGGGTCGCATTATATCGGTTACATCATCTGAAAACGTAATTTCTCTGAACTTATTTAATAAGTTTATCCTTTGAATTTTTCTTCTATCTTCTAATGATTCCCATCCCGCGTCCTGTAACATCTGAGTGACACTCGCTGTTTTATCGTAGCAATTCTTTACAAATCGTATCGCCTTTCGTTGCACTTTTTCTAAATCCCGAATATGACATTTCTCGGCGGGGTCCCATACACTACATGCATACTCAAGGTGAGGCCTAACTAACGCTAAGTAAAATCGCTCGCGAACCTTTTCTTCGCTCCTACCGACTATTCTTTTAACGAAGCCGAGTTTCTTAAGTGCTTTTCCACATATATTTCAGATGTGGGCACTCCATGATAGATTATTCGTGAGAGTTACTCCAAGATACTTTACCGATTCTACTGTCATTAGGTTTACCCCTCGGAGACTATAAGAATAATCATTTATTATAGATTTACTTTCGAAGAAGTTAACTACCGAACACTTTTCTACATTAAACTCTAATTGCCAATCATCGCACCAATTCATAATTCTATCTAAGTCGTTCGAAAGGGTTAATCTATCCTCTGAACTAACTATTTCCCTGTAAATGGCTGTGTCGTCTGCGAATATCCTAACATTGCTTTCAATGTGATTGCTGAGGTCGTTGATGTATACTAAAAATAACAACGGTCCAATTACACT
The DNA here is from genome assembly GCA_947579665.1 of Sympetrum striolatum. Taxonomy (NCBI): domain Eukaryota; kingdom Metazoa; phylum Arthropoda; class Insecta; order Odonata; family Libellulidae; genus Sympetrum; species Sympetrum striolatum. The sequence goes on along the minus strand of OX388345.1, from coordinate 39,387,819 downwards.
GCCCTATGATATCACGTTAAATTTTTATATGACTTTATACTTTGAATCCAAGCAACGTGGATTTTCTGTAGAATGGGATCGGAGAACCAGATATATTTTGATAAGATTTATCGTGCATATAAACAGGTTGATGAGCATCGTAAACGAATTGATGCATTTTCACTCTTTTTAGATACAAGATCTCGTTTTTATTGTATTAATCTCTCAATCGAACTGACAATGTTATCAAATTCAGGGAAATCTTTAAGAAATATCTGTATGAATTTAATATATTCGTTCTGTAAGCTACATCATTATGAACTTTTAAAATCTCTAAGTAACTATGTAATCCTTCAAAGATAAGAGGCTTCGGTTAAGAGGAATACATGATAGTGTTTACGAACGTTGTTTTATCTATCTTTTTCCCCAAAAGATATAGGCAAAGCTGATGACGAGCGGCTCAAAAATGGTCTACCGATGCTCGATATATTGCCCACCTGTACCCAAACGACAATTACACGTTGTATGGATTAATTACATCGAATGAATATTTTATCTACGAATGAAAAGCATGTTAAGTATAAAAATGAGACAGAACAAGTAGAGACATTTGAATATCTAGGAACAATTTTCTAGTATGATGGAAGATATGATGATTAGATTTTACATAGAAGACGAAAGGCAAATGCCATACACTACCAGTTTAATAAAACTATATTAGGAAAGAAAGAGATATCCGATAAAACAGAAATGCAACTGTATCAGTCGATATTATTCCCCACCCTATTATATGGAATAGAAAGTATACCCTGGCAGGATAAGCACGCAAAAAGGATCCAGGCTTGCGAGATAAAATTCCTGAGGAAAACCATAAACAAAACCAGAAGAGATAAAATACCAAATGAGAGATAAGAGAAGAAGTGAAACAAAGGCAGCTTCGAAAAGTGATTGAAGAGAAACAATTAAAATGGTATCGTCATGCTTTTAGAATGGAGGACGACAGGAAAGTAAAGCAAGTACTGGAAGTTAAAGTTCAGGAAAAAAGGTTGCTCAGTCAGATAAGCGGATGTTTTAAATAGCTCACTGGCCCACTTGGTTTAGTTTGCTGTCTTATTATCAACTAGCTGAGGTACCTGTTGAATCTCAACGGGTGTTGGGTTGGGTTGGGGGGTAGGATCTCTAGATTTTTGCTAGAAATCCTCCCCCCAACCCAACCCAACGGTAACGTTGTCGTGTGTCAACGGGCCATTTCTAGCAAAATCACGAACAATCTTAATTTTCATCGTAGAACGTCGATCAAAAGACGCTTGTATATCTCTTTGGACGAGTGAGACGACAAAGATAATAAATTGTTGCTCATTTGAATTGTTTATAACTTTTTAAATCGTATTCCACGCAGTCAGTTTTTTTATGGTCCCCTCCGATGGGAAGGTCAATCACTCATGAGCTGCGAAGGCGAGCTAAGGGTCCGGATTAGGAGGAAGACCTTTCAAATCTCTACCTGAAAAAAAGTAATGGTGAAACCCCCAGATATCTACCATTAACTAAATGTTTTTAGAGAAAACATTTGTAAAACCTCATGCGAGTAATATCTCTATTTGATACTAAAGAGCTTATAAAATATTAGATTATTTTTAGATATATTGTATGTTTGCCTCGAATTATTTGAGATGTCAGAGATATTTAAGAGATAATATTTATTGCACAATTCTTCCATTTCAAGTACAAATTTTGCTTTGGGCTGCTAGTTCAACTATAATTGATTTTTCTGCCGACTGAACAATAGGTGAAGTATTTAAAAAATCCGTTGTTTTATAGACGCTACAAATTTAATCGCTTTCCAACGACTGTCTTCTGCTCGCAACGAAGATATTTATACAAGCGATGCAGACTGAACGCTAATCACATTATTGATATTTCCTCACTGTTCGCTACAGCTGATGAGTTCACCTTTATTTCGTTTGCCCACTTCAATCAAGACGTAAATTATTGGATTTTATTTTATTATCGAATACGCCATGTAGGAGTAACATATCATTCTTATCTAGAATCTTGTTCGAATACCAGTAGGTATATAAATTTTAGAAAATAACACGAGGAAGATCGTTAGATTTGTGAAAGTTAGAAAAATCTTTTTATAGCTGAATTTTTTTATAGGATTAGCTTAGCACTCAAGTGGCCTCATGCCCCAACACATATTTATTGTGCGGCATAGAAAAATGGGAACGTTGCTTGTTAGTCGGTTCAAGGATAATTATCGCATGCCACTCTCATTCCACTAATGAAAGCTCGGCATAAAATCGCAAATCACTGCTCAGTTGTGCGGAGAGTTAAATCGTCAGCCTCACCTTGTCGAGTACGCGGTTGAGATTTCGAATCCAGGTAAAAATGTCACAGGTAAAAATGCCACGGTAAAAATGCCACGGTAAAAATGTCACGGGTAAAAATGCCACGGGCAAAAATGCCACGGTAAAAATGTCACGGTAAAAATGCCACGGTAAAAATGCCACGGGTAAAAATGCCACGGTAAAAATGCCACAGGTGAAAATGCCATGGAAAATATGTCAGTAAGTAAGTAAGTATATGTTCATAATATACATACAATAATATAAAAGATAATACATACATACAATAATATAATAGGTAATACATACATACAATAATATAAATAATACATAATGTACATAATATGATAATAAACATTCATTAGCAAATATTTTAACAAAGTATTTGAACCTGCATTAAAAGCATTTACATATTTTATACCGTGTTTGCACATACCCTTCTAAATGCTTTTTCATTTTCTAATTTTCTGATCCATTCAGGAAGACTATTAAACAGATTAAACCCATCAATTATTAATGATTTATTTAAGAAATTAGTTTTAAACTTATGAATTTTTAAATTTGATTGCTGTCTAGTTGCATATTTATGATAGTCACTATTACATGTTATCTGTTTACATGTAACATGTATGTAACATTTTATACACTAACTATAGTACATGTAAAGAAATTTTTTCTTCAATTTTCCTCCACTGAAGGGCGCTAAGCATTGTTTGAATTGGAGTGTATTTTCCACATCCTAGAATGACTCTCATTGCCCTATTTTGTAGCTTCTGTAATTTTTTCATGTAGTTTTTACAGATTCCATACAGAACTGAAGAACAATAATCAAAGTGAGGAGAAATAATTGTTTTGTATATGAGACTCTTTGTCCATGGGCTTAATTATCTACTTATTCCTAATAAATACCCAATTTGTTTCTCTATTTTTTTACAATATAGTCTACATAATTCTTGAAATTCAAATGGGAGTCTATAAATACTTCTAGATATTTTATTTCATTCACAAAATCTAGCCCACTACTATCAAAAAGGATCAAGGGTCTATTTTGGTAATCTAGAATTGCTTTCTTTCTTATGGTTGATGGTACAATTAATATGCATTTGGTCTTGCTCACATTCAGCTTGAGTTAGTTTAGCTTAAGCAAGGTGCTCAAGTTGGCAAGGGCAGAATTGATTTTATTACATACTCTTTCATAGGTCCCCTCAGATGCAGATATTAATGTGTCATCGGCAAAAAAAGTTATAAATATATAATATAAAATACATAATTTAATTGTAATGAAAGATCATTAATGAAAAAGATAAATAGTAATGGCCCCATAATTGCCCTTTGAGGAATACCCAAATTGTTGAAAATTTCACCTGAAGTTAAGTTGTTATACCTTGTTTTTTGTTTTCTATTGCTCAGATAGCTTTTTATTAGTTCCACAGTTGCATTTCCAAAACAATATTTTGTTAATTTTTCTACCAGTAGGTCCCTGTCAATAGTTTCAAAAGCCCTTTTAAAATCTAACATAATTAAAACTGTAGTCTTTCCATCATCTGCCATTTTTCGCTATTTAGATAAAACAAGTTGGATGGCAGTTTCACATGAAAAAGTCTTCCTGAAGGCAGATTGATTTGTGCATAATATGTTATTTTTCCCTACATATTCAATCATTTGTTCATGGAGTTTATTTCTAAAAAAAACATATACTGGTAAACAATTTACTGGTCTCTGATCTTGGGAATCAAGAGGATTTTTTTTCTTTGGAATAGGTGTAACTAGAGATGTCTTCCAGGACTCAGGAAAAGTACCTTGTCTGATTGACATATTTACAATCTTCAGCAACAATGTATCTGATATTAAATTTGATGTAATGCGATCAGGTGCACTTTTCTTGTTATTTAGGGAACATAGGGAACCTACAACTTTGTGTAATTTAAATAAATCTATCTCTTTGAACTCAGAAAACAACACTGTGATTTTGAAATGTAATATCCTTTACAGTAAGCTTTTCAGCTTGAGATACCTTGCGTATAGAGTTTACAATATCTACAACACTATTTACAAAGAAGCTATTCAGGCAATCATTTTCAGCTTAAGATTCATAACCAACTATATTTACTTTCAGAGATTCCCCTTTTGCGATTTTACAACTATCTAAGAATTTAATAGTTTTCCACATTTGTTTTGGCTCATATTTTGAATTTTCAATTTCAATGTATCTCTTCTTTTCACTGTCTATTATAACCCCTCATTTATTCCTTAATGATTTATAACTGTTCCAATCTTCTGTATTGTTAGTGAGTTTTGCCCTTTGGTATGCAAGATTTCTAAGTTTGCAAACTTTTTTCACTTCATCAGTAAACCAAGGCAGATCTTTACCATTTTTCTGATGAATTATTTATACTGGAACAAATTTATCGACTGCATTCAATAGGTTTACCACAAATTGATTTGATATTTCATTCAGATTAACCTTTTCCCAATTACATGTCTTTAGGTAGCCTTTCAGTTCCTCCATATTACATTTATTCCATAACTTAATTTCTCTTTAAACTTCTACTGAATGTGGTATGTATTCATTAATATTTAAAAAAATCACCCTCAATAGTTAGTAATTCATGGTCACTAATTTTTGTTATGGCAGGTTAATTTACCAATAACATTTTTTGGTTTTAAATTGTTAAGTCAATCATTGTTTTACTTGTTCTTGTACCTCTAATGAAGTATTTGACAAATTGCTTTAAACCAAAGCTTTGAATCACATTTATCAATTTAATAGAATAGGTAGAAATGTTCTTCATGTCAATATTAAAATCACCAATCAGATTAGTTTATTTACCACTCTAGTTTTTCAACTATCCATTCATCTAAGAAATTAATAAAATCATTAACTGATGATCCTGGTGATCAATATAAAGTATAAACATAATAAATTCCTTTCAATGTTTTTAGCTTAGTACCCAAAATCCATACACTTAAATTTATAATTCTATTTCTACTATTTCATAATTAATATAATTTCTAATATAAATGCACCCACCTGTATGTTTTCTATGAGATAAGCACTCTTCACAGTCATATCCATGTATGTCACAGTAAAAATTCCATAGTGAAAATGTCACTATCTACAAATACACAATGTCTACTTAATTCAAAAGGTTGGCAGAGGAATAACCCTTTTTGTCGAGGTTAACATAAATTTCTGCATCATTTCTGCAAGATTTTTTTAACAATATTTCACAGAGCCTTAGGTTTCTTTTTTGTTACCCATGTTTTTACCTAAAATTCGAAAGTGGTGTACGGTGTATCCTATGTTACACTATACACTCAAAATATGTATTTCTTCATTTTTTTGGTATGTATCACAGCAGGGGCGTAACCAGGATTTGACTAAGGGGGGAGTCCAAAGCCATGTCGTAAACACAGAATTGCCTTTAGGTAATTCAGGGGCAGGAAAGCTTTCGCCCAACATGCATAGGAAATGAATACTTATTCATATTTCTCTTTATATCTTGTGAGTAATTAGTGAAATGTGGAACTGCATTTATGTAAACATTCACATAATTATTCTTGTTTTTTTATGTGTCGATGAAAGAGCATTTCATAAACGCTGCAGTTATTGTTTGTCATAGTGTGCGATAATTATTAAGAATATGAAGAGAGAAAAAAACTATTAGGGGGAAAAATGGTTCTTAATTGAAGCAAAACATAGGGAAAATTGTTTTACTACTTGGTTTCAATCCAAGATTCTGGAAAATGGAAACTTTTCACATAATGTTCAACATCAGGGTCTCGGAGATCTTCTCTTAACCTTCTCGGTAATGGGTGGATGTAGAAACAAACTGGTCTCGTTCCTAAGTTCTCGGTAGAAGATTTCACAAGTTATTAATCATGTCAACAAATTATCTATCAACTCATTAAGAATAAATTTTCAATGTTAAAATGTAAGATGCTATTATTTAGACTATGTAATTAATATGAAAACAATGGTGGATGGTAATAGGGCATGGTTTCTATTTTGCCTTAGTTTTCGTGATTTTTCCAAGATATGATCGAAAAAAGCATCGAAAACTGAAAATTTCAACGAAATTTCAATCTTTTTCCTCTATTTTGCCTTACTATTCGTGATTATTCCAAGATATGATTGAAAAAAGCATCGAAAACGGATAATTCAACGAAATTTCAATCTTTTCCTCTATTTTGCCTTAGTTTTCGTGATTTTGCCAAGATATGATCGAAAAAAGCATCGAAAACGGATAATTTCAACGAAATTTCAATCTTTTTCCTCTATTTTCCTTACTTTTCGTGATTTTGCCAAGATATGATCGAAAAAAGCATTGAAAACGGATAATTTCAACGACATTTCAATCTTTTTTCGTCTATTTTGCCTTACATTTCGTGATTTTGCGTGGAAGACCAATCTCCGATCTCGGTTCCACGGGTGATCTGTTTCGTGTACATAAACCCAATGAAGCACACTTTTGAACCACGTTTATTACTTCCGATGACTTCCATGGAAGAAATCATGAAGCTAAATTCTGCTAAAATGCAAAATATCCTTTATGGAGACAATAATTTCTTAGGTGATACGGTGGCACAGCAATATCTTCCGTGGTTTCAAAATTAAATGTAGGAGCGTTTGAGTTGCGAGTCATGACAGCTTTCACCCCTACTCTCTTCAAAGCTACATTGTATTCAATGATACATTGTACATACATTGCGATCTTTTATTGGCTTTAGTATCTCATAGATGACTCGCATCGACTTTATTTTTTGTGATTATGGTTCAGATGACTCTCGAACTCTGACGTTTACGAGTTTAGTATAGTTTTTAAACTATTGGAGAAATTTCATCTTGTAATAAACTAGAAAAGAATAGTTATGGTGAATAATGTTAGAAGGTTCCACAAAGTAAAGACTGAAGTAGTTCATTATGTTTTTGACTAGAAAAGATTCTATTTTTACCATAGGATTAAACTAAACTATACAGAAGAGACTATGTAATATCGTTCAAATCAAATAAGGAACAACATCCAACAAGCTGGTCTTCGCAAAACCATGCCGTTCAAGATAAACGCTACGTCGACACGAGTGGTTTGATATCCATCTCTCGTCACTAATTTAAATGTGCATCTCATCCCCCTCGTTTCCTCTCCTTCCGCGACTTAAACTATTTTAACTCGCTGCGGCGAGTAATCTTGTAGCAATCAAGGAGGTTCGTAGGGATCGTAGCTATCGTCTTATCCCATTCATCCTATGATGCGGATAGTGCACTGTTTGTTTTGGACGTAAAAAAGATAAAAATACATAAAAATTTATTTCAATCCAGCCAACAATAATAAATTACGGCGTGAATGATAGTCATGACGTTGTCAAAACGGTTTTAAACATTGCCATAATGGTGAATAATTGTATTATTGCGTAAATATGGTTGATATATAACAAACATTATTGCATTCTATACAGGAGTAACTACAACAATATAAGCCATTGTCAAAATGGTCTTTAACATTGTCAAAATGGTAATGTCCCCCCGTGAAAATTCTGCTGTGACATTTTTACCGCCCACCGAATTCCAGTGTGGCATATTTACCGTGGCATTTTTACCTATCAAAAAGTGTGACATTTTTACCGTGGCATTTTTACTTGTGACATTTTTACCGCGCACCGAGATTTCTATCGCCGCCTGACCAAGTTTTCCAGCAGGAGGAAGATACGAAGTCGAACCGCTGACCTTACCTCGGGGAAATAAATTTCGCGACCCGCGGAGTCCTCTTCTAAAACCCCACGAAACGAGGAGAATCGAGGACGTGTGCCTTGGAAAACTGTGTCATACTCGACGTATGACAAGAAGAGGTGATGTATCGAGGGGTGAGTCACAATGACATGGGCTCACATCTGTCGGCATATAGTTGTGCAACTCAAAAAATCTTCGAGCGATCCCTTCTTCGTTCAGGGCCTCAAGAGTTGTATCACCACGCGCTGGATGCACGGACTTATTTTTTCTGCGACGCTCCGGCTAGGTGTTGCCTAGATACATTGTTGAATCTACCCGACGCGCCTTCGTTGCGAAACGGGTTTGTTTACTCCGGCGAGACTTCTTGAATGCGAACAAGGTGTTGGCCGGTGACAGATGTTAAGTGTTTTGAGCCTCGCGAACATTCTTTATAGCGTGGATAAGATGACCATTTTTACTGCCACGACAGATATGAGAGTAGAATGGCTATCGTGGGACTTCTTTGAAGGCAGCGATTAGGTAGTGAACTTTTCACTTTCATGTCGCTGCGATTTTATGATTTATGGGTTCATGGAATTCACTTTGTATATTGCTTCACGTATGCTTCGAGTACACCAGGAAGGTCTAAACACAGGCTCAGGGGCCGAATGTGTCGCATTGAATAATTCCTCCTGTAATTATTTCTTGGAAATGCCATTCATTCTTTTTCTCATAGACAATGAAAATGGACAATAACAAGTTTTTTGGAAATATATTTTCAGAAATAAAAACTATATTATACAATAAACACGCTCTTCATTTTTACGTGCATTAATTCTAAGTGCAGTTTACTTCATTAATAAACTGGCTCCCGGATAACCTAGTGGGTAGCGAGATGGGCTTTGGCAAATGATTACCCGTGTACCTCCCCGATGGGGAGCCCATAATCGAAATTATCTAAGTCATCGAGGCACTTTTAACAATATTGCTACTACTACAACTATTAATAAATTTACTATAATGATTATATGGATGTTAATATTTCAAATCTTTGCTAAGTCCGCAAGACTCGAAGTCTCCGTAGTTGATCACACCAATCGTGTCTTCCTTGGAATTCCAAGGAATTCCACATGTAAATTTACCTATCTCAAGTGCATGGCATGATTAAATAGGATTTCAGGGCAACGCAAAGAAAGACTTGCTGCTACAAATCCCAAATTCTTAAATTAGGTAATTGCCAAAAGAGGCAATTGCCATCATGCAGAGGGGTTCAAAGGGTGGCTTTCAGATATTTTCAACCTGTGCAAATGGATCCTCAAGGGCCTTCCGGAAACCTAACGAGCGTTTAGATCAAGCATACAAATTTAATTACCTTTACCATAATTTACTCTCAAGCGCGACATTTGCCCCACATTCATGGGATAAACGAACCATTGTTCACCTCCGCTGCGCAACCTTTTTTACATACGGATAAATACTCATTCACCTGTTTTGATGACGTTTATTACGAAATCCCCCATAATAGGATTTAATAGGCCATCGAGCTCCTTCCTTCCAGCTTTCACACCTCTCGCCCTCGGAAAAAGGTGACTAATATCCTTGTTGGGAAGTCTTTCGGACGCAGCCGGTGTCCGCTAGTCCCTCAATGGTGTGCCGAGATTGAGGACGGTAAGTGTAGACAGCGTCCTTGCCTTTTTTCTGCACTGCCTCCGGCCTCTTCCCCAGCTAACGAAGGCTGAATTTTCTCTTTCTCTCACTTTCTCCGTTTAACTACATTCGCGTCTCTCCATCGGATCCCGAATCGCATTGGGGGGGCGGCGAGAAGCTTCTAAGCTCGAGCAGGAAAAGAAGCCGAAAGCGAAAGTTCCTTTTCCGAGGACTTTCGATTCGGGCGGTGAATTGACGCCGATTGTCAAATCGGACGTGTAAACAGCGTGTTGCGCGCGAATTGGATAACGAGGAGGGTAGGCGTTACAAAATGAAAATTCAGGTCCTTCCCGCGCGCTTTCATAACTGGGAGATGCCATCGATTTGTTTGTCGCATCGGACAGCGTTGTGAAGTTTCGGTTTGGTGAGAGTTACTAGGTTTCGGTTTTGAATGATTTGGACAAACATGAATTTTGATCGATAAATTTCGTTACGGGTTTCGCATGAAGAGAATTTGAAATTATAAGCACCAAAAATTTATATCTGAACATTATTTAATTTTTTTAAATAAAGCCGCCAGAAAAAAATTGCCACTTACTTCGATTTAGGTTGTAATAAATATTAATATGAAATGCCTGCCCCTAGTAGATAAAGACTGTGTATCTTAACTTTTTAAGCAACTCTCGAAAGATAAAAATGTCATCAAATTTTTTGTCGTTTCTTCCGGCTTATGTTTCAAAAGATAGCTTCGCTCGATGGTGATAAAGGGATCAGAACATTTTTCACTCCTATCTATATCCATATAAATATTCAACAATATCGATTTCTTCTTGAATATTTTATCCAGCAGTAATTTATCAAAATTTTGATCGATGAACAAAGCCTTTACTATGAGGAATGCCATAGAAGAATAAACGACCCAAAAATTCCTGATGATGACGATGCATTAGTCAAAACTAGCCAAGCGCTCAGCAAATTTGAGGAATTAATTAACATTGTCATCCAGTGGCGGATCCAGGAGGGGGCTATGGGGGCTGTAGCCCCCCCAGAAGTCACAGTAAAAAAATGTATCATCGTTCATACTATTGAGATGTGAAGAAAATATTGTTTACCTACAACGATAGATAATAATAATTATAATTCAAATATGTATACTGAGTTTAATTTTATAAATTTCTTACAAAAATCGATAAATAGAAAATGAGTCTTTAATCCCAACTCTCAAGCCCCCGCCACAGCTCGATCCTAGATCCTCCACTGTTGTCATCTCACTCCCTAGATAGTTAGCTCTACAAGTTAGGAATCTTTGGTAAAATATCAAAAAAGGCGAACCATAACTTAACTCGGAACATGCTTAATTTAATTACGCTAAAATGTAAAGTAACAAAAAACTCTTCTCGTAACTATCTCAATTCAGTGACTATGCTTAGTAAATTAGGGACGTTCCTAAGATATAATAGTTTAAGACTGCGAAGAGAAGAGTAGTACGGGGTAATTGGTACATGACAGTCCGTGGGCGTCTGTCAGCCCTGAGTTAGCCTCAGGTCCATAAGAAATCTCAACTCTAGCGTCAAGGAATGATACCTTTGATGATGTTAGATGATGTGAGAGTTGTTTCGGCACGATTACGTGTTCTCCGAAAAATCAGAACCAGTTATTGATTATCGGTTGGTAAATTGTGTATCGGCCCACTCACATGGTGCGGTCGGATGCAAATTTCCATCGATTCCCAAGGCAATTGGGGGCGGAATTGTAAATTTTTGGCAAATGTCAGCAATCATTTCTTACGCAGCGATTACTTTTAGCCTTATTCGATAATCAAAGTGTGACCGTTTATTTTGAAATGATAAAATTCCACTGAGTCACTTTCTTTCAATTCTAAGAATATTTTTCATTAATTTAAATTGGGTTTCGTTTCTTGACGGTATAGATTTTATCTTCTCCCCGAATTATCTTCTGAAAAATGAGTACATAAGTAAAACATCATATGCGCGCAATAATATCCTTGTATTACTATAGGTTTGATGTTCAAACGACAGCTTTTTTTGCCTTTTAATCTCTACTTAGCTTCAAGAGGTTTTCAATTAAATATGTTTTAAAACAATTGCTCATTTAATTTTCTTAATTTTGATAATTTTATAGGAAATATATTTGCAAAAAAGTTTTTATTTTTCAAAAAATAATTTTCTTATTTAAATAGCGCAATCTCAAATTTCTCTCTCCTATCCGTTCATAGTTGATTTCTTTTCCAGGAAGGTACTTTCCGGTGTCACCCAATATTTAATGCAGTATTCTCCTCCTCCATTGGTCACTCAACAGGGTTTAGCCAAATTTTCCTTTCTTTCGCATGAAAATAGCGACTGACGTAACTGGATTATATTCAAGAAGTAACTGATCATTTCCTGTTACGCTATCTGCAAAATTACCCTTTCCCAATTTGTATTCCTGTGCTATTCTGTCCTCCTTTGCCAAACAAAGGGCTATTACTTATATTTTAACCAAACACGGCACGTCTAAACACATTTCTCTATCCACCAAGGACGTATGCTGCAAACGCGATAAATGCACCCACAATTGTGAGAAATCAGATCTTAAATCGCCTCTGCCGTTTAGGAATAATACAAAGTGTTGGCCTCATTTTGCCCTTTCGGCGCAGTTCATTAATATGGGACCCATACACTAATCTCATCTAATACATCCGGCTTTTAGTTTCGGCGGTGAATAATTTCGCTTCAGTGAGACTTCTCCTATTTTGTATTCCATCCACGTCTCTCTGCGGACGCTTTCGGCTAATGTGCTCTCGAATAACTCCATAGGAAATACATGTTACTTCTGATACAGTTCATGTTGAAATTCATAAGAGATACATTGTTAAAGTGGAATAAAACTTTTACACGAATCCTATCCTGAAGAGTGAAGTAAAACTTAGTAATATCCACACATTTTTTTGTAAAAGTCGACTGGTTTCGTCTAGAAAGCCATAATCAGGTATCATACGAAAACAGGTACTTGACGATGGCTGTGTAGTCGAAACGGGTCGACTTTATAAAAATATGTCGATATTAAAATCTACGGAGACGGCCGTGATGATGTGGAAATTCATTATAAAAAATTGATATATACTTTTTCATAAATTTATTTCAGAACAACTGCTTTCGGCAACATTGCCATAGAATTGCCAGGTCCATAGAATAAATTAAAAAATAAGAATTTATTAAAATATAATATAATAATTACAATATATTAAAAAATAGAAATTTCTTGTCTTTCGATATCTGTGTTTGAATGTTTAGTGTTCAATGAACCTGAAGATAAGTAGTACACATGTATGTAGATGATGAAGTATACATCATCTACATACATGTGTGAATGCTCTAAGTTTTTCTTCACTCTTCAGTATGTCTTTCCACAAAGTCCGGCCACATAATGTAGAATAAAAACTCCTCTTTCGTCTCGCAGAGAAAATGCAGCTCTTTTGTGAAAATTAAGTAATCGACGTTTGAAAGATTTGCTAATCCATCATATTCATTTTCCAGTTTCTCTGTGAATTATTAACTGCTTATAAATTTAATTCTACACTTCATTACGGAATATTTAGTCCATCGAAAAATATTTAATTATCAGCAATCGATGAGATGATGAAAGTAGGAAGCTGTTTTCCCTACCTGGTGTTCTCTTAAAAATGTTTACTCTCGTGTCTCAATGCTGAAATCAAATTCTCAAGTACGAATTAATGTCATTACCACCTTAGCGAGAAATACACCTTTCGATTCCATAAGCACTTTCTTGTCTTTGGGAAAAGAGGTTTTACTACGGCATAAGTGGTTGGGAATTACTCAATAATCTCACGAATTTTATTGACGTTAGCGATTGCTACGTTTATTTGATTGTGCAATAGTTATCCATCTCGCGGGGATAGCATTGGAAACAGGAATTGCTTTAGAGAATCAATGTTTAGAATCGATTATTGTTCTACCATTACTTTTGATTGGTTTATGGTTATTTTCCATGACCGTTACTTGCCAGAGCACTGCAGCATTGCACATAAATCAATTTGCTTTACGTTAGCTAAAATAGCGTTGATAATCAAACCTCTATCTTAGTTTTTGACCTTGATGAAGCCTAGATTTGTCATCTTAAAATAAAATCTTTTAATAATTACTTAAGATATATTAAGAAGAAGATAATACAAGTAAAACGTTCACACTTACCTTTGGATACGAAATAAATAATAAGTTGTTACAATTGCAATGGAAATTTTCTCTACGAATATTTACTTTTTCGTTGAAATAATTTTAGTACAAAATCCTTGTTTACATTTAATGTCTGTCATCATTGATTATACTGATTTTTTGTACTAACCACATTGATGGAAGAGGATAAGTACGAGTCATTTCTTATTAGCTTATTCGAAATATAACATTTTGAAAACTCACTGTAGTGAAAGGAAAGTAAAGGTACTGAAAAATTCGTAAGATTTATGATCAATGATCATCCTGCTATTTTTTATGGCTCTAAATTTTTATTAGCTCGAAAGATGATGCAAACAGCCCTTTTATCTTTATAATCTATTCTATCAAAAACTGTGAAAAGTTATAAAGAGGTAGTAAGACATGCAAAGCTGGATGAATATTTTATCATTTCCATTCCTTCATAATCCCGAATCTAATAATCATGAACCCCGAAAAATCCAGTAAAAACGGTTACAAGTTATAAATGTTATGCATGCATTTAATTAGGTAAATATAATATGTTTATGTAAGGATATAACTATTCTATGGAAATTTTCTGTTATAATGTATATATTTTGTATCAATTATGTATATAACTTCTATGTATGTATGTATGTACTAGTCCACGTTATTGCAGCACTGTGATCATATGAATAAGCCACAGACGAATTTAAATGTATCTTTCATTAAAATATGGTTTCAGGGTCATGAATCTTGTATCTGTATAATTCCATTCGTTGGTTTTTGTTGTGGAATGGGGAAACCTTACATGTTGGAAACTTCTCTTGCTCAAGCCCGGAGAAGTGACCAGCACAAAAGCGTCTGAACTTAGGAAACAAAACGTCCTTGCTCATTCGCCGACACAAACAGTTCCCCGGCTCGTTCCCTCATCTTCAAGCAGAGCCTTAGGAAAATAAAGCACCCACGTGGACATAGTCGGAGGAGATCTTTTTATCGCGAGCGTTCTGCCGCATTTCTTCGACTCTTTTTTCGCTTTCGCAAACACAAGCCCGGCCTCCAACGTCCTTCCTATAAAAGGGGTAAACAAACGTCTCTAGGAAAACTCTCGGGCGTACGTTAAGACCTTATGTATGTCTCATTATGCATTCAACCTACTGTTGTCCTGCTATCGGATGCCAAGCCGCTCGGGATCGAGGCGCGAGAATTGGCGAGCTAGCGGCCGGCGCTTAATCTTGCTCGGCTGGGATTTTTTCGCCCTAGGATTTGCGTCGAATAAAGGAGGGAAAACGTGGAAATGGAAGGATCAAGGACTCGAGGGAAGAGAGGGAAAGTGGTCGAGAGGGAAGTATAGAAGGAATAGATTTGCGGCGCTGTCAGAAAGGGTTTTGTCGGCTGATATATTATCTCGAAGACATTCCATGGCCCCGCTTAACACATCGAACGCACCGAGATCGTGATCTCGGAAATGGAGATAAAAAATTGATTTACCAGACGATGTTGGAATTCTCGGCTCCGTTCTGGGAAGGTAGGAAGTGATGCCGTGTGATCGTCCGTGCAAAAATTTATCTAATGCTACCTCAAGTCGGGGGTTCGTTAATAAAGGTCTTGGAATACAGTTCTGTTTGTTATCTTTGGAACGGAAATTGTTGTTGTTGTTTTTAATGATGCTTCGACAGCTTAGGTCATTTTGCACATGGGTTCCTACCGGGATACAAACCCGGGACCGCCTTCATCAAAGCAGCATTGAAAATTTAAATGGGAATTGATACTTAGCAATCGTCAAGAAATGTCGGTTTTTATACTATATGCTTTTCATTTATGTATGTTTATATCAAGCAATATTTATTTTACTTATAATTCTCAATTTTACCACAGCCCCAATTAATTGACATAACGGTTACCTTTATTATTCCCAAAACTACTAATTATGCTACTATTGTAGTCAGATGAAAATAAATATTTTATATTTATTGCTGAAAATAAAATTTCAGTACAGTTCGGTTCTTAATAGTAATTTGAATAACATTTAAATATTTTAGAAAACAAGTAGTCTTATAAGATTGTATAGATTTATAGCCATCTTATTTTTCTAAATTAGAAGACTAAAATTTTATCAATAATTTATCTATCTACATAGATCAATGAGAAGATATTAATGCTTTCATTGTTCAAGCACTTAATTTTTATCCAGTTTTTCTCTAGATTTTTGCGACTTATTTAAGCATTAATTATCTTTCTGGACAAATTGAAATGTATAACTTAGCAATCGAATCAAATACTCCTCGTTGTTATTTAACTCTTTAAAGATTCGCAAGCTCTTGAGGTATGTTGAGGTGAATTAATCTAGAGAATTTTATTTCATCCCAAATATTACCCCTAATTTTTGTAATAAATAAAAGATAGAGAAAATGAATAGTATTTTTTCCAGTTGTGATGGAGTTTCACCTTGACACCTTCTTCCGTGTATTTTATTCCTCGTTATAAATATTCCCGATTAGGGCGTGAAATAATATTTATACTCAGAATATTCCACAAGAACTCCTGGGAATAGCAGATGAGTATACTTGTCTGGCTGTGTTGTTTTAGAAATTTCCACGTCAGGGAAAAATCGTTAGAGATGCAGGGCGATAGCGCCCATCCATTAGATTACTAGCTTTCTCCGCTCACGTGTGCTTATCTGCCGCTTTTAATGGTCAACAGAGGCGTGGTTGATTTGGCTTGTAGCTCTCATAATAACGAATGAGGGGCAAAGGAGGTGAACAGAAAGGTTAAGGAGCAAGCCGTATAGGTATTCGTTTCTTAAGTACCAAGGATAAGTGTGGCGTGGCAGCAAGTCATTTACACGCCCTATGAACGATTTCTCGGAAGGAAACTAAAGGACTGCAACGCTCAAAAATCCTCCCTTATAAATAGTTGAGTAATGCTCAGCTAGATTGAAACGTATTTAGCAATCCATTTTTGTATCCAATTTCGATTTAATGAGGATAGTGAGCGATGCTGATGAAATACAGCGAGGCAAAATGAAGGTAGAGATCAATAAAAAATGTACTTGGAAAATAATTTGATCATGCGTAAGTGGAGATGATTTCATTAAATAAAAAGTTACAAAAGACGGAAAGTGAATTAACGTGAAAGTGTGCTAATTAACCCAAAGCTATCCAGAAGTAAAAAATAGTGACTTCACTGGAACTCGAACCCAGATTTCCCACTTTCCAGGCAGGCAATCTAACTACTTTTCGAGTCCCAGCGAAGCCACTTTTTTCGCTCCTGTATAAATAAATAGTTTATACAAGAGCGAAAATTACTGGAATGCAACAGAATCTCACTCTATATTATCTCTCTCTATAAGGTTTCATAACAAATTTGGATTCGGAACTAACCACCGGAAAAAAGAAAACTCTAAATTTTATATAGGGATTGAGACATTTACGATAGTTATGAAAGCTAAGAAATAACTTTCTTAGTGCTCAACAATATGATCTGTAAATTGCCTGATTCTTTTCGTGTCACATATACAGTCTCTATATTTTTGATTTACGCTCAAAAAAATCGGTTTTAAATGTATGAAATACATTCATCCAAATTTAATTTCAGCGATAAAGTTTGCTTGTATAGAGAATTGCTATTGGAATCACGTACGAAGTAATTCTTGCGAAATCGACTTGAAGGTTTTTTGTATACCAAATAAGCTCATCTATTTTATAGTCTTTACGATTCATTTCCTACAAAATTTTTAAATTAAGAGTTATGAAATCCTCCAGAAAAAAATTAACTCCAAGCCTTAATTGTAGCGAATAATTAAGTGAATGGAGTATTTAAGGATGTAATATCTGTGAAAGCGACATCCGTAATCTCGTCTTAGTTATCATATGAAGACAAAATCAACTGCTCGGGGATTCCTTTTCAATTATATTTTCAAATCGCTCTGCGATTACATGTTGTTACGTCTTCATTATTCACATTTAATCTTCATTCCAAATGCAGTTTTTATTTAAGGATAGCACATGCAAAACTCACAGTTATAGAATCACAACGTAAATAAAATTTAAACGAAATTTACAAGTATCATAATCACTCGCTCTTCTCACGTTCTGTCTCAAGTCTCCATTTCCTAGTGCTATATATTCTTACAGTCATTGGCAGCTGCCAGTAATTCTCTGAATTGCGAACCGTTTCCACGAAATCGCAAGCAGATTTTCAGTGGCAAGAAAAGCGCACGCCTCTCGTTCGAATCTCTTCTCCATTAAAACGAAAATAAAATCAATCTGGTTCTTAAGGGAGCTGCAGCGGAATCAGAAAAAAAGACCTGCTTATCGCTTCCCGAGGAATGCGGCCAGTTGCATTAGCCTTGCTTTCAAAGTGTCGCGCAAGACTCCCCTCCCATTATCCCATTTAGCTACCTTTTTCCTTCCTTCGGTGCACTTTTTAGTCGCTCTGTTACTCGACCTCTGGGCACTTTCCGATCTCCACGCACCGCTTTGGAACGATGATATTCAGAGAACCGCAAGCGGAACTACAGTATAAGGCACAATCATTTTTGTTAATACCCAAGCAAGATAAAAATTAGGGGGAATTATTCTTTCTTGAAAACTATCCAACCCTTTCTGTTGACCTAGATATTTGCACAGATTATATATTGTAGTAAATATATCCGTATTAATGTATCCGTATGCATTGCATTTCATATACATATCTACAACAAAGGAGTATGTTTTAACAAGGTTCAAAAAATAATTTTAGCATTAGAAAAATTACTAAGTGATGTACGGTTGCTGATGCCACGTATTCTGTTTTGACAATTTAAAGTTTTTATATTTTGTACATTTTTTCTCCGCTTTTAAAATTTCGTTATTTTTTGTTGGGAAATTCTCTAGTTCTTTCAGTATTTCTATAGTATATATAAGTTTTTTCTAGAAGCAGAGAAACACAAATTTCGTATTTGTGGATTTCGTACATTTATAATAATAATAATATATTTATTACGGCTGTTAACCTACAATAAAAGTATTTGCAGATTTTAAAAATTAGTATCGCAATGTGATACATTGTCCAGAAAAGCAATGAATAAAACACTATCTAGAAAATACTGTCAATTAAATAAAATCAATTATTATGCTTTTCTGATATTTCTTCATGTTTTTTTTTTCCTTGTCAGCTGAACTGAACTAAGTTAATTTATCCTGAACACCTTTTGATTTCTTCTGAATGCACTAGTTTGTTTGTGCATGTCGCTTGCAACACACCGCGAAACTCTCCGCACATATAGCCACCGGTGGCCTTTGCATGCATTCATGGAGAAGTTGCGCTAATTACAGCGGGTCGTTCCATCGGCGCCGGTCGTTAAAGTCTCCCTCGTTTGGGACCCTTTCGTTGATCAGTCTTATTGGCTATCTCTCTCAAACAGAAGGCGGTAATGGCTCGTTAATGAATGAATGTGGACTGCGGAAAGGGTTGCTTGGCCTGGGTGAATTACGTCTTGAACATACTTCAGGGATGTATTTTTTTATTCCCCACAGCGGGATAACACATGCCCTGACCAGGAAAACGCGATTAACGGGACATGAACGTAGGACCACGGCGTTAAATTGTTAGTCATTGAAACCATTTTGAAGTACTAAAATTTCATATGAATTTTGAATTAAGGAAATAGCAAGTACTGAAACTCAAAATTTAATGAAAGAATTTTTATTCGATGAATCTACCTTTATAAATCTAATGCGGCTGTCAAAATATCTCCAAGATATGTAGAGATAGTGGTTTTCGTGTCTCATTCGTATATAACATATGCTCGTTAGTTCTGGCATGATTTATTCTATTGAGTACTTTTAAGGACATTTAAAGACATCCAGGGAATAAGAAGTTTCATCAGATTACATAAATTGATTGTGAATTTATTTTATTTATATTCTTATTATTCCTTTATTGGTGGTTCAGCATTGGGATTTTAGTATTTTAAACGTTCCACCGTTGGTGTATTGAACCAAAATGACTAACATATGATGGTGTTTGAATTAAATGAATAATAAACAATGAAATCCACGTCTTAATTATACAAATTTTTATCCTAATGAGACTAATCATGCAATTAACCTTTCATGGACGATCAAATGCGCCTCCTCCAATGCATATGGCTGAAATTGCTCCTATGATAGTGACCGCGTGATTATATAAATCGAGAAAGACTGCCGTAAACTTGTTGGGGTCAATAAAATCCGAAAGGACTTAGTTGATAATTAGGGTAAGATGTTTTACGTAAGGGAATACGGTCATTGGAGGGGGTAATATTGCTGTCAGTATAGCTTCAGGACATGTCATGAGCATGGTCTTATGTATGCACAGTTTTTCCTTCCTAGTATCAGTTACGTAACATAATTCAGATTCTGATGCATCATGCGCAATGAATAGAAGACGTAAGCTAATGATTAAATCATCCACAATTTTCAGACTTATATCACTAGTAATTTGCTATATACTTCATTTCCTTCCTTATTCATTATCCTTCCGTTTCTAAATCCCGACTTCTCCCAGATGTTTGCTTCTGAAGCCGAGTCTTATTTTTTTCTTTAAGATATTTTCTGAATGCACGTAATTCGCGTTACTCTTTTTTGACCATTGGCGTTAACCGGTTTTCGGCAAGGAAAGCTTCAAAGAGTGTAAAACGTCGTCAAAGCGATCATTGGTGTTGGTTTTCCTTTCCTAACTTTGACTATTCTCATATTAATATAGAATTAGGATATTTGGTATGAGATTAGGATACAATTCAAACAGATCGATTATCTCATCTGGTAATTGTTTATAAAAAGCGATTACAAATTAATCACATTGTTATTTCCTGAAAATAACCGAAATCACTGTATGTGTGATAATTTGTCAAATTTGATTATAAAACGTAATGCAGAATATCCTCTAAGAATTTTTTTTAAAGATAATCGATAAATAAATACGCTCGTGAAATTATATAATTTTTTTCCATTTTTTAATTTCTTATCATCTGTCCTAACTTGCGAAGAATTTTACTAAAGGAGAACAAAATATTTAGTTTAGTTTATTGCTTTCAAACAGAAATCAAATTTTACAAAAAATTTACAAAATAAAGGCTTAGAAGCATATTTCTCTCCAAGTATCCCATAATTGATTCACCATGGGTTTGGGAAAGTTATTTGTACATATAAATGCTATGTAGCAAAGACTGAATGTCTGAACTCTCTTGGTACATATTGCAATGACCATTGATCAACAATGCGACAATTGTTTTTGGCTGTAAATTTTTTTCAAATTCCTTTAATGTATCGCTTGTTGTACATCGATTAATTAGTGTTCATGTTAGGATATGTTTTGTGATGCTCGTAAAATATGTAAGGTATGTTTTCCAGTCCATTTCCCTGAAGATGTTGGAGAATTAATACCTAACGTAGCTGACAAGCGTTTTTCCAATGATAACCGTTGTTGGGTAATAACCGGCTTATAATTTCAAACACAGTAGTACCTTTTGTCACCATGTTTTCTGAAAACCATGTAAATTCATGCATAGAGATACCAACAGTTGGAAGAGCTAAGTGTTCTTATGAATTGTGCTCGCTGAGAGCCGTTCAAATTTCCTTTATGCGGAAACCATTGTTGTCACGTTTCCCATGAAAATGTTTGATGACTCTCCAGTCGTCATGGATCTTGCGCAAGATAGACATGTCGATGTCACGAAGGTTAGGATTCTCGACTCCCGAAGGTTAAATTCATTTCATTGTGCAGCGGTTACAACGGATTCTTGCACAAATCTCTCACAGCTCCGCCCTTTGTCATAGCAAACACTTGGACACTAGGCGGCAACCGCTCCTAGGCGTTGCGGAGGTAATGGTCGTTCGGCTTTGGGGAAGGGCTCTCTGTCAGCACTGTCTTGAAGAAGGGATTGTATTTCACAACACGAATGATATAGCTCCTAGACATCTGTGGGATTTCTTTCTACCCGCAGCATAACCCAGCCCAAGTTCGAGATCGTAAAACTATGAAGGACGGGCCAAGTCCACCGTATCTCTGAGATATCCAAGCGAAGTTTTATTGCCACCTCTATTGAATAGACAAACTCTGGATCCTCGCAACTTTTTATCTTCCACCGTACATTTGCTAGACGCAAAATGGCTGCTGCAGAAGTCTTTGTGTATACAAATAAAAATTTGTGTAATTGTTTACGTTAAAGCTTAACTCATTAAGTAAAATGACTTTAAAGATCCATAGCAAACCAAACTTGTACTACAACACTTTATTTTAAGGATGACACCACCCGGATTCGTAGCGTCGCTACATCTTCAGGTGACAAAATATGAAAACCTTAAAATATATATACACACATAAATGTCCAGTAAAACAGCAAATAGGATGGAAGAGGGGGGAGGGCATGTAGAGATAAAAGAATTTACACTAATAAGTACCACAATATAAGTTTAATAAGTTGAATTTAAACTTGAATATGCATTGTTTAAAATGACTACTCTAGAACAAAGCTACACGTACATTATCATTCTACCTCGTAGAATTGTGTTTTCGATGAATTTATTTTCCAAAAATGTACGGATTTATTAATTCATCATTATCTACATGTGTTATAATGCGGTGATCAAATAATAAATGGTGCATCGTAAATTTTTACGGAATATAATTGTGTACTATAGGAAAACGGGTTACAATTTTAGGGAATAAATCAATCACTAAGCAATTCCATACAAGAGAAAGGGTAAATATCTCATAGTTTAATATATAATAATATTTGAAATATTCTGTTTTCAAGTTCATGGTTAAAGCGGATTATATTTATTTTTCACAAATATCTTCTTATAAAGATATGAATTTTAACATCCGAATAGCTTAAAATTAACCGAATGTATCTCTCTCAAATTTTCACAGTTGGCTTGTTGGTTGATTATTTAGTTACCTGAGTTCGTCTTAATGCCATCCGAATAGGTCATAACGCACTTAGGAACACTACGCCATGGAGTTTCTTAGTCGAATTAACCAAGACTGCAATCAATTGGAACAATTGTTAAATAATCTGTTACATCAACGAATATTTGAATCTTTAAGCTTTATACAATCCTCATATAGAAGAATAGTATTCACAAGTCCCTCGCAAATTCCGGTCTATCTTTGTTCGCAAACATTTCGCCGTCTTCCCATGCCGTGAAACACGGAAAAAACTGAGGAGCTGTGGTATTCCTTTACACAGCGGATCTTTGTCGAGATAGAGCCATATCAGAGTGAAAGGATATACAGATACATATGGAGAGAATTTGCCCAAAGCGTCGGGTTTGCTGGAAGGTCGTCCGCAGAGTCTAAAAAAAGAAAGGTCAAAGCGATGACCCTTAGGTATGTGCAGGTGGGCAGACTTTTCTTACGTACCGTGGAACCTTGAAAGAGGAGGACCTAGCAAAGCTTCTCATAAACCACCCACGCTCTCTTGTAAGTCTCGCGCAGAGCATGTTTCGGGCGAAACGAGACCTCTTGGGACTTAATCCAACGTCTCTGTTAAACGCACAGGCCGAAGGTTGCAAGTTTCAGAATGGGCTTATGAGCCAACTGCCACAGTCGGACCTGCATTTACAATTCTATCTCCGAGCCGCTTCAGACTCATGGACGTTTCACCTCGGAAGGTTAATTTGGTTAGCGTGATGTGATAACCCTATATAACCTATGTAGGGTTATTAGAACCGGTTAGATGAAGAAATAGTAAATGAACTATTGTAGCAGCTGCTACAATCAATGGTAAAACAATATGAAAAGTGAAAAATCGTGTGAGAGTAGTATTATCTACAGCAAAACCTACTTACACTCATTGTACTAATACTGTTCCTAGGCATGGATTTGCTGGGAGTAAGTTGGTAATAAAAGTAGCTCCTCAAAAACATATATGTCCTCATGGTAAAACAACCTATAAAAGATGTTGCTATAACTAAAAATAAAATGATAACTCCTACACTTCAAGTATGAGTATAATTATAGTATAATATATATAATTATACTATTATTATTATAGCATAATATACATAATAAATATATTGTCCTATATGAAGGTAGATTCAAATAAAAAAGAATGATGCTCCATTTGCATGTAAAGTACGTAAAATTCATCCAAAATTTACATCTCGACAAAGATGACTTACACTGTAAAAGGCCATATCAATATTAACTAGATAGCTCTTCCTTTGAGTCGGTTCAGAACAAGAATAATGCAAAAAAATGACAAATATGACTTACACTGTAAAAGACCATATCATTATTAGCTAGCTCTTCCTTTGAGTTGGTTCAGAACAAAGGGTGATGCAAAAACATTCTGCGATGAAGTTTCTAGCTCTAAAACTTTAAGTGCTTAGATGTTAAAATTTGTCGGAATTCATAATGGCATGTTTTATCGCATACCACAATTAAATTTCCTTCATGAAGGAATGGATTTTTCCCCTTTAATAGGAAGCTTTTCCAGTTTTTTACTAAGTCATTAATTTCTTCATCTCAACTCCGAGGAAAAACTGTTGTACGAAATTCCATCATCGAAAAATTTTCAAAGTCATTTCATGTTGCATCGCTCATTTTATGTATCATTCCTTCTGCACAATGTGGAGGTATTGCTGCGATTATAAAACGGGTTACATTTTGCCTTACGCTTTATTAAAATAGTTCCCGGTAACTTTTTCCCTTCTATAAAAACGGAGTTTCGAAAAGTGAGAGCAAACCTTATTCATAATATTCTGATACATTTAGGAATTTTTATTTCCAAAATTAGGGCGGATAGAATGTTATCGGACCAATTTTTGGCTTTCGAATGAAATCACCGAAGCGGAAAATGTTCAATTTTAAGTGAATATTCAGTGATAGCTCAAGGGGAACGTTCGTAAAATATTTCTTGATGAAATATTCTTCGTGGGAAAAAATCGTGCTCCCCAGAAAAATTATATATCATATAGATATATTTTCTAATGAATGATAGGGAAACGAATTTAATCTTTCTCCTTCATTGTAGCGGAAGCTGATAATATAATGATCCTGTTTTCAAATACTCCCTCGCCATTCAATGAATTATTTATTTATTGTTTCAGTATTTATTATTTTATTTTTTGATATATGATGGTATATGAATTTAATTAGTTATTCATTAAAATAATATTCAAGATACAGCCCGAGGTCAATTATAGCTGATGATAAACAATAGTAAAAATATATAAACAAATTAAACAATGATATTAAGCATAAAATTATTAAAAATGCAGAAACAGTAACGTGAACTAATCAGACAAATTAGATGTCTCAATCTCTTAAGTTTATATTCAAGATTGAATTAAGAGGTTAGTAAATTTAGCATTAGTGACAAAGATTGTCGAGTTATAAAGCAAACGAGATTTATTTTGAAAATCTAATTTTATTTTGGCATTCTTCTCGTGCCTACATCTTAATTAGGAGATAATCACCAAGTCACGGTTCGGCTGAATAAACTTCCAGTAGGAAAACATCGAGGAACTAGAATCCGCGCTTGCCCACGGAAAGGAAGCGGAATGCATTGAAAATCCACACTGCGAAAAAATTGAATTTAAATTCATGAAAGGTGCTAATTAAGCAAAGGATACGTCCAAAACAAGGCAAACGCCCTTCTATTGCAATTATAACGGAGAGAAAAAACGCATTCGTCATCCGTCGGCGTAATTTTCCACGCTTGCTTTCAAAGGAACAAATTTCTCACCAAATTCGACGGGAAAAATGCATAAGAACTGCGAGAGACCTCCAAGTCGTTTTAACAGCTTATGAGAACTACGCTAGTTAATTAGTCAGTTCTTTTCGAAGGGCGGAAATAGTGAGGACTTATTTTAGGAGCGCGGCGTGACGTTCCTTCCGCTGTAGAATTACTCTTTCGCAATTGACTTCAAAGCCTCTGCCACGTACATGTTGCGTCCGCCCGCGCGTGCGATGGTATACTCGCGTGTGCACTGCCGTCACTTGCTTCACAGATGATTCCAAACACATTTGACTTCGCTTTCGTTCCGCGCTTTCCGACTTTTTTGTCCATTCCAGAGATAGGTAGGTCGCGTCCTCGAAACGTTTTGTTTTTGTTTTCGGTCCCCTCCCCTCTGATCTTCGGATCGTGAGATGTTTTTGGCAATCCGAGGACGAGTTCCTCCTGGAGGCTTTTTTACTGCGCTGTATTATATGCTTTTTATGTAGAAATTCAAGACGAGTGGCGCATTTTTGGTGGGTTTACGAGTCCTTATTCCATACTACATCCCATTACGAATCCCACAGGGAAGTGAATGTGATATTTTCAAGCTCTACTTCGTGGAAATGTGCCGTACATAAGAAAGGTAAGGCCATCTTTAAGTCTGAAGATATCTACATTTCCTAATTACCCAAAGTGGTCCACCCCTGAGGATCCATATAGATTTCCAGAGGGAGAAAAAATGGGATCTAAGATATTTTTCTATTTTTGAGAGTGTTCAAGAGTTTTGGAATCCAGATATCTCATACGATTATATAATATAATGCAAACTAGATATGATCTAATATTGGCTTTACATATAAAGTCAATATTTGGTAGGCTAGGAAGTCTATGGAAAATTTAATGGGGTCCACAGGGAAAAAAAGTTTGGAAACTTGTGATTTAGATAAAACTTGTCTCAGCAAATACATTCATGTCAGAAATTCTAAATTATTTTATTTCTTAAGTATTCAGGACACACGTTTGCCATTATACACTCCAATAACCGCAAAGTATGGCTGAGATAAGTACCCCTTTAAGTCCCTCTTTACATATTTGATTTATAATAAAAAAGGCTCATTTCTTCTTTCTCGTATTTAATTTAGTTTAAAAGGGATTTCTCGGGCGTAACTTTGTGGAATTCCTTCTTTTTAATTCCAACTCAATTACAGAAATTTTAACATACTATCAGACTAAACATCTGTTTATGAGATGGAAATGTGTAACATTTAAATATTGTAAAATTCGCCACGGAGACTACATATTAAATATCCTGATTCTCAAATGACAAAAGATACAGTAAAACAAAAATAGTTTAAAAATACTAAGTGAACACAAGGCCAAAATATGAAAAAAATAGTGTTAAATACTGGTACAACTATAAATAAGTAGTCAAATTTACAGACAATAATTAGCTTGATAGTATAGAATCAAATGAAAATCCATTTATTCCAGTTATCCATCAACTCACAGGATTAATTGTTGTCCTTTTATTTAAAAAAATGTTGTTAAATCCGCTACCAGACATACATAATTTTTACGTATCACATATGAGCCACAATATAGTTCAATTTACTTTCACCATATGAATTTTAAAAAACTTTGGCACTATAACATGGTCATTTCGAGTATCATGTAATTTATTTGCTTGAGCATAGTAAATACTTTAATATATAGAATCTTTTTATATGGATTTATAATACAAATAATAAAACATTTATTGTTTTCAGGGTAAACTACTGGAGGTATTATTCATATTATAATTTATTGTATTTTCTATGATTAAACCTACACTAAGTTCAGGAAAACTGCTCGGTAAGGATTAGCGGGATTTGATGGCGGTCTTAAATCTTTGGGTAATCAAGAGTAGTTAGCTCGCAGCGACGGGGCTTAATCTTTGAGCCTCTAATTAAGGTAATGATTGACGACACCTTTTGACACTAGTTAGAGAGTTGATGGCGGAAGCCAATCTGTTAAATTGCCTCTTGTCCTTCACCCTCGAGCAGCTCTGTTTTTGGTCAAAGATTTACAATCCCTCGTGATAGGTTATTGTTTCTATGTTATTGCACACTGCCGGCGTCTTGCTATGTTGCAAGTAATTCCGTGATATGTGGTTCTTCCTGCAGAAATTAATAACTCTAAGTTTAATTACAGTGGGATTTATAATTCCTTATTATTTATAGTAGCCATAACGCACCACGCTTGATTAATTGGCTTCATTTTCGGTATCATATTGTGCAGTGGTGTAGAAACTATTTATCGAGTGCGATAATTTTTATAAATATTCCCACCTAATTTAAATTAATAGAAGTAATGTTCTCTTATTAATATTTTACATCCAACTGTTTGGTACCCTTATGCCCTTATATTTTCGTCCTTGAATGCATTCATCCTGAAATAGACATAGAAACTATCATAAGACTTTCCGGTATCTTGACTTCCTACCTCAACTACATCTTAAAGCCTTAAATACTGCCATCTTAATTCTGCCGTGACCATTCTAAATACAATCTAGGTTTTGATTATACAGTTTTACACCTTGTTCATACTTGCTTCCGGGCTCTCGGATAGTCAATTGGCATTCGCCATTGCTGAAAGCGGTCCAGGGCTCGATTCCTGATAGAAGCCTATGTGCGAAATGACCTAAGCTGCGGAATCACTTTTAACATTACTTTAATACTGTGACTCAGTTTTTCCAATCAGTTTGAGAGCTGAAAATATAATTTAAATCATCTACTGTAAACTTCCTATTTCCCTTAAAGTATTCAAAGATTCGTATATCTGATGAAAAAATCAAGTAAACGTGAACTGCTGTTAATATTTCCTTAGATGAATTTTGAGGCCAATAGAGGTATCACACATGTACCTCCGAAGAGCAGAATTACACACATTAGGAGCGAAAGCAGAGAGGAAGAGCACGAAAAAAGTTTTCGCCGCATGTCCCGCGGGAGAAATGAAAACTGCAAGAAGGAATGGCTGCATGACTTGCATACGGAGGTTGGGTGCGTCGTTAGAGAAAGTGTTAGGTGTTCAGTTATGCACGCCCGTAGCACATTGTGTGCGGATTTCTCCCAAGTCTAGAGTAGAGATATGGATTGGGTCGGAAAGGGCAGTTGTCGGCCGATCAGCCAGTGACTCAACCTCGAAAATTCGTCGGAACCAGTTCGCCCACGGATATATTATCGTATTGGTGAAGGATTTGCCTTCTGGAAAGAAAAGATCGGTGATGGTCGATGACCGGTGCATAGTACGTGAGGAATTGCATGATATTGGTCCCTTTTTCCATTTATTAATTAAAATCAAATTCAGCCCCCCCCCATCATGTACTAAATATTTCTTGCTGTAGCATTAGTTGTTTGCTGAAATGCGTGATATCGGAAGACATAAATGAGAGGATCCATGATTCCATATCTGGACCAGGTAATTTGGATGTAATAACCGGTGAAACTTTCTAAAAAGAGTTCGGAGAAATATTTATTTGAATGGACTTTTTCATGAATAAATACTGTTTATTGTCTGGAGCCTAATATTTTACGGATGATTTTCCATGTTTTATCTTACTCGAATATTACATTTTTATAATATTTATTTATAATTCAATATTTTATTATTGACCGGAAGTTGAAACCGGTCTACCCATGCAACTAACGTGAGCATTTCTATCTCCATTCGGAGAATTGGTATTTTTTGTCGTAATCATATGGAAAAGGAGACAAAAACTGCATTAATTGCTGAAAAGAAAATTTCGAAACTGATAATTCATCTGATAATACAACCAACAGTGGAATATATATTAAAACTAATAATACACTTTATAATGCAGCTTTTAACAAGGAAATTGGGAATTTATTTCTAGTGAAGGAAATATGTTGGGCGTAGTTCAGTGTCCATTATTTGTTCTGTTAGCCGAGAAAATTAATTATTTATTGAAAAATAATTCAATGCCTCCCCTTAATTTAGCCTTATATTTTCGTGATCCTCCACTTAAAGGATATATCTATTATATATAGACGATATTACTGTTACACCATCGAATAAGTAGTACTTTTTTCCGGTATTAATATTGAAAAATAAATCAATGGAGAAGGTAACGCTTGTATATATGTTTCTTTTCTATTCAGAGATTATACAACACAATTCAATTCAACCACTTTCATCTCAGATACCCAATAATACGATTAAAGGCTCGACTTCCTCCAGGTGGCAAAGTCCGGGCAGTAAATCAAAAATAAAAGACCTCTGCTACGCAATGCCGCCGCGGTTTACAATCCAAATTTACGATCTGTTTTTTTTGCGCGGAGTCCCGAAAATAATTCAAGCTCACTATTTTGAAACGGTCACAAAAAGCACGGGGAGAGAAGAGAGTGGGAGTGAGATTCAAGGGTGAGAAACTCATTAATCGAGCGCCTGAGAGATGGCAGCACTCGTTGCGATCCTTCCCGTCTGGAGTCCTTCCTTCACGGGGTCGAAGATGAACTTTCGCTCTTTTTTCCCCGACCACTCCCTCTCCTTTTTTTAGTGCATTACGGGGGAAGCGGCGTCGGAGTTAAGACGTTCTGCCAGACGTTGAAGTCTCCGACGGCTGCAAAAGGAATCTTACCATGCCAATCACTCCTACGCAGGAATAACAGCATTGGATTTGATTGGGAGGCGTAAGATGCTTGCAGACTAGCTGACTCACCCACGTTTTATGCTCACTACACCCCTTTTCATCGTCGAAACGTGATTGCGGCGTTTTTTCCAGCTAAAGGAGCAAACGTCTTCGATGGAGGAAGGGTGTAATTACGCTTCGTTTTTAAGTATCATTCCACTCGGAAGGCCTTTAAGGCGCGATGATAAGGCGGATAAGGCTACCTCGGCCTTTTCTAAAAATAAAATTTGCAGTATCGAGGAAAAATGAGGATTACAAAGGAGATTTGATTGCTAGTTCATTTCAGTTCATTAAGGAACCGACAGGGAAAATTTTTAAATTAAATCAAAAAGTGAGGGGGAGGAATGTTATTCTTTCAAATAGAACCTTTCCTGGTGAATTGAATCGAAATATATATTATATAATATATATTAATTATAATATAATATTACTAAATAAATATATTTGGTCGTTCCTACCTCTATGTTCTTTTAGATTTGGGTATAAAAATCCTGCAGTGGATTTTTTTCCTAAGATTCTCTTAGGTTTTTTACTACCACAATTCTTATAATTATTTCTACTTCTTATTTTATAATTAATGACGATGATTTTGATGGAAGAAGAGACTTTTAAATCTCAATCTCGCCCAAATAAACACGATTTATTATTATTATTATTATATAAATTTATTAACAAAAATCTACTTCAATCAGTAGCTTTAAAATTTTTGAACTTTCCTTCAAAGATCTTTCTTGGAAATCTAATGAGTTGTCACGGAATATATATTTCGATAGAACATTAAACTCTGAGCATTTGACTACATTGGGAATGAGCAAAATGAATTATTTTCGTTGATAGGACGCGTATTCTGGTTCGTTAATGATAAAGAATAAATGTTACGTATTTATGGATTTAGTGTATTTATTTTCATTTCCGATCATAGAATAATAACCTTTAGTTAAATTGTATATTAATTTTTTGCCTCCAGCAAACTTGATTTATTTTCTTAATTTTTATACTTATCATTTTTCACTTACCTCATTTTATTATTGACTATTTATTTATCTTTCAAGTTACTTCGTATTTTGTATAAGTGCAAAAAACTTACCGTAGCTATTTCGTTCCTCATTTATTTCTGTAAATGAAGCAGACCACTGTTATATAAGATAAAATACTTTGCAAAGATTATTAAAAAATATCGGCTAAACGAGACATTTAAATTACAAAGAAGATGGGAAAGAAAAGAAAATTAATAATTGTTTAAGGATGGTTTCACGATTAAATGGAATTAAGTAAATCAGCTGTTGTATTCTAAATTTTGAATCTGTTTTTGATTTATGATAGCCATTAAAATTGCTTGAAGAGACTGTGATATGATTACATAAGTATTATGATTCTCACACACATCATGTGTTCTAATTTGAAATTGAGTATTAAAAAGTGCGCTCTATCCTAGGATACAGGTGAGGCTGCTTGGAAGGGTTACACATTGACCATGCTAAATTTTATTAGTAACATTTCTCGTTGAGGACGTACAATATCCTCCTCGTCGAGGAGGATAACACATTGTAGGCGTAAAATAGATAATCAATATTGTGGGTTAGAATCGAATAAAATACCTTTTTTTTCTTAGATTATCCTCGATGTACTCTAACATTATGCATCATTTCGACCTTCCATCATAGGTGTAGCATGATTTATAAGATATGAATTCTATATTTCTTTTCTTGTATTCGAGAGTGGTTCACAACGTAATACACTAGTGTTGGAATTTTTCGATGCAAACGAAAATCGAAGCAAACAATAAATTTTAAGGTGAACGATTGGAAGTTTGAACAGATGTGCTCAAATTCAACATTGGGTATCTGTACAAACCTTAACCTCGAATCTTTACAGATCTTTGTCACGATTTCTTTGCCCATGACCTCACATCGCGTTTCCCAACAACAATCGATTTACTCATTCAGAGAGAGGCTGGGAATGGAAACCTATCCCTTGCCAATTTTAAGATGCGTGCAATATGGCGGAAATAGCCATTACGGAGCAATTTCTGTCACTCTTTTCCAAGTGCGACTTAGTGGAATACTTTTGTTTAGATATTTACGCGTTTAAAATGGAAATTTCTAGTGCTTGTTCTGCAGTGCCCACGCTCATTTTCGCTGAGGACATGCACAGAAACATCGTCGTTAGCGCCTCTGCGACATTGTGTATTGGCCGAGCGTGTTTGCGAAGACCGATAATGCACGAAATGTCTGCGTTCGAACCGCATGACATCATCAGCTGATGCAGGGCGAGGCGACGCAGTACCGAGATCTTACGATAGGTGGAGATACTTGACCGTCGAGATCTCTTCCTCTCGATCTCCTCCTAATTGGCGACTCTCTTCGAAACCCACTCGTCTGTAAACCTATGATTTCATGGGCGCATATATCTAAGACCATATCGATTGGTGATGTTTTTTTCTGATGTAGCCTCCTTGAGGTCTTGTAGTGCAATGGCTTAGGTGTTATCGCAGCTAAGATTAAATTATACATTATATTAAGGCGAAAGTTCAAAATTTGCATTAAATTTTACACTTTCGTTACTTTGCAAGAAGTCATTTTTCATTCATTCATTTTTTTACTATCTTATATTTTCTGCTCAAATAAAGATATTTAATACGTGAAGTAATTGGAATTGACTGTGATTGTAATGTTAAATTAATGCAGTTGATTCAAAACTTATTGACAGTAATTCAGGGTCAAAATTTAGAACAAGAATTTTTATTTGATGACATTTGTTGAAATTTACTTTATCCAATTTTAAAGTTTTTGTATAAATGACGTGTCATAGTAAGGATTAACGCATGGTAATTAATTATTGGAATTGCTCTACTATCCAATTTCAACCTTTTTAAATCTAAGATCTGTAATAATTGTAATTAATTGTGACTATAATGTGGAATTGATACAAGTAGTTGATACAATACTTGTAGATTTTTTAACTCATGCGCTTAATTAATAACATGAGTTTTAAATTCATTATTTATTTTGACCTTGCTGTACTATCCAATTTTAATATTTTTGAACCTAGGACGTGTAATAGTTGGAATTAGTTGTGATTATAATGAAGAATTAATATAGAACGTTGTTACAATACTTGTTGACTTTTTAACTCATGTGCTTAATTTAGATAAGAATTTTCGAATTCGTGAAAATTTCCATCCTCAATTCCCAGAAATTTCCTATTATCTAACTTATTTCTCTGTTTGTCAAGTAAACCTTCATTAAATCAGAAATCATCATTCATTTACATTCCATGCCTTGTGCATAGATGTGGGGATACGAAAGCCGCTTAGGTACGATTAATGCTAACAGCTCATGCATTTATTAGAATTTTATCTCCACAGTATCCTTATGTCTAGGTATGTTCGTTCATTACTGGAATATATTGTCCCAGAGGGGAGAATATACAAGATCTTTCGAAAACATCCCTGTAGCTGTCGTGGCGGTAATATCATATCGTCCTACACTCCGGAGTTCCCATGTCTTTGCTTTCCTCTTATCATCTCCTCGTCATTTTATTTTTGTCACCGTCGAGGAGAAAAAGTCGAAGAAATGGCTTGCTCGATTCACGTGACGTGATCGTGGGTGCTGAGTATGGCTTGTGAGAGTTTTGGTTGGAGAGAAATATACGGGAGATATGGAATGGTCATAGGGAGATGAAACATGCGATGCGAGACCCTCGATGTACAAGAATGGGACCCAAAGGAGGCTCTGCTACATCCCCCGCTGTGTCCACTTCTCGCCCATTCATATCACTAATCAACCCAAGACTCTTCTGCGGGAAGGGACGATTCCCCTACTCCCTTGACCAAAAAAGTTCTCTTCCCCGTAATGCAGTTCTTCCCCTGCGAAATTTTATGCCCATTCGCTCAAGATTTTTTTGTTCGCTTCCATGAGGGAGGTGTCCGCCTGCCCACTGCTGCGCATAAATTCCCCAATTTACGGACGGATTTCCATTGTCGTTGTGAATGTTTATGACTCTGGGAGTCATGCATTTTAAATTATTGCTGAAGATCTTTGAAATTTGGTTAGAAAAATTGTGAGAGATATAACCGAAAGTGAATGCTTGATGTTGCTGAAATGGTTTATAATGCAGGCAGTTTTTGACTTCTTTACGCTAGAAGTATTATTCATGAGTATATCCTATGTTAAGTTTCAATTACACAACTGAATAGTGATGGCTTCGTCTGCAATTACTCATGATGGCTTCGTCTGCAATTACTCATGGCTTATAATTTGCGAATCCGTTTGAAATATTTTCATTATAATTATAGGAATTCTCATTCCTCTAATGACGTCATTGGCAAAAGAGAACTTTGTCTGACGATTACTTATACAGAGTTCGAGTCTATATATTTTGTGATAATTTAATTCTGTTTTTTTTTTCTCTTTCTATTATATTTTACAGCAAATTACCATTAAGCGTTAGAGCATTGGAATACAACATAATGGATAGCACTGGTCCTTACTAGTATTGCTAAATCATCATTCATTATAACTTAATATCTTATATGCTAGAAATGATTCAAGCCGTTGGTGAATCGTATTAATTAAAAATTTAAATTAAAACTACGTGATAATTCCATCTCAATGGGACTTGTACATGTTGAATTCCAAAAGGAAATAACAACTAACTGGTAAGAAATTCTCACTAACCCTTTTAAATTTACTTAAATTATCTGTTCGATGGGTATTGCTTATTTCAGACGTTTACTTCTAGGAATCAATGTTTTATCTGTAAAATGTTTTCGATATTTTTAGGAATTATAGACACATCGCAATACAAATTTTATTAGATTTGTCTTTTCATTCATGCTCTGGTTATTCGCCCTGAAAAGTTGAGAATATATAAATACTAAATCACTTAGCATCAATGCTATATTTTTTGTTCCTCTAACGGTTTTAATTGTAAGAATCATTAGACTTCACATTCAGCACGACTAGCTATTCCTTTTCGTTAGCTAATTCTAATGAATGACCGAATCCATAGCTTGCTCTTTAATTTACCTCTATAGCCAAGAAACTGTAATGTTTTGGCATTTAATTTAGTATAATTTTGCTCATATATTTCCCTCCGTTATTTGCTCTCTGGAGCAGAAGATAACCCAATGGCGCAAAAAGCATGCGGAAGTTTAACCGAAATTCCAATGGCCATCAGTGTGGATTTTTCACTTATCAGTCTCCAAATCTCTCAACTTCGTAACAACCAAACGGATTCGTCCTTATTGAATTAGCAGAATATTTTAGTGGTAGTCGTCCATTTCCTCGCAATTTACAGTAAGACCACAAACTACGAAACGGGCTTCAAAATTTAAATTTGATATTTAAAGTGGTCTATTCCGACCGTTCATATTTGGAGAAAATATTTCCTTCAGCTCCATTTTCCGCTTCGTTTGCCTCCTCCATTCTGCAAAATGGCATTCTTATCCTCGAATTTCATTTTCCGTGGAAATCGAATTAGTTCCGATCGTAAAACAAATATCGCAAGGCGCGTAACTGAGTTAAACCTCGCTTTGTATCCTTCGAAAACTGCCCGCTTGCTCATGCTGAAAACGACCGCAGCGTTGAGAAATAACAGTTCTATACGTTTGCTATCCACTAATCATTTCCATAGTCTCCTTGGGCTTGGATATCCGAGGTGTAAACTGCCTTGTACATGGTTCAACGCCCAACCCCAGTTCTTACAAGAGTCTTCAGCGGTTCTTGCAACGTCTCCTCACATGGTATCTCAGCGTCCGAGTGACTTCAGCGGGGTTAACGTTCATTATCGCCGCCACTCCTTCCCCATTAGTGCTAACTTCCCGCAACTGAGGAGCGTGAGATTGTCCTTAGCAACGCTCCTTCCTTTTCCTCTCTTTTCCGACTCAAAATCTCTGCCCGCACACCACATTTTCAACACTTGTTCAAAGGGGAAGGGTCCATTCTCTTTAGAGCGAGTCAAGGCTTGAGTCGGAGAGACCATATTCCTCTGACACCCGCGAATTAACATCTCATTTTACGAAGGCTGAATCGGTAACTAATATTATGCCATAAATCAGCGATCTCCAAACTCGGGTCGCGGTTCAAACATGGCCCATGCGATAGGCGTATCCCTGCAGTGATGAATTGCCACTAGAAACACGTTTTTCATTTTAGAGGTGTTTGTATTTTTCATTTTCTTTTTAATTATGGTTTTACTTAATATCCATGAAGAGTTATGTATTAATAATGGTGATGTTTAACAGTAAGGGGGAAAGAATATTGGAAATTTGCATTGACTGTTCATATGCTGGCTGAATATTTAAGATGAATGCAAATATTTTGCAATGTTTAAGAAGTGATGTAAAGAGGATAAGGCCGTCACCTGATATTTCTCAAGTTGCAGCAGGATTTATAAATAAATGAATAATTATGCGGATACATTGTAGATAGTGATTGCCAAACGCCAAGTGAGGACTGGCTATCGTAGAAAATTGTCATATCGTTTAATGCGCTTCGAGAGATCAGATTTGGTTTCCAGAT